>OY757023.1:34560022-35760022 GCA_963580285.1 Lucinisca nassula | reverse complement strand
AATGAGGGTCCTCTGAACATGTATACTTCTCGAGAATATCAATATCAAAACTTGTGAATTATAACCGATCTAGATAAGATTAAATGTATCGATTGCTTGAACACCGATGGCTCGTTTACAACGGCTACTTCGAATTCATTCTTGATATGTTAAGAAAAAATCTCATAACTGTAGATTATTTTGATTAATTGTAGATTGATTATTTTGGGATAATTCTTAATGTATAATTTTGGATGCACAATTTTCGCAGCATCACGAAAACATTCCTGTATAATTCTGATCCCCTTGAACCCCACTTTTATATAGCAAAACTGAGGTTAACAGGGGTAATCTTATTTTTTTTTTATTTCTGTCCTAAAATATAGATTGTTGGTACTCGTTAGAACCGCCTCGATGAGGCGGTTCACTAACGTGTGCACACAATCTATTCTTTGAGCAGAAATTTGAAAAATGGCACACATTTTCAACCTAAAATTTTTGTTTTTCAGCGGTACAATTTACAATGTATTTATATAGGGCTGTTTGCATAATGTATAATTTTGGATGCACAATTTTCGCAGCATCACGAAAACATTCCTGTATAATTCTGATCCCCTTGAACCCCACTTTTATATAGCAAAACTGAGGTTAACAGGGGTAATCTTATTTTTTTTTTTATTTCTGTCCTAAAATATAGATTGTTGGTACTCGTTAGAACCGCCTCGATGAGGCGGTTCACTAACGTGTGCACACAATCTATTCTTTGAGCAGAAATTTGAAAAATGGCACAAATTTTCAACCTAAAATTTTTGTTTTTCAGCGGTACAATTTACAATGTATTTATATAGGGCTGTTTGCATAATGTATATTTTTGTATGCACAATTTTCGCAGCATCACGAAAACATTCCTGTATAATTCTGATCCCCTTGAACCCCACTTTTATATAGCAAAACTGAGGTTAACAGGGGTAATCTTATTTTTTTTTAATTTCTGTCCTAAAATATAGATTGTTGGTACTCGTGAGAACCGCCTCGATGAGGCGGTTCACTAACGTGTGCACACAATCTATTCTTTGAGCAGAAATTTGAAAAATGGCACAAATTTTCAACCTAAAATTTTTGTTTTTCAGCGGTACAATTTACAATGTATTTATATAGGGCTGTTTGCATAATGGAAACATGTTTCTCCTTTTTCGCGCAAAACATTATGAAAACACGCCTATTCATATGGGATAATTCTTAATGTATATTTTTTCGATGTACAATTTTCGCAGCAACACGAAACCATTCCTGTATAATTCTGACCCCCTTGAACCCCATTTTTATATAGCAAAACTGGGGTTTACAGGGGTAATCCTATTTTTTTATTTCTGTCATAAAATATAGATTGTTGGTACTCGTTAGGACCGCCTCGATGAGGCGGTTCTAACGTGTACACACAATCTATACATTGAGCAGAAATTAGAAAAAAATGTCACAAATTTTCAACCTAAAATTTTTGTTTTTCAGCGGCAAAATTTACAATGCATTTATATAGGGCTGTTTGCGTAATGGAAACATGTTCTCCTTTTTCGTGCAAAACATTATGAAAACACGCCTATTCAAATATATTGGTAAAATTTTACCACCAAACAATGAAAATTTTCAGATAAAAATCCGGATATGTTTCATATTGCTGCTCAAAACATACATTGTAGGCAACAATGTACGTTTTTGAGCAGAAATAAGAAAAATATAGTTTACCCCAGTAAACCCCAGTTTTACTATATAAAAGTGGGGTTTAAGGGGGTCAAAATTATATAGGGTGTGTTTTCGTGATCATTACGTGTTTATTTTTGTTTACTTTTTTGCAGATCTCCTCGAAGATGTTAATAACCAAGGTGTCAACGAGATTGCTTGGAAAAAAGCAAAAGATATGTACGCATCTTGCGTCAACACAGGTATTATCATTATTCAAGGCATTGTTTTATTTTTTATATAGGCTATAGGCAGTTGCCTGTTGTCATCGTCGTCTGTGTCGTCGTCTGCGTCTTCTGGCGTCAACACCTTCAAACGACATCTCCTCTGAAGTCACTAAGCCGATCAAGCCGAAATTCATCTGTAGCATCCTTTGACTCAGGGATTGAAAGTTTGTGTTTTCTTTTTTTCTTTTGGTGTATTCTTTTTTCAAAAGGATCTTGTTTGTTTGTTTGTTTGATTTGAGGTTTAACGTCCCCGACAACACTGTAAAGGTTATTTTGCTTCCAATTTTGTTGGACTTTTACAAGACATTGAGATGAAATGTCATCTCAAGCCCTGTCGCCCAATGAAACCAATAAGGTTTATTAACATGGACGGTCCGCCTCACACCGCGGTTCCTGGAAGGCTTAGGTCCTCTAAGCGGTTTACCATTACTAATGTGCGGGCCGGATTCAGCTCTGTGTGGAAGCATCATGCAGCCCATATATTTCTTCAAGCCCCTATGGGCGGGGGCCGACCAAAGGATCTTACTTAAGGACTTATTTATCTTCACTGCAGCTGGTGTTGGCCATGTGGCGGTCGTAAAATGTCTCCCCGTACATCATCATAGTGCAAATTATATTTTCTGGTCCTTTGGAATCATTGATTTCATTTAGAATCATTTTGAAAATAGAGTTCTGCTTAAGCCGGTGCTAGAGGGTGTGGCCGGTGTTGCACATTTTAGTACTGTTTATGAACAGACTCAATAAAACTGAGTCTGCTGAAGTTGTTTCTTTGGTGTGTTCTTTGCTTCCAAAGGATCTAACTATTCAGAACTTAATTATAATAGGAAAATTGAAAAATGGCATTACCCGCCAGGTCTTTGAAGATAGTTTTGACAAACATTTCATGGAAATGTTCCTTTAGCCATCTACTATTTACCGTATGGTTTTAGGCTTACTGCTCATTTTAAATGACAGATTCAATCGGTCATTTCTAGCTGTCCAAGGCTTTTTAAAGTAGTTCCGGCTTTATTCCGGCTTTGACTGCCATAGAAATATAAGTCCGCTCAAAATGAAGTCCGGTTTTTATTCAGTTATAGGCGCAGTAAACAAAATTGTGTAAGTTATCCTAAAAGCGCAATACAAAGTTTTGAAGCAGACGACTTTACAATTTTATCTTACCTTTCAGAGAATAAATCAGCGTTTCATATAAGCAGATGAGTGGTCAGAAATGTGAAGTCATGTTTTCTGTGACGAAATATATAATAATAATATAAAATAATAACAAGCCATAGCAAATCCCCACGCCTTTGCCACATAGCAGATGTGATCTTTTGACCCCTTGAGATGGCCCGTTTGGGCGGAGCCAACTATAACGTCCCTATCGCAAGCTCTCACCATGTAATGAAGTCATGTAGCAAATATGGTTGCATTCCGGTCAATGGTTAAGGAGGAGATAGCGCGACGGACGGACGGACGGACAGACGGACGGAGGCGTTCATAATATCCCCGAACGCTTTCTTTAAAAGCGTGGGGATAATAAAAATCCATCAATAAATGTAGTCACTAGAGCGATGACAAAGTTTTTAAAAAAAAATAGCCACAGTGACCTTGACCATGAGGTCATGGCCTTGAAAGTCAACTCGCTCGAGATATTGTCAAAAGGAACATTTGTGTGAAGTTATATTGAATTCAATAAAGAAATGTAGGCGCTAGAGCGATGAAAAGCTTTTTCTAAAAATAGGCACAGTGACCTTGACCTTGAAAGTCGAACTCGCTCAAGATATTGTCATAAGGAATATTTGTGTGAAGTTATATTGAAATCGGACAAGAAATGTAGGCGCTAGAGCGATGACAAAGCTTTTCTAAAAATACCCACAATGATCTTGACCTTGAAAGTCGAACACAATCGAGATATTGTTAAAAGGTGCATTTGTGTGAAATTATATTGAAATGGGTCAAGAAATGTAGGAGCTAGAGCGATGACAAAGTTTTTCTAAAAATAGGCACAGTGACCTTGACCTTCAAAGTCGAACTTGCTAAAGATATTGTCATAAGGAACATTTGTGTGAAGATATTTTGAAATCGGACAAGAAATGTAGGCGCTTGAGCGATGACAAAGCTTTTCTAAAAAATGACCTTGACCTTGAAAGTCAAACACCCTCGAGGCAATTAATTTGTGGGAAATAATATTGAAATTGGTCAAGAAATATAGGCACTAGAGCGATTACAAAGTTTTTCTAAAAAAGCCACAGTGACCTTGACCTTGAGGCCACGACCTTGAACGTCAAACTCGCTCGAGATATTTTCAAAAGGAACATTTGTATGCAGTTATATTGAAATTGGTCAAGAAATGTAGGCGCTAGAGCGATAACAAAGTTTTTATAAAATAACCACAGTGATCTTGACCATGAGGCCATGACCTTGAAAGTTTAACTCATTTGAGATATTGTCATAAGGCACATTTGTGTGAAGTTATATTGAAATCGGACAACAAATGTAGGGGCTAGAGCGCTGACAAAGCGTTTCTAAAAATAGGCACAGTGACCTTGACCTTGAAAGTCAAACATTCTTGAGATATTGTCAAAAGGAACATTTGTGTGAAATTATATTGAAATTGGTCAAGAAATGTAGGCGCTAGAGCGATTACAAAGTTTTTCTAAAAATAGCCACGGTGACTTTGACCTTGAGGCCACGACCTTGAAAGTCAAACTTGTTTGAGATATTTTCATAAGGAACATTTGTATTAAGTTATATTGAAATCAGTGAACAAATGTAGGCGCTAGAGCGATGACAAAAGTGTTTTTCTAAAAAATAGCCACAGTGACCGTGACCTTAAGCCACGACCTTGAATGTCGAACTTGCTCGAGATATTGACGTAAGGAATATTTGTGTGAAGTTAGATTGAAATCGGTGGTGAAATGTGGGCGCTAGGGCGATAACGTGACTTTTACAGTGTAGTTACAATAGCAGATGTGACCTTTTGACCAATTGAGATGTCCCCTTTCGGCGGAGCCAGATAAAACGTCCCTCTCGCACGCCCTCACAATGTAAGGAAGTTATGTAGTAAATATGGTTGCATTCCGGCCAGTGGTTAAGGAGGAGATAGCGTGACGGACGGACGGACGCACGTTCTCACGGATGTATACTTATGTGGCTATTTTTGGCAGGATTGATACTTAAGTGGCTACTTTTAGCCACAGAAAAGAAATATTTTCGGTGTCTAACGGAATAAATCCCATAGACTTACATTGATTCTGTCCATTTACATAGCCACCTAACTATACATTTGTTGGTGCGGACAAACGGACGGACGGAGGCGTTCACAATATCCCCGAACGCTTTTTTTAAAAGCGTGGGGGTAATAGAAATAATAATAATAATAATAATAATAATAATAATAATAATAATAAAAGATGACATTACCTCTGCTACAGTTAAAAATAGTCAGATTAAGCTTGATTTTACCCTTTCACCCACGAGTTTCTTAAGTGCACTCTTCTACTACTGAATTTGTACAGATTCATTCTACTACATGTAAATTGACGACCCCGCCCATCGGGGCTGGAAGACATATGCTTCCACGCAGAGCTGAAACCAACCGCATATGGGTACTTGCAAACCGCATAGAGGTTCTATTCATGCCCAGGAGTGATTCGGGTTGGACCGTCCATGCCTCTAAACCCTATTGGTTTAATTGGACGGCAGGGCTTTGGATGTCATTTCATCTCAATGTCGGGTAAAAGTCCCACAAAATTAGAAGCAACGTCTCCAAAAAGACATATAAAGTGTTGACAGGGACGTTAAACCTAAAAACATTTCATTTAAAAATTCATTCATTTAAAAATTCATTTTTCATTTCATCCATAGATTTGTGGAATGAACTTGATAATGAAATTAAAAACAGCTGCACCTCACTCTACTCTTTCAAAAAAGCACTAACTAAACACATTAAAAAATCCCCACTATACTATACGCATGGCACTAGAAAATATAATATAATACTTTGTCAGCTCAGAAATAAAAAAAGTTCTCTAAATGCTGACTTATTCAGGGATCACCTGAGTGAAAATGTTATTTGCCCCGACTGTGGGGTTGATGAAACTGCAGAACATTACTTGCTGCAATGCAACAAATACGACACACAACGCACAGAGCTGATAAATACATTACAGTGCATGAATAACATATATATGAATATAAAAATCTGCGTAGAAGACCTTTTATCAGGCAACTCCAACCTGACCAACCAAGAAAATTGCCAGCTACTTGACGCAGTAATTAATTATTTAATAAAATCCGAAAGATTTGACTAGCCAGACAGCTTAGTACTCTATATGATACTACCGACTAGTCAGACGACATGTTACTTTAACCCTTGTCTTGCTGTTCACGACAACCCCTATCTCTGCAAACAGTGTGGATCCAGATCAGATGACCTCTGAAGAAGCCAACTGATCATGATCTACACTGTTTGGCATATAGTTTATGAATTTGTAGCAATAAATTGCACCAAGTGGTTTGATTGGTCAATGGACGGAATTGGGTGTGTCTTAAATGACTGTTCAGCAAGATAAGGGTTAATATTTCCAATTGCTCCTTAGCCTCAGGCCCTTTATTGTGTGTCGACTCTTATTTACTTTCTATATTAATAAAAAAAAAAAAAAAAGTACCAATTGATCAATTGATATTTCATAGAATAGGCTCACCCTCATAAGTAAGGCATAATGGAAAAATAGCATGGTCTTGCTGACACTGCAGTCAAGGTCCCTGCTCCGGACTTTCATTTCGTTTCGGTAGGTCGGAGGCCCGGGATTCTTTTCTGCCGAATCTGGTGACACACTGAACGGGTCTTTGTACCAAATGACTAGAACACTTACGCTTCCTCTTGTCATTGCTGAGCAACAATTGTAAAATAAAATAACAATTTCTGCATCCACATCAAGTTCTGTTATTGTTTTCGCAACGTGTCAGTGTTGGTCAGAGTAAGCGCCCTTGCCTGCACTATTATCACGTCTCACGTGCTAACTTCCTCAACGGTGCCCACTGCAAGCACAGCCTCTTAGTGTGACTTTACTCAGTAGTGGTTGTTAAACATTTGGGGTGATTAAATATCAATATGTATAGATTTTAACGTTTCTATGTTTAAATATCTAAATTTTATGATAAATGAAAGCTAAAATAAACAAACTAAATATTAGGTCTAATTAAATACCAACGTATACCGGTTTCAACGTTTCAATATTTAAATATCTAAATGCTAGGATCGTCAAATGTACAAATCTTTCAAACACTTAATCACTAACTAAATAATCCACTTAATATGCAACGCATATATTAAGGCATTTGCGGTGATGTCATCCCATTTGAATCAACACGGCAAATGTTGATGTATGTCGGAGTAATCATGCTCTATCTCTTCTTCTTCTTCTCTTCTTCTTCTTCTTCTTCTTCTTCTTCTTCTTCTTCTTCTTCTTCTTCTTCTTCTCGAATAAGTGTCATTCTACATTATTTTTGTTTTACATTCATTAGTTCAATCTATATAATTAACATATATGTATATGTCTACAACACCAATAAAGGAGAGGATAAATATAGGCTGTGCCTACATCCAATCCTTTGACATTTTTATGTATATTTGTAGTACAGATGTATGTATATGTCATAAAATTTTGAATAAATAAAAAACCTAAAAACAAACAAACAAGGTAAATGGGGTGTCTAGCCAATTGACCAGCCATGTAGACCAGGATAAGATGAACCATCTCACCAGTAACTAAACTGTTTGCATATGTATCTGCACCGGGCTAACGCATTGAAAGGGTGAGATATCTCTACGCTTACACTACCTAATTAAATACTAAAGACGTGACGCGAGAAACCTCAACCATACGGTATCAAATTTAAGCCAGCAATAATATATATTATATATGTTATCACTGTCCAAAAGCTCTTGCAGACCTGAGTAACTTATGTAAGCACAAATGTGATAAATAATAAGTTACACGCCGCAAAACATCAAACATCAAAAAGGGTTTTCTTTATTTGTAGCGCACGACCTAAGATAGGTTGTAGACTCAGCTGCGCATTTAACAAGTTCGACAAGTTAGGTCAAGGTCACGAGGTCAAAACTTATGGTACGACAGGAAAGGTTTTGTGACAAGGAATGCACATGTGAAATATCAAAACCCTGTCAGTTACCATTCAAAAGTTATGCCCAATGATAAGGCTTTCCAGACAGACAAACAGACGGACAGACAGACAGACCAAAAACTATATGCCCCCCGTCTCTTTGATTCCGGGGGCATAAAAAGGTAGCCGGCCTCGGTAACTCTGTCGGATGCGCGTCTGAATGTAATCAGGAGGACGCGGATTCGATACCTTCCGGGGTCGCCAACATTCTTTCGTGGAGATTGATCATGAAATCTTTTCTACGGTCATTCTCTCCCTACGGTTGATTCAAGAAGGGGAGTTGTCTATTCTGCCGAAAGAATGTGCACTGTACTGGCTAACAGTTTACGTATAAGCCTGTCCAGGAAAGTGTGGATAGGTAAATTGGCCGGCTCAAAAATGAACTAATTAGTGTTGACGTGATCGTTAAACTTCAATACAAACAAACAAACAAACAAACAAACATTTAAAAAGGTAAGCCGTAGATACTCATTGGAATCGCCCCATCGAGGCGATTCTATTGAGTATACACAACATTCATTTTCAAGATATAATACGAAAAAAAAAAACATACCAACTATACCAACATCTATAGATATTGGTAAGTGATAGGGCATTCCCTAGGGTCTCAAGAAAGTTCGAAACAACGAGGTTTAACGAGCCATCGGTGTTCAGCCATCGAAGTTATACTGTGTGTGTGTGGGGGGGGGGATGGGTATGTGGGTGTCGGTGTGTGTGAGTGAGTTTTACGTCCCGCCAGCAGCTAAGGTCATACGAAGACGAGACCTCATCTGAAGAAGCCCGGGATCGAATCCACGAGGCAAGTACACAACGGAGGCTTGTAATTAGTTTTATTGTATACACAGAATTAACAAAATCATAATAATTGCATTAGGATATTACACCTATGTGATATATAGCCTGTTTTTGTATATCTCCAGAAATTACAATCTTTTTTGATGAAAATGTGTGATATTTTTTCTTATTTATACTTCAAACTTAGGTTGTCGGTGTGTGTTAGAACCGAGTATCTTGGAGCATGCAGAAATGAGGAAATTAATGTTTACCACTGTAGACCCCCCGTTTTCACTATACGAAGTGGGGTTAGAGGGGTTTTATTTACACGGATTTCCATGTCTCGAACACATTTTGGACCATTAAAAGTTTACATTGTTTGTTTTGAGGTTTAACGTCCCCGTCAATACTGAATAGGTCATTTTGGAGACGTTGCTTCCAATTTTGTGGGACTTTTACCCGACATTGAGATGAAATGAAATCTCAAGCCCTCTCGCCCAATGAAACCAATTGAGTTTATAAGCATGGGCGGTCCGACTTGCACTTCTTTGCCTGGGTAGGCTTAGATCCTCTAAGCGGTTTACCTGTACTCGTGTGCGGTCTCTTTCACCTTTGCGTGGAAACATCATGCAGCCCATTTATTTCTTCCATCCCCAATGGGCGGGGCCATGAAAATTTGACATATGATGAGGATCATGCACCCATATGATATAGAGCCTGCTTTCCTATCTCCAAAATCCTGTATGTTTATACTCCAAATCTTCATGGGTAGGTTGTGGGTGCTCATAGAGCTCACAAGCAATTACGCTCGTATTATATTTATATATTTTTATGCCCCCGGAATCAAAGATTCGGGGTAATATAGTTTTTGGCTTGTCTGTCTGTCTGTTTGGCTGTCCGCAAAAACCTTAACATTGGGCATAATGTTTGAATGGTAACGGATAGGGCTTTGATATTTCACATGTGTATTCCTTGTCACAAGACCTTTCCAGGGGTACCATAATTTTTATGTCGAAACCTTAACCTTGACTTTTGACCTACTTTTTTAATCATTTTAACATTGGAAACATTGGGCATAACTTTTGGATGGTAACAAATATGGCTTTCATATTTCACATGTGCATTCCTTGTTCTTTTTTGTATTTCAAACTTAGGTTGTGGGTGCTCGTTAGAGCCGCCTCATTTAGGCGGTTCTAACGAGTACCAGCCACCTATGTTTTTGGTGCAGAAATACGGAATTGTAAACCATCACGTGAACAAATCCGTGAAATGAACACCCCCTAAACCCCACTTTATATAGAGAAAACTGGGGTTTACGGGGGTAAACTTTATTTTTCTTTTTTTTTTTTTTTGCTCCAAGACATAGGTTGTACATTCCCCAGGCTATACACATATAATTGGTCATTTGTGTTGTCTCCCAGAGAAAGAGAGAAGATGGGAAGATGAAAAAGGTGAGGCGGTTCTAACGAGCACACACAACCTACGTTTGCAGTATTTATGAGAAAAATGTCACGGATTTTCATCAGAAAAATAGTCATTTTGGAGATGTGAAAAATGCACTATGTCGCACGGGTGTGTTATCGTAATGATTAGTTTTCTCTCTTTTTGAAATGGGGCTTAAACCTATGCTTATTTCACGGCCTTGCTAACGTGATGAGACAAATATTTATTTGAAGAAAGTCCTGTCTGACTACTACTGGCCACCGTGTCCAAGTTGGTAAGGACGCTGGTCCTCGCCCCTGTGCGCTGGATCCGGGTTCGGGTCATATGTATGAGACGCAACTTTCTGGGACGGAAAGTCAGGCACACAACGGTTTTCGCGCCTTTCTGATTTATAATCGGCTCGAGATAAGTGAAATATTTTGAAAGTGTCGAACAAAGGCTGTCTAAATTTTAAAAATAAGCATTACATGTTAGAACCGCCTCCATGAGCACCCACAATTTATATTTGGACCAGAAATAACGACACAAAAATAAGAGGAAATGGAGCAAACATTGGGAAAAACTAAGGCGGTTCTAACTATGTACATGCAACTATGTTTTGAGCCAATAAAGAAAACACAATGAACAAACCCATGCATTACGAAAACGTGGCTACATGTACATTATTTTGTCCCCTGTGAACCCCACTTTTATATAGTAAAACTGGGCTTTACAGGGGTAAACCTTATTTTCCTCATTTCTGCTCTGAAATATAGATTGTGCGTACTCGTTAGAACCGCCTCGATGAGGCGGTTCTAACGAATAACTACAATTTATATTTAAATACAGATTGTGGGTACTCGTTAGAACCGACTCGATGGGGCGGTTCTCACGAATACCTACAATCTACACGTTTATTTTGAGCATAATTAAGAAAAATATCACAATTTTTCATCTTAAATTTTTCATTTTTTCAGCGATAATGCTTACATCGATTTGTATAGGCGTGTTTTCATAATGAAAACAGCACTTTTCTCTATATAAAGCGGTGTTTTCAAGGGTGTTCAATCCACAGTTTTGTTAGCATGATGAAGCGAAGCCCTATCAATATATTTCTTCCTTCCTTCCTACTGATACTGCGTCGGTCATATTTGATCATTACCGCAGGTGTCCAGGTTTGCAGGATGACAGCCCACACAGTGATTATGTAATTACGGTTGGGATCTTTAACCTGCACAGGGGATGGTTCTCCCTGCACAGGGGGGCTCCAGTTACGTCCCGTCCAAAGGACCGTGCACTTTATGACATTCATCCCTGAAAATAATGCTAATGGAGCGTCTTCGGACACCGAAATGTTATCGCCGCTGCCGGGGATCGAACCGCTAACCACTATTTCTTGACAACATTTATTGCAAACGTCATCTCTTTAATAACACCAATATAAGGTACGGACGTCTTTCTTTGCTGTTTAACTATCATACTTAAGATGGTCAAAAAAACAACAACAACAACAACAAAAAAGAAGAAGAAAAAAACATTTTTCTGGTTCAAATAAAACGTATTGTTGCCGTTACATAGTCAACTCTTTCATATCTCCAAAATGAATACTTTTCCGATGAAAATTTCTTACAGTTTTTCTTGTTTTAACTCGAACTATATGCTGTGGGTGCTCTTTAAAACCGCCTCCTATATCTCAGAGCAGAAATAAGCATAATAATGTATATTCCCTGGTTTCTCTATACAAAGTTGGGCTTAGCACGGACTAGTTAACCTGTTGAGTACCGTCGCAATGTGGCAGATCAAGGCCTCCGCCCGTCGTGGCTAGGAAAAATAGATTTGGCTGCATGGTGCTTCCATATAAACCCATTCTGGTTTCATTATGCCGAAGGGCTTGGGGTGACAATTCATCAAAATTTTGGGTAAAATCCCCACAAAATTGGAAGCAGCGTCTCAAAAATGACGCGGCCGTTAAACTTCAAATAAGGTGGGTCTAACGCGAACGAGAAAGGTATGCTTTTGATGACGTCACGGAAATATATTTTCGATGTAAACCTCTATTATATGTAATTTAAAAGCACTAAAGATTGTAAGCATACATTCTGTTGGATTACTTTCAGAACTTATTGAAGAGAAAAACATCAGTGTGGTATTGCCTGTTATGCAAGAGCTAGGAGGATGGCCAGTCCTTGGTAACAATCCCGGAGGTAACTGGAACGAAGCCAATTTTGACCTTGTTTCGCTTCTGGTCACTTTAAGGAGCTATATTAACCGCCCTGTGTTAGACCTGGACGTTAGTGTTGACGTCAAAAACTCAACACAACGTATAATATATGTAAGTATTTAAGAAATAGATCAGCTCTAGCTGCGATTTGTTGAGTAATAAATCACAGTTTGGAGGTCAGTTGTAAAGTAGATCAAATCACGAGCGCGTAGCGCGTGTGATTTGTCTACTTTCAATTGACCGACAAACTGTGATTTATAACTCAATAAATCACAAACTAGAGCTGATCTATTTCGATTCAAAGAGGCTGAAAATCGGCAAAAATGCTGTTGTTCCTTCAAAATCCCACAACTTTTCGCCATTGTTGGAAGAAATCCCGCTAAAATTTTCGGCTGGAACACATGCATTTATATTCTTTTCTAACGGTTTCGATGAGAGAATATGACGTTACACCGTCTAACATCAAGGAAAATGTCGACTAGTGACGTCATAAATTAGCAGTTTTAATGACGTCACTCGTCACGATCTTCTTTGCCGTGATTTGTTGTAGAATAAAACACAGTTATTTTCCATTGCCTATATAGGCGCGCTGTGTTAGAATGCTTGTTTATTTTTATCTCCGACTATTATCAAAACGATAACACACTCGTGCGACATAGCACACTTTTCCACATCTCCAAAATGGCTACTTTTCTGATGAAAATCCGTGATATTTTTCGCATTTATACTGCAAACATAGATTGTGGGTGCTCGTTTGAACCGCCTCATTGAGGCGGTTCTAACGAGTACACACAACCTAGTCTTGGGGCAGAAATAAGAAAAATAAAGTATACCCCCGTAAACCCAAGTTTTCTCTTTATAAAGTGGGGTTTAGGGAGTGTTCATTCCACGGACTTGTTCACGTGATGTTTGTGTTTGTGTTGACATTTTACACCACCATCAACATTATTTACTGTACGTCATTTTGGAGACGCTGCTTCGGATTTTGTGGAAAGTTTACCCTTGACATCTCAAGGCCAGGGCGCTGTCGGGCCAGTCAGTTATCTTCACTGTTCCTCGACACGCTTAGACCTTCTAATCACGTTACCTAATCAGATAGCCCCACCCCCCGCTCCCCATCCCAACCCCCTCCACAGCAACTGAGAACAACTGGTTGGTCAATTTTGTTTGTTTGATTTGAGGTTTAACGTCCCCTTCAGCTCTGTAAAGGTCATTTCGGAGACCTTGCTTCCAATTTTGTGGGACTTTTATCCGACACTGAGATGAAATGACATCTCAAGCCATTCCAGGTCTTCGTGGAATTATCATGCAGCCGATCTATTTCTTCAAGTCCCGATGGGTGTGGGTCATGCGGCTGAGTTTCCAGCAACCGTCCATCTCAGGCCGTTTCATCACGAAAACACTCCTATATATATATTGACCCCCTTAAACCCCACTTGTATATAGCAAAACTGGGGTTAACAGGGGTATTGATCATTTTTCTTATTTCTGTACAAAAACATAGATTGTGGGTATCGTTAGAACCGCCTCCAGAAGGCGGTTCTAACGAGTACCCACAATCTTTGTTTCTGCAGAAATTTAAAAACATTCAGAATTATTTATCTTAAATTTTCATTTTTGGTGGTAAAATTTTTACTATATTTGAGTAGGCATGGTTTCGTAATGTCCAAGAGATGGAACATTAGAAAAAAGGAAAGATGGTATAGAGCAGAAGACAGAGAATTGAAAAAAAAAAACAGCCCCATCCCGTACCTGCTGCAATCACCTGAAGCCAAAATAGTTGAACGCGTAATTTTTCAATATGTTTTTAGCTGACCGTTCCAAGGTGGCTGTTTCTTTGCAATTTTATATTCAGTCAAACTTTAATAACTCGAATACCTTTGGGAACCTGAAAATGTGTTCGAGGTATGGATACTGGTTTGAACTTCTGATGATTAATAATAGCGCCTGGACATGAGGCATAATAGGATTACTTAAAGGCATTTATTCTTGTAATAGTAGGACACACCGTGTGTTAATAATTGTTTTATTGTCCCTTGTGATATACTGTCTATAGCGGATCAAGGACGGTCCCTAAAAGTGTGATAAGTAGCTTTTGTTTGACTCCCCCCCCCCCCCTGACTGAGGGAATTTAGGGGAAAATCAATGTACACTGTAGTTAACAGTTAGTAAACTATTGCTTTTCTCCAAGGAGGCCCCTTACCTGTTGAAGACAGAGAATTTGTCTTCAGTCAGCACTGAGGGCTACATAATATTATGTAATGAAATGATAGTCCTCAATATTCCAGAATAAATGCCTTTAAGGGGAATGGATACAACTGGCAGATTTTTTTCCGCCATTTTTCAAAGAGGAATACTTTCAGGACTTCCTATTTGTTTTTCTATAAACTCTGACCCACGGAAGAAGCTGTCTACTCTTAAAGGAAAGAATTTGCTGCTTAGGAGCTTCTAAGATTCTTTCCTTAAATTTGGACGGTGCAAATCGAAAATTTTAAGAAGAAAAATTATCTTTATTGCTTTTTTTTCTTATTTCTGCTAAGAATATGGATTGTAGGTACACGTTAGAACCGCCTCGTCGAGGCGGTTCTAACGAGTACCCACAATCAATATTGCAGAGCGGAAATAAGAAAAATAATGGTTACCCCTGTAACCCTCAGCTTTACTACATAAAAGTGAGGTTTAATGGGGGTCAGAATTATATAAGCGTGAGGTCGTGAGGCATACATAATGGGTTTGACTGCAGGATAGCTTTATGATTTCATATAAAGGTACACACTGAGGTACATACATGTACATTTTCAAGGTGAAAAAAAATCTCCCTGACTTATTAATCCTATGACGTTGCGTCTAAGAATGAAATAACGTCATGTAATAAACTCGATAATCTACTAGTGGATTCAATATGCAAATTTGCATGATGCTTCCACGCAGAGCTGAAACCGACCACACATGAGTACTAGTAAACCGCGACTGCCCAGGGAAAGTGGTACGAGTCAGGCCGTCAAATGCATATAAGCCTTTTGGTAATGTTTGCCAGCAGGGCTTGAGATGTCATTTCACCTCAATGTCGGGTAAAAGACCCATAAATTGGAAATGACTTAAATAGTGTTGACGTTGACGGAGACGTTAGACCTCAATTCAAACAAACAAATCAATTTGAAATTATTAATATACGTCCTCTAACACGTATGGTAGTCGCAGATAAAATTGACCAGGCGGAGCTGTCCTGCCTTCGGAATTTTCTATTAACTAAAAAGGTAAACCAAGTCACCCGGTTGTGTGAATTCAACTGTAACACAAACAAAGCTGTAGCGTACTATATGGCCATTTGGTCCGCTTGAAGAAAACATGCGTAAGGCACTCTACCGAATCTTCTGGCGGACTCAGCGAATTTGACATATATTGACAACACCTGAAAAGTCTGCCTAGTCAGATTTATCTGCGACTACTATACATGTACGACGTCGCATTTACTAATGGCGGAATATTGACATTTTTGTGCAAAAATCGTGAATTAAATGAGTTTTAAATGTCGTATCATAAATAGAATCTTGCATTCGTGCTCAAGTACTATTGTCTTCATAACATCGTTGAGGAAAATGGGTAAAATTCTCGACGCAGCCTCGCATTTTATCCTTTTTCCTCAATTAGTTTAATTAATTGAAAAAATACACGAACATCCATGTAAGATCCTTTATATATTGATATCTGGAGCAGTGGGATAAACTCTCCTGGGTCTCCAGAGATCGTACAGTCAACCCGCCTTATACCGGCATTCGTTATAACGGCAAAAGTCGTTATAACGACAATTTCAATGGAATGACTTCTTAACTTAAGGCTTAGCCTCGATTCTGAGCGACGTGGGCTTCCCTCGGGATGGAAATGCACAAATCGAGTCCATAGTCATGAAAGTGTGTGGTAATCAAGAAACAAATGCTACAGATATTTGTTAGAATCGCCTCGCCGAGGCGATTCTAACAAATGTATGTAACATTTGTTTCTTGGAGCAATGATGTGGAATAGACCTTTTATAACCTATCATAGTCCTAATAATGGGATTCTCTGTAACGGCAAATTAATTATAACGGCACAATAATAGGGAGCAAATACTGTCGTTAAAACGCGGGTCCTCTGTATATGTCATAGTAAACGAAATATCTGTGTTCGAGTTGTTGATGTTTCCCTGCATCTTCATTGTAAGTTTGTGTATTTTCAAGGTTTTTTATCTCCCCTGAGCCGAAGGCTCCGGAGGAGCTTATAGGATGGTAGGCCTCGGTCGTCAACCATTTTCAAATGTCTTCTTCTCTGAAACCACAAGGCCAAGTCCAATTAAAATTCATATGCAGCCTCTTGGTAATGGGGGAATTAAAGTTTGCAAGTATGGTCTAGGTCACATTACCAAGATGGCCGCCATGCCCAAATATGGTAAATCCTGGAAAATCTTCTTCTCCAGAACCACTGGGCCAATTGTCTTGAAACGCGGTATGTAGCATCGGGTGACTGAGTAAAACCAAGTTTGCAAATATGATGACCCAAGATTGACCTTGACCTATTTTCTGCTAAGACCAACTTTGGTTCCGTAGGCTTTTCAATGGGAAAAGGGTAAAACAATGCATTTTTTTAAAAATACTGTGGTCTTTGATATGAGATTGGGTAAAAATGAATGCCTGTGAATGCTAAGGGTCAAGTTTTATCATGCACATGTTTTCGCTACTCTCTCTAATTCTCTCTCTCTGTGACTTTAGGTGGCTATTTTACTGTTCGTGGCTTTGTCTGAATCAGGAAAACATGTCCATGTGAAATAATGGCGTCCAACATGGTGTCAGAAACGACAAATATTCGGTAAAAATTGTAACACCTTTCTAATTTCTGCTTTCAACATAGATTGTTGGTGCTTGTTAGAACCGCGCCGATGAGGCGGTTCTAACGATTACCACAATCTTTGTTTATGAGCAAAAATAAGGCAGATAATGTTTACCTCCTTACACCCCACTTTTCCCTATATAAATTTGGGTTAAGAGGGGTCTTCGTTTCACGGACTTGTTATCGTGATGGGGAAAAACCATTTCTACATGCGTGTGACACAGTGCAATTTCACCAACACGGTCGTGAAAATCTGTCATAGTTTTAATATGTATACTCAAAGCAAAGACTGTTGGTCCCAACAGACAAACAACATATATCTCGGAGAAGAAATACGAAAACCTAATAAGGTACACACCGAGAAACACAAGTTTTCTCCTAGTTTTCTCTACATTAATTTGGGTTGACAGGGACTTTCAGTATACGAACTTGCTAGTGTATGATTTTTCCAATTCAAGCCTTCGTTCCTATAGATTGACCAACCCAGCTTTGTTTTACCTGGACGGACCTATTACCTAGAGGAGAGCGAAAAGTTTAGAAGCATGCGGGAGGCACTTGTAAAATTTGCAACTTCTGTGGCCGTTCTGTTTGGTGCCAATGAAGGCTCAGCTCGTGTAGAGATGGAACAAGTCCTCGCTTTTGAGACAGAACTGGCAAATGTAAGTGTATGTCTTTTTTATGAAAAACGAAAACAAAAGGAACTGTACAACATGCAACGTATGCCCAACACAAGCTGTGCATTTTATTTCACCATGAGAGTATAATAAAGCCACTTATAAATTCCGTGATCGACTAGTGGATAAGACATGCAAATCAGTTAGATACGCCCCGTAACGTTACATGTACGACGTCCTTAACGACGTCACATTTACTAATGGCGAAATATTGACATTGTTGTAAACAAATCTTGAATAAAATAATATGATAAAGAGAATCTTGTATTCTTGCTCATGTATTATAAAATTTATTAAACTCGTTGAGGAAAAGGAATTAAATGCTCGGTTAAGCCTCGCATTTAATTGATTTTCCTCAACTCGTTTAATACAATTAATAATACATGTGCTCATGTATTATTTAATTTATTAAACTCGTTGAGGAAGAGAAATAAAATGTTTCCTCAACTCATTTAATAAATTTAATAACACATGAACACTCATGAGAGATCCACTATTTAATAAATACCGACTTATATCACTAATAATTAAAATCAATAAAGTTGTTATTTGTTTAAAACCAAATTGGATTTCATTCAACCTCACACAGTGTCCGGACCGCACAACTATATTTATAATGGATCTGAAAAGAAAACAATAATGGCTATCCTTAAAGGCATTTATTCTTGTAACAGTAAGACAAACCGTGTGATCATGATTGTTTTATTGCTCCCTGTGATATACTCTATGTAGCACATCAAAGGCAGCCCCTAAGCTCTTGTTGAATCCCCTGACTAAGGCACTTAAGGGGAAAATCTATGAAGTACACTCTAGTCAACAGTTAGTAAACTATTGATTTTCCCCAAGGAGGCCCCTTGCCTACTTCTCTTCTGTCAGCACTGAGGGCTGTAACATATTAGGTAATGCAATGATGGTCCTAAATAATCAATAATAAATGCCTTTAACATTTGCGCATACTTTCAATCAACACTCTTAAAATGAAAGCCGTATCTAATTTTCTGGGAATCGCTTTACATACTTTCTGTTATTCTTATATTCTTAAATAGCATAATACTCTAATATAATGATATTCTAAGCCTTAGCTCTAATACTTTCTAATATGTTGAACTTAATAGCCCAGTCAAAATGTTTGCAAAACCTTAGTTCATTTGCTTTCTGTGATATTTTGTACACAAATATGTGTTTGATTTAAATAATAAATGATCTGAAATCGAAAACACAGATGAGGAGTCAAAGAATGTGAATATATTTTTAGCAATCTACACTTGAGATAAAAGATCGAAGCATTTACGCTGCGTCAGTAACACTGGTCGTATAGGTTAACCTAAGTTTATCTGCAAAGGGCCCAAGGCATCTAAACCTAATGAATACATGTCAAACGTCAGTTGACCAAAGTCCCGAGGAGTCAAGCTAAATGTTGCACAACTACTAGAACAGGAAACTAAACTTCAGCTCTTATAAGCACGTCGTGCATCAAAAATTCAGAGATATCTTTGTTTGCTTGTTTTTTTTCTTTCAATAAGAAATAGAAGCTGTGCATATATTTTAAGAATTATATGATTTATATTTAGGGAATAACTCTATTCAAAATTGTCATTTGGGGAGGTAAATCGGCGATTTTACGGTCGGAAATTCCGTTTTACGGCGACGCGTTAGCGGAGCCGTAAAACGGAATTTGCGGCTGTAAAACCGACGATTTATCTCCCCAAATGACAATTTTCAATATAGTTATCCCCATTCCAATGCACTTAATCACTTGTTTGGTTAAAAAATGTTGCTTTTGTCCTAAACGACAAGCGCAGTGGGCTGCGTAAAACCAAATACCAACCAATAAAAAGCGACGTTACAGGATGACGTCGGATTTCCGACAGTATATCGCAGGATATACTGTCGCAAATTTTTGACGTTATCCAATGAAACGTCGCGTTACACACGGAAGTGCATAGAAATTTACGTTCATCGAAATATAAACAACATCGGGTAACGAGCTAAGTAAGTGAACCCAGATGACACGATGTTGTTCATAATTCGATGAACATCAAACAAATTACCTTAATTACTTATATGAACCTTTTTTCCTATCCTTCATATGACGAAAAATCTTGTTTAAAGGCTAAAATGAAAGAACAAAAAACAAACAAAAAAACCAACATTGCACGCAGATTTCCTATTGACAGCGGAATAGGGAAGTTGGCGCCAAAACGTTGCCGTCGTCCAGGCATTTTGAAGAAAACCATTTTTATTTCGACTTCACTAACGTCGCGTGAATCAATGTATTCATTGAAGTATGAACAACATTGCATCCCGATAGTTAACAATAAATACACTGAGAATGTAAATATGTTCTGCTGAATCTTTAAATCGATCACATCAACCGAAAACGTGTCTTCGAGAATTCGCAACAAGCAAAGACTCAGTGCGGTACATGGATTACCATCGACACTGACATTGCTTCTGTCTTTAGTCAGGGAATATAAGAATCTTGCATGGATGTGAGGGTTGGACAGAAAAATCCGATCCGAGAGTCACAGTCCGGCATCACGAGGCTTGCCGTATGATGCCTATCTGTGCTCCCGAGGGATGGATTTTCTACCCATCCTTCACAAAATGTAAGATTCTTTTTCTTGCATACCTTTCTTTTATGAGTGTGGATTCTTAATAACGCAGTCACATTTGTTGACGACCTCCGCCATATTATGATTGCAATGGTGTGATGTTTATTGACGTCGCGTAATGTGTTGTGACGTCAACCTTAACGACGGCGCATGAGGTCGTAAACAACCAGTGCCTATCAAACACTTAAGAATATTCCATCTTTTAGCCTAACCCTGGGTAAGAACACCAGGGTAAGAACAAAATTTTGTTTGCCATGCGTTCTGTAAAAGACTCAAACCACGGATTTTCTTATCAGGTGATACGAGTAGCCCCCGCTCATCGGGGCTTGGAGAAATAGATGGGCTGCATGATGCTTCCACTCAGAGCTCTGGTAAACCGCTTAGTGTATCTAAGTTTGCCCAGGCAAAGCGGCGCGATTCGGCCCGTCCATGTTTATAAACCCTATTGGTTTCATTGGGCGACAGGGCTTGAGAAGTCATTTCATCTCAATGTCGGGTAAAGTCCCACAAAATTGGAAGCAACGTCTCCAAAATGGTCTATAGCGTGTTGGCGGGGACGTTAAACCTCAAAACACATAAACAATTCTTATCGGGTGGGCAGGAATGTTGGATTCTGACTAAGTCTGTGTGTGACCTCGCTGACCGCACACTCTCGACGACAGTGCCGGGAATCGCCTCTAACAAATATCTATAATATCAGATCATACTACAAACTGGGATTCTTTATAACGGCACATTCTTTATAACGGCACAATAGTAGGGAACAAATGCTGTCGTTATAAAGAGGGTCCCCTGTATAACCTATCGGCATTCTATATAAAACACTTCAAATTTCGAAAAGTACCAGAATGAAGGAATCACAATTTGCAAAAACAAATCAGTTCTTTTGATTCAAACATTTACAACGTAACGCAATAGAAAACATATACACTGGTCGTATTGTTTTCCCGTCTGTGCGTTTTCTATCACTACCTCAAAGTGAAATATGTATTTATGGTGACAGATCTGATTTTTTTAAATTTATACGAATACAATAATTTGCTTTAATTTGATTTGAACACTGAAAGTCAGGGAATTACATAATCGTTCAACACAGATTACGATTCAGGTGCGAAATGCATTTGCACGTGCACAATCATTACGATAACACACCCGTGAGACATACTGCATTTTTCACATCTCAAGAACGGCTCCTTTTCTGATGAATATCCATGATATTTTTCTTATTTATTTCGCAAACATAGGTTGTGGATGCTCTACATGTCTTGGAGCAGAAATAAAAACGATAATGTATATCCCCATTAATCCCAGATTTCTCTATATAAAGTGGGGTTTAAGGGCTTATATTATTTTATTTTGGACAGCCTATTGGCCATTTTGTGGGACAGTAGCTATCCTTTTGGCTTTCCGTTGTTGAAGTTTCCATTAGGGACTGTTGTTTCGTGTTTGTGTTTTTTCCCTTTGGTGTCTGATGGGAGCTGTAGATTAATTGTATCGATTCCTGATCCACTTCTATTTTGTTCGTTGCACGGACTTGTTCACGTGATGTATTTATATTACAGATCTCCATGCGGTCTGAGGACAGGCGTGACAATGAGGTTTTATACAATAAAATGACTATCGGGGAGCTTCAACACAATTTCACTCAACCTCTACCATCCGATCCGGTGCAGGTATAATATTGTCGTCATGTTGAATTGTACCTTGGAACACTTCATATCACCGCGTACATAACTAATATCGCATTGCTTGCAAAGTTTGGATACGGAAATTAACCTATTGATGAAGGATAGAATCATCCATCAAATTCACCGGTGAAAGTTCATTCTCAATTTAAGCGTCGTCTGGTTTACTGTTGTTCATGAAAATTGATTATAATAGAAAGACACTTATCAGAGGCCGTTATCATTATCCAATAAGTTCTGAATAGTTAGATCCTTTGAAAGCAAAGAATACACCAAATAAACAAAACATTCAGACTCGGTTTACACCGGCCACGCTCTATAGGACTGGCTTAACCCGAATTTTGTTTTCAAATGCTTCTAAATGAACTCAAAGATCCAAAAAGACTTCAATTCCGAGTCTACACTATTTGTCAATGTATTTTATGGAATAATATTGTCTTTTGAAATTTTAGAAACATACATATTTTCGTAAAATACGTATTAGATAATTAACACATATATGGTTTCACGCAGTTACTTATAGAACTTTTGCTAAGAATGGTTAAGGTTCGAAAGCAATGTGTTTCTTTTCTTATTTTCTAGTTCAACTGGTACAGATATATCTCTGAAATCCTGGGCCTAGAAGGCGTAGAACTTCCTGTAAACGATACTGAGCCAGTTGTCGTGTGGGCGGTTCCCTACGTTCAAAAACTGTTTAATGTCCTCCAGAAATATTCAAAAAGGTAGAGATGCTAAAGGTATCATTAAAGTATATCGTAACTTATGTGCCTTAGAGGGATGGCATATGTAGCACGCACAATTTTTGATTGCTAACATAAATAAGAGAACCTAAACTGGAAAGTGTAAGTCAAAGTTTCGTCTATTTAAAGTAGGGTTCATCAAAGCAATCACACGGACGTTTGTTGATTGACAATAGCGAAATTTTGTTCAAGTTAGATTCTGTACTAGAACAAAACGATTTGACTATAATTTTATGACAGAAAAGGTTTCAATGACGCGAAGTCCCAAACCTGGGACAGAACTGCCGAAATTCGAAAGTGAATTATTTAAGTATGTTTTCTTATGATCTTCCACGCTTTACACACCTCTTCCTAATACGTTTATAAAAGAAAAAAATTAATGATTTAATTGAATGGACATTTTATTGTGAAGATTCCCGCTATCTTGCATGAAATGTAACAAATGTTTTTTTCACTTCTGAAGAGTATAAATATTATACATTATGATCGTGTCAGAAAGTGTGTGAAGCTCTCACCTTCCTACTTGACAACATTTATATAAAATTTGGTACTACATTATTTTGACAAATTCTGGGTATTCTGCTGGGTACGAATTGCGCACCCCTTGTGACTGATCTGTCATTTTAGCTCACCTGAGCCAAAGGCTCATGAGAGGTTTTAGTATGTCAATGCCACGGCGTCCGCCGGCCGTCGTCCGTTCACATTTTCAAATAAGTATATCTATAAAGCCAGTCAGCCAAACATGCTTAAATTGCATGTGAAGCATTATCAGGTTGGGGGAAAGGTAGCATAATATTTTGGGGCAGATCAGATGGAAATTCTTGTTGCCATGGCAACATATAGCTCCCAGAGACTTATAATGGGAAAAACTTAAAAAAAATCTTCTCTTCTGAAACCACACGGCCAAGGGCTAAGATATTTATTACGTAGCAACATCAAGTGGTCCCCAACATAAACCCTACCAATCATGCCTCTGGGGTTTAAATTGGCCGGGGCCCCTTAGCTTCAATAAGCCTATAATGGAAAAAAAGCTTCAAAAATCTTCTTCTCCGAAACCATAAAACCCATAGCTAAGATATTTAGTATGAAGCAACGGAAAAGGGTCACCCACATTAATCATGCCAATCACGCCCCTGGGGCCAGAATTGGCCCCGCCCTTGGGCTCATAAGCTCCCATAGACTTACAATGGAAAAAAAAACTTTAAACATCTTCCTCTCTGAATCCACAAGGCCCAAAGCTTAGATATTTAGTATGTAGCAACGGCAAGTGGTCCCCTACATAATTTATGCCAATCATGCCCCTGGGGTCCAAATTGGCCACGCCCTGGGGCTCCTTAGACTTATAATGGGCAAATAGCTTCAAAACTATTCGTCTCCAAAACCATAAAGCCCATAGCGAAGATGTTTAGTATGAAGCAAAGGCAAAATGGTCTCCTAGACAGATCCTGCCAGTCACGCCCCGGGGGTCAGAATTGGCCACGCCCTGGGGTTTTTAATCTCCCGTAGACTTACAATGGACATAACTTTAAAAATCTTCTTCTCTGAATCCACAAGGCCAAAAGCTTAGATATTCAGTATGTAGCAACGTCTATTTGTCTTTTACATAAATCCTACCAATCACGCTCTTGGGGGTCAAAATTTCAAAACTTCCATAGACTTCCAATCGACAAATAGCTTCAAAAAATTTCTTCTCCGAAACCATGAAGCCCGTAACTTAGATATTTAGTATGTAGCAACGTAAAATGGTTACTTACTTAAATCCTGCCAATCGTGCCTCTTGGGTCAGAATTGGCCACGTCCTTTGGGCTCATAAGCTTCCATAGGCTTACAATGGAAAAAAACGTTGAAAAGTTTCTTCTCTGAATCCTCAAGGCTCAAAGTTTGGATATTTAGTATGAAGCTATGCCAAGTGGTCCCTTACATCCTGCCTTTCATGCCCCCGGGGTCCAAATTGGCCTCGCCTTGGGGCTCCTAAGCTCTCAATTTTCTAATAAGTATATCTTTAAAACCAGTTTGCCAATCATGATCAAATTTCATGTGAAGGATTATCAGGTAGAGGAAAAAGAAGCATAATGTTTTGAGGTTGATCAGATGGAAACTCTAGTTGCCATAGCAACATATAACTCCCATAGACTAACAAATGGAATAAAGACATAAAAAAAATATTCTGCTCTGAAACCACAAGGCCCAGAGCTTAGGTATTTAGTATGTAGCAAGGTCAAGTGGTCCCCTACATAAATCTTGCCAATTGTGCCCCTATGGTCCAAATTGACCAGGCTCCGGGGCTCCTTAGCTTCCATAGTCTTATAAAGGAAACAAAATTCAAAATTCTTCTTCTCCAAAAACCATTAGCCCAAAGCTAAGATATTTAATCGTAGCAACGTCAATGGCCTCCTACAAAAATCCTGCCAATCATGCCCCTGGGATCAGAATTGGCCACGCCTAGGGGATCTTAAGCTCCAAAAGACTTACAATGAAAAAACATCTACTCGGAATCAACAAGTCCCAGAGCTTAGATATTAAGAATGTAGCAACACAAAGTGGTCCCGTACACAAATCCTGCCAATCATACCCCTTGGGGTCCAAATTGGCCACGCCCCGGGGCTCCTTAGGTCTGATGTATTTATTATGGAAAAAAGCTTAAAAAATCTTCTCTGAAACATGGCTTTGATATTTACTATGTAGCCATGTGAAATGGTCACCGCATAAATCCTGCCAACCATGCCTCTGGGGTCAAATGTGGCCACGCCCCGGGTCTCATTAGCTCCCATAGACTAAAAATGAAAAAAAAAATCTGCTTCTCTGATCATAAGACTCAGATCTTAGATATTTAGTATGCAGCAACGCCAAGTGCTCACAATCATAAATCCTGCAATCATGCCCCCGGGGTCCAAAATAGCATGCTCCAGAGCTCATTAGCTCCCATGGACATGTAATTGAAGAAACTTCAAAATTCTTCTCTGTCACAAAAGGCTCTGAGCTTGGATATTTCATATGTAACAATGCTAAGTTTTGTTTTATGTGTTTGACTTGAGGTTTAACGTCCCCGTCAACACTGTAAAGTTCATTTTGAGACGTTGCTTCCAATTTGGAGGGACTTTTACCCGACGTTGAGATGAAATGACATCTCAAGCCCTGCCGCCAAGTGGACCAATCGGGTTTATTTACATGGACGGGCTGACGCGCACCGCTTTGCCCGGGCAGGCTTAGATCCTCGAAGCGGTTTATAAGTACTCGTGTGCGAGTCGGTTTCAGCTCTGCATGGAAGTATCATACGTCCAGACTATTTCTTCAAGCTCCGATGGGCGGGGGCCGGACAATGGTCACCTTATAAATTCTACCAATCATGCCCATGGGCTCCAAGTTTGCCACACCCTAGGCTCATAAGCTCCCACTTGACTTACCATATAAAACTTGTAGAAGCCTATGTGGTGTAATTGTTATGTTATATACCTGATACACCAGCGATTGCAGGATAGATCCTGGACTTCTTCAGACTTCCGGATGAGTCTTTAAACTGAGGTTCTGTCTACGTATCACCTTAGCTGTTGGTGGAACGTAAAACTAAAATACACTCACTCATTAGCTCCTGTAGACTAATAATATGAAAAATATAGGAAATCTTTTCCTGATTCTAAACGGCCCTTTGATTAGAAATTTAGTAACATCAGTTGGTCACCAGCATATATCCTGCCAGCCATGCCTATGGCATCCGAATCGGCCACACCTTTTGGCTCATTATCTCCCACTGATTTATAATTGAAAGAACTTCAAAAAATCTTCAGCTCTAAAGCCATGAGACAAACAGTTCTCTAAAATTTTCGTCATGTGAGCGGTTAGGCTCATTAAGCCTCTTGTTTAAGAAAGTGACTTCAAGATGTTCTTTTCCGTTTAAAACCGATCTGAAATCATTGAAGCTTTTAACACAACTTATAGATATTTGGATGATTTATTAAATATTGACAATCTTATTTGGTTTGACCAGTCAAATATACCCAAAAAACTTCAGGTAAATAAAGCAAATTCTTCTGATACCGAAGCCCCGTTTTTAGATTTACAATTATTTATTGTAGATGGATTTGTTTACTGCAAAATTCATTACAAACGCGATGATTTTGTTTTTGCGATTGTAAATATTTCTTTCTTGGATGGTGATGTTCCTCGTGCGACATCCTACGAAGATTATATATATTTCGCAATTAATTCTATTCGCCTGAGTGTCTAGTCACGAAACGGACTTCATTACTCGTAATAAATAGTGAACTTCTAAACTTCTTTGTCAAGGTTATCGATATCATAAACTACGTAAAGCCTTTTCTAAGTTTTATAGACGTTATTCCGATTTAGTTTTAAAATTTTTATTGTTTGATTTTTATGTTCTGGGTGATGTTGCACTGTTGAGTCATTAATAATCTCAACCATTTCACAAGCATTTCATTTATTTATTTTTTCAAACTAACTTTTTTATACTTTTAATATCCTCATAATTCTTCATGCCATTTAACCATCAACCGTTTGACGCTTATGGCCCACAGAGAGGGTTGACGCGTCGTTAAACACAAAATCATCATCATCATTTATTTATTTCATGTAGAACCATAGCTAATTACATAGTGTGGAGCTTTATAAACAACAGAGTCACCAATCTACCAAGTCGTTTTAAGGAACTAAAGGAGGAATATAACAAGGTGAGCTAATGAGTGGTGTAAAGAAGCAGATGTGGCTAGTTGTGATCAACAGCAGTGGTTATTTGTGATGTAGAACACATAAAACATTGTACATACAACAAACATAACAACTTTTCACATCAAGAAAACACGCCTTAAAATTTTGACCAACTTGCACATTACTTTTATCTAGTAAAATTGGAGTTAACAGGGCTAACCCAAGGTTGGCAAAAAGCCTGTCAGTATGAGTATTGACCGGGCCGGTGGTTAAAACCAGTTTTAACCGGTCATTACTGGTCGATTGGAGGTCATTTGGTCGATTAAAACACTGGAGTATATGCCTCTGTCCTGTTGCTATCTGGTCTTAAAAGCTTTCCCCTACATCATGTACACAAGGTTAGACTAATATTTTCATCAGTGGGCAAGACAAAATAGTTTTTGATCATAACAGTAGTTATGTGAGGTCTTTTTTTATTTGAACTTAAGTATAAATACATTATTGCTGGTCAACTAAAAAGGTTGGACTGACTGATTAAACTGTACACAGGTCTGTTCTTTTCAATCATTCTTTATACTTATCCTTTATTCCTGTATATGTTAGATAAAAAATAGTCATATTTTGATTTACAGGAATAAGAATAAGCTGAATTTATCGTGGATTTTAATGGTTTTATGAAAGGTCAGAAAAGAAGAAAAGAATTTTTAAGGTTACATCAAGAAGCAGTTCACATATATTTGTGATCTTATTGCAGAAAAATGTAACATACTCATATTAACAAACGTGAAATACACCTGTAATTAATCTTATAAATGCATGTGCAATTGTTCATCTGTAAAAGGCTGTAATTAATTAGCCAAACAATGTTTGGAAAATCACTGATGTCTTTGAAGTACAGTCGGACTTCAGTGGCTCGAACACCTTTGGGACCTCGAAAATCTGTTCGAGAAAGGGGTAGTTCGAGCCAAAGAGGTTACTGTCAGGAGGCAAAATGTGATACTTTTAAACATCTCTTCGGTGTTCTATAATGAAAATGAATGCTGTGTGTACTCATACTGGCCCCGATAGCTAAGTTGGTAGAGTGTCCGCTCCGGGGAACGGGAGGTCACGGGTTCGATCCCGAGCCGCGATATACCAAAGTCGTTAAAAATGGTGCTAGCTGCTCCTTGCTTGGCACTCAGATTTACGGGGTAGAGCTAGGACTGGTCGACCCAGTGTCAGGATAATGTGACTGGGTGTGGTATTATGTTATATGCCTGGGACATGATACTTCAGTGTGGCAGCACTATAAAAGTGAGCATTAAGCTCCCTGTCGCAACCAGACACCGTCGTGATATGACTGAAAAAATTGTTGAAAGCGACGTTAAACCCGAATTCACACACACACCGAGGCGATTCTAATGAGTACACACAGCATACATTTGCAAGATAAAAGACTAAAATCTCCTTAATTATCCACAACTAATTCCTATGTAGAGGATTTCGCTAGGGACCCAAGAACGGGTTCGACTCATGCATGGTAAACGAGCCATCGATGTTCGAGCCATCGAAGTTCTACTGTATATATAAGTATCTGCAAAATCTGTATATTGCTGTCAAAGCAAACTAAAAGGTGTAAAAGCGGCCCGATGCCACTGCAGTGGATGTGGCAAAGATGTTATTGCCAAAGTGACCAATCACATGTCCATAATAGGGTATTGTACAATGGCACCATACTTTATTCCTAATGTGTGAAATTTTATTTATCTGCATGCTAGATAGTATCTTATCATCAAGCTGTTACTGAAGGTGTAAAAAGTGCATGGAACATAAAAAATAGAAGTGGCGGCAATGATCAGGAACCGATACAATCAACCCACAGCTCCCATCAGAGACACCAAAGGGAAAGAAGCACAAACATGGAACAACAGACCTTATTTCTGCTCACCAATATTAATGGAAACACCAATAGCGGATAGCCAAAAGGACAGTTACTTTCCCACAAAATGGCCATTAGGCTATCCAAAATAAAATAATATAAGCGAGACGAACACCCCAAGACAAACCATAATAAAAATAAATAAACTGTGACAGAAGAACCGTCCTGGAATGGTCAGGGGAAACTAATTCCACTGGTGGGGGGGGGGGGTTAAATCGATTTTACGTGACCACAATCCTCGCCCTTACTTCCGTTGCGATTAAGACAAATAATATGTTTAGTCCGCATGAAGGCCACCTAACCCATCAGTGCAACATCTCCGTGAACACAAATAATCAAACAACCACGGAGATGAAACAACGGTGAGGACTCGACAGCAAGAAACCACTGAAATGCTGGAGCAAAAGGAAACCAACAGTTAGACTCCGATGTGCCCGACCAGAGATAGACCATCAGGCACATACCAACATTACCTTGAAGACTCAATTTTGAACTTCTTCACTATTTTGGAAGATTAAAAAAAAAACAGTGCAAGGTGCAAAGACTTTAATATTAAAGTTAGTGCTAAGGTTTTAAGACTGATGATTCATAGGCAAAAATGCCTAGGGCTAAACAAATCCAGAAAATATTGCTAAGAAACCACTTGAAGAATAAACGTCTGAACCTGAAACTCTATCAATGATCGGTTTTCAGCAAAGCGATCAGAAATTCAACAGACTAGCTTCAGTAGCGTTGGCATTTCAGCACTAAAAATATGCAATTGACCACTCAATATTTAAATCGACCAGTATTAACCAGTATTGACCACTATTGGAGTACTGACCGGGGCGGTCGGTTAAAACAACCCCTGGTTTCGAATGCCAAACCTTGACTAAATCTATTTTCTTATTTCTGCTCAACAATATTGATTGTGGGAACTCGAGACGGTTCTAACGTGTATCCACAATCTATATTTTGTGCATCAATGTGAAAAATATCACAATTTATCGTCTTAAAATTTGCATTTTTTCGGCAGTAAATACAATGTATTTGTATAGTCGTGTTATCGTAATGATAATAAAAAATACTGATGCAAAGCGTGTATTTATGAACTTTTACATTTATCAGGGGCCAGTTGTTCAAAACTAATGACGTCGTTAGTTAACTTATCATTAAAATTTTGATCATTTATTATGGAAAATATACTAATATTTTAGCTGATAAAATTGTGAGCAGCTTTTGCATTTGCAAAGTAGAAGTAAAACAAAGATCAGGAATCGATACAATTAACTTACTCCACCCATCAAAGACACCAAAGGGAAAGAAACACAAACATGAAGCGACCAGACCATAATGGAAACCTAAACAAAGGAAGGCCATAAGGACAGTTACTTTCCCACAAAATGGCCAAATGGCCATCCAAAATAAAAAGTTACACGTGATACACACAGTAACTAACAAACAACAACATAAATAAACCGCCATAGAAGAACCGCCTTGGAACGGTCAGTGGAAAGAATTCCACTGGGGGGCTTAAATCGATTTTACATGGCCATAATCCTCGCCCTTACCTCTGTCGCGGTATACACTAATTTTGTTTAGTCCGCATGAAGACTTCCTAACTCATCAGTGTAACATCTCCGAGAACATACAAATCAAAAACTACAGAGATGAAACAAGGTTGAGGACTCGACAGCATACAACAACATAATTGCTGCAGCAAAAGAAAACCAACAGTTAGACTCCGAGGGGCAAAGCTGCTCACATTTTTTCAGCAAAAATACCAAAAAAAAAATTAATAAACTTGCTAGAACAGTTAACAATATGACCACTAACGAGCTCGTTAGGCTAACGATGCTTTGAATAACTGGACCCAGGACAACAGACCATTGTGACATCAAATAATTAAAATTAATTTACAGATGAAAAAGATTGTAACATTGTGCCATAGTGCGGAGGTTCCAATGAGCTTCCCAAATACACGTTTCAGGGCAGAAATGGCAAAGTTTTTACCTTGGTACACTACACATTTCTGTATGTGAAGTGAACTTCCCATGGTTATCGAACTTTCGAATTGTTAACAGCTTCAACTACGTTTAGTTTGAGAGACTTTGGAAAGTCATTTGAAAGGGCTCTAACCAACTTTCGTCTATCCATCACGTGAACAAGTCCGTGAAATGAAGACCCCCCTATACCCCACTTTTTATAGAGAAAACTTGGGTTTACGGGGGTATACATTATTTTTCTTATTTTTTCCCCAAGACATAGATTGTGGGTACTCGTTAGAACCGCCTTGAGGCGGTTCTAACGAGTCCCCACAACCTATGTTTGCAGTGTTTATAAGGAAAATATCACGGATTTTCGTCGGAAAAGTAGCCATTTTGGAGATGTGAAGAAATGCACTATGTTGTACGGGTGTGTTATCGTAATAAAAGCTTCAATGAGTCGACCATAATTTAAATTTGCGGCACAACGCGAGATATCACTAACAAAATGCCGTTACATCACGAAAACACGCCTATTTAATTTTGACTCCCCTGACCCCACCTGTGTGTAGTAAAACTGGGGTTTACAGGGGTAAACCTTATTTTTCTTATATCTGCTCTAAAATATAGATTTCTGGGTATTCATTAGAACAGCCTTGGCGGTTCTAACGAGTACCTACAATCTAAGAAATAAAAAAAACACAATTTTTCGTCTTAAAATTTTCACCGTAGCCCCTTCGGCGGTAAAGTTTACAATGTAATTTGTATAGGGTTGTTTTCGTAATGATTTGAGTCTTGAAGGAACTCATTAAGGTCGTGTTTTCAAAAACAAAGGATCCGAAACACAAACGCTAAGCTATAAATGAACATTTTTAACTGTAAGTATAAGAGAATGCCTAAATATTATTTCTACACCATACTGGTTGGCCAGGACTCACACAAGCCCCCGCCAATTCGCAACCTTGTTTCAAAGTTCGAATACGACTACCGTATTTTCTACATTATTAACACCGTGTCAATATATAACCGACCAGGAGTTTGTATTCAAATGGACACACATTATACATTTCTTGAAGTCATATATGATCCATGTTTACTTTTCAATTTTTGAAAAAAGGAGTTTGTCATTTTTGTATTTCAATTTCCAGGTGGTCTATGGCACGGCTACTGCACGTGCCCGTTGGCGTGAATGTGAAAGTTACGTGGTTGGAGAAATGGGTCATGCTGTAGGACAAAAGTTCGTGAAACAAGAATTCGACGAAACAGCAAAAGACAGTGTATGTTGTTGGTTCCCCATTACGAAAACTCATCCGAGTGGCATATAGCATTCTTTTTATATCTCCAAAACGGTTTTTTTCCGATAAAATTGTGAAAGTTGTCTTATTTTTACACCGAACATGGGTTGTTGTACTCATTAGAACCACCTCTTTTAGGCGGTTCTAAGACGCACCCTGAACCGTTGTGTGGTGCACACGAAAACCTACGTCTTGGAATAGAAACAAGAAAATGAAATATATATACCTTGAAACCCCAGCTTTTTCAATATAATCTGGGGTTCAAATGCAGGAACTTGCTAAGGTGATGTTTGTGTTAAGAATGTTTCCAAATGTCACAAAGGATTGTAATGATAAACTTAGCCATGACAAACGAACATCTATTTTACCATTTGCGAACAATAAAAGTGCAGATCAGGTGCTGAAGAAGTAACTTAATGCAGTGACATTCTGCATTGCGTGTATACCGAAGACTCCGACACATGTATACTGGTCGCACATAAGATTGACTAGGCGGAGCTATCGTTTGCATCGGCCTTCGAAATGTTCTTTTGTCAAAAAGGTTAACCAAGTCACCCGATTGAGTGATTTAAACTGTAACACAAACAAAGCTGTGGAGTACATGGCCATTTGGTCCGCTTGCAGAAAACATGCGGACGGCACTCTACCGAATCTTCTGGTGGCCTTGGCGGATTTGAAATATATTGACAACACCTGAAAAGGTCCGTCCCGGAAATCTTATCTGTGACTACTATACCGCTCCTTTGAACAAGTCCGTGATTTGAACTTCCCGCTTAACCCTATATTATGTGGAGAAAACTGGGGTTTATCATTTTTGTTTATTTCTGCTCCAAGACATTATTTGTGGGTACTCGTTAGATCCGCCTCGATGAGGCGGTCCTAACGAACAACTAAAACTATGTTTGGAGTATAGATACGAAACATATCACATTTTTTAAGAAAAGTAACCATTTTAGAAATATGAATGAAATCACAATGTCACACGGATGTGTAATTGAATGTATATCCACGTGGTCTGATCAGTTTTCTTAAGTGTCTTTATACATTATTAGCTCATCTGGGCCGAAGGCTCCATGGGAGCTTATATTATGCTAGCCCTCCGTCGTCCGTCCGTCCGTCCTGGGGATGAAAGCTCGTCCCCTTGATTGCTGAAAATGCCTATTTCGACATTGTCATGACCGTAGCCCCTTCAGTTTGATCGGATCTTCCTGAAATCTATAAACAAGTAAGTCAGGATTAAAAGCTTGGATGAGTTTGAAAACCGGCAATGTCGGTCAATTACCCACGGAGTCAGCTCCCCTACTTTTTTTAAACTGCTGGTTTTGACCTTTTCATCACAGTAGCCGCTTCCGATCTTCTTGAAACTTACAAACAAGTAAGTCAGGGATACAATCTCGGATGAGTTCGAACACTGGCGAGGTCGGCCTATCTGTCATAGTGTTACGTTACTTCGATTACTGTAAATGTCAATATTTGACCTTGTCATCACCGTAGCCCCTTCAGTTTTCATCGGATCTTTTTGAAACAGGGTTACGTCCCTTTAATTGCAGGAAATGCCTATTTTTGACCTTGTCATCATCGCAATTCCTTCAGTTTTCATCAGATCTTCTTGAAACTCATATGTAAGTAAGTCAGGGATAAAAGCACGGATAACTTTAAAAACTAACGATGTCGGTCGATTAATCAGAGTTATGCCCCCTACTTTGCTGAAAATGTTTATTTTCGACCTTGTCATTTCCGCTGCTCCTTCAGTTTTGATTAGATCTTTTGGAAACTTGCAAGCAAGTAAGTCAGGGATAAAAGCTCGGATATGTTCGAAAACTAGTGAGGTTGACCAATTTATCATAGTGTTGCATCTCTTTGATTGCAGAAAATGCCTATTTTTGAGCTTGTCATCACCATAGCCCCTTCAGGTTTTATCGGATCTTCTTGAAACTTACTTTTTAGCATGTCAGGGAAAAACTCAAATGAGTTCGAAAACTGGCGAAGTAAGCCTATTAATCATAAGAGTTACGTCCCCCTAGATTGCAGAAAATGCTCACTTTTGAGTTTTGACCATAGCCCCTTCAATTTTTATCGTATCTTATTGAAACTAACATGTAAGTTATCAAGTTCAGGGATAAAAGCTCGGATGAGTTCAAAAACAGATGAGGTCAGCCTATTCATCATAGCGTTACGTCCCTTGGATTGCAGAAAATGCCTGTTTCTGACCTTGTCATCACCATTGCCCATACAGTTTCGATGGGATCTTTTTATAAAAAGTAGAGGTAAAACAAAGATCAGGAATCGATACAATTAACTTACTCCACCCATCAAAGACACCAAAGGGACAGAAACACAAACATTAAGCGACCAGACCATAATGGAAACCTTAACAAAGGAAGGCCATAAGGACAATTACTTTCCCACAAAATGGCCATATGGCCATCCAAAATAAAAAGACACAAGTGATACACACAGTAATTAACAAACAATAACATAAATAAACCGCCACAGAAGAACCGCCTTGGAACGGTAAGTTGAAAGATTTCCACTGGGGGGCTTAAATCGATTTTACGTGGCCAGAATCGTCGCCCTTACTACCGTCGCGATTTAGACAAATAATTTGTTCAGTCTGCATGAAGGCCTCCTAACTCATCAGTGCAACATCTCCGTGAACATAAATAATCAAAGAACCACAGAGGTGAGACAACGGTGAGGACTCGACAGCAAGAAACCACTGAAATGCTGGAGCAAAAGAAAACCAACTGTTAGACTCCGATTGGCCCGACCAAAGACAGAGCATCAGGCACCAACCAACTTTACCTTGAATTAGTGACAAGTGAGTCAGGAATAAAAACTCGGATAGATTCAAAAACTGATGAGATTTCCTTTTGAATGCTGAAAATGCCGCTTTTTTACATTTTCATCATCATAAGTCCCCAAGTTTTGAACGGGTATTTTACATTGACTTAGTTATATAGGGAAAACCTTTAAAAATCCTCTTTTCTGAAACCACAAGGCCCAGGTCTTTGATATTTGGTATGAAGCTTCATCAAGTGGACCTGTACCAAGATTTTTAAAATTATAGCCTTGGGGCCAAATTTGACCCTGCCCTTGTGTTCAACTGATTCAACTAATGTACGTGGAGATTGATCATAACATCTGTTCTATGATCATTCTCTCCCTTCCGCTGATTCAAGAACGGCACTTGTCAGTTTCTGGCGAAAAAATGTGCACTGTATTAGTTAATCGCTTACGTATAACCAAACCGAGGAAAAGTGTAGATAGGTAAACCGCCGGCTCAAAAAATGACCTAAAATAGTGTTGCCTGGGCCGTTAAACTCAAATACAAACAAAAGCAACTAATGAACAATTCTGTTGACAACCCTGAATCTATGAAGATGTTTATATCAATCCGGTTAACAAACATGCCTTGCCTTCTTTCACATTATTTGTTTTTCTTAGAAGCCCCCATGGGGTAGTGGTTATGCTACTTGCCTTGAAAACCAGGGGTCAAAGGATCGACCCCGGGCTTCTTCAGTCTTTCGGATGAGTCTTTCAATCAAGGTCCAGTCTCCGTATGACCTTAGCTGTTAGTGGGCCACTCACTCATCTATTTTTTCTAAACCACCCTCATGATGTTTGGTCCACAGGTGAGCGATACCCGGCCATCTTGGCCCTCTTGGTTCTTTTTGTTTAGCGTATCCATTTTGCTCGGCAGATTTCAAAACTGTTTATGCAGCGTCACAATATTAAATCGAAATGTCCAATGGTGTTACTTTGAGTGCCATCAGAGTAGCGCATTTATTTTCTCCAACTATTCCTACCCATCGATATCCACTGTGTTTTCTCTGTGTTGTTGCTACAATGTCTGTCCGATGCTTCCAAAGGCAGCATATGAAGTTTCATTCCATTCGCATCTTCTGGTGGACAGAATAAGCTGTAATCTGTCTACGAAGAACTCCATGCTGGTATGAATCATCGACATGCAAAAACAATTGGATAAGACAACCATATGATAAAATTGTGGGTTTCTTGTCTCTAGAACTTGGAGTTTTTAGGAGAACATTTTAAACCTTTTACACTTGTTTCTGCTCCTAGCATTTAAGAACCGCCACATCGATGTTTTAATAAAAATGGCGTACGTCCTTGTTATTCCAAGTATTCTCTATATAAAATGATAATTTCAAGATTGCAATTTACACGAGCTTGTTTGCGTGATGCGTGTCAGAAGACAAAGTTTTGTTGCACATGCTAAATTTGTTTTGTTACGCTCTGCTTTGTTTGTTAGGCGCTTGAGATGATAGGAGAGATTCGTGCTGCATTCAGTGAGCTTCTAAATGATTTAGACTGGATGGACGATCATACTAAAGAACTTGCGAGAGAAAAGGTAATCTAGCCATAGCAAAATAACGAATTTTTCATTGCAGTCGGTGTTATTGACCTGAAGATTTGGCAAACTTTATTGATCTCCGTGAACAAACTGGTTGGACGCTTTGACGTCGAATTGTTCAAATACAAGTAACCTCAATATATGATTTTTGTAATTATCTTTTTATTTACACACTATTTGAATAGGATACACAGTTAGCTTCAAACACTAGTCTACCTTGCGCCCCCCTGCAACATTTAAGATATTAAAGCATACACATATAAACATTGAAGTAATAGAGCATTATTACAGCAGATATGCTGTGGTTGTGCAAAAGAAATGTTACACGCATGGAAGCATTCCAAATGCTATATGTTTACATAATACGATAAAATTTAGAGACCTTAAGACGTACGCGTTTGCATTAGATTAACAGCGCACATAAAACAATTGTCGTAGACTAATCACGTAAGAAAGCCAGATGTTTAAAACTTCATGAACATTTCTGGGGACATGACCACACACACACAAACAAAGGACATGTAGGTGAACGCTTGGTCACATTAAGCTTCTACGTGTGCCACCGACCTTTCCTGCAGGCGACACTACGATTTTGCCCACAGCAAAAGAGATCCCAAGTGTGAGGAAGGCGGGAAGCATTTCCATGTATCTGTTAAATGAATAGCAATGGAATTTAGGAATAAATTCGCTTCTAGCTAAACCACAGTTTAAAGGTATTTTTAAAAGCGTCTGCTGTATCGCAGTAACGAATGGAGAAAGGGAATTTCATAGCTTGGTAGTGGAGTATGAAAACGCTCCACTATAAAGCGGCGAACGCGCTCTTGGAACATTCGATGCGCCGTATTCACTCGATTTCAAGTTTATGTAGAAATAAAAAAAGATCCATAATTGCCTTTTTTCCTCCTTGTTTTATGGAAAATTAGTATAAGCGGATAGGAGAGTAAATAGTTCGAAAGTGTTACTTTCCCTGGAGGGGTATACATTCATTTCAATATCGTATCCCTCTGTTCACAGGCCGATGCTATACGGAACTGGATAGGATATCCTGACGATATATTGGACAACGATCATCTGAATGATGTGTATGAAAATGTAAGTCAGTCTCCCTACCCTTCATCATAGTGTACTTGTAGTTTATATTTTCTTGTATTTTTGGATCAATGATTCCATTGTAGAATTTTGAAAATATTTGAAGGCACTGGTGAGGCCTTATTGGTCCAAAACTAGCTAGTCTGGCCCAGAAAGTCTTGTTCATTCTATACTTTTCAGTTCTGTGGTGTATTTCTTGCTTCCAAAGGATAACCTTTTCATAGAACATATTTATGGCTTTAACCCTTATCCTGCTGCATCTGATCTGCACTGTTTGTAAAGTAAGAGGTACGCATGTTCAGCGGGATAAAGGTCTATAATGTAGCACCTGCAGTTTGTCTTTCATTACTGACAATTACAAATCGTCAACAAATCGGTGACTTGCTATATTATGAGGCCAATTATAGCTCTCAACTGCCTCACAAGAGGTATGAGGGAGAAGGCTCTTTTTTATGCTTTAGGATTGGCTTTGAATTACGAGAATACGCCTATACAAATACAGTGTAAATTTTACTGCCGTAAAAATGAAAAAAATAAATTGTGATATTTTTCTTATTTCTACTCAAAATATAGAATGTGGCGATTCTAACGGATACCCACAATCTATATTTTAGAGCAGAAATAAGAAAAATAAGGTTTACTCCTGTCAGTCCCATTTTTACCATATAAAATCGGGATTCAAGGGGGTCAAAACTATAAAGACGTGTTTGTGTGATGAATAAAGACACATTTTGTCGACACGTATTTGCTATCGCGGGCGCAATTGCTCATCAAGTTAGAAGGCACCCTAAACAACAGAAATCGCGCCGCCATTAAGCTTTATCTATGTGCACTATAACTGAACAGCATGAACTTGTTTGGGATTGAGATATGATCTTGGGACTAATTAAATTTTGTGATTCAAGCAAGCCATTTTGGGTTAATCATAGCCTGTTGCCAGATCAGAAGGCATGTAAGAGATAAATAAGTACTTGTTAGATGCGATTCTGATTAGTATGCGCAATAGATACGCCCGGCTAAACAGCTCCATGCAATGAACGCCACTCTAAACCACACTAAAGATGGAGAAACTTTGGTTTACAGGGGTATTCATTTTCTTTATATTTGCTCAAAAGGATCCAGTGTGCATACTCGTTATGACTCATATCGATGTTTGAGTCAGTAAAGTATCACTGTTTCAGATTCAGAAGTAGATTTTTCCTCCTTTGTGTTGTGTAGAAACAAGTTTGGTTTTTGTCACTTGTCATTAACAAAACGACAGGGTTGGAGGGATTTAGCACCAATTCGAATACATGGCGCCCATACAGGCAATGGAAATGACGTGGGATTTATTCTCCAACAAAGCACTGGGAGAGAGAGAGAGTGACGCAAATTACCGCCGATTTGGGACTCACTCGAAGATTCGTTGACGTTAGACGGTGAAACTTCATTTTCTCATTACGAAAACACACCTTTTGGTGCCTGATGCTCTGTCTCTGGTTGGGCCCATCGGAGTCTAACTGTTGGTTTTCTTTTGCTCCAGCATTTCAGTGGTTTCTTGCTGTCGAGTCCTCACCGTTGTCTCACCTCTGTGGTTCTTTGATTTTTTGTGTTCACGGAGATGTTGCACTGATGAGTTAGGAGGCCTTCATGCGGACTGAACAAATTATTTGTCTAAATCGCGACGGAAGTAAGGGCGAGGATTGTGGCCACGTAAAATCGATTTAAGCCCCCCAGTGGAAATCTTTCCACTGACTGTTCCAAGGCGGTTCTTCTGTGGTGGTTTATTTATGTTGTTGTTTGTTACTTACTGTGTGTATCACTTGTGTCTTTTTATTTTGGATGGCCATTTGGCCATTTTGTGGGAAAGTAATTGTCCTTATGGCCTTCCTTTGTGTAGGTTTCCATTATGGTCTGGTCGCTTAATGTTTGTGTTTCTTTCCCTTTGTCGTCTTTGATGGGTGGAGTAAGTTAATTGTATCGATTCCTGATCTTTGTTTTACTTCTACTATAGCAATACACTTTAAACTTTACCTCCGAAAACACCAAAAATTTTAAGATGAAAAAAAGTGATATTTTTCTTATTTCTGCTCAAAATATAGAGGCGCTTCTAACAAGTTCCCACAACCTATATTTTAGAGCAGAAATAAGAAAAAAATAAGGTTCACCCATGTAAACCCCAGTTTAGCTATATAAAAGTGGGGTTCCAGGGATTCAAAATTACATAGGCATGTTTTCGTGATGTTGCATTAAATACATTATAAAAGGACATACATGCGTGATATATCATTAAACATACAGGCGGGGTTTCTTGTTACAATGGCGAAAGCTTGGTAGAGTTTGTAAGAAACAACTGCAATATTGTTAATTTTAAGTGTGTTAGAATCGAAATAGACCAGATCATGGTTCGTCGGTCTGTTGTAAGTAGACAAAAATCATCCGCTCTAAGCGTTCATGATATGATATACAGTACAACTGACCTCCAAACCGCAATTTAATACTCAACAATTTACTGCTAGAATTGGACTATTTCTTACTTGTAAAATATGCTCACAGGTTACCACAGATAGGAATGAGTATTTCCAGAATGTTTTGAACAACCTTAAAAGAAGAGCTAGAGACGGACTGAGAAAATTACGGGAACCCTACAACAAAACTGTGTAAGTCGCAGCAAAGTTTTGCCCACATTTGAGTCGGCGCACGACAGAAAAAAAAAACATTAAGTAAGACCTGTTAGACCGGCAAAGAGTCAGGTCGGCCGGAAAATCCACACACGCATTTAGAATTGTTTTATTTAAATTCTAAATTTAGCCGCACAACTAATTGAGGTAATGGCTAAATGTGACCGACTCAGTATATGAAGACAATGTAACAAAACTTTTTGGTTATTCCATCACGTGAACAAGTCCGTGAAATGAAGACCCCCTAAATCAAAATTTGTTTACAGCGGTATACACTATTTTTCTTATTCTGCTCCAAGATATAGATTGTGGGTACTCGTTAAAACAACCTCAATGCGGCGGTTCTAACGAGCTCACACAGCCAACATTTTGCCTATAAACAAGAACAATATCACACATTTTCCTCAGAAACGTGCCCATTTTGAAGGTAGGAAAGAATGCACTATGTCACACAAATGCGTTATCATAATGCTTTAAGAAGCAAAGAGGCTGATGAAGGCTATGGGTCAAAAAAGTCTCCCAATGCACAGGCTGATCTGAGTATTGACTGGTTTATTTAAGGTTTTCGTCTTGTGCTGGCTCATTAGAAAGTCCCTAGGGTGGAAGATTACAGTGAAGATAGACTCAAATATTTTGGGTGGTTGTACATTTATTTGATAATGCTATAAATACAGAATTATCAGAAATGCTTGACAAAATCCGAGTAACAGTTGTGCTGATGCACGCTTACCCGATAGTGCATCTTAACTTGGATGACCTCGAATTTTACCTGATGGCTCCTTTACTTATGCTTGAAGAAATAGATTGGGCTGCATGCTGCTTCCACACAGAGTTGAAACTTACTGCACATTAGTACTGGTAAGCCACTTGGAGATTCTAAGCCTGCCCAGGAAAAGTGGTGCGAGTCGGACCGTCCATGCATACCCTACTAGTTTCATTGGGCGGCAGGGTTTGAGATGTCATTCCATCCTAATGTCAGGTAAAGGGCCCACAAAATTGGAAGTAACGTCTCCAAAATGACCTATACAGTGTTGACAGGGACGTTCAGCCTCAAACAGACAAACAAACAATAATGACATCACGCCAAAACCATGTTACCCATTCACACATAATTTTGACCAATGCATGTTTTGGGGCAAATTCGAATAATTATAATGACGCGTAATAATAAAAGGATTACTACATTGATGTTGATGACTATTTTCACCTCGTTGAGATATCCCAACTCTTGACAATATTATGATGTTATCAATCAAGAGATTTCGTATTGCCCCAGTAACAGTTCCGAAGACTGCTGACTTGGTCCGAGGCTGAAGGCCGAGGGCCAATACAGCTGACCGCGGACCCGAAACTAGACCTATACAAAATAGCTTGATTAATGACAATTTTATTAATTGACAAAATTAAGAAACATAGTTATTGATTTTTGAACTCAGCTGTATATCACCTGATCTCGGGTAAATATTGGATGACCAGGGACCAGATGTTCAAAACTAACGACGCCGTCAGTTAACATACCTTTAAAACTTTGATCATTTAATATGGCAAATATGCTAATATTTTGCTGAAAAACTGTGAGCAGCTTTTGCAGATGCAAAAGCTGCTCATGTTTTATCAGCAAAATTACCAAAATTTTATGTATAGTTTTAGCTAGAACATTTTTTCAGCAAAAATACCAACATTTTAGAAATAGTTTTTGCCAGAACAGTTAACAACTTGACCACTAACGAGTTCGTTAAGCTAACGAGGCTTTGGTATTGATACGGATGACCTCCGATCAATACAGGATACTAAAATAATAAAATAACGCTATTAATCAAGTGATTTCGTATTGGCCCAGTTGCAGGTCCGAGGTCTGCTGTAGGGCCAATACAGCTGACCGTAGACCCGAAACTAGGCCAACACGAAATTGCTTGATTAATGACAATTTTATTTATTGACTCAATTAAGAAACATACTTATTGATTTTTTACCTAAGCGATATATCACTTGACCTCTTGTTAATATTGGATAACCAGGGGCCAGTTGTTCAAACTAAAGACGCCGTTAGTTAACATATCGTTAAAACTTGATCATTTAATGTGGCAGATATGATAATATTTTGCTGAAATACTGTGAGCAGCTTTTACAGATGCAAAAGAAGCTGCTCATAGTATTTCAGCAAAATTACCAAAATTTTAGATATTGTTTTTGCTAGAACATTTAACAATATGACCGTTAAGCTAACGAGCTTTGGTATTAATACGGATGACCTCCGATCAATACAGGATAGTAAATTATTAATCATCAATATCAATGCAGTAATCCTATAGTGATATGATGATTCTCTGTCTGATTGTTTCATAATGCACAAGTCATTTGCTTACTCTTGTGTATAAATAAGCAGAAAACTGTCTTCAATACTGCCATTTAGGGAGATATAACGGCGGTTTTCCGGGAGATTTCGTTTCTCGGCGACTCTTCAGCGGAGCCGTTAAACGAAATTTGCGACCACAAAACCGACGATTTACCTCCGTTAATAACAATTGTGAAGTCTAATGCATTTATTTATTTGTTTTACAATCGTTTTTATCGGTTTATTAAAAGCCAAGCGGCGTCAGCGGTGTAAAAACAAATAGTAGCCAATAAAAAGTGGCGTTGCGTGATGACGTTGTATCGCTGTTGCAAATGCTTTTATCCAATCATAAATCGGCTTACATTCACAAGTGCAAACGATTGCCGTTTCAGGCCTGCCCAGAAGTGTGCATAATATTATGCCACTGCACCATCTCACATGATCAGTTAACTTTGTCAATGCATATTAATAATTTATTTGCCTTAACTTGCTCGAAATGCAATCCATTGGGCACACTACATTCATTGCCCAGTACCGTCTGACTCATTTTGATAACACACCTGGGCTTCATGCAGTGCATTTTTTTTCCATTTCCTAAACGGTCAATTTTCAGATGGAAATTTGTGATATTATTCTTAGTCATACTCAAAGCATAGGTTGTGGATGCTCGTTAGAACCGGCTCATTGAGGCGGTTCTAACGAGTATCCACCACCTATGTCTAGGAGCAGAAATAAGCAAAAATTAATGTATACCCATGTAAACCCAAGTTTTCTCTATATAAAGTGGGGTGTAAGAGGGTATTCATTTCATGGACTTGTTAGTGTGATAATCTACACTGCTTGCCAATTTCTCTGAAAGTGCACAATCAGCATAAGTCGGCTTATGGGATTCTTTAGGACCATTGATTCTGTTATGGAATTTTGAAAATATTCGGTCGCCGAAGAGACCTAATATGCAGAAACTAGCTATTCTGGCCCAGAAAAAACTTGCACACTCTACAGGTTTCAGATCTGTTCTGTTTTCTATGCTTTCAATGGATAAAACACGTTAATAGAACTATTATGCTAACTACGTATTCGTTTCTCGCCCCCGCCCGTCGGGGGTTGGAGAAATAGATTTTGTTGCATGGTGCTTCCACGCAGAGCTGAAACTGACCACACATGAGTACTGGTCAACCGCTTCGAAGGACTAAGCCTGCCCAGGCAAAGTGGTGTTATTTTTTTTTTTTTTTTTTTTTTTTGGGTTTGGTTTTACGGCCCTTTCAAGATTATTTCACTCATATCGAGCCGATCGTTAATCGTGGGCGAAAACCGGAGTACCCGGAGAAAAACCACCTGACCTTCCTTTGCAGAACTTGGCGTCTCACATATGACCCGAGCGAGGCTCGAACCACAGCGGTGAGAGACCTAATGATCAAGAGTCAGCGCTCTTAACCTATAGGCCACGGAGGCCCGTGCAAAGTGGTGTTAGTCAGACCGTCCAATGCATATAAGCCTTTTGGTTTCATCGGGCGACAGGGCTTGAGATGTCATTTCATCTCAATGTCGGGTAAATTTCCAACAAAGTGGAAGCATTGTCTCCAAAATGTCTTATTCGGTGTTGACGGGGACGTTAAACCTCAATTGAAACAAAACAAAACGTATTCGTTTCCAAGAAGAACAGATGTCAGTTTCTGGCGTAAGAATGCTAGTGTGGTGAGCCAGTTATGTATAAGCCTGCCGAGCGAGGAAGTGTTATTAGGTAAATTGACAGGCTCAATATTACCTTATAGTGTTGAATGTACCGTTAAATTAAAAAAACTGTCAATAAACCATGTTCTCTTCTATTCCAGATGGAGTACGCCGCCATCGACCGTGAATGCGTATTACAGCTCTGTCCTGAACAACATAAGTATGTCGTTATGGTTGAATTGGTAATATTTCAGCAGCCCTAAAACACCACGAAAACACGCCTATATAATTTTGACCCCCTTGAACCCTACTTTTATACAGTAAAACTGGGGTTTACAGGGGTAAACCTTATACAAATGTATACAAATACACTGTATTTTTTCCGCCGTAAAATGAAAATTTTAAGATGAAAAATTGTGAAATATAGATTGTAGGTACTCGTTAGAACCGCCTCGATGGGGCTGTTCTAACGAGTATCTACAATCTATATTTTGAGTAAAAAATAAGAAAAATATCATACTTTTTCATTTTTACGGCGGAAAAATTTACTGTGTATTTGTATAGGCGTGTTTTCGTAATGTATTTGTGCGCAACCTCGCCCAATAATTAGTATTTTAGCAGCCATCACCGTCCTGGTTTACAATGCATCAAAAACTGGCGTCTTGAAAATGTCCACTTCTGTCAAAAATCGACATCGTCAAGAAATGTTCCTGTAATGACCCCCCCTTGAAAAACCACATTTATAGTGGGAATGTGGGGTTTCATACGTTTACTTTATCTATCTATCTTCATATACTGAGTCGGTCATACTTGGCCATTACCTCATTTCCATTTTTTATTTTGAGTATTTGTTAGAACCGCCTCAGTGAAATTGCTTTTGAACAACAAAATCAGATTTTTATGAAAAGAAAATATTTAAAAAGGAATGGCTTAATATGCGATTGTGAAAACTATGCAGGCAAAACAAAATGGAGATATTGAGTGATTTTCATACAAGCAGTCATGCAGCTGGCCCAAGTGAATGTATAGTATTTGTTTGTTTGATTTGAGGTTTAACGTCCCCGTCAACACTGTTTAGGTCATTTTTGAGACATTGCCTACAATTCTGTGGGACTTTTACCCGACATTGAGATGAAATGACACCTCAATCCCTATCGCCCAATGAAAACAATAGGATTTATAAGCATGGGCGGACCGACTCGCACTGCTTTGCCTGGGCAGACTGAGATCCTGTGAGCGGTTTCCCAGTACACGTGTGTGGTCGGTTTCAAGCCCCGATGGGCGGGGGCCGAGTTATGGTTGAATTGGTATTATTTCAACTGCCCTAAAATCATAATTATTATCTTATTATCTTAGCAGCCATTGCCGTTCTGGTGCAAAGTGCATCGAAAACTGGCGTCTAATATGCCCACTTCTGCCAAAACTCGACATCGTACAGTAATTTCCATGTAATGAACACCTTTGAAAAACCACATTTATAGAGGAAAAGTTGGGTTTCATACGTTTATTCAGTTCCTTTTTATTTTATTTTTATACTCCCACAAATGAAATTTGGGGGCGGGGGGTATATAGGAGTGAGCGTGTCGGTCGGTCGGTCGGTCGGTCGGTCGATCGGTCTGTCGGTCGGTCGGTCTGTTGACTTGGTTTCCAGACGATAACTCAAAAAGCGCTTCACCGATTTTTATAATTTTTGGTTCACTGATGTAACATCATAAAATACAGGTCAAGTGAAAAAAATGCAAAATGACGCTGTTGTACTATCAAGGCAGTTTTTGTGGGGGTATTCATCACCTTTAGTGATAGCTCTAGTTGTTTTTGCTCCACAACATTCATTTTGAGTATTTGTTAGAACCACCTTAATGAAATTGCTTTTGAACAATAAATCTGATTGAAAATCATAATATAGTATTTTTATGAAAAAATATATATATAAAATATATATATAAAATATATATATAAAATATATATATAAAAGGATCGTTTTAATACTCGATCGTGAAAATTGTGCTGACAAATCAAAAAGGAGTCATTGAGTGATTTTAATGCAAGCAGTCTTGCAGTTGGCTCAATTACATGTATAGTAAAATTGCAATATTAAGACCACCTAAAATTAAGACTAAATCTGCTTTAAAAAGCTTATTTTGAAGAGATCAGTTATTCTTTCTTTGTGTTTTCTGCACACAGTGTACCCTAGTCAGGGACCATCCTTGGGACTGTTCAAAAGTGGTCTTAAAGACCACTTTTGAACAGTCCCAAAGGTGGTCTTAAAACAGAGATTTTACTGCAGTTGCCTGCACAGGCTAGACGGAGCCTTTTTGCTTATGTTTTAAGTGCTCTTTGCTTATGATCTGTCTCAGTTGTCTAGTGACACGACCAAATACATATTATGAATTTATGATACTAAACGATTCCAATGTCGATATAACTAACAAAAACGTTTGTTTTCATAAATATTTCAGTGTTCCCTGCTGGGATCTTGCAGCCTCCTTTCTATGCGAAAACACAACCAAAGTAAGAGCTTATTCTCTCTCTCTCTCTCTCTCTCTCTCTCTCTCTCTCTCTCTCTCTCTCTTATCTCTCTCTCTCTTTCTCTCTCTCTCTGTCTCTCTCTCTCTGATTTTCTCCTTGCGTAAGCAAACAGATTTCATATTTAAGATGTGACAATAAGATTTTTAAGACAATCTCTCGCTCTCTCTCTCTCTCTCTCTCTCTCTCTCTCTCTCTCTCTCTGAATTTCCTCCTGGTGTTGGCGTATCACTTCTATATTTAATATAATTATCAGATTTATACAATCTCTCCCTCTCTGCTTTCCATGAGGATTGGCAAACCTAATCCAGACTTTGGTGTCTTTGGTGGGTGGAGTAAGTTAATTGTATCGATTCCTGATCTTTGTTTTACTTCTACTTTATTTAACATTGGAAATTTCGACAATCTGTTTTTATTGTCAATAATTATAATGGTTATATATGTCTTATGCTAATGCAAAAGCTACTCACAATTTTTCAGCAAAACTATTAGCATATTTGCCATATCAGATTATCAAAGTTTAAACGTTATGTTAACTAAAGACAGCGTTAGTCTTGGGGAACTAGACCAGGACAGCAAATGAAGTGATTTTAAGACATTTTCTTGTATGCTTCTTGTTTCATAGGTCTTTGAATTATGGCGCTATTGGTGTGGTTATCGGGCATGAAATAACGCATGGGTTCGATGACAGAGGTAAGCATCGCTGAGGATGCAGAGCTGCGAAAAGGAAAACCGTGCCTTAAGACACTCGCACTCACCGACTTTATTTGCTTTTCAAAAGAGTCTTTGATAAGGCCTAAACTAGCTTGTCTTGCAAAGAAAAAACAACTTGTACCTTGCATCCTTTTCAGATCTGTGGTGTATTCCTTCCTATTAAGGATAATTCTTTTATAGAATATAAGAATCTTTTATGGGTGTGAGGGGTGGATGGAAAATCCGTCCCGAGGGACACTGTCCGGCATCACGAGGCTTGCCGAGTGATGCCGGACAGTGATCCCGAGGGACGGATTATTCTATCCACCCCTCACACCCATATAGGATTCTTTTTCTTGCATACCTTCCATTTCTATTGCGAATTTATAATGCTGCTGTCACTTCGGTTACCAACGTCCGCCATTTTGTGATGACACAACAAGAATGTTTAGTGACGTCACGCATGACGACGCCGCGCATGAGGATGTAATCAACCAGTGCATATATCAAATTCGCGATTATATTCGATTTGGGGTTGGAACACCAGGGTCAGAACATAAATTTCTATCCCAGGGTAAAATCACGGAATTCCTTGTCTGCTGTGCAAGAACACACGAGTAACGTCACTACAGCTGAAGTAAAGGGAGTGTCATCACGTGAACAAGTCCGTAAAAAGAGCACCCCTCTAAACCCCATTTATAAAGACAAAACTGGTGTTTACGGGGGTATATATTATTTTTCTTATTTCTGTTCCAACACATAGGTTGTGGGTACTCGTAAGAACCGCTTCAATGAGGCAGTTCTAACGAGCACCCACAACCTGTGTTTGGAGTGCCAATAAGAAACATATCAACCATCACACTGGTAAAGGCAAGCATGCAGGGTAAGGAACAAACCCACAGGATAAGGAAAGTTTTCCGATCAGGATAAGGAAGAAAATGGCGGAATCAGCATCACATGTACAGGTTTGCTGTTGTTCTAGATCTCGTGTTATGGTTACTAATCAATACGGCTGCTCACATTAGCTTCACGGAAGACACATATTATTCACAAATTTATCTTCGATGGTCCGAATTCGACAGTTACAGCCAGTCAAACGGAGAACCGGACACAGTGGAGCTACCCAACCACGAAATCTCATTATTTTAGATGAAACGTTCTTCTGGGAAGATTGCATGCACTTTTTTGGTGGTTGTAGACATACCCATGATAAATCGGACTGTTGCAAATACGATTTAAGGAAAATTGGAAATTGGAAAGCCCACAGTGAGAAATCCTAGTTCCATTTTCAATACAACGCCCACGGGCAAGGAAATGGGTACAACGCATATGATAAGACACAAGCTTTCACCAAGAAAATGGTAGTTGTATGGTCGTAGCTCTAGTAAATTTCCATCTCAGATTAGGTTTTCCGATATTAATAATTAGTCCTACATAGTTTAAAGCACGAGTTCTGACCTTTAGGAAACGTTCAAAATGTGTGTGCCTTGTCTTGGCATGCGCATTGCTCTGGTTCTAGCAATATGATAATCCCCTATGGGGGATAGATGGTTTGGGCTCATCGCGATCATGATTTATAGATTTGATTGATTGATTCGAGGTTTAACGTCCCCGTCAACACTGTAAAGGTCATTTTGGAGGCGTCGCTTCCAATTTGAGGGACTTTTACCCGACATTGAGATTAAATGACATCTCAAGCCCTGTCGCCCAATGAAACCAATAGGGTGTACTAGCATGGACGGTCCGCCTCGCACCGCGGTTCCTGGACAGGCTTAGATCCTCTAAGCGGTTTACCAGTACTAGTGTGCGGACCGGATTCAGCTCTGCGTGTGAGCACCATGCAGCCAATATATTACTTCAAGCCCCTATGGGCGGGGCCGCATGATTTATAGAAATGATATATATGTTCATGTAGTATTTCTGGGTAGAAAAATGTATGTTTGTTCTTTTGGCTAAAAATAAAGTAGATACCCTCGCCAAATTCGTGAGACATACCTATTGCATGGTCATTTAAGGGCCTGATATGATTTGGCTCCTTTCTGGCACCCACTCAAGTCCTCTTCAGTGTGTATCGTTTCACTTGCTAACAGGCTTAGTTAATGGAAACATACAGAAACAAATTGTTTCGTCTTCATGTATATTCAGAATAACTTTACTTTTGATGTGTCTGTATTGAGTTAATAAATAATGACGAAAATAGTAGGAGAAGTGTGATAAAAGTATATCCCTTCGGAAGAAAAAGACAACAGAAAGTGACTTTGGAAGCACATGATTATATAGGTTCCAACAGGCGCAACTCGGATGAGGCAACAGTGTACTCTGTACCCACAACAATGTTTTGAATAATGTTTGCAAACAGTGTGGATCAGGATCACTCTGCACACACAAGTTTAAGACACAATTATTAAATAAGTTGAAGGTATCTGAGTATTTTCTGCGTTATTTTATTTTTGTCTCCCCTATCACCCTACGCCGGCCTCGGTAGCTCAGTCGGGTGCGCGTCTGACTGGACGTGGGTTCGATACCTACCGGGGTCGGCAACATTCTTTCGTGGAGATTGATCAAGAATGTGCACCATTCTGGTTAACCGCTTACGTTTAGGTAAACTAACCTGCTCATTTTTTGGGTCGGTCAGTTTACCTTTCCACAAATTTACTGGGCAAGCGTATACGTAAGCGGTTAGCCAGTCCAGTGCACATTCTTTTGCCCTTCTTGTATCAGCGGAAGGTAGAGAATGGCCGTAGAAAAGGTTTCACTATCAATCTTCACGAAAGAATGTTGCCGACCCCGGCAGGTATCGAACCCGCTTCCTCCTGATCACCAGTCAGACGCGCATCTGAGCTACCGAGGCCGGCATAAAAATTCAGTTACCAATACATAAACATACTTTAATATTTGCCTTATATCCGGCGACGAACTGCGTACAAAGGGCCTGGTAAGATTTCCCATTATATCTGCCCCCACTGAATATTTGTTTCATAAATGTTTTATGGTGATAGCCAAATTAAGTTTAATGAAAAGATAGAACTTCACAGAAAAACAAATCAATAAAAATGTTTGGTCATTCACAAATGACCATGACAATTCAACATAAAAATTGTCATAACTCCATTCATAGTAAAGATATTACTCATTTGCTTAGTAGGAATCCAATGAATAATTTGGTACCTGTTTCATTTTGATCCTGTAGTGTTTCATTTTTCGTATATCTCCATGATTATGCAAGTGGGTGGGGTAACTAGATACGACTCACTTAGTGTACAAATGGTTAGCAGTGCTACCTGATATTTTAATGCGCCAGTTGAAACCTATATAAAAATGTGCTTTCAAAGTCAGTTTCTGTTGTCTTTTTTTTTTCGAAGGGATTTACTTTCATCACACTTCTCTTACTATTCTCGTAATATTTTATTAACTCAATACAGACACATCAAAAGTCAAGTTATTCTGAATATACATGAAGACGGCGAAACGATTTGTTTCTGTATGTTTCCATTAACTAAAGTAGAAGTAAAACAAAGATCAGGAATTGATACAATTAACTTACTCCATCCATAAAAGACACCAAAGGGAAAGAAATACAAACATTAAGCGACCAGACCATAATGGAAACCTAAACAAAGGAAGGCCATATGGACAGTTACTTTCCCACAAAATGGCCATATGGCCATCCTAAATTAAAAGACACAAGTGATACACACAGTAAGTAACAAACAAGCCTGTTAGCAAGTGAAACGATACACACTGAAGAGGATTTGAGTGGGTGCCAGAAAGGAGCCAAATCATATCAGGCCCTTAAATGACCATGCAATAGGTATGTCTCACGAATTTGGCGAGGTTATCTACTGTATTTTCAGCCAAAAGAATAATCATACAATTTTCTACCCAGAAATACTGCATGAACATATATATCATTTCTCTAAATCATGATCGCGATGAACCCAATCCATCTATCCCCCATAGGGGATTATCATATTGCTAGACTGACCAGAGCAATGCGCATGCCAAGACAAGGCACACACATTTTGAACGTTTCCTAGAGGTTCAACTGGTGCTTTAAAGGTGCATTATTGAGCTACCGGGTCTCAAATTTTTTTTTCTGATTTTTATCTTCAATGCATACTCCTTTGTCATGTGTACACTTTTGGAGCCAAATACAGCTTCAGAACTCTGTGAAAATGGTCGTTTTCATTCGTGTTACCCTTAGCTCTGAACATGTGTTCGGAATTTCTGTTCTAAAAATAAATCAGTCACTTTACACATACATGGCGACAGTATCGTCTCTGAGTGTCGTTACTTATGACATGGTATTCAGCGTCATATTTCTTCCGATTCAGGCATGGCCTAAGCAAACAAGGCCAAAAATGAACGTCGCATAACGTCATATATGGGGATTCTATTTTTGTCTTGAACTAAAAATAGATCTAACTAGTGTGCGAAACCAAGTTAGGGAATCCCTCTCAAACTCGTTTACCTGTCATCAAAATTATTCGCATTTTTGCATTAAATGCATTCATTTGTATTGTTTTAAAGAAAAATACCGGCTATATGTATTTTAGTTTTGGAAGCATTTTTTCAAGATAGCTCAATAATGCACCTTTAAACTATGTAGGACTAATTACTAATATCGGGAAACCTGATCTGAGATGGAAAATTACTAGAGCTACGACCATACAACTACCATTTTCTCGGTAAAAGCTTGTGTCTTATCATATGCGTTGTACCCATTTCCTTGCCCGTGGGCGTTGTATTGCAAATGGAACTAGGATTTCTCACTGTGGGCTATACAATTTCAATTTTAACTTAAATCGTATTTGCAACAGTCCGATTTATCATGTGTATGTCTACAACCACCAAAAAAGGGCATGCCATCTTCTCAGAAGAACGTTTCATGTAAAATAATGAGATTTCGTGGTTGAGTAGCTCCACTGTGTCCGGTTCTCCGTTTGACTTGCTGTAACTGTCGAATTCGGACCATCGAAGATAAATTTGTCAATAATATGTGTCTTCCGTGAAGCTAATGTGAGCAGCCGTATTGAATAGTAACCATAACACGAGATCGAGAACAACAACAAACCTGCACCTGTGATGCCGATTCCGCCATTTTCTTCCTTATCCTGATCGCAAAAATTTCCTTATCCTGTGGGTTTGTTCCTTACCCTGCGCGCTTGCCTTTACCAGTGTGAACATTTGCATAAAAAAATGTCCGTTTTTGAGAGATGAAATAAATACACAAAGCCGCACGGATATGTTTTCGTTATGTGTGGCGGCCTTCATAAGTCTGCTCGCCCTTTATGGTAGGGTAAATTAAATTTTTTAGTCCTTCTGGGTCATTGATTCCATTGTTGAATTTTGAAAATACGTGGCGGTCTAAGCCGAAACCAGCTAGTCTGTCCAATAACAACACATATAATCCGTGCCAGTTCTGTGCTGCAAATTATAACCTTTTTATAAAACGTACATTACGGCATTACAACTTGTGCTAAGAGAATGTGTGACGACCGTTAAATGTCTGCCTGTTCCTCATCATTTTCTAGCGCTTTAGAACCATCGATTCCCTTTTGTACTTTTGAAAATGTATGAGTGTCACTGACAAGGCCTAATGAACAATAGCTAGTTAGTATGGTCCAGAAAAACACTACATACTTTTCAGTTCTGTTGAGTATTCCTTGGATATATAGGATAACCCTTTAATAGAATATATTTCAAGTCAACAATATAATTTGAAATCAGAAAAATGGCATGCACCGGAGACTACAACGCCTACGAAAAGCCCCACACAAGTTCAGAGGGCCACGACAAGAGAGAATGGATTTTGAGAATGTGAGCCCAGCCAAGACTCAGCTAAGAATGGGCGTCCACTTTGCATTATTTGGATCGCCATTGACAAAATGGGTCCTTTGAATGGTCTCATGGCAACGTGCTGGTGATAATTAATTGGTGGCGAACAGTCGGGCAGTGCGACTGTTGTTAGTGTCCATAGATTCCTTCTACATTTTGCTGCTGGTGACATCGGACATCTCCCATGCTATAGGTCCTGGTCAGTTGTCTTACCGGCCGACGCACTACAATAATGAATTTTCGGCGAATCACTCACAATTTTGGCATGAAGACCTTCACTCCGGCGAATCACTCACAAACTGCGTGAAGCCCGAAGTTTAGTTTGTGAGTGATTTGCCAGAGTTAGCCACAAAAATGATAATTCATTCCTTATAATCAAAATGATAAAATGCCACCAACATGGTAAATGTTTAAGGATTGTTTCGAAAGCATAAGAATGGACTTTACAACGGCCACGGCGGAATGATTATTCAATTAGAAGCATCCATTTTTCTTTTAAAAATCCCAAGCAAAAAAAACAAAAACGTGAAGCCTTTAAATTTAATTAATGTTTCTTCTAACAGTACACCAGCTTTTAATCGAATGCTGTTGACGTTAATTCATATACAATGTCGTAACGCGCGAGCTCTAAACGCGCCCTTTGACGTCACGTTTTATTACTACCTGTCGTTGTGTGAAATAATTCTGAGAGTCTTGCTTTTGGAATTTATCGAAGTATAAAACTTTTATTTAAACCAATCAAATCTCTCAAATGTATATACTGATTCGGAATTGGAATTGTGGTCAGTCACACCGCTTAAACAACACCAAAATTGTTGACTTACTAGAGGACAACGTGTGTAGAAAACGCAACGATTGAAAAACTGAACATTTTCGATACGTCTTCAAAGTCTTAAATAGAAGAAATGGCTTTCATTTTATCTGATTTTAATAGCGAAATTTTAATTTATATGTTGTTGGATTGGGGGTTTTACCCCCCCCCCCCCCTTACCACTATTTAGGTCATTTTGGAGACGTTGCTTCCAATTTTGTGGGACATTTAACCGACGTTGAGATGAAATGACATCTCAAGCCCTAGTTTCGTCCGAACAAACCAACAGGGGTTATACGCAATGACGGTCTGACTCGCAGCACTTTGCCTGCGCTAAGCGGTTTACCAGTACTCACGTGTCGTCGGTTTGAGCTTTACGATGAAGCAGCATGCAGCCCAATCTACATGTATTTGTCAAGCCCCGCTGGGCGATATATATTGTTATTATAATGTGCACAGAGAATTGACATCTATTCTAAGAATTATATTATATTTTTGTTTTGTTTTGTTTTTACGGTCTTTCAAAATTATTTCACTTATATCGAGATGATTGTTAATGAGCAGTGGACGATATACAGGGTACCCGAAGTAAAACCACCTGATCTTCCCTTTCAGTATTCGGCGTGTCACATGTGACCAGAGCGAGCCTATAAAGAGTCGGCGCTCTTGCCTACTAGGCCACGGAGGCCCGTGTAATGTATTCTGTTATTCTATAGGTCGACAGTATAATAAAGAAGGTGATCTGGAACAATGGTGGGAACAAACGATAATTGACAACTTTAAGCGAAAGGCAGAGTGCATTGTGGAACAGTACGCCAAATTCCTAGTACCAGAAGCAAATATGACGGTAAACTTATGACATCGAGTTGACAAATTAAAGTCGTGTAATCAATTATGTAAACCTCCGTTTGAATAGCGGAAAGTGGGGTTTATAGACGCCATTCTGATTTAATTTCAAAATTCAATATTGGACTTAAATCTCTTCTGCAACAAGGTCTATCGGAACCCGAATTTTATGGTGACTTAGCATATAAATTCAGAAAAATATATAACCGCAATGACTTCAGCACCCAATTTCGTAAAATCATTCTTCGATATAAAAAGATTGGGTACAACATGGATATTATACGACAGACTGCATGCATGGTAGTTAACCCAATCACGGTTGGCAACTTTGCTTCCCTCTTTAATTGCACGCCGGTGGGTCAGGCCTCAGATTCTATGACGGCTCCAACGTAAAGGCTTATTGAAAATTAGAGAGATAATGTCGGTTGGTGCCTGATGCTCTGTCTCTGGTCGGGCTCATCGGAGTCTAACTGTTGGTTTTCTTTTGCTCCAGCATTTCAGTGGTTCCTTGCTGTCGAGTCCTCACCGTTGTCTCACCTCTGTGGTTCTTTGATTTTTGTGTTCACGGAGATGTTGCACTGATGAGTTAGGAGGCCTTCATGCGGACTGAACAAATTATTTGTCTAAATCGCGACGGAAGTAAGGGCGGGGATTGTGGCCACGTAAAATCGATTTGAGCCCCCCAGTGGAAATCTTCCACTGACCGTTCCAAGGCGGCTCTTCTGTGGCGATTTATTTATGTTGTTGTTTGTTGCTTGCTGTGTGTATCACTTGTGTCTTTTGGTTTTGGATGGCCATATGGCCATTTTGTGGGAAAGTAACTGTCCTTATGGCCTTCCTTTGTTTAGGTTTCCATTATGGTCTGGTCGCTTAATGTTTGTATTTCTTTCCCTTTGGTGTCTTTTCTGGGTGGAGTAAGTTAATTGTATCAATTCCTGATCTTTGTTTTACTTCTACTTGACAAGGGGGTCTTCATTACGAATACACGCCTATACTAATACACTGTAAATTTTACCGCCGAAAAAATGAAAAAAATTAAGATGAAAAATTGTGATATTTTTCTTATTTTTGCTAAAAATATAGATTGTGGGTACACTTTAGAACCGCCTCATCGAGTAACGAGTACCCACAATCTATATTTTACAGCAGAAATAAGAAAAATAAGGTTTACCCCTGTAAACCCAAGTTTTACTATAAAAAAGTGGGGTTCGAGGGGGTCAGAATAATAAAGGTCTAGTTAGTGATGTATTACCACTATTCTTGCTCAGAAACATTGATTGTGCTTTGGGCAGTTTTCTCTGGATACTCCGGTTTCGCCAACCTCTTATTTAAACTTTTCTCGAGAAAAAACATTGCTTGTATCTTTATAACACCGCTTTAGTGAGCAGCAACTCATACTTCAAGGACAAATAAGGAGAATATAAATATATGTGTATCCATCAGATATCTGTTATATAAGATTCCTGAAATAAATTACTTAAGAAAATTTCTTCTGTTTACAACACACTGAATGAAATACTTCATGATAATGCGATGAAATATTGGTATTTATCATAAAAAGAGTATTTTTTTCTTTTCTATTTCATACGAAAAACAAACAAAATCAGTAGTCCTGGCTGCTACTATGATAATACCATGGTCATGTCATCGTTATTTTTCACAGTGCGAATATATATGTTACCTCTAATGGGTGTGGTAGCCCAGCCACATATGAGTAGTTATATTATGATGCACAGTCTGGAATGCATTATAATGAGAGGAGGCAGTTTGTGGCTCTTGTAATATGAATATGTATATCTTACTATCACGATGTTATTTTTCAGTTGAATGGAATCAATACACAGGGAGAAAATATAGCTGATAATGGTGGACTCAAGCAAAGTTATCGGGTAAGAATGTGAATAGACGAGACCTTTTCTTAAATTGAAAGACCAGTGCATAATCTTGTTCAGAAACACTTTTAAGAGGCATGTTATTACATGTAGCCGGCGTACGGCCCCTTGATCAGGCATTATGTGCGTGCATCTGATATCACAGTCGTGACTCCGACATTTCAGTCGTGATTCCGACATCACAGTCTGCTATTTGGAGATAATAAGAGACACCTTAAAAGGGCCATTGACAAAAAGCGCACGCCCAGATCAGACGCAACAGAACGCGGCGCATGATCAGGGGCTTCTTTGTTAGCAGAAAGTTCAATCATTCTCTGAATAAAATTCTAAAATCCCTATCTTCAAGTTCAGAAGATGTAGACAAGAGCCGCTATCTCATGTCTAAAGTTTCGGAGACTTGTTATTATTTGTTAAAATCGCGACTGTAGTAAGGGCGAGGATTGCGGCCGCGTAAAATCGATTTAAGCCCCCCCCCCCTCCTAAACCCCACTCCAAAGAAAGTCTTCTCACTGACGGTTCGAAGGGCAGTTCATCTGTCGCGGTTAACATTTGGTTATGATGTATCTTTCAGTTAGTGTATTGCTTATATATTTTTTTTTGGATAGCCAGTTGACGATTTTGTGGGAAAGTGACTGTCCTTTTGGCTTTCCGCTATTGGTATTTCAATTAGGATCTAGTTTTATCATGTTTGTGTTTCTTTCCCTTCGGTTTCTTTGACGGGAGGTGTGAGTTATTTGTATCGATTCCTGAAGACTTATGGACAAGACGTCGTATCTCTGTCGTCAAGGTCAGAGGACATATAAACAAGAGGTGGCATTTCGTTTGTCAAGTTTGTAAAATTTAGGAAACTTGTAAACAAGAGGTGGCATTACTGTCGTCAGGTTCAGAACATTTGTAGACAAGGGTTGGCATCTCTTGTGTCAAGATTCAGAGACTGGTAGTTAAAAGTTGGCATCTCAGTCGTGAAGTTCAGGAGACTTGTAGACAAGAGGTGGCATTTTTGTCGCCAAGTTATGAAGACTTGCAGAAAAGAGGCGGTATCTCTGTCCCCAAGTTCAAAGGTCAAGCTCAGAAGCTTTGTGGAAAAGAGGTAGCATCATTGTCAAGTTTCTTTGAAGACTTGTAGCAAGAGTAAGCATCGTTGTCGTTCAGTTCAGAAGTCTTTTAGACAAGTGCTCGCATCTATTGTGTCATGGTTTGGAGTCTTGTAGACAAGAGGCGGCATCTCTGTTGTCAAGTTCAAGACATGTAGACAAGTAGTGGCATCTCTGTCGTCAAGTTCTGAAGTCTTGTTGACAAATTGTAGCATTGTTGTAGTGAAGTTTAGATGATTCGTAGACAAGCGCTAGCATTTATGTCGTCAAGTTTAGAAAATTTGAAGACGAGGGGATTATCTCTGACATCTAGTTTCGGTCACATTTTAAGACAAGAAGTCGCATCACTGGCGTTTTGACATTGATACTTGTAAAAATCGGGTTGCGTCTCTGTCATCAACATCACGAGACTTTTGGATAGCAGTTGGCCATTTTGTGAGAAAGTAACTATCCTTTTGGCCTTCCGCTATTGATGTTTTCATTACGGTCTTGTTATTTCATGTTTGTGTTTCTTTCCCTTAGGTGTCACTGCTGGGAGCTGTCGGTTAATTGTATCGATTCCTGACCATTGCATTCACTTCTATTTTGTAAACGTGGGTTGCCATGTCTCGCATCAAGTTTGGAACAGATTTAGAAAAGAAGCGGCGGCATATTGGACTAGGACTTCTGCTGCGAGATAAAGCGGCTCCTTTGCGACTTGTTTTTACGCCTAAGTGACGCCGACAGCGTTCAATCTGACACACAATCTACCTATGTGACGTCAATTATATTTTCAGGCTTACAGAAGCTGGGTGAAGAAACAGGGGAAGGAGGAGGCAAAACTTCCGGGGCTTGACTTTTCCCATGATCAACTCTTCTTCATCAGCTTTGCGCAGGTCAGTTTATACAACAATAAACCTGAAACAAGTGTTTGACTGCCCCGGTGTCTATTTCAAACTTAAATTATATTATAATCTTGCAGTCGATAATGCGTTTTTGCTCACCTGAGCCGAAAGCTCACAAGTGAGCTTATAGTATGGCAAGGTTCGGTTGGCTGTTGTCTGTCTGTTGGCTCTCATCTATCTGTAAACGTTTTCAAACATCTTCCTCTCCGAAACCACTTGGCCGATTGAAGTCAAATTTCATGTGGAGCATCCGTGGGATGGGGCAACGAAAGTTTGTTCGCGGGATCCAGATCACATGACCAAGATGGCCGCCATGCCCATATAAGTTTAAAACCCTCCAAACATTTTCTTTTCCGGAACCAGTGAACCGATTGTCATGACATTTGGTATGTAACGTTGGGGACTCCGACCCATCATACATGTAGTTTGATCAATTGATGGCCCTAGTATGACCTTGACCTATGTTTTGACAGAATCAAATTTGGTCACATAGAGTTTTGTATGGGCAAAAATCAAAACTGAGTATTTTTGAAAACTATTCCAGCTTGTGATCTGAAAATCGGTTGATGCAGTAAGCTATATGAGTGGATGAAACTACAGGAGTATTCAAGGTCAAGATCATTCCTTGCCTTTGGCTCAATGTTATTCAGATATGAAAGTTAAAACTTGTATTCCACAGAAACCACTCGGCCATTTGTAACCAAATTTCATATGAAATCTTTAAAGAACAAGGAAATAAAAATCGATGAATTTGTGTTTGGTCACATGACCAAGATAGCCGTAGTACTCATATAAGGTAAAAAACATTTCTCCGGAACCAGTTGGCCGATTGTCATTAAACTTGGTATGTAACCTTGGGGATTTTGGTTCATTATAATTCGTGCAATTGATGATCCTCGAATGATCTTTACCTTTTTTCGCCAAGATCAAATTTGGTCACAAAGACATTGCATTCTAGAACATATTTAACGTCACTACAGCCGGTATCTGGGAATGTGTGGCGGCCGTAAAAAGTCTACCTGCCAAACATCATAATGTAGTTTATATTTTTTGTCTTTTGGGACCATTGATCACATTGTGGACTTCTGAAAATATCTGAGGGACACTGATGAGGCCTAATTGGCCGTAACTAGCTAGACTGGCCCAGAAAATAAATACAATCCATATTTTCCAGCTCTGTGGTGTATTCCTTGCTTCCAAAGGATAACCCTTTCTACAAAATATTTAACGTCACTACAGCTGGTGTCTGGGAATGTGTGGTGGCCGTAAAAATTCTCCCTGTCCTACATCATAGGGTAGTTTATATTTTCTTGTTCTTTGGGACCATTGATTCCATTGTGAAATTTTGAAAATATCTGAGGGTCACTGATGAGGCCTAATTGGCTGACTCTAGCTAGTCTGACCCTGAAAGTAAATACACTCCATATTTACCAGTTATATGGTGTATTCCTTGCTTCCAAAGGATATACCTTTCGAGCACATATTTTGTATTTGAGAAGGTCAAAACTGAGTATTTTTGAAAACTATTGCAGCCTATGATCTGAAAATTGGTACATGCAGTAAGCTAAATGAGTTGATGAAACAACAGGGTATCAACGGTTAAAGTCATTCCTTGACCTTAGCCCAAGGTAATTGAGATATGAAAAATAAAACGTGTTTTCCACAGAAACCACTTGGCCATTTATAACCAAATTTCAAGTGAGAGCTTTTAGGAAAATGGAAATGAAAATAATTAGAGTTTGGTCACATAACCAATTTGCCCGCCTTGTCCATAAGATAAAAACTATTCAAAAGCTTCTTCTCCGGAACCGGTGGGCCGATTGTCATGAAAATTGGTATGGAATGGGGACCCGGGCCCATCATAATTTGTTCAAATGATGACCTCGGATGGCCTTGCCTTATTTTATGCCAAGGTCAAATTTGGTCACAGACTTTTATAAGGGAAAAGTTAAAACTGTTTATTTTCAGAAACTATTGCAGCCTGTGATCTTAAAATTGGTAGATACTGTACGCTTTATTAATTATGAAACTTCCTGGTTATTAAGGGTCAAGGTCATTCTTAAAGTTTGACTTTGGCCTAAAGGTTTGCATATATGAAAATAAAAACCTATTATCACAGGAACCACTAAGCCATTTGTAACCAAATAGAAAAGCTTATAGGAACAAAAAAATGAAAATTGATTAATTTGAATTTTGTTACCTGGCGAATATGGCCGCCATGCCCATATAAGTTAAAAACGCTTCAAAAATCTTCTTATCCGGAAACAGTAGGTCGATTGTCATTAAACTTTGTATGCAGCAATGGGGACTCGGACTCATCATAGTTTGTTCGCATGTTGACCTCGGGTGACATTGACCTATTTTATGCTAACGCAGCTTGCGATCTGACAATTTGTAGATGAAGGTATAGTAGTCGCAGATAAGATTGAGTAGGCAGAGCTATTCAGGTGTTGCCAATATATGTCAAATTCGCTGAGTCCACCAGAAGATTCGGTAGAGTGCCTTTCGCACGCTTTCTACAAGCGGACGAAATGGTCATATACGCCACAGCTATGCTTGTGTTACAGTTGAATTCACATAATCGGGTGACTTGGTTTACCTTTTTGTTAATGGAATATTCCTAAGGCAGGTACAAACGATAGCTCCACCTAGTCAATCTTATTTGCGACTACTATAGCTAAAAGTTGAAATTAATACGTTTGTGAACTTAGATGGTGTATGCAATCAGCTTAACAAGTTAATGAAGCTACACGGGTACCAAACGTCAACGTTAGTAATTGACATTAGTCCCGGGCTACTCAGACGGTGATCTGAAAATTGGTAGATACTGTAAGCTAAATAAGTAGATGAAACCACAGGAACCACTAAGCCATTTTTAACCAAATTTCATATTGTTACCTGGCGAATATGGCCGTCATGCCCATATAAGTTAAAAACGCTTCCAAAATCTTCTTATCCGGAAACAGTAGGACGATTGTTATTAAACTTTGTATGTAGCGTTGAGGACTCGGACCCATCATAGTTTGTTCGAACGATGACCTCGGATGACATTGACCTATTATATGCTAACGCAGCTTGCGATCTGACAATTTGTAGGCGAAGGTAGCTAAAAGTTGAAATTGATACGTCTGTGAACTTAGATGGTATATGCAATCACCTTAACAAGTTAATGAAGCTACATGAGTACCAAACGTCAACGTTAGTAATTGACATTAGTCCCGGGCTACTCAGACGGTGATCTGAAAATTGGTAGATACTGTAAGCTAAATAAGTGGATGAAACTTCCTGGTTATTAAAGGTCAAGGTCATTCTTAAAGTTTGACTTTGGCCGTAGTGTATGCATATATGAAAATTGAAACTTATTTTCCACAGGAACCCCTAAGTCATTTTTAACCAAATTTCATATGAAAGCTTATAATAGGAAATTGATTAATTTGAAATTTGTTACCTGGCGAATATGGCCGCCATGCCCATATAAGTTAAAACGCTTCAAAAATCTTCTTATCCGGAAACATTCGGCCGATTGTCATTAAACTTCGTATGCAGCATTGGGGACTCGGACCCATCATAGTTTGTTCGAATGATGACTCTCGGCTTACGCAGCATGCGATCTGAAAATTTTTAGATGAAGATAGCTACAACATAACGAAAACACGCCTATACAAATACATTGCAAATTTTACCGCCAAAACTCGAAAAAATTTTGACGAAAATTTGCGATATTTTTTCTTATTTCTGCTCAAAATATAGATTGTGGGTACTCGTTAGAACCGCCTCATCGAGGCGGATCTAACGAGTACCCAAAATCTATATTTTAGAGCAGAAATAAGAGAAAAAAGGTTTACAACTGCGAACCCAATTTTACTAAAAATATCTGGGGTTCACAATTATAGGTGTGTTTTCGTGATGAGAAGGTAGCTAAAATTTGAAATAAATACATTTTCGAAAACTGCCATTTTCTCTGAACTTAGATGGTATATGCAATCAGATTAACAAGTTAATGAAGCTACATGAGTAACAAATGTGAACGTTAGTCATTGACATATTAGTCCAGGGCTACTCAGATATCAAAATAAATGAATAAAAATAGCTGAGCATATTCAGGCCAGATTTACATATGAAGCCTTTATGGGATAGAGAAACAAAAGCTTTATTTTAAATAAACTTGCCACATAACAAAGATGCCTGCCATTGTAACACCCTTCAAACATCTTCTCAGAAACCAAATATCTCGATATACACTCAGCACTTAGGTGAGCGGTTCAGGACCATAGGTCCTCTGGTTAATTTCTAAATCATACATTCAATATTACAACTACTGTATGCCAATAGACCTTTCGAGCTATTCGCTTCTCAATTGAAAAGGCGGTCGTTCTTTTGCAGTGTCTTAATTGTAATTTGACTTTGTGCCGTTGGTTCATGTTTCGTCTGTTTTTGTGTGTACCTCCATGTCACATTCTATAGGTGACTTGGGGACGCCTGCCTTCTTGAATTGTGGCCTTTCCTGAGTTACATTTTCGTACTAGTTTGAAAATAATTAAGCAAACGTAGGTCTTATTAAGTTTGGCGGCTTAATGTTAATAATTCAAGGTAATGTTGGTTGGTGCCTGATGCTCTGTCTCTGGTCGGGCTCATCGGAGTCTAACTGTTGGTTTTCTTTTGCTCCAGCATTTCAGTGGTTTCTTGCTGTCGAGTCCTCACCGTTGTCTCACCTCTGTGGTTCTTTGATTTTTGTGTTCACGGAGATGTTGCACTGATGAGTTAGGAGGCCTTCATGCGGACTGAACAAATTATTTGTCTAAATCGCGACGGAAGTAAGGGCGAGGATTGTGGCCACGTAAAATCGATTTAAGCCCCCCAGTGGAAATCTTCCACTGACCGTTCCAAGGCGGCTCTTCTGTGGCGATTTATTTATGTTGTTGTTTGTTACTTACTGTGTGTATCACTTGTGTCTTTTGGTTTTGGATGGCCATATGGCCATTTTGTGGGAAAGTAACTGTCCTTATGGCCTTCCTTTGTTTGGGTTTCCATTATGGTCTGGTCGCTTAATGTTTGTATTTCTTTCCCTTTGGTGTCTTTTATGGGTGGAGTAAGTTAATTGTATCAATTCCTGATCTTTGTTTTACTTCTACTTTAGATGCATGATGATAATAAGATGGTATTGTCGGACTTATTTTTAAGAGATATGGAGTCCAATGTATGTGGTACGAGTTTGTACCTCTGATGCCTGATTGTCATAAAACTCTGGTTCATTATTGTCTTAATTCATACATAGCCCCCTAACCTTGTATGACGCTGGCATGGCATACTGTTCGGCTTGTTTACGATACGCGGATTTTATCGTTTCAGTTTTTCTTTTTTGACCCTGTATTGGGATAGAGGTTGACGGTAAAATATTTGTTATCTCTTGATGACCCCGCCAAGGCGGTTGTTCCTTTAAGAAGAAGTCCAGCTCTAACAGTATTTTTGGACGGTTTTTTTTTTTTTTTAAAAAAAATCCGTCCTTTAAAATAGCGATGTCCGGGCGGGCGGGCGGGCGTCCTGCGGACGGGCGGGTGGGCGGACGGGCGTCGTCCCGGGTTTACCTTTTGGTTAACCTTTTTTTCAAAAACCCGTCCATAATGCCTTTTGGCGTTTTTCTTGTTAAGTAGTAAATTACAGTTTGAGAGCAGTTATAAATTAGATAAAATCGCGAGTCTTGGTTCTTGTTACATATGACCCACAAAATGTGATGCATTACTAAAACAATCATACATTAGAACTTAACGAATTGTCCGATGTTTGTGTTTTCCTAATGCATTTCAGATTTGGTGTAATAACATGAAGCCAGAGTCCGCAATTCGGTCAGTCCAGACAGGTGTCCACAGTCCGGGCCAATTCAGGTATTACACAAAATTGTATGGTTCATGCATCTCGCTATAGTTAATGTCAATGTATTCTCTAAAAACGATATTTGTGACTTTATGGTAAAACAATCCAATACAGTATTGGCGTTTGACACATGACTAAGACAGTGCCACAACTGGCTGTCAGTCTTGGAGCTACACGACAACCGAATATAAAACACGCCGTTCTCTTCGCCCAACGTACAAAACTATTCAGAACAGGGTTTGATTTGTGTAGATGCCTCCACGTTGAAACTGTGCAAAAACATACATATCTAAAGCGTGCAATATTGACGCTTCAGAAAACCCGATCAGTTATTTGAATTACAACCATCCGACAATAGCCAAGGGAATTAATAACTACACCCGAATCTTTTGTTTGTTTGATGTGAGGTTTAACGTCCGCGTCAACACTGTAAAGGTGATTTTGGAGACGTCGCTCCCAATTTTGTGGGACTTTTACCCGACATTGAGATGAAATGACTACCCGGTTTCGTAATGGTGTATCTTTCGGCCGTTATCATTTTATATAAAACTTATGAAATGAGTCTCCGGTGAGCTTCATGTAGTTCATATGAAATGACCACGTGTGTTAAGTTATGTTTAAAAAAATAACATTACGAAAACAAACATATGCAAATTTTAACGCCGCAAAAAAAAAAAAAAAAAAAACACGAAAAGATACTTTTCTTATTTCAGTTAAAAAATATAGATTGTGGATACGGCGGTTCCAACGAGCACCCGCAATCCATATTTTAGTGCAGAAATAAGAAACATAAGATTACTCTTTGGGTCTAACTGTTGGTTTACTTTTTCTCCAGCAATTCAGTGGTTTCTTGCTGTCGACTACTCGCCGTTGTTTCATCTCTGTAGTTGTTTAATGTGTGTGTTCTCGGAGATGTTGCACTAATGAATTAGAAGGCCTTCATCCGAGCTGAACAAATTATTTGTGTTTATCGCGACGGAAGTAAGTGGGAGTATTGCGGCCGCGTTCAATCGATTTAAGGCCCCAAGTGGAATTCGTTTCACTGAATATTCTGTCGCGGTATATTTTTGTTATGGTTTGTCTTTGAGTGTGTGTATCGTTTGTCTTGTCTTGTTTTGCTTTGGATAGTCAATTGGCCATTGTGCTGGGATAGTAACTGTCATTTTGGCTTTCCGCTATTGATGTTTCCATTAGGGTGTAGTTGTTTCATGTTTGTGTTTCTTTCCCTTTTGTGTCTCTAATGGGAGTTGTCGTAAATTGCATCGATTCCTGATCGTTGCTTTTACTTCTATATTACCTCTGTAAATCCCCGTTTTACTGTATAAAAGTGGGGCTCAAGTGGATCAGAAATATAAAGGAGTGATTTCATTGTGTTTTAAACCGGGTTCAAAAGAATTTTAACAGAAAACACAGTGTTGTCATGGACGGCAACAGGACGTTACGCGCTATTTACCATGGGCTATTACAAGCATGGCCATAGCATTTTATGATAATGGGGTTATCCATTCAATAACAGCAATGTAATTTGAAGGATTATGTTTCTTACTTTTGCTGTAGACATGCCCTGTAACTCGAAAGCTCTCCATCAGATAAACCCACCAAAGCGTCATAGTGCCGCCACGTTTTAACAATTACCTTCAATCTACGTTTATGATCAACCTTAGAGATAAACTGTATTATTTGTTAATCCATATATTTTCTATACCTGAATTAAGTTTGATTTACAACGTTCATTCTACGTATCTGTAAATTTGATAAGGGTAATATTGGTTCCATCCACGTCCTGCATGTATTATATATTTTCATCATGATCCCATAAGTGTTATCTTCATTGGGATGACAAGTTCATTTGTCATATTGCTTTTTCACATAGAAATGCATGTGAGTCCGAAATATCCCGGTGCATGTTCGCTAATGGCACAATCTGTCACACATTGGCACCAGTATGGACAGAATTTCGTCCCATATGGGCACTCACACAAACAGCTTTTACGCGACTTTGACGCCGTGATGTTCCAAATTATCGGAATACACTGGCTTCCTTCATTAGCGACGTTATTGGGGTTTTAAATAGAAGGCGTACAGTAATTTTATCACTCCATAACTATTGTCTTCACTTCTATGTTGTTGGTCGAATGAACCTAATGCTCGTTATCAAGGCGTTGAATTTGGAACTTAAGACTATTGTTTCCTTTTCTATTATTTTCAGGGTTATTGGAACATTGCAGAATTCAGCAGATTTCGCTCAAGCGTTCAGCTGTCCAAGAAAGAGCTACTTAAATCCGGACAATAAATGTTCTGTGTGGTAACCCTACTCCAAGATCCTGTTACCTCAAGCCATATGTGAATCATACGTAAATGCAATGAAACTATGATAAATACATCTTATCAGATCAGTGCCCAAATTATCAACGTGAGACTGCAATATAGGATCGACGGTTTCTGACTAAGATAAGATTTTTTCAATGATATAAACACCTAGGGCGCTATTAGAAAGTATACTCTATAACAAACGCAGACCCCGAAGACTCCGACAACCATGTGTACTCATGCGATGAAGTTCTATTGCAAATGTTCTATAAAAAAGGACAATCCTTTGGAGCAAGGACTAAAACACAAATCTAGAAAACAGTGAATGTATAAGTTATGCATGGTCGGACTAGTAATTTCGGCCAATCAGGCTACATTCATCACGAAAACATGCCTATATAAATTCTACCCCCTTAAACCCCACTTCTATATAGTAAAACTGGGGTTGTACCGTGTGGCGGCCGTAAAACGTCCCCCCTTACATCAACCATAGTGCAGTTTATATTTTACTTTTGGTCCTTTGAGATCAGCGTGAATATTCTGAGAAATCGGAAATAAATTATTGGTTTAGACTCATATTCTAGACAGATTTTTTATTATTTGGACCCCATTTTGATTTATATCAGTCTTTGAATCGACTGCCTATTCGAAATTCGCAAAATTGCAGTATGTTTCCTCTGGCTTTCTTTTCCGGATCATTACAGGGTCACTGATGAGGCTTTATTAGCCCAAACTACGTAGTATGACCCATCCTCCTTCTTATGAATGTTTTTATTGCTCTTAAAGGAACTCATTTTTGATTTTTATTTGCCTGCACTGCAGCTGGTGTTGTGCCTAGTGGCGGCCGTAAAACGTCTCCCCGTACATCAACCATAGTGCAGTTTATATTTTACTTTTGGTCCTTTGAGATCAGCGTGAATATTCTGAGAAATCGGAAATAAATTATTGGTTTAGACTCATATTCTAGACAGATTTTTATTATTTGGACCCCATTTTGATTTATATCAGTCTTTGAATCGACTGCCTGTTCGTAATTCGCAAAATTGCAGTATGATTCCTCTGGCTTTCTTTGCCGGATCATTACAGGGTCACTGAAAGGGTTTATTAGCCGAAACTACGTAGTATGACCCATCCTCCTTCTTATGAATGTTTTCATTGCTCTTAAAGGAACTGATTTTTGATTTTTATTTGTAGGGGTATATATTGTTTTTCTTATTTCTGCTCAAAACATAGATTGTGGGTACTCGTTAGAACCGCCTCGGCCTCCGAGGCGGTTCTAACGAGTATCCACAATCTATGTTTGGAGCAGAATTAAGAAAAATATTATAATTTTTCATCTGAAAAATTTAATGTTTCTGTGGTAAAATTTACAATGCAGTTGTATAGGCGGGCTTGAAGAAAGTTATGGCTTGCATGATGCTTCCACGCAGAGCTGAATCAGGCCCGCACCCTAGTACTGGTAAACAGCTTAGAGGATCTAAGCCTGCCCAGGAACCGCGGTGCGAGGCGGACCGTCCATGCTAATAAACCCTATTGGTTTCATTGGGCGACAGGGCTTGAGATGTCATTTCATCTCAATGTCGGGTAAAAGTCCCACACAATTGGAAGCAACCTCTCGAAAATGACCTTTACAGTGTTGACTGGGACGTTAAACCTCAAATCAAACAAACAAAGCATTTGTATAGGCGTGTTTTCGTAATGCGTGCGTCTCAAATGCGTTCAAAATTCCGCAGTGGAATCAATAATTGAAGGGGTTAGTGGAAGAAGGGGCTTAAGTCACATTTTTATAATTTTGAGAAAAACGCGAAAAACAATATATTGCAAAATTCTCATATTTTTCATACTTGAATTAAAATAAATTCTTCTGATGTGTTATGGTGTCAACTGAAATGGTACAGAAATCGCATATATAGTTCTGAGTATATCGCATATGTTCACTTGTTACAATAATGGTTTAGTGCAAGAAGGGGCCTAAGTCCAGGATTTATTGAACTTAGGCACATTCTTGCACTAAATAAATACAACAAAGCTTTCTCTTTTAAAAGCAGAAACATATGTCATTTAGTTGAACATGTATATTTTATCGAATCACGACTCTTTATTAGTTTATTATAACAAAAATCTGAAACAAATGAACAATACATACAATGGAAACTCAAAGCTTTATGTGGTAAAACGGACTTAGACCCCTTCTTGCACCAAAGATACGACATTGGACTTAGGACCCTACCAAAAAAATTTATTAACCGTCATTTTCAATGCCAGCAAAGAAATAAGGTATAACAAACTATATATCAGATTGTTGGAATTGATATGATGTATCTGAAAATGTTAATATCCCAGATTTTCCAAAAATGGACTTGGGCCCCTTCTTGCACTAACCCCTTCAATTCTAAGTAGTATAATGCACACATTGATATGCGTCATCACTGGTTAGAGTACCCGAAAACATTTTTTGTAACTCACATGTATTTTTCCTGATGACTATTTGAACCGCAAGTTTGTTTGTTTGTTTAATTTGAGGTTTAACGTCCCGTCAACATTGTAAAGGTCGTTTTGAACACGTTGCTTCATATTTTGTGGGACTTTTACCCGACATTGAGATGAAATGACATCTCAAGCACTGTCGCCCAATGAAACCAATAGGGTTTATAAGCATGGACGGTCCGACACTCAACCGCTTTGCCTGGGCAGGCTTAGATCCTCTAAGTGGTTTACCAGTACTCGTGTGTGGGTCGGATTCAGCTCTGCGTGGAAGCATCATGCAGCCCATATATTTTTTCAAGCCCGCCTATACAAATGCATTGTAAATTTTACCACAGAAACATTAAATTTTTCAGATGAAAAATTATGATATTATGATATATGATGGGCGGGGCCGATTTGAACCGTAAGAAACAGAAGGATAATTTGCACTCAGCAAACTCAAAATTAAGTCTCAACCAAAGAATATTCTTGATTCCGGGGGACTATGGTTTTATTTCATAAGATTATGTAGCCCTCTGTAGAATGCATACTGGTCCGCTGTCCTCCAGCAGATATAAGGCTTTATTTTATACTTATCAGTGCAATCAAAACATATCAGAAACAAATAAAAGTGATGTTTTCACAGTGTGCAAATATGTTCACAATGTGAAAAATAACATGTTATTTTCGCAGTAGCAGCCGGGACTACTTTTTTGGTTTGTTTTGCGTGTAAAATAAAAGGAAAGTTTACTACTGTTTTTCGATAAACATCAATATTTCATCAAATTTATCGAAAACATTTCGGCGAGTGTGTTGAAAACACCACGAATTTTTACGAGCGCGAAGCATATTACGTGAGGCTGTTTAGTTACAGTACATGTTTTTCGCCAAAATCACGTATAAAATAAAAGGAAAATTAACTTTTGTTTTCTTTTGAAAAAATATAAATTATATAAAAGTTGGAAACAGAATTTTCACGAGTGGGAAATGCTTATTCTGATGTTTTCAACACACTCGATGAAATATTTTTGGTATTTATCTAAAAAAAGTAAATATCCACTATTTCTTCGAGAAACTCTTCACTTGGCGCACATGTAATTTTTTATGAATAACTGTGCTCCATCTCAACTGTGATTGTTTTTAATTACGTACATAGATCCATATGAAATAGTTCATTTGCTCGTATCTCCGAAAAGGTTAATTTTCTGATGAAAATGTGTATACTTATTTATACTCGAAACATACGGTGTAGATCCTCGTTAGAGCCGCCTCATTGAGGCGGTTCTAAAGAGTACCCACAACCTATACCTTGGAGCAAACACCCGTTTTCTCTATATAGTGGGGTTTAGGGTGTATACATCTCATGGACTTGTTGACATGATGGGAATAACTGTGCTCCATCTCAGGTGTGACTGTTTTTAATTGTTTCTTATTATTTTTCTTTGGAAATGTTATGTTTTCAATGACTGTACAAAGTTGACATACCGTCGAATCAACGTTAATACCATAACGTCGACTTTACCTCGATCCGATATTATGTAGACGCTTTTTGTCCTATTTGTGTGGTTCTTCTGGAACGTAAATGGACAGTAGAAAAGGAATATATTATTTATTGAACCACAACACAGAAACTTAATATGATTCCATTTTAAAAGAAGATAAAAAGAAACAGATAAGGTGTTTTTATGGTAAGTGAATGTTATGTTTTAAATCTCAATAAAAATATGTTCTGGTGTGGGGATTCAAAGGAAGGCCCACAGCATATGCTCTTATAAGTAAAATATATCTGAATAGTCTCTAGTATCACGAAAACACGCTTATATAATTTTGACCCCCCTTGAACCCCACTTTTAAAGTAAAACTGGGGGTTGTAGGGGTAAACCATAGTTTTCTTATTTCTGCTCTAAAATAAAGATTGTCGGTACTCGTTAGAACCGCCTCGATGAGGCGGTTCTAACATGTACACACAATCTATATTTTGAGCACAAAAAAAAGAAAAATATCACTTTTTTTCATCATAAAATACCATGATTTTGGTGGTAAAATTTACAATGTATTTGTATAGGCATGTTTCCGTAATAATATCCTCTTTATTGGTTTTAATAGAGGGTCTTACATGAGTGTTCATGTATTATTGAATTTGTTAAACGAGTTGAGGAAAAGGGATAAAATGCGAGGCTTTGCCAAGCATTTTATCCCTTTTCCTCAACGAGTTTAATAAATTCAATAATACATGAGCACGAATGCAAGATTCCATTTATCATATGACATTTAAAACGCATTTTATTCACGCTTGTTTACAAAAATGTCAATATTCCGCCGTTAGTAAACGCGACGTCGTTAAGGACGTCGTACATGTAACGTTACGGGACGTATCTAGCTAATTTGCATATTTAATCCACTAGTGGATAATTGAAAATATTGCATGGCGTTATTACACTCTCAGACGCGACGTCATATGATAAAGAAGAATAATGTGAGAATGAAGAAGATGTGCATAGGTTAGCAAGTAAACAATGATAATTATAATGATAGTAATTGTTACTATCTTGATAACCAATATTAGTATCATATTATTATTACATTTGACCTTTGAAAACAGTATCTGCTAAAGCATAAATGTATGTAATTATCACCTAAAAATTTCTATCTACGTTTAATATCTCCATCATGAAAAAGTAATAAAAATTGATAAACATGTAAATACCAGCTTTTTATGTTTCTGATGAATCTTGTTCCTTTTTCAAAATATAAGCTGTTATTTACTGTCATACATTTCGATTGAAAAACACTTTTTCAAAGTTTCCCATTGGTTTCAACATATTTATTGCAACATATTGTACATTTACAACAGAATAAATAGTTTTATCATATGACGTCGCGTCTGAGAGTGTAATAACGCCATGTAATAAATTCGATAATCCACTAGTGTATTAAATATACGTCCCATAACGTTACATGTACTGCGTCGTTAACGACTTTGCGTTTACTAATGGCGGAATATTGACATTTCTGTAAACAAATCGTGATAAAAATGCGTTTTAAATGTCATATGATGAATAGAATCTTGCATTCGTGCTCATGTATTATTGAATTTATTAAACTCGTTGAGAAAAGGGGATACAATGCTCGGCAAAGCTTCGCATTTTATCCCTTTTCCTCAACTCGTTTAATAAATTCAATAATACATGAACACTCATGTAAGATCTTCTTTTTAACATTTGGATTAGAAAGAAAGCATCATAGCTTATTTAGTTCTTTTCCGAAATTTTCCATTCTTCAACAAAAGTGCTTTTTTGTGAACAGTATTGCTTTCTCAGTCAGGGGATTAAACAATCACCCGATTAAGGATCACCTCTGATCTGCAATTGACAGCATATCAGAAGCAGAAATAAAACGATGAGAGATACACTGTTACTTTTGAGAAATAGATTCTTTCAAATAAGCATTTGGTCTATGGATATCTAAATAATGCACATTTAAGACTATACTCAGAATTCACAAAAAACAATCTGTTGCAAAATAGAAGTGAAGGCAATGATCAGAAATTGATACAATCAACCCACAGCTCCCATCAGAGACACCAAAGGGAAAGAAGCACAAACATGAAACAACAGACCTAATGGAAACATCAATAGCTGAAAGCCAAAAGGACAGTAACGTTACTTTCCCACAAAATGGCCAATAGGCTATCCAAAAAAAAATAATAATATAAGCATCACAGACACCCAAAGACAAACCATTACAAAAAAACCGCGACAGAAGAACCACCTTGGAACGGTCAGCGGAATCGAATTCCACTGGGGTTGGGGGAGGGGGGGGGGGGGGCTTAAATTGATTTTATGTGGCCACAATCCTCGCCCTTACTTCCCTCGCGATTTAGACAAATAATTTGTCAAGTCATTTTTGCTGATCAGTTTTGTCAGAGACCAATCCCTATTGTATAATGTGCTTTGCCATTGCATTATTTGTTTGTTTATTTTTTGTTGAGATTTAACGTCCCCTTACCACCATAAAGCTCATTTTGGAGACGTTTATTCCGACTTTGTGGGACTGTTATCCGAATTTGCGGAAAAAGGAACATCACGAAAACACACCTATATAATTTTGACCCCCTTGAACCCCTCTTTTATATAGTAAAACTGGGGTTTTCGGAGGTATACCTTATTTTTCTTATTTCTGCTCTAAATATAGATTGTGGGTACTCGTTAGAACCGCCTCATCGTTAGAACCGCCTCGATGAGGCGGTTCTAACGAGTGCCCTCAATCTATATTTTGAGCAGAAATAAGAAAAATATCACTATTTTTCATCATAAAATTTTCATTTTTTTCGGCGATAAAGGTGGCAATGTATTTGTATAGGCGTGTTTGCGTAATGATTTCAAACGCTGCCGTTTAAAACCGCTGTGATTTAACGGGTATGGAAACACCTTCAGCGGAGGCAACTCCTGCAAAAGTATTTTGTCTCCCATGTCAATATGGGTCAACCATAAAAGGAGCAAATTCTTTCCTTTTAGAGTAGACCCCTTTTTCGGTGGGACTGAGCCCATAGAAAAGTAAACAGTAAGTCCCGAAAGTTGTCTCCTTCGAAAAATGCCGGGAAAATGTACTAGGTGTTCCCGTTCCCCTTTAATACACGGACGTTCTCACTTACTGTGTAAATGAAACCATGTGTGCCCGGACGCCTCATTTTTGAACCATTACGCAAACACGCCTATACAAATACATTGGCACCTTTATCGCCCAAAAAAATGAAAATATTATGATGAAAAGTTGTGATATTTTTCTTAATTCTGGTCAAAATATAGAATGTGGGCACTTGTTAGAACCGCCTTATCGGGGCGGTTCTAACGAGTACCCACAATCTATATTTTAGAGCAGAAATAAGAAAAATAAAGTATACCCCCGGAAACCCCAGTTTTACTATATAAAAGTGGGGTTCAAGAGGGTCAAAATTATATAGGTGTGTTTTCGTGATGCATTGATGATTGATCACAAATTCAGCGGCGGTTGTCTGCCGAGCTGTCCAAGACGACTCCGGTCCAATATTCGTGAAGCCGAGCAGGGTTTTGAAGCTTGGATCTGTCTCGGTAAAAATAATGCCACGCGGGGACTGAAGGGGCAATGGTCAGGAATTGGGTTGTGTCTGCTAGATGTTTTCGCCAAGTGGAAATCGGTCGGTGTACTGCAGGCAATTAATACTTACCTGCCGAGCATTGTTTCATATTTTGCTGATGTCCGCCCGTGCCCGGCCGACCGTGGCTAGGCCCGGGCGAGGGACGGGTGTAAAGCCATCAGGAATGATCTAGTTGTAAGCGGGTTTATAAACTGCGTCTTCTCCTGTCTGTACAAAAAATGGGCAAGCTCGATTGGTGGCTGAGCTTTGCCCAAGTCGAAGATGAAAACTATGTTATGAATGTGGTGTATGAATGTCATTTGACGTGTCACCAGTAACAATTCTGATTCTGATACTGAGAAGAAAAGACGAAACGCGAACCATGATGCCTCGGGATGTTGCTGGAGGTAGTGCTGTGGGCTCGCACCGTAGTATGGTTGTCTGCCTTGCTCTGCTCCAACGCTGAACTATCTGGTTCAGACATCACCAACTTCTCCTCTTCATTTCAGAACAACTCAAATTCTCTCGGGTAAACATCTTGTTCAACCAGCTGACGCTGTTTCATAGCCATCTTGGCTTCACCCGTTGTTGGCCGAATGTTTACGTGATTGCACGCATCAGCGATCGGACCCGTATGTAATCTAGCGTCAATCAGTGGAACGCCCAGTTGGTGATCGAGCCCGACCGAAACCGAGCGGATTTCGCTCAATAAGCTGTCTGGTACCTACCGGGTGTGGCCCCTTTACTGCCTGATTATTTGATTTGGCGAGGCTTACTGTCCGACCACCGGATGACAGCCGATGCATGCCGACGCCGTTAAAATCGTACCGACCTCGATACGAGCTCTGCTCGTTTTTTATTTGATGTCTCACCGACCTAGAAGTCGGTGAGAATTTTAAGTGCGAGTTAAAATTTCTTCTGGCCCCGGACGTTCGCCTAATTTCACCAAAAGCTAGTCGCCAACTTATAGGTCGAGACTCGAATACTAATTTGTGATTGTGGCTTCATGCTGATGATCCAGAGGAGACGGCTTCTAACGAGCGTCTCGTCAAGATTAACACTGTGGCTCATGACGGATTATGATTAACTCCTATTGATTAAAATGGACGTGTTCAAAGCAAACTTGACCAAACTTAAGAAAACGAATAACCTAAAATAGGGTAAAACTATATTGGCCGCGACGTAGGAAAAGGGCCATTCTGACAGCCTTAGGGCAATGTCAGGAAACGGTGTAAAAGTGAATAGGTGATTACTGGATTAAATGAGCCCCGCCAAGCGAATTTGTGTCTTCGGGCATTCCGTCATGACAAATTTTAACTGCGCATGGCCAGCCATTCAGAGGGGCCAGGGATATTGCTTTCTGTCTGAAGGTTCCTCTTGATTCACTGCTTGTATGAGCGAGCAGCGAAGGTTCTGGCGAGACTGCGCGGATGCGCAGGCTCGCCTGAACCTTCGCTGCTCGCATAGGCGATAAGTACCAAAATCGCTTGACGGGGCCCAAATAATCTTGCATTTTCAAGTTTGGTTTTATTAATTGCAGAAAATGTTTTAAAGCCATGACAACATGCTTTGCATGTGCTTAACTGCCAGTCACGTGACACTCTCTTCTTTCGCACAGTACTATTACTTTGCAGTCACCAATGCAACCATAAAGTCATAAACAAAAACGTGCAGGGTTCGTTACTTCCATTGAAACCATATTTTCTATTCATGCAATGCATAGTTTGAAGCCAGTTTTTAGTGTTTTCAATACTTTGTAAGCCTAAAAATATTATATTTCACTTTGTCCCATAACTCGAAATCAACGTTAATAAGGGTACATTCATGAAATAGTGAATTACTTGTTTAAATCACGGAGTATCTTAGTGTGTGAAATAAAATGTATTCTGCTTTGCTAAACTGGTCTTTCTAGAAATTTAAATATAGCATACCCATGCAATTTTGCCCAAAAGGACGTTTTTTGCGTCAAGGCCCATATGTACATTGCACGACCCGCAGAAAAAGCGACCGACTGAAGTCGGTTGATTTTCTAAGAGTGCCCTAAAATCACCGTGTCATTCTGTCATTCTGTCAGTCTGTCAGTCTGTCTGTCCGTCCGTAACCCGTTTGTGAAAATTGGTGATAGTGACTTAACCGCTTGGAATATTTAAACAATTTTTGGCATACTGATAGATATCAATGAGGTCTAACCAATGAACTTGCGAAATATTACATTCCATTTAGTATAGCCTCGCCGAGGCGAAAAATGTGAATATTTTCGAACTGCTTCTACTCGGAAACCGTTTGACCGATTGAAGTCAAATTTCATATGGAGCCTCTATGGAATGGGGGAAACCAAAATTTGCTCATGGGGTCCAGGTCACATGAGCAAAATGGCCGCCAAGCCATATATGGTCTGTCTGTCTGTCCGTCCGTAACCCGTTTGTGAAAATTGATGATAGTGACCTAACCGCTTGGAATATTTAAACAATTTTTGGCATACTGATAGATATCAATAAGATCTAACCAATGAACTTGCGAAATATTACATTCCATTTAGTATAGCCTCGCCGAGGCGAAAAATGTGAAACTTTTCGAACTGCTTCTCCTCGGAAACCGTTTGGCCGATTGAAGTCAAATTTCATATGGAGCCTCTATGGGACTGGGGAAACCAAAATTTGCTCATGGGGTCCAGGTCACATGACCAATCTGGCCGCCAAGCCATATATGGTAAAAACCCTTCAAAAATAGTCTTCTCCAGAACCACTGGGCAGATTTCAACGAAACTTGATAAATAGCATCTGGGACATAGGCCCATCATAAATTGCTAAAATGGCGACCCTGGGTTGACCTTGACCTTCTTTGTGCCTAGGTCAATTTTTGACACATATGCTTTTGTTGGAATATTTAAACAATTTTTGGCATACTGATAGATATCAATGAGATCTAACCAATGAACTTGCGAAATATTACATTCCATTTAGTATAGCCTCGCCGAGGCGAAAAATGTGAAAGTTTTCGAACTGCTTCTCCTCGGAAACCGTTGGGCCGATTGAAGTCAAATTTCATATGGAGCCTCAATGGGATAGAAGAAACCAAAATTTTTCTCATGGGGTCCAGGTCACATGACCAAAGTGGCCGCCAAGCCATATATGGTAAAAACCCTTCAAAAATAGTCTTCTCCAGAAGCACTCGGCAGATTTCCACGAAACTTGATAAATAGCATCTTGGACGTAGGCTTATCATAAATTGCTAAAATGGTGACCCTGGGTTGACCTTGACCTTCTTTGTGCCTAGGTCAAACTTTGACACATATGCTTTTGTATCGGAAAAGTGAGAATGCATTTTATCCGGCAAACGATTCAGAATACAGTACTAAAGTATAAGATATTTTTAGCTCCTTACGATAAGGCGCATTTATTTGGGGAACCGTTTTAGCTAAAAGCATCCGTCGGGTCGTGCACTTCAGCTGAAGCACTGGTTAGTGATAAAAAACGATGAAATAGTAGATGTTTTCTCTATTTTAAAGTACAGTTAACACCAGCCATCACAACAACATAAGGTCTGGTCTTGCAGTCTGCTGTTCCCCTCCGTAACATGTTTTTGGATTAGGGTTATTTCCCTCCGTAGCATGCACATGGATCATTGTCTTCTTCTAGTGTAAATAACGACCCGCACACGAGTACTCGTATCCAACTTTGGGCGACCGCCGTATCCGATTTACCTGTAATAAAATTGGCGGCGAAATGTAAAGAAATATATAACGACACTTTAGTTTTTATTTCATAAAATAAATTTGTAAATAATTACAAAATTTTTGCTGGAAAATTTCGAAACTTCATTTATTCGTGAATATGCTGATATTATTTTCATATTTTTTGGACAAAAATTTGCTATACCTTTTGTTGATTGTTTTAGGTGCCTATCGAAATGATTAAAATATATAGTAAAATGTCTATTTCTCTACTAGGGTTTATTAACAAAACTTAAAAAAAGTGATTTAAATACCATGTTTGGAAAAAGTTGCTGGGAAAAAAACGTAGTGGTGATAATTATGAACGATTTAGTTTTTGTTTCGATTAAATAGAATGAAAATTACTATGTCCTTTTGGCATTTTGTTAGTAGTGGTATTTTTTTTTTTCTTCTAAAATTCTGATTCGGAAATTATCGGAAGACAGCGGAAAATATCGAGTTATAATTCGGGACCAGGCCTTAACACGTTTTGTACCGGAAACACCTCAAGGCGTGATATGCAAACAGTGCAGGCCAAGATCAGAACGTGGCGCCTGATCAGGACCCACAATGTTTGCAAAATGTTCAGCCAGTTTTCAAATAAATCCGTGAAGAAAACACAACTTGACGCCTCTAAATATTTAAATGAACTCCTGCTGTATAAAAGAAGGGAGATTCCATTTGGTACAAAAAGGGTTAATAGCGACAATTATCTTTTCTTTAATTAGCGGAGCAGAAAAATATTATGATTGCAGTTTGTTTGGTAATTATGATGTCTCCTTTGTGTCTTGTTGTTTTCAAGTAGAATAAGCCCTTCTTGAATAAGCGGAAAGGAAAGAGAATGATTCATGATCAATCTCATGGAAAGAATTTCCTAGGGTGCAGAATGTGTTCGTATCAGCCATGGTAAACGAGCAATTGATGTTCGAGCTAGCGAAGTTTCACTGTACATGTTTTTGCATGTATTACCAAAACATACCTATATAATTTGGTTGTAGGAAAAAAGTCACAGGAAAAAAAATTTCCGCACACCTATACATTTGACCCTCTTAAACCTCACTTATATATAATAGAAATGGGGTTAAAGGCGTTCACAATACGGTAAAATCCTGTATTAAGACCACCTTTTGGACTGTTCAAAAGTGGTCTTTAAGAACATTTTTGAACAGTCTCAAAGGTGGACCCTGACCAGAGGATAATCAGTGCAGAAAACACGAAGAAAGATAAAGTGCAGCCTTCAAAATAAGCTCTTTAAAGCAGATTTAGTCATAATTTTAGGTGGTCTGAATTGCGGAATTTCACTGTATTCTCGTTATTACTGCTCCGAGTCACACATGTTGGGTACTCGTTACTTGCCGAGGCGATTCTAATGAGTTCCCACAGTCTATGTTTTTTTTTTTGTTGTTTTTTTTTAACTATCAGACTTTTTATCTGCAGATATTTATGTATATATAAATAGGCGTGTCTTCGAAATGTTGGGCATAAACAGGTTTTCTTTCGCATTATATTATATAATGTTTGCATATAATTGGTGGACCAGTGAAGGCCCATATCAGATGCGGCATGTGCTCTGGGTCTGGACTGTTCACGTATAGTCAGTATCATATGGGTTATAGTTGTACAGAAACATTGATCTAGATCTGGTCTGAACTTTTTCCTTATCCGAGAAATAATTGTATGAGCATGCGCATGACAAACCTGCAAAAGGACCATTGCAACCAGCAAACCTGAGATGTGCACAGTCTGATCACAGTCTTTGCTGTTTGAATGAGTCTTTAAAGGCATCCGGATTAGCCAGAGAGCAACACGGGAAGACTGGCCAGACTGAATGTAAATGCAGGTTGATCTGTGTCTTCGCTGGTTGTACAAATCTTAGTGTAGGTTTTAACATGCACAGGCCCACATGTTTTGTGAAAGAACTCTTTAGATGCCAAGAAAAACTGCATCTGAAAATATTGTCATTTTATGTCGTCTGCTTCATACTTGCTAACATTCGCAAATATTTGGCACGCAAGCAAACAGTGTGGATCCCGATCAGACTGCTCCTCAGGTAGCAGTCTGCTCGTTTTGCAACAAACCGGCTGACAACAAAGACAACGAGAATTGTTGTAATTGGCATCTTAAGGTTTTGAACAGTCTCAAAGGTGGACCCTGACCAGAGGATAATCAGTGCAGAAAACACGAAGAAAGATAAAGTGCAGCCTTCAAAATAAGCTCTTTAAAGCAGATTTAGTCATAATTTTATGATTTTTATAATTCAACCAAACTGTTTATTGTGCTGTACAGGACAAGCAATAATTGCCCCTAAGGGATAGATAGGTAAATAACCCTTTCACCCCGACTTTCTGAAGTGCATTCTTTCGCCCTCTTATTAGGAATTGATATTTTTTAAAATAATGTTTCTGATCAAGAGCACATTGGACATTATGATGAGCTACTTGTTCAGATATATTTCTCTGAGTATAATTCGCTTACTGGCAAACCGTGTTGATCCTGATGAGACGCTGCATTTAGAGCCTCATCTGGATCTACACTGTTTGCATAGGTATATGAACCGGTCTACAAGGTTGGAAGGTTTAAGCCATAAACTTCTGGGATCAGCAGCGTAATGGCTCGGTCAACACTTTTTTGGTCATATTGAACCTGTTGCTTTATCTATCATACTATGAGTAATGGTACACATAACGCGTTTAGTAAAAAGCGCTTCTAGTGAATAGCCACAACATTTTTATAAAAATGACACTTTTAAAGAGTACTCACAATATTTGTATAATTTAAGCGCTTCTAATGAGTGTCCACATCAAGTAAACAAGTCCGTGTAATAATCACCCCACTGAACCCCTCTTTATATAGAGAAAATTGGTGATGGGTAAACGTTACTTTTTTATTCCTGCTCCAGTACATAGGATGTGGGTATTCGTTAGAAACGCCATTTTTTTATTGTTAAAAACAATGCCAACAAAATTGTTGGCATTTGAAAAGTTGTGAGCAGGACAAAATTCATACTCAAATGAGTTGATCACAAAAAGTTTTATCACCTCGGCGCAAGGGTTGAGACCCACCATTCTACCCAACACAAGAGACAAAACGGTCTGTTTTACTACACGTTGGTCTTAGATGAGTGGTAAAGAATGTAGGTCCAGGCTAGACGTCGATACGTCTGAAATGGGTCTTCACTGTGTTCACTGTTTGTGAAGGTACATCCTTCCCAATTTTATGACAATATTCAAATACACAAGAACATATAAATATTTTGAGTAATAGTGTCTGGTCAAACGAATATAGGAAAGAAAGTACCAGGAAAAAAAGTATCAGGTAAAAAAGTATCGGAAAAAGTATCAGGAAAAATAAATATCAGGAAGAAAGTATCAGTTTCATGTAAAAGGGATAGTATATATATAGAATTAGATTTTAGTGCAGTTGCCATTTTAAGGTAAATTTTAGTGTATCTGATGAATGTAGCATCTCAGATCATGTTGTGGAACTTTTACCCGACATTGAAATGAAATCTCAAGCCCTGCCGCCCAATGAAACCAAATAGGGTTCATGAGCATGGAGGTCCGACCTGTATATTTTAGTTTGTTAAACATGTCCGTCTACACTATATAGGTCATTTTGGAGACATTGCTTTTTATTGATAAAGCAGCGTCCAGGTGATGCGCAAATAAACAGGTAACCTTCGAATTTATCCTCTCTTTCGTGAAAGATAATCGATAAACTCCGCTGGTCAATAAAGCAAGGTAATTCGTGAGGATTAGCAATCAGGAGAGAAAATTGGATTATGCCCCATGATCTCAGTGGACCTTCAAAGTTCCATATGTGGTAAACAGCTTAGCGGATCTAAGCCTGCACAGGCAAAGCGGTGCGATTCGGCCCGTCCATGCTTATAAACCCTATTGGTTTCATTGGGCGACAGGGCTTGAGAGGTCATTTCATCTCAATGTCGGGTAAAAGTCCCGCAAAATTGGAAGCAACGTCTCCATAAATGACCTTTACAGAGTGTTGACGGGGACGTTAAACCTCAAATCAAACAAACAAAAAAATTATTTTTATATGTCTTTTACATGGCCGTTGTTATGGTTCTATCTGACATAATATTTCTATATAGAAACACAACATAATGCAGAAAAGGTGCAAGAGAGGGTCTTGTCACAAATCACAGTGACCATAAATCAGTAATCATAAATCACAGGCTTTCCAAATGTTTCGATCACAGCCAAACACAACGGCTTCTTGTCACAAATAGCTGAGATAAATTGTTTTATTTCAGAGAATTGTTGTTAAAAGTTTATGATATTTAAGAAATAGATCAGCTCTTGCTGTGATTTGTTGAGTAATAAATCACAGTTTGGAGGTCAGTTGTTAAGTAGACAAATCACGAGCGCGTAGCGCGCGTGATTTGCCTACTTACAACTCACCGACAAATTTTGATTTATTACTCAACAAATCACAAACTAGAGCTGATCTATTTTGATTCTAACAGGCAGAAAACAATGCTGTTGTTTCCTTCAAAATCTCACACCTTTTCGCCATTGGTAGAAGACATCCCGCTAAAATTATCGGCTGAAACATATGCATTTATATCCTTTTCTAACGTTTTCGATGCGAAAATATGACGTTACACCGTCCAACGTCAAGGAAATCGACTAGTGACGTCATAAATTTAAAGTTTTTAATGACGTCACCCGTCACGCTCTTCCTTGCCGTGATTTGTTGTAGAATAAAACACAGTTACTTTGCATTGTATATATAGGCGCGCTGTCTTAGAATTTAAGTTAAAATCTTACACTTGAGTGTATGTATATAAAATGAAAAACTTCAATGGATTTACACAACAGCTAACATTAACATACTGCTTAAATTATCAACCATTTATTACTGGGGATACCAGTTTATGATAAATACTGGGGTGCTATTGAAAGAATTTATGTACTTATGATAATCTCTGATAAATAATTATTCTTCGGGCGCATTCGTCAAACAATCAAGGCATCCTATTCAAAAATATACACCAAGGTCCTTTAACTCGAGAGGATTTAAGTCACAACATTTGTACATTTTAAATAAATAGCAGCTGCCTTTTATCTGCAGAAAATTGGTGCATTAGGAGCTATTAACTCTTATCATGCTGTTCACGACAACCCATATCCGTTTGGTAACAGTGTAGATCCAGATCAGATGGCTTCTGAAGAAACCATCTGATCAGGATGTAGATCCAGATCAGATGGCTTCTGAAGAAACCATCTGATCAGGATCTACACTGTTTGATATTCAGTTTATGGATTTGCAGGAATAAATTACATGAAGAAATCTGATTGGTTCAAAGTCAGGAATGGGTGTGGCTTAACTGAATATTCAGCAAGAGAAGGGTTAAACTATTATAGACACACAGAATGTTTCCTCCAGCGTTGAGGCCCTAAAGACAGAAGTTTATTGTTCCCTTAAAAATACAGAGAAAAAAGTGCTGCCTTGACGGTCCCATAACAATGCAATTATATGCAGTTAGTTAAGGTACCAATCACAACAAAAGTCGTCTGCTCAGTTGTCTGCTGGCTACTTTGAAAGTCATCATTGCAAACAATGTTACGTGACTGTTCAAGAATATTGCCATCACCAGTTTCATATCTTTATATATTTGCCACGTCTTCTACTCGAGAAATGTGAAATACTAGTTTGTGTTTTGAAAGCAGCTCTTTGAATAGATTTTGAATCCCACCTGTGTATGAAAAGCAATCAACATATTCTTCTAGTTGACCAAAGACAGACATTACGATTGGTCCGTCAGCGAGACGTTTACTCATCTTTTCAGAGTAATGTCAAATTTGGAAGTCCTGAAGGGACTTCTTACTTCAGACTTATAACTACCTACTTCTAACTGCCAACTTCTAACATCCGTCTTCTTATTTCTATCTTCCGACTTCTCACTTCCGACTTCTTACTGTCAGCTTCTAACGTCTTTATCCCATTTTAATTGTGAAGTAGAAGTAAAACAAAGATCAGGAATCGATACAATTAACATACTCCACCCATCAAAGACACCAAAGGGAAAGAAACACAAACATGAAGCGACCAGACCATAAGGAAACCTAAACAAAGGAAGGCCATAAGGACAGTTACTTTCCCACAAAATGGCCTTATGGCCATCCAAAATAAAAAGACACAAGCGATACACACAGTAAGTAACAAACAACAACATAAACAAACCGCCACAGAAGAAACGCCTAGGAACGGTTAGTGGAAAGATTCCCACTGGGGGGGGGGGGGGGGCTTAAATCGATTTTACGTGGCCACAATCCTCGCCCTTACTTCCGTCGCGATTTAGATAAACAATTTGTTCAAGCCGCATGAAGGCCTCCTAACTCACCAGTGCAACATCTCCGTTAACGTGAGGCGGGATTTCTATCTTCATCACTAGTTTGTTCTTAATTCTGGCTTCCTACTTCCGATTTCTAACTTCCTATTTCCAACTTATTTTTTCGAGTTCTTACTTCTAACTTTCGACTTCTTACTTCCATCTCCTTACTTCCGACTTCTTACTTTTAACCTAACACCTTTCTGGATGTAATAAGTGGGAGGTTAGAAGTAGGAAGTTACAAGTTGGAAAATAGAAGGGAGAAAATCAATGTGATGAAGTTAATAATCCCGTTTCCATCAATGTCGCAGACCTGCGTATGCTTAGTTGATGTGTTGGGAATTGTAGTCGTGTACTGTGACAAAAGGAAAGCTTTCAGTTATATTTTTCTTGCTTTCTTAGTCCACGAGAGACCTTGCGAAACTGTGCTGACTTATGCCTGATTGTACTATGTGCTATACGTCACCCGATGTCAATCGTTTGGTTCACTTAGGCATTTCTGGCGCAATGAGTCCATAAGATAGTAACAATCAGACTGTATCACTATTTTCTATCCTAATATGCGAAACACACAAGATGAGACAGTCTATATTATTGCAAAATTGAGTGGACATTGTGGAGAGGGCTGTAATCACACTGATAAAGAATTGCACCTATTTCCAAAAGATCTCAAGTACATTAAGACGGGTAATAATAATAAACAGAGGTTTTAGGTTTTATTCAACTCTGAGTGTTCACACTATGTGAACTATGAGTTACTTTTTTATCTTAGCAGTACTGTGTTTTGTTATTTTCTTTTCTCAAACCATAACCTCAAGGGGAAGTTCTGAAAATAAAAACTGAGAGTTTACATTCATCTATTTGGACAACATATGTTCCTTGAGTAAACATCTCTCAGCCATATGCCTTTATGGCAACATGGGGGTCCCCCAGGTTGTGCCAGGGCCATGCCCCACCCCCTCCACTTCATAAAAGGCCATATAACTCAGAAACCATTCAAAGGCCCACCCCACAACCATATATATTCTTGTTCCTTTTGATAAGACGCATTCAGTGACACCAGCCTTTGGGTCCCCCGGGATGTGCCGGGGTCATGCCCCACCCACTCCATTCCATAAAAGGCCAAATATCTTGGAAACCTTACAGATCTTCACCCTTAAACCATATGTATTCTTGTTCCTTATGAAAAGATACATTCACTGGCACCAACTTGGGGGTCTCCCGGGTCGCGCCTGGGCCTTGCCCCACCCCTCCACTTCACAAAAGGCCATATCCCACTGCTTTACTTCAATAAAAGCCATATATCTCAGAAATCATTCAGATCCCCACCCATAAGACTCGTTCAATCACACAAACCTGGGGACCACTTTGTGCTGGGGCAATGTGCCCCGACCTTCCACTTTAAAAGGCCACATATTTCAGAAGCCATTCAAATCTCCACCCCTTAATCATAGTATGCTCTTGTTCCTTATCAATAGCACACCAACTTGGGAGTCGCAGGGGCAATTCCTCTCCTCTTCCCTAATAGAAGGGCCTCATATATCAGAAACCGTTCAGATTCCCACCCATAAACCTTATTTGTTCTTTGTCCTTATGATAAGACACATTTAGGGACAACATTTGGGCTTTCCTGGAATCAACAGGGCATGCATCAACCCCTCCACTGCTAAAGAGGCCTTATATCTCCGGCATACAGATCCCCACTTCTACACCATATATATTCTTTTTCCTTATAATAAGAAGCATTTAGTGATACCAGCCAGGGCTCCATTGGGTCCATGCCCTACACCATCTACTTCATAAAAACCCTAATGTTTTAGATACTGAGTCCAGAAGAGTGTTCATTTGGATATGGGGGTTCATTTGGGAGACTTTATAATTGGTATATTAAAATGATATCATGTTAAAATACATGGCTGCCATTGGGCAGTGCGCACATGAGCTCTGGTCTGCATAGTGGCCCATGGGCCTCGTGTAACTGTTTTCCAAATCTGATGTAGCTTGAGTGTTAAAAATGCAGAATGAAGAGTTCGTTGCAAATTTTCATGTTTATACCGTAGTTCTGACACAGGCATGTAAAAGGTTTTAGCTTCTGCATAATAAATATTCTACCGCAATCTGCTAATTTGCTTTGTATTAATTTGCTGTTTTTAATAAGTACTTTATTCTCTGCTAGATGTTAATTTGTTCTGGAAAACAGAAGCGAAGGCAATGACCAGGAATCAATGCAATTAATCCACAGCCCACATCAGAGACACCAAAGGGAAAGATACACAAACATGAAACAACAGACCCCAATGAAAACGTTAATATCGGAAAGCCAAACGGACAGTTACTTTCCAAAAAATGGTCAACCAGCTATACAAAACAAAATAACACAAGCGACACAAACACTCAAAGACAAACCATAACAAAAATTAACCGCGACAGAAGAACCGTCACCACCTCAGCTCTTGTTTTAAATATTTGCTGAATTGATTTTTATTTTTTTAGAAATTATATTACGTATCCTAGAATCAGGAATACACTGAATCTTTACCATCACAGGTATAAAGAGTGTTAGTGTCAATATCAAGATGATCAGAAACAAGTTTATTGAAATTAAAAATGATAAATCTTACAGGTTTATTGTATTTATAGCAAATTATGGGTGTTTCAGTATTTTGAAAATAAGCAGGAATGGATGAAATCACCGAACTGTCCCGGAAGACTGTATGATATGAATTATGCACAATATCAAGTTTGTTTGTTTTTTTAAATAAAATGTAGCCAAAAATTAAAAAAAACAAACAAAAAAACAATCAATTCAGCAAATATTTAAAACAAGAACTGAGGTGGTGAGGGTTGACTAATGGGTAAATGGAGGTCGCAATTTTCTTTAAAACTTTATTTACATATGAGCCAGGGCACGACAAAACCTACAATAAGACATGTGCGCAAAACCAATACTCAGATCAGCCTGCGCATCCATATAGTCTAACCAGAGACTTCTCTTACTGCATGAAGGAGCATTGAGCCCTTAGCTATCCTTAGAGCGCACAACGAAGACTCTGATCAAACTGCGCGAATGCACAAGCTGATCTGAGTCTTCGTTGGGCGCACGTGTCTTATTGTAGGTTTTGTCATGCGCTGGCTCAATTTTTAAACTTCCTCAAAAATTATGACAGAAAGACCAAATTTCGCAGTGTAACGCGTCAGTGAAATTTGGAATTTGTTAGGGAAATGTCAGGGAATTTGGTGTCATCTGGTTTGTGGCAACCCTGAATAGCAAATAAATCATCACGTGAACAAGTCCGTGAAATGAACACCCCCTAAACCCAACTTTATACAGAGAAACCTGGAGTTTACGGGGGGTATACATTATTTGTCTTATTTCTGCTCCAAGACATAGGTTGTGGGTACTCTTTAGAACCGCCTCAATGAGGCGGTTCTAACGAGCACCCACTACCTATGTTTGCAGCAGAACTTATTTCTGCTGCAAGACATAGGTTGTGGGTACTCTTCAGAACCGCCTCAATGAGGCGGTTCTAACGAGCACCCGCTACCTATGTTTGCAGCAGAAATAAGAAAAATATCACAGATTTTCAGTGGAAAATTGGCCAGTTTGGACATGTGAAAAAATGCACTTTGTCGCACGGGTGTGTTATCGTAATGGTATCTATTTATTCTGTACATTATTCTGTAGGTTCCTTTATTAAACTCACATTCTTAAATGGCAATGACGTAATGCCTGTCGATTGATTGCGCGTTTGATGACGTCACATGTAAACATTTACCTCTTACGAAGCCCGCTGCTAAAGAATTCATTTGAAAGTATTGCAAAAACGAATGCCTTATTTTGGTTCTTGAGGGAACCGTTGGATCAAAGTCCTCGCCTGTCAGCGGTATTTGCTTGAGCCGTTATGTGAGGGCTAATTTCGCTCTCAGGCTTGAAGTACGAACCCATGTTCCAAGCCAAAAACAAAATAATCTATAATATCAATTTTGAACTTGTCAAAAATGTGTGTGCAGCTGATTCCTTCTTTTAGTGCGCCAGGGGGGGGGGGGGGGGTGGGGGGGGTGGGGGGGGGGGGGGAGTTTATATGTAGTATAGGCAGTGGTCCGTTGTCGTCGTCATCGCCTTTTCAAACAACATCTTGGCCAAATGAAACCAAATTACACATGGAGCCTCTATGGGAAGGGGGAACGTTAGTTTGTTCGTAAGGACTGGGTTACATGACCAATATGACCGCCATGCCCATAGAGCAAGCCTGTGACGCGTCATCCTGAAAATCATTTCCCGCCGACATAGGCGAACAATACAGTCCGGGCGAGACTGCGCAAATGTACAGGCTCACCCGAACACTACTGCCCGCCCAAAATAAATAAAAATGAAATCCTTCTATCATCCATTTTTACAGTGTACACCCCTGCGAGCCCCAAGTCCACCATGCGAAGGTTGGGCTCGGTGGGGGCGCGATTAAGCCGACGGGAACGCCCCCCCCCCCCTCCCGCAACAAGCATGCGCGTTCCTGCCGGGCCCGCGCGCGTCCCCACGGGCGATTAACCAGCCAAGACCCCGGCCAGGCGAGCAGCAATGCACATGCGCAGGCTCGCCCGACCACTACATGTACCGGATGGGGGGGGGGGGGTAATTTCATAGACTAATTCACTTGATGTAAAAAAAAAAGATAATGCTTAGGGCTTTTCGCGTGTGTCAATTTCAGATTCTGCATTAAGATAAAAAGAAGCTGAAAAAAAAAAAAAAAAAAAAAAACAACGCCATTCACAAATCCGTGTAATGAACACCTTTTATATAGAGATAACTGTGGCTAACAGGGATATACAATGTTTTTGTTATTTCTGCTCAAACTCATATATCGTGGGATCTATAGAAAAGTATTCATTTCGAAGCAAGGACTACAACACAAAACTGAAAACTGTGAGGTGTTTCCTTGGCAGACTGGTTAGTTTTGGCCAGTTAGACTTCATCAGTGGCCCTCAAACAAGTTCAATAATCCACAATAATTCTCGTGCCTGCCGGGCCCGCGCGCGTCCCCACGGCCGAGGAGCCAGCCAAGGCCCCGGCCAGGCGAGCAGGCTCACCCGAACATTATACCCCGTCCAAACAAATCCCCAACAGACACCACGAACGCAAAAACACACGCGAACCCCACCAACCCGCACACATCCAACACGAAAACACGGCCACAAAATCCCCGCACCCCTGCCAAACACCACCACCACACAACAAAACCGGGGCCCACAGGGACACACATTACTACTCCCATCACCACCGGAAACCATAGACCGGGGATACCCGCTAGATCCGCCCACCAAGGCGGCTCTATCGAGCACACGCCTTCATGTCAAACACAGAAATTAAAAAAAAAAATCCGACTTTTTTTACCGGAAAATCTTGTCCTTGGGTGAAAAATTGTCTTCAATATTTCGGAATAGGCACGTCTCCCCTACACTAAACGGCAACACAGCCGTAGCGAGACCGCGCAGAGGCGAAGGCTCGCCACAACCTTACTTACGATTCCAAACAAACTTGGCGCACCGTAGTCTCGCTCCCCAACACAAACAAACGCCCAACAGCACTGCCCCCGCGAGACTCCACAGATGCGCAGGCTCGCGCCAACCCTGCTGACGGCCACATTGTCCGCGCCGGCGAGACCGCACGTACGCGCGTGCCTAGCCCATCGCATCACATGCCCATCCCCCTCATCGCACCAGATTACAATATTTAGGTTATTTTATCCGGTCAGTTTACCTACCAAGCCCATATGCCAGTGATTTCTTAGTATTTGGCAGATGATCAAGAGCTAGCAGAACACGAGTTAAATGAGTTTGTGGAGTCTTCACCTAATTACCTAAGGGACACAACTGACTTCATACAGAAGCTGAGTGAATTGTAATAACCCCTTCCGGAAAACAGCGTCTTGTTCTGTTTTGACGTTCAAAAACTCAATCCGTCAATGCCCAAATATGAAGGGCTAGAAGCGTGCAGAGAAGCCGTAGAAGCTAGAACGAATTCACTTGTAAGCTGTCCTGATGAAACGCTGGGTGTAATTAGGACAGTGCTGGAAAACAACAATTTCAGTCTAAGAGATAGCCATTATGTACAGACAGAGGGTGTGGCAATAAGTTCTAAACTGGGCAAGAATTTCGCTTGCTGATACATGCGGAAGTGGGACGAGAAGTTGATGGTGACTAGCAAGACTCTGTATTCTACAAAAGATTCATCGATGACGGTTTTGGCATATGGGTCGGCAGTGTTGAAGAGCTTGAGATATTTACCAAGCATGCTAACTCAATACATCCAAACGTCAAGGTTGGCCTTCGGTACATTGCCAAGAGCATTGAGTTTCTTGCTACGCTCGTCATATCTATACTGACTTATAATTATGTTAAGCCCACTGACAAGCAGCTATACTTACGAAAAGATTCCTGTCATCCGCCAAATACTAAGAAATCACTGGCATACGGGCTTGGTCCTCGAATCCGCAGAATATGCGAGGATGACTACAGGAAGCAACGTGGAGCCCTCAAATCTCTACTAAGACGGCGCGGTTACAGCAGTGTGTTCATTGAGACGCAGCTGAAAAAGGTTGACAAGCTCAAAAGACCCGATTTATTGGCGCATCCAAATGAAAAAAGGAAAGCAATGGATAGGGTACCACTAGTACTAACTTACTCCAGTCTCATATGTTGGTTCATGGGGAGACGAACACGATTGTAAATAGGTCTACAGATTCATGTGAAACTGGGTGCGCTTACTGTGCCATTTTGTTGAGAACAAGCATTCAAGACACCCTCAAACAATAGATGACAACAGATTACAAACCGGAAAGTAACGTGAATTGCCGTTGCCAGAACGTCGTGTATGCCATTGGCTGTAACAGGTGTGATGCGGTTGTTTATGTTGGCGAGACGGAGAGACAACTTCAGGAAAGAATAAGGGAGCATTTGCGTTATGTGAGGCTCCAAAAAGACAAACCTATAATGTCACACTTTGGGGATATCCAAGGTGATTGTGACCTACGGTTCAGCGTACTTGAGAAATTGTACAGTTCGAGTCACACGGAGCGGTTCCTCAGAGAGGCCATATGGATAAAGAGACTAACAAGAGCACCGCATGCGGATGCCAACGCTCGTCCGCAAAAAATTCTAAGTCGAAAAAGGGGCATAACTGTGCCAAAAATATTTTGAGAGTTACATCACCTATTGGTTTGAGTTCCCCTTTTCATAATGAACACCTAGTCCGAGTTTCAAGTAAATATGTTCATAAATTGCATAGATATTACAAAATGTCCAAGTTTTTGCCAGACGACGCCAATGCTATGACAATACCTCGTCGTTTTCTTCGAAAACAGCCGAGCTAAAAACAAGACAGCCGCATGGCTGCAATGTCACAGACGTTGGTTTCCCTTTCCATTTAATATGCTAATTGTGCTCAGGCACGATGAGGGAAATGGGTATGTGATGCGGTGGGCTCGGCACGCGCGGTCGGGCGGTTTCGCCGGCGCGGACTATGTGGCCGTCACCAGGTTTGGGGCAAGCCTGCGAATCTGTGGAGTCTCGACAGGGCAGTGCTGCTGGCCGTTGGTTTGTGTTGGGGGAGGGACTGAAATTGACACACGAGAAAAGCTCTAAACATTATCCCATTTTTACATCAAATGAACAAGTCTATGAAATGACCCCCCCCCCTCCCACCCACATACACACCTAGACCCGCTTATACAGAGAAAACAGTTGTTTACGGGGGTATTCACTCACAACTTATGTTTGCAGTATAAATAAGAAAAACATATCTCCAATCTTCATGGAAAAGTTGCTATTTTGGAGATATGAAAACATGCGCTATGTCGCACGAGTGTGTTATCGTAATGTGTGTTCTTCGGATGCGAGTGCACAGCCTACATGGTTACCCCAAGGTCCCTTCTACAGGCATGTTTTGTCCCTACTTAAGAACTGCCAGAAGCAAATGCCCTGGCAAGACTTTGTGTATGCATACATGTAGGTTTGTCAGAGCCTCTTTTATTGAGCTGTCTGATATAAAAGTGTAGGAAAATTAGTTAAGACAAAACAAAACAACAAGACGACCCATGGTCCTGAACCGCTCACCTGAGAGCTATGTGTTTATAGAGCCATTTGATTTCTGAGATTTCGGTAGGATTTTTACCATGGCAGCCGACTTGGTCATGTGACTTAAACCATTCCTTTGTTTTTGTTTGAATTGAGGTTTAGTGTCCCCGTCAACACTTTTTTGGTCATTTTGTAGACGTTGCTTCCAATTTTGTGGGACATTTACCCGACAATGAAATGACATCTCACTCCCTGCCGCCAAATGAAAACAAAAGGCATGTATGCATTGGATGGTCTGACTCTCACCACTTTGCCTGGACAAGCTTAATTATTCTAAGCGGTTTACCAGTCCTTATGTGTGGTCAGTTTTCAGCTCTGCGGTGAAGCATCACGCAGTCCAATCTATTTCTCCAAGCCCAGGTGGGCCGGTGCGAAACCTAAACCATTTAGCAAACTTTTGTTTCTCAATCCCATAAAGGCTTCATATGCCAATCTGGGCCCAGTTGTTCAAAGCATCGTTAGCTTAACGAGCTCGTTAGTGGTCATATTGTTAACTGTTCTAGCAAGTTTAATATGTAAAATTTTGGTATTTTTGCTGAAAAAATGTGAGCAGCTTTTGCAGATGCAAAAGCTGCTCACATTTTTTCAGGAAAAATATTAGCATATTTGCCATAACAAATGATCAAAGTTTTAACGATACGTTTGCTAACGACGTCGTTAGTTTTGAACAACTGGCCCCTGGCCTAAATAGGCCTTTTTTTAAGTTATAGTAATAAATAAAATAGAAGTGAAGGCAATGATCAGGAATCGATACAATTAACCCACAGCTCCCATCAGAGACACCAAAGACATGAAACAACTAGATCCTAATGGAAACACCAATAGCGGAAAGCCAAAAGGACAGTTACTTTCCCACAAAATGGCATATTGGCTATCCAAAACAAAATAATATAAGCGATACACACACTCAAAGACAAACCATAACAAAAATAAATAGCGACATAATCGCCTTGGAACGGTCAGTGAATGGCTCAAATCGATTTTACGCGGCCGCAATCATCGCCCTTACTTCCGTCGCGATTATAACAAATAATATGGCGGCCATTTTGGTCATGTGACCTGGACCTAAAACGGTTCCCCCAATAAATGCGCCTTATCCTAAGGAGCAAAAATATATCTTATACTTTAGTACTGTATTCTGAATCGTATGCAGGATAAAATGCATTCTCACTTTTCCAAAACAAACGCATATGTATCAAAGTTTGACCTAGGCACAAAGAAGGTCAAGGTCAACCCAGGGTCACCGTTTCAGCAATTTATGATGGGCCTACGTCCCATATGCTATATATAAAGTTTCATGGAAATCTGCCTAGCGGTTCTGGAGAAGACTATTTTTGAAGGGTTTTTACCATATATGGCTTGGCGGCCATTTTGGTCATGTGACCTGTCACTATCACCAATTTTCACAAACGGGTTACGGTCGGACAGGCAGACTGACAGAATGACACGGTGATTTTAGGGCACTCGTAGAAAATCAACCGACTTCAGTCGGTCGCTTTTTCTGCGGGTCGTGCAATTTGTTCAGTTCAAATGAAGGCCTTTTAACTCATCAGTGCAAAATGTCCGAGAACACAAAAATCAAATAACCAAAGAGACGAAACAACGGTCAAAACTCGACAGCAAGAAACCACTGAAATGCTGGAGCAAAAGAAAATCAACAATTAGACTCCGATGGGCCTAACCGGAGACAGGGCATTAGGCACCAACTAACATTACATAAAATTAAATTCTTTCTAATTCTCAGTTAGCCTTAACGCTGGAACCGTCATAGAATCTGAGGCCTGACCCACTGGCGGGAAATTAAAGAAGCAAGTAAAGTTGTCAACCGTGGTTAAGGTTAACTACCATGCCCGCAGTCTGTCGTATTACATTTATGTTGTGCCCAATCTTTTTATATCGAAGAATGATTTACGAAACTGGGTGCTGAAGTCATTGGAATTATATATTTTTCTGAATTTATATACTAAGTCACCATAAAATTCGGGTTCCGATAGACCTTGTTGCAGAAGAGATTTAAGTCCAACATTGAATTTTGGAAAATTAAATCGGAATGACGTCTATAAAATTTTTAAAAGACTTTGCGTAGTGATATCCGCGTGGCCATGGACCAAGGTCAATGTCTAACGTTGACGTTTTGTACTCGTGTGCAGTTTCATTAACTTGTTAAGCAGATTGCATATACCATATCTGTTCGCAGACAATGGCAGTTTTCGCAAAGGCATTCATGTCAACTTTTTCTCATACAAAGACACAAATGACCAAATTTTACTTTGGTGTAAAATGGATCAAGATCAACGCAGACTCATCATTTGAATAAGATATAATGGGCTGGAATCCCAAATGCTACATTCATAGTTTCAAGGTAAGTGGCTCACTGGTTCCAGAGAAAACAAACTTGAGGATATTTACCATATGTGGTCATGACGGCAATCTTGGTCATGTCACCTGGACCAAATGAACAACATTCATCTTTTTTATCCAATTAAAGCTTCAGATGAAATTTGACTTCAGTTTTCCCAGCAATTTTTTATAAATATCAGGTTTAAGTTTTGAGAAATGATTAACCCAGATCCAAGGTCAAAGATTGATCTTGACCTTTGATACTCATGTAGCTTAATTTACTTATTTAATGATTGCTTAAACAAATTTAAAGTTCAAATTCATCACTGGTTTCTGGAAAAATAAACAATGTCCACTTTTTTCCCATATAAAAGCATATACAACCGAAATTGACCTTGACGTAAATTGGGTCAAAGTCAAGTTATTGCCATCATTTGAACAAATCATGAAGGGCCCGATCCCCAAATGCTACATACCAATTATCAAAGAAGTCAGCCCATTTGTTCCAGAGAAGACGGTTTTTGCTTTGTTTTGTCATATATAAGCATGATGACCATATTGGTAAAGTGACAAAACTATTCATTGATTTTCATTTCCCTGTTCCTAAAAGCGGCGGTAAAACGTCTCCCCGTACATCAACCATAGTGCAGTTTACATTTTACTTTTGGTCCTTTGAGATCATCGTGAATATTCTGAGAAATCAGAAATAAATCATCATTGGTTTAGACTCCTTCTAGACAGGTTTTTAATTATTTGGACCCCTTTTGGATTTATATCAGTCTTTGAATTTACTGCCTATTCGAAATTCGCAAAATTGTAGTACGTTTCCTAAGGCTTTCTTTGCCGGATCATTACAGGGTCACTGATGAGGCTAACTCATTTGATTTTTATTTATTAGTCGAAACTACGTAGTATGGCCCATCTTCTTTCTTATGAATGTTTTCATTGCTCTTAAAGGAACTCATTTTTTATTTTTATTTGCCTTCAGTGCAGCTGGTGTTGTGCCGTGTGGCGGCGGTAAAACGTCTCCCCGTACATCAACCATAGTGCAGGTTACATTTTACTTTTGGTCCTTTGAGATCATCGTGAATATTCTGAGAAATCAGAAATAAATCATCATTGGTTTAGACTCCTTCTAGACAGGTTTTTAATTATTTGGACCCCTTTTGGATTTATATCAGTCTTTGAATTTACTGCCTATTCGAAATTCGCAAAATTGTAGTACGTTTCCTAAGGCTTTCTTTGCCGGATCATTACAGGGTCACTGATGAGGCTTTATTAGTCGAAACTACGTAGTATGGCCCATCTTCTTTCTTATGAATGTTTTCATTGCTCTTAAAGGAACTCATTTTTGATTTTTATTATTATGAAATCTGCTTACAAATATTCCAGTAGTTTCTGAGGAATAAAGTTTTAATTTCCGTACCTGAGTGACCTTGGACCAAGGTCAAAGATTCTTTGACCTTGACCTTAAATGTTCATGAAGTTTCATTTATTCCTTTAACTACCTCCATCTATAAATTTTCAGATCACATGCTGCAATAGTTTCCGAAAAATACACGGTTCTTACTTTTTCCAATACAGTTAAAGTCTATGCAACCGGGGTTGACCTCGCTCTAAATTTGGTCAAGGTCATCCAGGGATCATCTTTTGAGCAAACTTTGATTGGCTTGAGTCCCCAATGCAACATATCAAGTTCCCACATTTTCTTTTCTTTTTTTTATTTACCTTATATGGGCCTGACGGACCTATTGATCATATGAAAAAACTCATATTAATTAATTTTCATTTCCTTGTTTTTAAAAGCTTTCATATGAAATTTGGTTACAAATGGCCCAGTGGCTCCTGTGGAAAATAAATTTCAATTTTCATATCTGCATGACCTTAAGCCAAGGTCAAGGACCTTGACCTTGAATGCTCATGCGGTTTGATTCATACAGTTAGCTAAGTGCATATACACATTTTCAGATCTGCAATAGTATTTGATAAATATATATAGCATTAGCTTCTTTACCAAGGCATACAAAAGCCTATATGACCAAATTTGACCTTGGCGTAAAATTGGTCAAGGTTATGCAGGTTACATTATTTGAACAACTTTTGAATCCCCAGTGCTGCATACCAAGTTCCATGATAATCGAACCATTGGTTCAGTAGAAGAAGATTTCTAAAGATTTTTACCTTATATTGGCATAGCCGCCCTATTGGTCATGTGACAGAATTTGTATTCATTGATTTTTCCAACGTTTCCCAAAACTTTTCGCCTGAAATGATTAATATTACAAATGACCCAGTCGTTTATGAGGAAAAAAGTTTTAATGTTCATATCTGAATGACCTTTGGTCAAGGTCAAGAAATGGTCTTGACCTTTTAACCCTTGTCCTGCTGAGCCCGGATATGCCTTATTTTCCAAACAATGAAGATCCAGATCAGATGGCTTCTGATCAGGATCTACATTGTTTGCCATTCAGATTGTGAATTTGTTGCAATAATTTGCATCAAGTAATCGGATTGGTTGATAATCGATTGTGGGTGTGGCATATTAAAATATTCAGCATGACAAGGGTTAATATTCGGTCATTTAGCTAACTGCGTCTACAAATATTCAGATCACATGTTGTAATTGTTTCCGAAAAATACACACAGTGAAATTCCGCTATTAAGACCACCTAAAATTAAGACTAACTCTGCATTAAAAAGCTTATTTAGTAGGTTGCAGTTATTCTTTCTTTGTGTTTTTGCATACAGTGACCTCCGGTCATGGACCACCTTTGGGACTGTTCAAACGTGGTCTTAAAGACCACTTTTGAACAGTCCCAAAGGTGGTTTTAACATAGGAATTTTACTGTAGTTTTGACGTTTTTCTACACAAATGTCTATGTGACCAAACCTTGACCGTGGCGTAAAATAAGTCATTGTCACCGGAGAGTGATCAATATTTGAATAAATGATGATGGGCCCGAGTCCCCAATGCCACATAGCAAGTTTCACAGGAGTTTTACTTCATATAAGGGCATGGCAACCATCTTGGTCATGTAACCAATATCAAATTAATCAGATTTTCATTTCCTTGTTCCTAAAAGCTTTCATATGAAATTTGGTTATAAATGGCCCAGTGGTTTGTGAGGAAATCAAGTTTTAGTTTCCATATCTTAATGACCTTGGGTAAAGGCCAAAGAAGGTCACTGACCTTGAATATTCCCAAAGTTTCATCCACTCATTTAGCTTACTGCATCTACCAATTTTCAGATCACAAGCTGCAATAGTTTCCACAAAATATTGTTTTGACCTTTTCCCATACAGAAGTCTATGTGACCAAATTTTACCTCGGCGAAAAACAGGTCATGGTCATCAGGGGGTCATCATTTAAACAAACTATGATGGGCCCGACTCCGAAATGCTAAGTGCTACGTTTCATGATAATCGGCAAGCTGGTTCCGGATAAGAATATTTTGAAGGGTTTTACCTTATTGGGCACGGTGGCAATCTTGGTCATGTGGCCTAGACCCCGCGAACAAACTTTCGTACCCCCGATCCATGGATGCCCTACGTGAAATTTGACTTCAGTAGGCCATAGGTTTCGGAGGAGAAGATGTTGACAGCCGAGAAACAGACAGACGACAGACAGACAACGGACCCTTGCCAAACTATAAGCCTACCTTTGAGTTAAAAATAAAATAGCTATAGGAATCATAAATTAATTAATAATTAAATAAAAAAAGGAAATAAATAATTTAAAAAAACTGTTTTATTAAACTAAAACAAACTGAAACAACAAAAATCTGAAGCAAGATAAAAATAAAATGGGCAATTAAAATGGTGATATGCGCGAATGTTTCCGCTGTATTGAATGGTTGATGTTGAAACGCGGAAGGATCTGGGAATACTCAGTTGGGGTGTTATCAACACTCTGGTTTGATTCGTTGATTTACGATAACGATATATACGCACTATCGCGTTTATTTTGTTAAGGAAATTGATTGGCTAAATTGGGACTCGCTATCGCGATACTTTCACTGCATACGAGTGCAGATTATATTTTCGTTTCCTTTGGGATCATTGAGGCCATTCTGGTTACTTTGAAAATCGAATATCGCTTAAGCCGGTGGTAGGAGCCGTATGCAGCCTTGCAAACTATATTGGTGAGCATGAAGAGACTCAATAAAGCCGAGTCTTCGATTTTCGTTTTTTTATGTGTTCTTTGTTTCCAAAGGCAGCCTTTTAGCTTTTCATTTCAGCTCACTGCAGCTGGTGTTAAGTGCCGTGTGATGGCCGAAAAAAGTTTCCCCGTGCTTCATCATAGTGCAGCTTATATTTTCTTTTCCTTTGTGGCTTCAGCCGGTACTAGGAGGCGTATGCAGCCTTACAAACTATAATGCTGTGTATGAAGAGACTCAATAAAACCGAGTCTCTGATTTTCGTTCTTTTATGTGTTTTTTGTTTCCAAAGGCAACCTTTAGCTCTTCCTTTTACCTCAATGCAGCTTGTCTTAAGTGCCGTGTTGCGGCGTAAAAAATCTCCCCTTGCTTCATCATAGTGCAGGTTATATTTTCTTTTCCTTTGGGATCATTTATCTCATGCCAGCCTCGATAGCTCAGTAAGATGCGCGTCTGACTGGTGATCAGGAGGACGCGGGTTTGATACCTACCGGGATCGGCAACAGTCTTTCGTGGAGATTGATCATGAAATATTTTTCTACAGTCATTCTCCCTCTTCCTCCGATTCAAGAAGGGCAACTGTCAGTTTCTGGCGAAAGAATGGGGCTGTACTGGTTAACCGCTTACGTATAAGCCTGCCCAGGAAAAGTGTGGATAGGTACCTTGACCCGCTCAAAGTGACCATAAATAGTACTGACTGAGCCTTTAAACTCCAATACAAACAAACAAACATTGAGCCCATGCTGGTTACGTTGAAAAACGAATATCGCTAAAGCCTGTGCTAGGAGGCGTATGCAGCCTTTCAAACTAAATTGCTGTGTATGAAGAGACTCAATAAAACCGAGTCCCCGATTTTCTCTTTTTTATGCGTTCTTTGTTTCCAAAGGCAGCCTTTTAGCTTTACAAAGGCAGCCTTTTAGCTTTTCATTTTACCCTAAGTATTCGGACATCTTAACTCCATACTATGATTGTATCTAAAATTTGAACAATTAAAATCTAATATTGGATGCTGTATTGTATTCAAAACAGCTGGATCATTGGTTGTGAGTGTAGATTTGGATGCGACGCAACGTTTCGGGTGTATCATCCGGGTATGCAATGATTCCTAAGGCCTGTGTGTCCGAATACATACGGTAAATACTGTTTTTGGTGTAGCCCGGCATGCTATGCTGCCTGACTAGTTGCTTGGTTTACAGAAAGCTGCTCTCAGGTCTTTTCTGAAACGTGCCCCACTGATAACGTAGAAAACAAAATTGAAGGCATGGTTGCACAAGAAGAGACATTCACCTATCAGCTCCAGAAATGATTCGTCTTTGACCTGGTACAGTTCTTTATACTCGTCTGCCATAAATGGTTCAACAGTCAAAGACACTGATATCGGCGTCATGAAACAAATAAACGCCAAACTAATCAACGATGTAAGAATCGTCACATGGCGTGACCTTCGTATATTAAGTAATGAAGGAGTAATCATACTTGAATGGGTAGATCTGTAGACTTTTATCCATGTAGCTGTGTTACTCACAGTAAGGATGAAAGCAGGAACCACAAAGTATGTTGCAAAGTCGACCATTCCAAAAACTGTGTAAAAGTTGGCATATGACTCGCCGACGAAACCACATATCGTTGTGTATTTGTACTCGCTGAGGTTAACCGACAAATGCGTTGTATTTTCAAGCTGATCCCAGTAATCAGTTTCATTTGGCGCTTGTGTTAGGTGATTATTCCTTGCTTGATCCAAAGTATCAGATTCATAAGGAGCTTGCGTTACAAGACTTTTCTTCTCATGATTCCGGTTATCTTGCTCATTAAGCGCCTGTGTGATAAAACTGCATACCCTATGAGTCCCGCCGTCTAAGTCATTAGGTGCCTGTGTCATCTTCCCGTGATTCAACTGATCTGATTCATTTGTTGCTTTTGTCTGAAGACTAGTCATCTCCTGATTCCAATTGTCCGATTCATCAGGCGATTGTGTTTGACTGTTGCTCTTCTCAATATTCGACATATCTGATTCGTAAGGCTCTTGTGTCGTGGGGTTCCACTGATGTGAATCATTAGGTGCTTGTGTAAGAAGACTTTTCTTCCCACTGCCCTGGTTTTGTCTGGTTAAATCACCCGAATCCAAACGCGACCAGTTGCTCAACGAATTATTTTCGAACTCTGATGACTTGTTTTGAAGCGCTTGTAGAGAGAGCTCCGTTGTATTCTCAATGGTTAACAGACATTGTCGAGTTGAATTGTAATCACAACGTGTTAAAGAATTCCCTGTAATAGGTGTCGACACGTCCGTTTTCATGTGTCCATTCGAGTCATAAGCATTTTCATGATTAACCCCAAACGAATTTTCTCCATGATGTCCGACCTGTTTTGAAGTATTTCCAGTTGTTAAGAATCCGAAGACGGTTTCATTGTCCTTGGTTCTTTCAATATAACTCCCAGCGTCAATTGACGGCAAAACAGTTCGATTACAGTTAAGATATTCAGACCAATTGCCAGCTTTCACTTGCGACAAGAGTGTGTGGTTCTCATGATTTGTTATTCCCATAACTCCTGCATCCAATGATACCGTGTTGTTATCGTCGGCAATTTCCAACTGCAGAGTATTGTTGTTCTGGATGGCGTTGGTGGCATGAAAGAGCTTATAACCGTACAGCGCATGTGCATTATATGCAATAACACATACTACGAGGATTCCTGTGCCGATAAAACCGGTTTTAGTGCGACAAACGCTCCTGGTCTTGTGTGGAACATAAACGGAGAATACTCTTTCTAAAGATAGTATCACGACAAGCCAAATTGAAAGGCCTGAAGAAACAAAAAGCGTAAAAGATTCCAGTTTGCAATAACCTGGATTGATATCTGCTATGTCGATGTTGAATGTCCTGGGCAGCCAGTTTCTAATAGCGAACATGTTCAAAGTCAGTGTATCGGCAACGGCCAGCGCTGCTATGTAGACTGAGTATGAGCTTTTCTTTGAGTATCTGTTTGTCACTGCTATGAAGGACAAAATGTTACAAATAGTTCCTAGGCATACTATCACAGGAAATAGTATCACACGAATTAAGTTGAAAGTCATTGTGGGTTTCTCCTTCAGACTTTTTCTTCTATTGACATTTTAGATCATCATCGGGAATGTCTGTCGCTGTGCCGAAATTGGCATTTGTGATAGACGTAGGTTGTACAGACGACATAAGATGTTGATTAACAAGGCAGCAGTTGATGCCCAAAACTGTCAAAGTAAAGAAACTTGCCTTTCAGACTTGAAGAACCTTTTACACGGATTAACGTTGTTTTTTTTCTATTTCAGTTTAACCCTTTTACTCTGTTTATTGCCTGTTAAGCGAGCATTCTAAATGCGGATCGATTTGTTATTGTTACTATTGCATTGAGATCGATGGTTGAATATACATACCAAATGATATATAATTTTTACCCCCTGAAACCCACTTTTATATTGTAAAACCGACGATTTTAGGGTTATATATATATGAAAATACTTATATTTTTGTTATAAAATTTTCAATATATATTAGAATAGGCGTGTTTTTGTAATGAGGCGGTAGTACCCAAAATATATACTTTTGACCATAAATTAGGAAAGTACATGTATTTTTTGTACAGCTATCTTTTCTTATTTTTACTCCAATAATAGGTTGTGGCAGTTCTAAAGAGTGCCCACAACCTCTGTCTTGGAGCAGAAATAAGAAAAAAATATTTACACACCTGTAAACCCCGGTTTTCTCTATATAACTTGAGCTTAGACACATGTTCTTTACACAGATTTAACATGATGCACTAATTAAATTTAAATGAAGTAAGTAAATGTTGACTGCAGCGGTAGATTTAAAGCTTATTTAAAATTTTACTTGGCACAATCATATTTCTTTGTTTTTTTTTGTTTTTTTTTTGTCAACTACATGTACTGTAGATATGAAGTAGAAAAATAACACATCTACAAGCAAAATTTTATCTGTTTATAGGGAATATAATTTGCCTATCTCTCGATTTTGTAAATTGTAAATTTTACCGCCGAATAAAAATGAAAACTGTCTGAAAAAAAATTATGATATTTTTCTTATTTCTGCTCAAAATATAGACTGTGGGTACACGTTAGAACCGCCTCGCCGAGGCGGGTGAGGCGTTTGTTACGAGTACTCACAATATATATTTTAGAGCAAAAATAAGAAAAATAAGGTATGCCCCTGTAAACACTAGTTTTAATATATAAAACAGCGGTGTTCAATGGGATCAGAGTTATAAAGGCGTGTTTTCCTGATGGGTATAAAATGAGTTAACCCTTAAGATGCCAAGAAATCCTGCATCGGAAAAATGTTGTCTGTTTATGTCATCTGCTGGTATGTCTGCTTGCAAACAGTGTTGACCCGGATCAGACTGCTCCAACAGGAGCAATCTAATCTTTGTCCACTCTTTTTTTCAAATATCCGACCTGATCCGGGTACACACCGTTTTCAGATATGACTTTTAAAGTAACCAACGTACGACAAAGAAGACGACAATCGTTGTTATTGGAATCTAAAGGATTAACATATATTTAGAAACATCACGAAAACAGGCCTGTATAATTTTGACCCCCTTGAACTCCACTTTTATACAGTAAAACTGGGGTTTGCAGGGGTAAATCTTATTTTCTTATTTCTGCTCTGAAATAGAGATTGTTGGTATTCGTCAGAACCGCCTCGATGAGGCGGTTCTAACGAGTACCCACAATCTATATTTTGAGCAGAAATAAGAAAAATATCACAATTTTTCATCTTATTTTTTTTAGGTGGTAAAGTTACAATGCATTTGTATAGGCGTGTTTTCGTAATGCATCAGCGATCACCTTCAGAAAGACTAGTAAAAAACTAGTTCATGTTCGTACGCTGCGGGATCGGTGTGGTCGACGCGGGATTTGATACAGTGCATATTCGTACATAGATTCTACTATAATGCTATTGAACAAGTAATTCCGTATTGGGCCAGGTACAGGTCCGAGAGCGTCCCCGCCCATCGGGGCTTGAAGAAATAGATTGGCTGCATGATGCTTCCACGCAGAGCTGAATCAGACTCGCACACGAGTACTGGTAAACCGCTTAGAGGATCTAAGCCTGCCCAGGCAAAGCGGTGCGCACGAGTTGGACCGTCCATGCTTATAAACCCTATTGGTTTCATTGGGCGACAGGGCTTGAGATGTCATTTCATCTCAATGTCGGGTAAAAGTCCCACAAAATTAGAAGCAACGTCTCCAAAATGACCTTTACAGTATTGACGGGCACGTTAAACCTCAAATCAAACAAATCAAACAAATACAGGTCCGAGGTCTGCTGCATTGGCCCGAGGCCGAAGGCCGAGGGCTAATGCAGCTGACCGATGATCTGTAACTGGATCAATGCAAAATTACATGTATTAATTGACACAATTCAAAATTATGATTATTGATATTTTGACCTCACTTGACCTCAGTTAATATTGGTTGACCTGGTGTTAATACGGATAACCTCAGACCAATACAGGATACTCAATTAATAAAATAACGAATAGATCCGCACGAATAAATCCTATCTAAACAGAGGGTCTTGAAATACTATATAGACGGTAAGGAATCGGACAGTCACAGTTTCAATTTCTTTTCTGGTGTTTTTTTTTTTGTTAGAAATGTAGCCCAGAGTGACGAGCTCTGACTGTGAAACCAGCTTTAAATGTATTTACCGTCATTAATTACGTCAGTAATTTTTTTTTTCATCATCTTTTCTCCTATGAATTCTTTCCACGCAAACTAAACGTCAAGTTCGCCAGCCGGTATGTACAATTTCGTATATTTCACTATTATCCACATATTTCATCAAGTTTACAAGGCAGCTAACTTAACACCCTTATAAACCTGACCTTATATTGAGAAGATTCAGATTAATTTAAACAAGTACAGATCATCACAAAAACAAGCCTATATAATTTTGACCCACTTGAACCCCACTTTTATACAGCAAAACTGTGGTTTACAGGGGTCAACCTTATTCTTTTATTTCTGCTCTAAAATATAGAGTGTGGGTACTTTTTAGAACCGCCTTGATGAGGCGGTTCTTACGAGTACCGACAATCTGTATTTTGAGCAGAAATAAGAAAAAATATCTAAATTTTTCATCTCAATTTTTTTTTTTTTTTTTTTGGCGGTAAAGTGTACAGTGTATTTGTATAGGCGTGGTTTCGTAATGTTATTTTTCTTTCCATAGAATACGAGTACTCGAACAAGCACCCGCAATCAAAGTTGATAGCAAGAAATAAGAAAAAAGGAAAAGTATCATATTTTCAACAAACATGACGGCGGTTCTTACGAGTACCCACAATCTGTATTTTGAGCAGAAATAAGCAAACATATCTAAATTTTTTTATCTCAAAATTTTCGTTTTTTCGGCGGTAAAGTTTACAGCGTATTTGTAAAGGCGTGTTTTCGTCATGTTGTTTTTTTCCATAGAGTACGTGTACTCGAACAAGCACCCGCAATCAAAGTTGATAGCAGAAATAAGAAATAAGGAAACGTATCATATTTTCAACAAACGTGACCATTTCAGAGTCATTAAAGAAAGCGGAAAAAGAAAACTACAAGAAGGAAAGCGGCATAAGCAACAAACAAGAAAGAAAGCAAAATGATTGAAAGCGACATGAAGGAAAATCGCTAGAACAACACGAAAACACGCCTATATAAATTTGATCCCCTTAAACCCCACTTTTATATGGTAAAACTGGGGTTTACAGGGGTAAACCTTATTCTTTTATTTCTGCTCTAAAATATAGATTGTGGGTATCCGTTAGAACCGTCTCGATGAGGCGGTTCTTACGAGTACCGACAATCTGTATTTTGAGCAGAAATAAGAAAAATATCTATAGTATTCATCTCAAAATTTTCGTTTTTTTCGGCGGTAACTTTTACAGTATATTTGTATAGGCGGGTTTTCGTAATGTTATTTCTTTCCATAGAGTACGAGTACTCGAACAAGCATCCGCAATCGAAGTTGATAGCAGAAATGAGAAATTAGGAAAAGCATCATATTTTAAACAAACATGACCATTTCAGAGTCATTAAAGAAAGCGGGAAAAAGAAAACTACAAGAAAGAAAGCGGCATAAACACATTACGCAAACACGCCTATACTAATACATTGGCACCTTTATCGCCGAAAAAATGAAAATATAATGATAACAAATTATGATATTTTTCTTATCTTTGCTCAGTATACATTGTGGGCACTCGTTAGAACCGCCTCATCGAGGCGGTTCTAACGAGTACCCATAATCTATATTTTAAAGCAGAAATAAGAAAAATAAGGTTTACCCCTGTAAACCCCAGTTTTACATATAAAAGTGGGGCTCAATGGGCTCAGAACTATATAAGCATGTTTTCATGATGAACGAACAAGAAAGAAAGCAAAATAACAGAAAGCGGAATGCCAGAAATAGGCATGACAGAAAACATGAGACAGCAGGAACCATGGCAAAAAAGCGACATTGAAAGAAAGTGACAATAAAGAAAGCGGGTGACAGAAAGTGGCATGGCAGTAAGCGGCATGAAAGAAATACGGATGAAATTTAGAGATTTGAAAGAAAAGAGGCATGGAAGAAAGCACCAATGATGTTAACAAGTCCGTGAAATGAACACCCCTCTAAACCCCACTTCATTTAGAGAAAATGGGGTTTACGGGGATATACACTATTTTCTTTATTTCTGCTCTAAGACATAGGTTGTGGGAACTCGTTAGAGCCGCCTCCATGAGGCGGTTCTAACGAGTACCCTCAGTCTATGTTTGGAGTAAAATTAAGAAAAAATATCACATATTTTCATCAGAAACAAATTCCGTTTTTGAGATATGATAAAAAAGCACTATGCCTCACGGATGTGCAATCGTAATGTAAAGAAAGTGGTATTAGACAAAGCCGCATGAAAGAAAGTAAAGTCAGTAAAGAAAGTGGCATGACAGAAAATGGCATTTAAGAAAGTAGTATAAAATACGGAGTGGCTATTTGCAGTCAACTGCAAATAGCCAAAAAACGTTGAAATGGCTATTTGCAGTCAACTGCAAATAGCCAAAAAACGTTAAAATGGCTATTTGCAGTCAACTGCAAATAGCCAGAAAACGTTAAAATGGCTATTTGCAGTCAACTGCAGATAGCCAAAAAACGTTAAAATGGCTATTTGCAGTCAACTGCAAATAGCCAGAAAACGTTAAAATGGCTATTTGCAGTCATTCTATTAACGTTAGAAAGGCCACCTGGAGATGTTCAAAATATTTAAAAATGGAACGGGCCTTTGCGGCTTAGTAGTTAATTAGAGCTCTGACCCTTAATCATTAATGGCTATGTTTGTTTGATTTGATGTTTAAGTGCTCTGCAACATTATTTAGGACATTTTAGAGACGTCACTTCCATTTTTGTGCGACTTTATCCACAGATTGAGACGTAAAGACATCTCAAGCCTATGACACCTATAGTGCCTAGGACGCACCGACTCGCACCACTTGGCCTTAGCAGGCTTAGTTCTTCTAAAAGGTTTACCAGTACTCATGTGCAGGCAGTTTCTGCTCTGGATGGAAGCATCATGCAGCCAATCTATTTCTCCAAGCCCCGATGGCCGGGGACTATAAAATGGCTATATAGAGTCTATATTTTGTGTGAACATATGACACCTATAGTTTTAAATCACATATTGTTTACATTTTTGTTTCACTGTTTAGCAATGTTCTCTGCTTATTTAATGAAATATCTAATTTGTAAAGCCCATGAGAGGTTGGTGGGGAGTGGGGGATTGGGGGGGGGGGGGGACAAAGGTGACGTGTGTTTTGCGTCACTCAGCTGGACGTCCATCTGATATTGGCTTACAGTTGGTTAAGATAATGGTAGAGAGGGGGTGATGTTATTTCTTCTGATGATGTTATTTCTTCTGTTTGTACACTTCCATTCGTTTTCCTCTTACTCACCCGTATCTAATTTTCATCTCTGCTATCTCTTCTATCCCTTTCCTCCCTTTCATAGGGACAGGACACAAAATTACTCACTGAATGAGACCGTCCAATGCATATAAGCCTTTTGGTTTCATTGGTCGGCAGGACTTGAGTTGTCATTTCATTTCAATGTTGCCAGGGTAAAAGTCCCACAAAATTGGAAGCAACGCCTCCAAAATGACCTAAATGGTGTTGATAGGGACGTTAAACATCAATTCAAACAAACAAATGATCCGCCCCGCCCATCGGGGCTTGGAGATATAGAATGCGCTGCATGGTGTACACCAGGCACTCAATGTGCCGGTAACGTCTACGTAACGTCGATGCAACGTTGTGGCAAACACTCACTATAAAATGAACGGGCGTGGTGTGGTATTTAACCATTACCATGCTGGACAAGTCAGCTCTACCTTTGCAAACAATATATATTCAGATCAGGAAGCCATCTGATCAGGATCTACAGTGTTCGTCATGAAGAAGTGAACTGAATAAATACAGTAAATGGAGTAATGTCATTCTTTGATATTCGCAATGGGCGTGGCTAAAATAATTGTAATTGTTGTGGTATTTAACACTTATAATGCTTTTTAAGACAAACGCTTCCTTTGCAAACAATGTCGATTCAGATCAGGAAGTCATCTGATCAGGATCTGCAGTGTTTGTTATGAATTTGTGAATAGAATGCAGAAAACCATTTTTTAAAAAAAATAATGTATGGGTTGCATATACTGAATGATATCAATTGTCACTGAAAATTTAAAGCCTTTGTTTTAATTTGTAGGGGCAATATTCACTCGTTGTGTCATTATATTTTCCTCGACTGTTTTAACCCCTTAAGATGCCAATCACAACAATTGTCATCTGAGTTGCTGTGTGCTGATTACATTAATAAGTTATTGTTGAAAACAGTGCGGATCCAGATCAAACTGCTGGGAACAATCTGATCGGGGTCCACACTGTTTGCTTGTATGCCTAAATATTCTTTTGGACAGCAAACATGTGAAATAGATGAGATACGCAGACGACATTTTCAGATGCAGTTTTTCTTAGCACCTCAAGGGTTGAATTAATAAATGTCATCAATAGGATATAATATCTTTCAATAGGATTACAATAGATATGCGGTCAACATTACAGCCCCCGGGGGTCTCCACACGCCTTTATACAAACACAATTGTATAATGAACCACACCATGAGAAAAACTGTCTTTGCGAAGACCTGCTCAAATGCCATGTACTGATTATGCATAAAGAGTTTCCTATTTTCCTATGTGACCCATAAAAAAACACCGAAAGAAAAGATTTATCATACAACATGGACTGGCTCATATTTACAGAATTTGAATTTTGACATGCACGTTTATATCACACATATAGTGAAACTTTTACCACCAAAAAGTGGAAGTTTTCAGATACATGTACTAAATTTTGATATCTTTCATACTCCTGCTCAAAACATAAAATTCTAGGAAATCGTTAGAACCACCTCGATGAGGCGGCTCTAATAAGGACCCACAATATATGTTTTGACTAGAAGTAAGTTAAATATTGTATCAATACAAACTGGAAGAAAAAGAAACAAATTACACTGAAAGAAAATAAATTCTGCTACTGTAGGGGCTTGTACGATAGCGAAATGATACAGCGTTGCCAGTGCCCCTTGGGTCAAAATTGGCTACGCCCAAGGGCCTAGTAGCTACCATACACTAAACAACTTAAAAAACAACTTAAAATTGAAAAAAAAAAAAAATCAAAAATCTTCTTCCCTGAAACCATAAGGCCCAGAGCTTAGGTATTAAGTATGTAGCAACGTCGAGTAGTCGCCTACATGAATCCTGCCAATCATGCCCCTTGGATCAAAATTGGCCAAATCCTGTGGCCCCTTGTCCCCAATAAACTTATAATGGAAAAAAGCTTCAAAATCTTCTTCTCTGAAACCATGAAGTACAGACCTCAGATATTTAGTACAGTCGAACTTCAATGGCTCGAACACCTTTGGGACCTCAAAAATCTGTTCGAGACAGCGGTAGTTCGAGCCACTGAGGGTTACTGTCAGGAGGCATAACCAGATACTTTTAGACATCTTTTCGGTGTTCTATAATGAAAATGCATGCTGTGTGTACTCATTAGAATCGCCTCATCAGGAGGCATAGCCAGATACTTTTAGACATCTTTTCGGTGTTCTATAATGAAAATGCATGCTGTGTGTACTCATTAGAATCGCCTCATCGAGGCGATTCTAATGAGTACACACAGCATACATATGCAAGATAAAAGACTAAAATCTCCTTAACTGTCCCCCACTATTTCTTATGAAGAGGATTTCGCTAGGGGCTCACGAATGGGTTCGACACTATCATGGTAAACGAGCCTTCGGTGTTCGAGCCATCGAAGTTCTACTGTATATAGCAACATAAAATGGTCGCCTACATAAATCCTGCCAAACATGCCCTTTGGGACAAAATTGGACACGCCTCAGGGCTCATTAGCTCCTATTGATTTATACTGGAAAAAGTTCAAAATCTTCTTCTCGGAAACCATAAGGCCGAGAGCTTAGATTTTTAGATCACCTGACCGAAGGTCATGGTCATGGTGAGCTTTTGTGACTGTGAGATGTCCGGCGTCGTCGTGCGTCGTCCGTCGTCCGTAAATTTTTCTTGTTAACACTCTAGATTTTTGTTTGTTTGATTTGAGATTTAACGTCCCCATCAACACTGTAAAGGTCATTTTGGAGACGTTGCTTCCAATTTTGAGGGACCTTTACCCGACATTGAGATGACATGACATCTCAAGCCCTGTCGCCCAATGAAGCCAATAGGGTTTATTAGCATGGGCGGTCCGCCTCGCTACGCGGTCCCTGGACAGGCTTAGACCCTCTAAACGGTTTACCAGTACTAGTGTGCGGGCCGGATTCAGCTCTGCATGGAAGCATCATGCAGCCCATATATTTCTTCAAGCCCCTGTGGGCGGGGGCCTGTTAACACTCTAAGAGGCCACGGGTTTAGTCCAATCATGATCAGAATGATTATCATGACAATATCTCGGTAGGGTTTGAATATGGGTCATGTCGGGTCAAAAAGTAGGTCAAAACGTCAAATGATAGAAAAACCCTGTTAACACTCTAGAGGCCACAATTTGAGTCCAATCCACACCAAACGTGCTCAGTATGATCACCTCGACAAAACCTACGTCAAGTTCGAAAATGGGTTATGTCAGGCTTATAAGTCGGTTAGTATGTCAAATCATAGAAAAACCTCGTTAACACTCTAGAGGCGACAGTTTTGGCCCAATCATCATCAGTCTTGCTCAGAATGATCATCATAACAATATCTAGGTTAGGTTCGAATATGGGTCCTGTTGAGCCAAAAAGTAGGTCAGCAGATCAAATCATAGAAAAACTTTGTTAATACTCTAGAGGCCACAGTTTTGGTCCAAATATCATTCGACTTGCCCAGAATGATGCGTCATTGTTAGTAAGACTGAGCCCGTTCATCTCTGTCTGGTGCAGAAGGACCTGACCCTCAATGTCACAAGGTACCCTGATAGTGACATACAAGTAAGCTCTGTATTGTCAAAGTGATCCATACCATTCCCCCCCCCCCTCCCCCCGCAAACACATCAAGAGTCATTGTTTGTTAGACTGAGCCTGTAACTAGGACCTGACCCTCAATGTGTCCACAAGATACCCAGATAGTGACATACAAAGTCAGCTCTGTATCGTCAAAGAGATCCACCCCACCCCGCTTTCACCTTCAGCATGAGGCATTGTTAGTTAGACTGAGCCTGTTCATCTCCGTCTGGTGCACTAGGACCTGACCCTCAATGTCCACAAGGCGCCCAGATAGTGACATACAAGTCAGCTCTGTATTGTCAAATGGATGGATACCGCCCCCCTCCTTGTCACCATGAATAAGTGTTAGTTAGTTAAAATGAGCCCATTCATTTCCGTCTGGTGCACTAGGTCCTGACAGGTGCCCAGATAGTGACATACAAGTCAGCGCTGACTTCTTCCCCCAAAAAAGAAAACGATTTTGAAGGAAAGTTCCATGAGTGCCACTCTGACAATTTTCCAATCCAGAAAAAAATATATAACCCTTAAAATGACTTAAGTTCCTAAATAGCTAGATTGATTTTGATATAATTTCACAGAAATGTTCCTTGGGCCACTGTCAGCCAAAAATTGTTTCAAACCGCCCACACCACCTTATATTACCTGCCATAAGGATCAGCTGAGCGATCCAGGGCCATCATGGCCTTCTTATTTGAATGAAGATGATGTATATTTTCCTTATTTCTAGTCTAAACATAGATTGAATGTGCTCGTTAGAACAGACTCAATGAGGCGGTTCTAACGTGTACCCACAATCTATGTGTTTGCACCAAAATAAGGAATGGTAATAATTACACCTTAAACCCCGCTTTCTCTTTATAAAGTGGGGTTTAGAAGAGCCATAATTTCATGGACTTGTTAACCTGATGCGAAGAGCACACAACGAAGACTATGAAAAGACAGCGCGGATGCGCAGACTGATCTGAATTTCGATGGGCGCACGTGTAAATGGCAGGAATATAAAATGACTGCAAATAGCCATTTTAACGTTTTTTGGCTATTTGCAGTTGACTGCAAATAGCCATTTTAACGTTTTTTGGCTATCTGCAGTTGACTGCAAATAGCCATTTTAACGTTTTCTGGCTATTTGCAGTTGACTGCAAATAGCCATTTTAACGTTTTTTGGCTATTTGCAGTTGACTGCAAATAGCCATTTTAACGTTTTTTGGCTATTTGCAGTTGACTGCAAATAGACTCTTCCTATAAAATATGCGTCACATGAAAGAAAGTGGCATGAAAGAAAGCGAAAATAAAGAAAGTGGCATTAGAGAAAGCAGCATGAACGACCATGAAAAGAGAGTGGCATGGCTGAAAATGACATCTAAGAAAGTACTATGAAACATGCGTTACATGAAAGAAAGTTGAGTGAAAGAAAGCGAAAATAAAGAAATTGGCATTAAAGAAAGCAGCGCGAAAGAAAGCGACCGTCAAGAAAGCGGCATGACAGAAAGTGACATTTAAGGGGGTAGCATGAACCATGTTGTACATGAAAGAATGTGGCATGAAAGAAAGCGAAAATATAGAAAGTTGCATTGATGAAAGCAAAATGAAAGAAAGCGACATAATTGAACCAAGATATAAGAAAGTTGCTTGAAAGAAAGATGCATTAAAGAAACAAAAACTCACATGTGCGTGATCCTGAAAAATGTTGTCCTAACTACCCTTCACTAAGCCAAAAGGAAATGCATTGTGACTGTTAACCACTTTTGAACATTTTCAAAGATGGTTGAAATATGGTTTTGAAGACTACTGTTGTAGAACTCCAAAGACAGCCTCTTACAAGAGTACGGCGAAACCCGAAGAAAGGTTAACTAAAACCGTCTAAATATGTTTTTTTTTATTATTAATAAAGATTCAGTCTTCCTTTTTATTATTCTTGATACCGAAATTTCACCGTATGGTTTTTACTTTACAAATCGTTGAGATATACTCAGTTATATCCCAAGGTTAGGTTGGCGTTATTTGTCATTTTTGAACATGTTTGCGTTTTAGAAATCCATCTCCGTTTTTGAAAGTTGATTTTGAAAATCAAGTTTCTATGTCATTACATTTCTACTTCTGGTACTGGACCGCGTTACTCCACTTCCGCTGTTCGTTCGTTGCATAAAATATTCCGAAGGAACTCTTGAAAATTTATTTTGCAGGCATGGAACGTCTTTCAAAATATTTCATTTTTCGAGACTTTATACGGATTGAATATAAATTGGCACAGAAAGACTAATTCTGAAGAGAAAACAATACTCTGGTTTATTAACCCAGTTCTTTATATTGGTACCACCCAAAGACACGCCTTCATTAGTGTCACCTATAGACACGTCTTCACTTACTATGGCATAGCAGGAAATATCATTCGGAAGTACCTGATTGAAGTCGCTATGGTAAAACAGCCGTGTCATACATATCAAAGTATCTTATAGGCTGAATTCACTACGATAATATATCCGTGTGATAAACTGCATTTTTTCAAACCACAAAAAAAGGTATTTTTTTTTTATGACAAATTGTGGTATTTTTCTTATTTATACTCCAAACATAGGTGTTGGATGCTCGTTAGAACCGCCTCAATGAGGTGGCTTTAATAAAGGAATTTTACTATATTTATCTGCTTTTGTCGCTAGTGGTAGATTACTCAATTTGACAGATGATGAGAAAAATCCAAATATGCTCATATTTTTTTTTTTTTTTTTCACGAAAATCAGGGCATAGTTGCCCTTGACGATTTCCCTTTATCATATGACCTCGTTGATAAGCAGTGGATAACGTCGTGTAATAAAAACAATATGACCACACGTGTAATAACACTTTGCCGGGATTAAGTAACGTCATGACGACGTCCATGTCAACAAATCATTTTTATGTAACTCGCCGAAGGCTCGTTTCATAAATATCACATGAAATGACCACTCGTGTAAGATCTTCAGGTTATAATCATCACAAGTCAGTGAAATGAACATCCCTCTGAATCCCACTTTATATAGGGAAAACTGGGGTTTACAGGGCGGTTCTAACGAGCACCCACAACCTATGTTTGCAGTATTAATAAACAGAAAGCCGCCATTTTGGTGATGCGAAAAACTTCACTATGTCGTAATGCAAATGTGCCATTCCATATTGCCATTAGTAAATTTGTATTTGGTCAGCTCATGTGAATTCTTACAAATTCAGTTGGAACAGCAAGTTGTGTAATCATTTAAGCTAGCTCGGTGCAACTATAGTTTATTTCTCTTCTAATAAGACACCTTTAAACTTTTCAGCTATGTATTGATAGATTCTGCGTCCAACTGAAGGGTCGTTGCACAAAGCATAAGCATATCAAAAGTAAAATTCTCGACGTGTTTTTTTTTTTTTTATTTGAGGTTTAACGTCCTCGTCAACACTGTAAAGGTCATTTTGGAGACGTTGCTTCCAATTTTGTGGGACTTTTACCCGACATTGATTTGAAATGACATCTCAAGCCCTGTCGCCCAATGAAACCAATAGGGTTAATAAGCATGGGCGGTCCGACTCGCACCGCTTTACCAGGGCAGGCTTAGGTCCTCTTAGCTGGAAGCATCATGCAGACTATCTATTTCTTCAAGCCCCGATGGGCGGGGATTCAGAGGGGGTCGAATACCTGGAGAAAAAACCATCTGACCTTCCGTTGCGTCTCACATAAACCCGGGCGAGGCGCGTACCACAGCGGTGAGAGATCGCGTACCACAGCGATGAGAGAGACCTTTGTTAGTGTCAGAATACATTACGATAACACACCCGTGCGACATAGTGCATTTTTTCATATCTCCAAAATGGCTACTTTTCTGATGAAAATCTGTGATATATTGCTAATAAATACTGCAAACATAGGTTGAGGGTGCTCGTTAGAACCGCCTCAGTGAGGCGGTTCTAACGAGTACCCACAACCTATGTTTTGGAGCAGAAATAAGGAAAATAATGTTTACCCCCCTAAACCCCAGTTTTCTCTATATAAAGTGGGGTTTAAGGGGGTGTTCATTTCACGGACTTGTTTACGTGATGATGTAACACCCAAAACAGGTTTTTTTAATTTAGTACGACGAAGATCGTTTATTCATCACGTGAACAAGTCCGTGAAATGAACACCCCTTAAACCCCACTTTATATAGAGAAAAATTGGGCTTACGGGGGTAAATATTATTTTCGAATTTCTGCTACAAGACATAGGTTGAGGGTACTCGTTAGAACCGCGGTTCGATCGAGCACCCATAACCTATGTTTGAAGTAAAAAATAGACAAAATATCACAAATTTTCATCAGAAAAATTCCCTGAGCTGAAAAAATGCACTATGCCTTACGGGTGTGTTATCGTTATGGAATGTCCCGCCAGTTAGCGCAATGTGTGGTATTATGTAATGTGTCTGGGACATGATACTTCAGTGAGGCAGAACTATAAAAGTGAGCATTGAGCTCCATGTCGCAACCAGACACCGTCGTGATATGACTAAAAAATTGTTGGAAGCGACGTTAAACCCGAATTCACACACACGTCGCCCCGTTTGAGCCCGCCCATCGGGGCTTGGTGAAATAGATTGGGCTGCATGGTGCTTCCACGCTGAGCTGAAACCGACCGCAAATGAGTACTAGTAAACCGCTTGGAGGGTCTAAGCCTACCCATTAAAAAGAATGTGAGTCGGACCGTCCAAGCATATAAACCCTATTAGTTTCATTGGGCGGCAGGGCTTGAGATGTCATTTAATCTCAATGTCGGGTAAAAGTCCCACGAAATAGGAAACAACAACATTTTTGCCGATTTTTGCAAGTTGGAATCGAAATAGATCAGCTCTAGTATGTGGTTTGTTGAGTAATAAATCACAGTTTGACGGTCAGTTATAACTGAGTAGACAAATCACGCGCGCTGCGCGCTCGAGATTTGATCAACATTACAAATGACCTTCAAACGGTGATTTATTACTCAACAAACCACAGTTAGAGTTGATATATTTCATAAATAAAAAGTCAAACAAAAAAACGTTGCCGTTTTCCAACGATACTTAAGACTTTCCAACTAAGGCTTTCAATTGTTTATTTTCTAAATTTTTGCATATCTCTTTGAACTGGACTACTGGAAAAATTGGCAAAACTGTAGAGTATACATGGGTATTAACTGATAAATAGAATACCAGATTCTTGTCATTTGATATCAAGTTTATCAGGCTCGTCTTCGACAACGCATATAAAATCGCTCGGCAAGCCTCGCGATTCTACAAGCGTTGTAAAAGCCTTGCTTGATAGATTGATATCAAAAGATATGAACCTGGTATTCTCTATATATAGTTGATATAACAATAGTATGTTTCTGAGGACGGACACTGGAGAATCAGAGCAACAAAAAGGGACCATTTTTGAAAGGTAATATTCTAACAAAATGAATTTTCCTTTATTTTTCTTCCAACACCAGAATTGCATTGTTAAATGCAATCGACGTTAAACCTGATATCAAACAAACAAACAAACAAGACCCCCTCTGATTAACATTCGGCTCGAAATAAGCGAAATGATTTTGAAAGGGACGTAAAAAACCAAAACAAATAAAACAAAGAACAGCCCCAGCTCTGAATATCCCTTTACATATCTTGTATAGAATGTTGTATGTGTTTTAAAGGCAACAGGCAGTCGAGTGATGGGTTAATTCAGTTACCAATAATACTAATGCCTGACTTTCAGATGCTTTCCAATTTCTTTCGCGGCAGGTCATTTTCTTAATCTGATCATATTAAAAAAGCTGATTAATGTATTTCTTATTCAAAACTTTTTCCGCGCGGGTCATTCAATAAACAATATGCATCATACTAAATCGGCAATACTGTTTGAGACGTTACATATTTTTCTATTACTTAATCAACATATGACGGGTCATCAAAAACCCAGTAATAAGCAAACAAGTTTCCGGTGTTACATATTATCGGCAAGAGAGCGCAAGAAACTATCTTCCAGGGGTCGCAGGATCGATCCCGGGCTTCTCCAGACTTTTGGATGAGTCTTTAAATCAAAGTCCCGTCTCCGTATGACCTTAGCTGTTGGTGAGGCGTACAACCCAAACACTCACTCACTCATCTTCATCGTAATAAACCAGGAGACCTGTTTGGGGTGTTATATATCATCACGAAAATACGTCTATATTATCATTACTAAAACACTCCTATACAAATACATCGTAACCTTTATCGGCGAAAAAATTAAAATTTTAAGATGAAAAATTTTGATATTTTTCTTATTTCTGCTTAAGATATAGGTTGTGGGTACTCGTAAGAACCGCCTCATCGAGGCGGTTCTAACGAGTACCCACAATCTATATTTTGGCCTCATCGAGGCGGTTCTAACGAGTTCCCACAATCTATATTTTTGAGCAGAAATTAGATAATTAAATTTCAATTTTAATATCTGCATGACCTTAAGCCAAGGTCAAGGACCTTGACCTTGAATTCTCATGAGGTTTGTCTCATTCAGTTAGCTAAGTGCATATACAAATTTTCAGATCTGCAATAGTTTATGAAAAATATATATAGTATTAGCTTCTTTACCAAGGCATACAAAAGCCTATATGACAAAATTTGACCTTGGCGTAAAATTGGTCAAGGTTATGCAGGTGTCATTATTTGAGCAACTTTTGACTGGTTTGAATCCCCAGTGCTACATACCAAGTTCCATGATAATCGAACCATCGGTTCAGTAGAAGAAGATTTCTAAAGATTTTTACCTTATATTGGCATAGTCGCCATATTGGTCATGTGACAGAATTTGTATTCATTGATTTTTCCAACGTTCCCAAAAACTTTTCGCCTGAAATGATTACTATTACAAATGACCCAGCCGTTTATGAGAAAAAACGTTTTAATGTTCATATCTGAATGACCTTTGATCAAGGTCAAAGAATGGTCTTGACCGTTAAACCTTGTCCTGCTGAGCCCGAATATGCCTTTTTTCCAAACAATGAAAATCCAGATCAGATGGCTTCTGACGAAGCCATCTGATCAGGATCTACATTGTTTGCAATTCAGATTGTGAATTTGTTGCAATAATTTGCATCAAGTAATCGGATTGGTTGATAATCGATAGTGGGTGTCGCAGATTAAAATATTTAGCATGACAGGGGTTAATACTCGGTCATATAGCTAACTGCGTCTACAAATATTCAGATCACATGTTGTAATTGTTTCCGAAAAATACACACATTGAAATTCAGCTATTAAGACCACCTAAAATTAAGACTAATTCTGCATTAAAAAGCTTATTTAGTAGGTTGCATTTATTCTTTCTTTGTGTTTTCTGCATATAGTGACCTCCGGTCATGGACCACCTTTGGGACTGTTCAAAGGTGGTCTTAATATAGGAATTTTACTGTAGTTTTGACGTGTTTCTACACAAATGTATATGTGACCAAACTTTGACCGTGGCGTAAAATAAGTCATTGTCACCGGAGGGCGATCATTATTTGAATAAATGACGATGGGCCCGAGTCCCCAATGCCACATAGCAAGTTTCACAGGAGTTTTACTTCATATAAGGGCATGGCAACCATCTTGGTCATGTAACCAATATCAAATTAATCAGATTTTCATTTCCTTGTTACTAAAAGCTTTCATATGAAATTTGGTTATAAATGGCCCAGTGGTTTGTGAGGAAATCAAGTTTTAGTTTCCATATCTTAATGACCTTGGGTAAAGGCCAAAGAAGGTCACTGACCTTGAATATTCCCAAAGTTTCATCCACTCATTTAGCTTACTGCATCTACCAATTTTCAGATCACAAGCTGCAATAGTTTCCACAAAATATTGTTTTGACCTTTTTCCATACAGACGTCTATGTGACCAAATTTTACCTCGGCGAAAAACAGGTCATGGTCATCAGGGGGTCATCATTTAAACAAACTATGATGGGCCCGACTCCGCAATGCTAAGTGCTAAGTTTCCTGATTATCGTCAAACTGGTTCCGGATAAGAAGATTTTTGAAGGGTTTTACCTTATATGGCACGGTGGCAATCTTGGTCATGTGACAATGCGCAAGCTAAGTGTTTTCTTCAGTCTCAATGGCACCAATATTTATCAAAGTGGAGCTTCATCATAGTGCAGATTATATTTTCATTTCCTTTTGGATCATTGAGGCCATTCTGGTTTCTTTGAAAATCGAATATCGCTTAAGCCGGTGGTAGGAGGGCGTATGCAGCCTTGCAATCTATATTGCTGTGCATTAAGAGACTCAATAAAGCCGAGTCTTCGATTTTCGTTCTTTTATGTGTTCTTTGTTTCCAAAGGCAGCCGTTTAGCTTTTCATTTCAGTTCACTGCAGCTGGTGTTAAGTGCCGTGTGATGGCCGAAAAAAGTCTCCCCGTGCTTCATCATTGTGCAGCTTATATTTTCTTTTCCTTTGGGATCTTTGAACCGATTCTGGCTACTTTGCAAATCGAATATCGCTTAAGCCGGTGCTAGGAGGCGTATGCAAACTTTAATGCTGCGTATGAAGAGACTTAATAAAACCGAGTCTCTGATTTTCGTTCTTTTATGTGTTCTTTGTTTCCAAAGGCAACCTTTTAGCTCTTCCTTTTACCTCACTGCAGCTTGTCTTAAGTGCCGTGTGGCGGCGTAAAAAGTCTCCCCTTGCTTCATCGTAGTGCAGGTTATATTTTCTTTTCCTTTGGGATCATTTATCTCATGCCGGCCTCGGTAGCTCAGTCAGATGCGCGTCTGACTGGTGATCAGGAGGACGCGGGTTTGATACCTACCGAGGTCGGCAACAGTCTTTCGTGGAGAATGATCATGAAATATTTTTCTACAGTCATTCTCTCCCTTCCGCTGATTCAAGAAGGGCAGCTGTCAGTTTCTGGTGAAAGAATGGAGCTGTAATGGTTAACCGCTTACGTATAAGCCTGCCCAGGAAAAGTGTGGATAGGTAGCTTGACCGGCTCAAAGTGACCTTAAATAGTGTTGACTGAGCCGTTAAACTCCAATACAAACAAACAAACATTGAGCCCATGCGGATAACGTTGAAAATGGAATATCGGTAAAGCCTGTGCTAGGAGGCGTATGCAGCCCTTCAAACTATATTTCTATGTATGAAGAAACTCAATAAAACCGAGTCCCCGATTTTCGATCTTTTATGCGTTCTTTGTTTGCAAAGGCAACCTTTTAGCTTTTCATTTTACCCTAAGTATTCGGACATCTTAACTCCATAATATGATTGTATCTAAAATATGAACAATTAAAATCTAATATTCGATGTTGTATTGTATTTAAAACAGCTGGATCATTAGTTGTTAGTGTAGATTCGGATGCGATGCAACGTTTTGCGGTGTATCATCCGGGTATGCAATGATTCCTCAGGCCTGTGTGTCCGAATACATACGGTAAATACTGTTTTTGGTGTAGCCCGGCATACTATGTTCTGCCTGACTAGTTGTTTGGTTTACAGAAAGCTGCTCTCAGGTCTTTTCTGAAACGTGCCCCACTGATAACGTAGAAAACAAAATTGAAGGCATGGTTGCACAAGAAGAGACATTCAGCTATCAGCTCCAGAAATGATTCGTCTTTCATCTGGTACAGTTCTTTATACTCGTCTGCCATAAATGGTTCAACAGTCAAAGACACTGATATCGGCGTCATGAAACAAATAAACGCCAAACTAATCAACGATGTTAGAATCGTCACATGGCGTGACCTTCGTATATTAAGTAATGAAGGAGTAATCATACTTGAATGGGTAGATCTGTAGACTTTTATCCATGTAGCTGTGTTACTCACAGTAAGGATGAAAGCAGGAACCACAAAGTACGTTGCAAAGTCGACCATTCCAAAAACTGTGTAAAAGTTGGCATATGACTCGCCGACGAAACCACATATCGTTGTGTATTTGTACTCGCTGAGGTTAACCGACAAATGCGCTGTATTTGCAAGCTGATCCCAGTAATCAGTTTCATTTGGCGCTTGTGTGAGGTGATTATTCCTTGCTTGATCCAAAGTTTCAGATTCATAAGGAGCTTGCGTTACAAGACTTTTCTTCTCATGATTCCGGTTATCTTGCTCATTAAGCGCCTGTGTGATAAAACTGCATACCCTATGAGTCCCGCCGTCTAAGTCATTAGGTGCCTGTGTCATCTTCCCGTGATTCAACTGATCTGATTCATTTGTTGCTTTTGTCTGAAGACTAGTCATCTCCTGATTCCAATTGTCCGATTCATCAGGCGATTGTGTTTGACTGTTGCTCCTCTCAATATTCGACATATCTGATTCGTAAGGCTCTTGTGTCGTGGGGTTCCACTGATGTGAATCATTAGGTGCTTGTGCAAGAAGACTTTTCTTCCCACTGCCGTGATTTTGTCTGGTTAAATCACCCGAATCCAAACGCGACCAGTTGCTCAACGAATTATTTTCCAGCTCTGATGACTTGTTTTGAAGCGCTTGTAGAGAGAGCTCCGTTCTATTCTCAATGGTTAACAGACATTGTCGAGTTGAATTGTAATCACAACGTGTTAAAGAATTCCCTGTAATAGGTGTCGACACGTCCGTTTTCATGTGTCCATTCGAGTCATAAGCATTTTCATGATTAACCCCAAACGAATTTTCTCCATGATGTCCGACCTGTTTTGAAGTATTTCCAGTTGTTAAGAATCCGAAGACGGTTTCATTGTCCTTGGTTCTTTCAATATAACTCCCAGCGTCAATTGACGGCAAAACGGTTCGATTACAGTTAAGATATTCAGACCAATTGCCAGCTTTCACTTGCGACAAGAGTGTGTGGTTCTCATGATTTGTTATTCCCATAACTCCTGCATCCAATGATACAGTGTTGTTATCGTCGGCAATTTCCAACTGCAGAGTATTGTTGTTCTGGATGGCGTTGGTGGCATGAAAGAGCTTATAACCGTACAGCGCATGTGTATTATATGCAATAACACATACTACGAGGATTCCTGTGCCGATAAAACCGGTTTTAGTGCGACAAACGCTCCTGGTCTTGTGTGGAACATAAACGGAGAATACTCTTTCTAAAGATAGTATCACGACAAGCCAAATTGAAAGGCCTGAAGAAACAAAAAGCGTAAAAGATTCCAGTTTGCAATAACCTGGATTGATATCTGCTATGTCGATGTTGAATGTCCTGGGCAGCCAGTTTCTAATAGCGAACATGTTCAAAGTCAGTGTATCAGCAACGGCCAGCGCTGCTATGTAGACTGAGTATGAGCTTTTCTTTGAGTATCTGTTTGTCACTGCTATGAAGGACAAAATGTTACAAATAGTTATTAGGCATACTATCACAGGAAATAGTATCACACGAATTAAGTTGAAAGTCATTGTGGGTTTCTCCTTCAGACTTTTTCTTCTATTGACATTTTAGATCATCATCGGGAATGTCGCTGTGCCGAAATTGGCATTTGTGATAGACGTAGGTTGTACAGACGACATAAGATGTTTATTAACAAGGCAGCAGTTGATGCCCAAAACTGTCAAAGTAAAGAAACTTGCCTTTCAGACTTGAAGAACCTTTACACGGATTAACGTTGTTTTTTTTTTCTATTTCAGTTTAACCCTTTTACTCTGTTTATTGCCTGTTAAGCGAGCATTCTAAATGCGGATCGATTTGTTATTGTTACTATTGCATTGAGATCGATGGTTGAATATACATACCAAATGATATATAATTTTTACCTCCTGAAACCCACTTTTATATTGTAAAACCGACGATTTTAGGGTTATATATATATGAAAATACTTATATTTTTGTTATAAAATTTTCAATATATATTAGAATAGGCGTGTTTTTGTAATGAGGCGGTAGTACCCAAAATATATACTTTTGACCATAAATTAGGAAAGTACATGTATTTTTGTACAGCTATCTTTTCTTATTTTTACTCCAATAATAGGTTGTGGCAGTTCTAAAGAGTGCCCACAACCTCTGTCTTGGAGCAGAAATAAGAAAAAAATATTTACACACCTGTAAACCCCGGTTTTCTCTATATAACTTGAGCTTAGACACGTGTTCTTTACACAGATTTAACATGATGCACTAATTAAAGGGCTAGGGTCGATAAGGGCCATTTTTGGCCTCATCTTCAAAATCATTCAAATTGTGCCAAATGACAAAATATTAGTTGCGATTTTGAAAAATGTAAATAGTTGTAACATTTGAAGTCTGTTGCCATGGCAACACGCGTTGAAAGAAAGACACCGTTTTCCCTAGCAAAAGATGGTGCTGCTTTCTTTTTGATTGTTAAACTGGCATATATCATAATGCTTTTTATTCAAAGATGTAGTGGTATATGCTAAACGAGGCTTTTAGTTAAGCAAAGTCATATTATCCAATAAGAATACCCGCTGGTATTATGCCCCCCCCCCCCCCCACACACACACACACCAGAGGGGAGGGGACATATTGTTTTTGGTGCGGATCCCGTTTGCGTCGGCGTCAGCGTCGGCGTAGCCTATTTGAAGCATTATATCTCCTGAACCTATGGATGGATTTTGACCAAACTTGCATAGACACATTACTAGCATAAGAATAAACAGCCTTTAGGTCATGATGACCTTGGCCTCATTTTCAAGGTCACAGCGATCCAAAAACTGTAATTTTGGGCCAAAAAATGGCTTGTCTGCACTCTGTCTTATTAACAAATTGATTATTTTTCGTCAAACTTGGTACAATATATAATTACAACATTCCGCAGATATGGTTAGAAATTGGTGACCTTGACCTCATTTTCAAGGTCACAGCGACCCCAAAAACTGCCATTTTTGGGCCAAAAACGGCTTGTCTGCACTCTATCTCATTAACGAATTGATTAATTTTAGTCAAACTTGGTACAATTTATCATTACAACATACCACAGATATGATTAGATTTTGGTGACCTTGACCTCATTTTCAAGGTCACAGCAACCCCAAAACAGTCATTTTTGGGTCAATTACTGCATCGAGCTCGGTGCAGTTCGTAACTGTCTGTTTGGAATTTTGTCCGGCTCTGGTGCATTCAAGAAAAACTCTATCTTGCAACTGTTAATAACATTGAAGGTCTTCTTTTTGCATTGGTCTTGGGTGTGCTTTTACGGTCCTTTCAAGATAATTTTACTGCTTTCGAGCCGATCGTCAACCAGAGGACGATAAAAACCGGAGTATCTGGAAAAAATAAACACCTGACCTTCCTTTGCAGAACTTGGCGTCTAACATGACCCAAGTGGGACTCGAACCTACAACACAGAGAGACCTTATCAATTAAGAGACAGCTAGCACTCTTACCCAATTAGCCAATGAAGTCTGTAACAATGAACGTGCCCTAAGGTCGACTAACAAACAATCGACCCAGTCACAATGCAGGCTGAAAACAATAAGAATTGTCCATCCAAGAGAAAAAAAGTGATCCGGGTATACATAACCAAAGCATACCCACATCCCGGCCATATCCTAATTAGCCTTGGTACACCCGCTTCTCTTGAACAGAAGACTTTGGCATATCATAATAATTGTTTGATTTGAGGTTTCACATCTCAAGCTCTGTCACCCAATGGAAACAAAAGGGTTTATAAGCATGGACGATCCGACTCACACCGCTCTGCCTGGGCAGGCTTAGATCCTCTAAGAGATTTTCCAGTACTCGTGTGCAGTCGGATTCAGCTCATGCTGTCCATATAATTCTTCAAGCCCCGATGGGCGGGGCGGAATAATTTTGAGGTACATATTTACTTATTTACTCTCCAACCAGCCGGAATACAAGGGAAGTAACAAATGACAACAAGCGAAAAGAAAAATTAAATTGCGAAAAATGATGTAGGCCTAACCCATCAGTGCGGTATGAGACAGATATCATTTCAGTGCATTGTGTGTTAAACTTTTTATCGTCTGAGCCTTCTAAGTAGAAATTAAAACTGTCTTTCACAAGAGCTTGCATGTACGAATAGTTTTTGTTTGTTTGATTTGAGGTTTAACGTCCCCGTCAACACTATAAAGGTCATGTTGGAGTCGTTGCTTCCAATTTTGTGGGACCTATTACCCGACATTGAGGTGAAATGACATCTCAAGCCCTGCCGCCCAATGAAACCAATAGGGTTTATAAGCATGGACGGTCAGACTCGCAGCACATGTACGAATAGTAATAAAGAGCAAATAGCAGCCGATTATATTCATATGCAAAATGAAACATGATGCAATGCAGAGGCGCGGGAAAAAAATGAAAACCAGGTAGAGTCCTGCACCTCTTCTAGATCAGTCCACAGTTTGAAATTGATAGCCATGGGATTCTATAATTAAAAAAAAAAAAAAACACTTTCTTAACTCGTCTGTTATGGAACAACATGTATATAACGAGCGCTGACAATTTCAAACGCGCAACCATGGTCTCTGGCACTAGTTGGGAGTTGTCAGTATTATACCGTTTTGTTTGTTTGATTTGAAGTTTAACGTCCCCGTCAACACTGTAAAGGTCATTTTGGAGACGCTACTTCCAATTTTGTTGGACTTTAACCCGACATTGAGATGAAATGACATCTCAAGCCCTGCCCCCCAATGAAATCAATAGGGTTTATTAAGCATGGACGGGCCGTCTCGCACCGCTTTGCCTGTGCATGCTTAGATCCTCTTAGCGGTTTACCAGTACTAGTGTGGGGGTCGGTTTCAGCTCTACGTGGAAGCATCATGCAGCCGATATATTTCTTCGAATGCCATTAAAATAGGTGCATCGAAGATGGAACGTGGTAACTCAGTTGATAGTGCCCTTGCGTCTGATGTTAGAGGTCCCGCATTCGATCTCCGACAGTGGAGATAATGACATTATTTGCAGCGATGAGTCCACAAAGTGCACACTTCGTTGGATCCGTGTGTGTGTGTGGGGGGGGGGGGGGGGGGGGGGTGCGTTTACTGGAGGTCATAATTTAAGAAAAATAATGTTTACTCCTGCACGCAAAGAATGCTGGGACACAATGTCGTATCGCTCTCGGTTAAGGCCTATGTGACGTAGCCTACATCAAATGTGGTGGCAACTCCGGTTAAATACCGTGAATTGCAAGGGAGGCTATTCATGCACAGATAACATTAGCCGAAACAAAAAGATAAAACAGTAACAAACACAGCATATTAGAAAGACATCAATTTAATTTATTGTAACTTAAATTCATTTTGTATTTTAGTTCAATTAGTAGGTTTATAAAAGTAGATATATTCACATCTAGATCTAGAAAAATGCAAATAGTAAGAGCTAGTCAGATTTATGCAGATTTATCCTTGATCTAGTTTGAAATATAATTCAATGCCGTGACAAAATATTTTAACGAAAACAAGCGAAATAAATTCTTCATTCATGTCAAAAATGTCTCAAAGGTCAATTAAATGTACGTTTCACCAAGGCTTTTGGCTGTTGTCAAAGGGTCTCTACTTGTAATTTTAACTATCGCACCACCCCTCAACCGACACCAAACATTGGTGATAAGACGAACTGGACGTTATATTTCTTTTGCGACATTTTTCATGTTGGTTGAGGGGTGGTGCGGTACTTAATTTTCCGTGGAAACATGTCAAAATAACTAAAATTTCAGGAAAATGGCGTTTCGACCTTCCTTAGTGACGTCACCATAGCAATACGTGCGTACGATCCGACGTTCTAACAGCATTTCTTGAAACTTTATATGGTGTTCTAATTTAACACGTATAAACCTATGTAAACATGTAATTTTGATTTTTCTGGAAAATCGAGGCCAAAAATGCACCTTATCGACCCTAGCCCTTTAAATGAAGTAAGTAAATGTTGACTACAGCGGTAGATTTAAAGCTTATTTAAAATTTTACTTGGCACATATTTCTTTTTTTTTTTTTTTTGTCAACTACATGTACTGTAGATATGAAGTAGAAAAATAACACATCTACAAGCAAAATTTTATTTGTTTATAGGGAATATAATTTGCCTATCTCTCGATTTTGTAAATTGTAAATTTTACCGCCGAATAAAAATGAAAACTGTCTGATAAAAAATTATGATATTTTTCTTATTTCTGCTCAAAATATAGACTGTGGGTACACGTTAGAACCGCCTCGCCGAGGCGGGTGAGGCGTTTGTTACGAGTACTCACAATATATATTTTAGAGCAAAAATAAGAAAAATAAGGTATGCCCCTGTAAACACTAGTTTTAATATATAAAACAGCGGTGTTCAATGGGATCAGAGTTATAAAGGCGTGTTTTCCTGATGGGTATAAAATGAGTTAACCCTTAAGATGCCAAGAAACCCTGCATCGGAAAAATGTTGTCTGTTTATGTCATCTGCTGGTATGTCTGCTTGCAAACAGTGTTGACCCGGATCAGACTGCTCCAACAGGAGCAATCTAATCTTTGTCCACTCTGTTTTCAAATATCCGACCTGATCCGGGCCCACGCCGTTTTCAGATATGACTTTTAACACTTATCCTGTTGTTCACGACAACCCCTGTCTTTGCAAACAGTGTAGATCCAGAAGCCATCTGATCAGGATCTACCCTGTTTGTCATGCAGTTTGTGAATTGAACAAATAAATATAATCAAGTAATTTGATTGGTTGATAATCAGCAATAGGAGTGGCTTAATTTATTTATGCAGCGGTATAAGGGTTAAAGTAAAAAACATACGACGATCGTTGTTATTGGCATCTTAAGGATTAACATATATTTAGAAACATCACGAAAACAGGCCTATATAATTTTGACCCCCCTTGAACTCCACTTTTATACAGTAAAACTGGGGTTTGCAGGGGTAAATCTTATTTTCGTTAGTACCGACAATCTGTTTTTTTTTTTAGCAGAAATAAGAAATATATCACAATTTTTCATCTTATTTTTTGGGGGTTTTTTTCGGTGGTAAAGTTACAATGCAGTTGTATAGGCGTGTTTTCGTAATGCATGAGCGATCGCCTTCGGAAAGACTAGTAAAAGCTAGTTGGTGTTCGTACGCGGGGGATCGGTGTGGTCGACGCGGGGTTTGATACAGTGTATGTTCGTACATAGTTTCAACTATAATGTTATTAATCAAGTAATTCCGTATTGGCCCAGGTACAGGTCCGAGGTCTGCTGCATTGGCCCGAGGCTGAAGGCCGAGGGCTAATGCAGCTGACAGAGGATCTGTAACTGGATCAATGCGAAATTACTTGTATTAATTGACACAATTAAAAAACATGATTATTGATATTTTGACCTCACTTGACCTCAATTAATATTGGTTGACCTGGTGTTAATATGGATAACCTCAGACCAATACAGGATACTCAATTAATAAAATAACGAATAGATCCGCACGAATAAATCCTATCTAAACAGAGGGTCTTGAAATACTATATAGACGGTAATGAATCGGACAGTCACAGTTTCAATTTCTTTTCTGGTGTTTTTTTGTTAGAAATGTAGCCCAGAGTAACGAGTTCTGACTGTGAAATCAGAACAAACGGAAGACTGTGAATCTAGTTTAAATGTATTTACCGTCATTAATTCCGTCAGTTAATTTTTTGTCATCGTCTTTTCTCCTATGAATTCTTTCTTCATTCCATGAACGCAAGCTAAACGTCAATTTCGCCAGCAGGTTTGTTCAAGTTTCGTATTATCCACACATTTCATCAAGTTAACAAGGCAGCTTACTTCACGCCATTGTAAACCTGACCTTATATTGAGCAGATTCAGATTGATTTAAACAAGTAAAGATTATTTTTCTTATCATATGAGAGTGTAATAACGCCATGTAATAAATTCGATAATCCACTAGTGGATTTAATATGCAAATTGGTTAGATACGCACCGTAACGTTACGTGTATGACGTCCTTAACGACGTTGCGTTATTTTTGTAGAACAATCGTGAATAAAATGCGATTTAAATGTCATATGATAAAAAGAATCTTGCATTCGTGCTCATGTATTATTGAATTTTGTACTTTTTCCTCAACTCGTTTAATAAATTCAATAATACATGAGCACTCATGTAAGACCTTCTATTTCTTTCTTTTTCTTTTTTTGGCTAGAAACCATAGAGTACGAGTACTCGAACAGGCACCCACAATCAATGTTGATAGAAGAAATAAAGAAAAGTATCATATTTTCAACAAACATGACCATTTCAGAGTCATTAAAGAAAGCGGGAAAAAGAAAACTACAAGAAGGAAAGCGGCATAAGCTTCCAACAAGAAAGAAAGCAAAATGATTGAAAGCGACATGAAGGAAAATCGCTAGCACAACACGAAAACACGCCTATATTTTGACCCCCTTAAACCCCACTATTATATGGTAAAAATGGGTTTTAAAAGGGTTAACCTTATTCTTTTATTTCTGCTCTAAAATATAGATTGTGGGTACTCGTTAGAACCGCCTCATCGAGGCGGTTCTTACGATCACCCACAATCTGTTTTTTGAGCAGAAATAAGAAAAATATCTATATTTTGCATCTCGAAATTTTCTTTTTTTTTCGGCTGTAACGTTTACAGTGTATTTGCATAGGCGGGTTTTCGTAATGTTATTTTTCTTTCCCTAGAGTACGAGTATTCGAACAAGCACTCGCAATCGAAGTTGATATACTGTATATTGTAATGAACATTAATAGATATTGTATGTTTGTATCATGCATGTATTATGAATAAATATGTATAAACCAATCGAAGTTGATAGCAGAAATAAGAAATTAGGAAAAGCATCATATTTTAAACAAACATGACCATTTCAGAGTCATTAAAGAAAGCGGGAAAAAGAAAACTACAAGAAAGAAAGCGGCATTAACACATTACGCAAAAACGCCTATACAAATACATTGCCACCTTTATCGCCGACAAAATGAAAATATAATGATAAAAAATTGTGATATTTTTCTTATCTTTGCTCAAAATACATTGTTAGCACTCATTAGAACCGCCTCATCGAGGCGGTTCTAACGAGTACCCATAATCTATATTTTTAGAGCAGAAATAAGAAAAATAAGGTTTACCCCTGTAAACCCCAGTTTTACTATATAAAAGTGGGGCTCAAGGGGGTCAGAATTATAAAAGCATGTTTTCGTGATGAACGAACAAGAAAGAAAGCAAAATAGGAGAAAGCGGAATGCCAGAAATAGGCATGACAGAAAACATCAGAAAGAAGGAAGCATGGCAAAAAAGCGACATTGAAAGAAAGTGACAATAAAGAAAGCGGATGACAGAAAGTGGCATGGCAGTAAGCGGCATGAAAGAAATATGGATGAAAATTAGAGATTTGAAAGAAAAGAGGCATGGAAGAAAGCACCAATGATGTTAACAAGTCCTTGAAATGAACATCCCTCTTAACCCCAATTTATTTAGAGAAAATGGGGTTTACGGGGATATACACTATTTTCTTTATTTCTGCCCTAAGCCATAGGTTGTGGGTACTCGTTAGAACCGCCTCCATGAGGCGGTTCTAACGAGTACCCTCAGTCTATGTTTGGAGTAAAATTCAGAAAAAATATCACAAATTTTCATCAGAAACAAATTCCGTTTTTGAGATATGATAAAAAGCACTATGCCTCACGGATGTGTTATCTTTATGTAAAGAAAGTGGTATTAGACAAAGCAGCATGAAAGAAAGTAAAGACAGTAAAGGAAGTGGCATGACAGAAAATGGCATTTAAGAAAGTAGTATAAAATATGCGTCACATGAAAGAAAGTGGTATAAAAGAAAGCGAAAATAAAGAAAGTGGCATAAGAGAAAGCAGCATGAACGACAGCGACAGTAACGAGAGCGGCTTGACAGATAATGGCATTTAAGAAAGTAGTATAGAATATGCGTTACATGAAAGAAAGTGTCATGAAAGAGAGCGAAAATAAAGTGAGTTGTATTAGAGAAAGCAGCATGAACGAAAGCGACAGAAAAAAGAGTGGCATGGCTGAAAAGGACATTTAAGAAAGTACTATGAAACATGCGTTACATGAAAGAAAGTGGCATGAAAGAAAGCGAAAATAAAGAAATTGGCATTAAAGAAAGCAGCGCGAAAGAAAGCGACCGTCAAGAAAGCGGCATGACAGAAAGTGACATTTAAGAGGGTAGCATGAACCATGCTTTAAATGAAAGAATGTGGCACGAAAGAAAGCGAAAATATAGATCTAGAAAGTTGCATTAATGAAAGCAAAATGAAAGAAAACGACATAATTGAACCAAGATATAAGAAAGTTGCTTGAAAGAAAGATCCATTAAAGAAACAAAAACTCACATGTGCGTTATCCTGAAAAATGTTGTCCTTACTACCCTTCACTTAGCCAAAAGGAAATGCATTGTGACTGTTAACCACTTTTGAACATTTTCAAAGATAGTTGAAATATGGTTTTGAAGACTACTGTTGTAGAACTCCAAAGACAGCCTCTTACAAGAGTACGGCGAAACCCGAAGAAAGGTTAACTAAAACCGTCTAAATATGTTTTTTTTATTATTAATAAAGATTCAGTCTTCCTCTTTATTATTCTTGATAGCGAAATTTCACCGTATGGTTTTACTTTACAAATCTTTGAGATATACTCAGTTATATCCCAAGGTTAGGTTGGCGTTAATTGTCATTTTTGAACATGTTTGCGTTTTAGAAATCCCTCTCCATTTTTGAAAGTTGATTTTTAAAATCAAGTTTCTATGTCATTACATTTCTACTTCCGGTACTGGACCGCGTTACTCCACTTCCGCTGTTCGTTCGTTGCATAAAATATTCCGAAGGAACTCTTGAAAATTTATTTTGCAGGCATGGAACGTCTTTCAAAATTTTTCATTTTTCGAGACTTTATACGGATTGAATATAAATTGGCACAGAAAGACTAATTCTGAAAAGAAAACAATACTCTGGTTTATTAACCCAGTTCTTTATATTGGTACCACCCAAAGACACGCCTTCATTAGTGTCACCTATAGACACGTCTTCCCTTACTATGGCATAGCAGGAAATATCATTCGGAAGTACCTGATTGAAGTCGCTATGGTAAAACAGCCGTGTCATACATATCAAAGTATCTTATAGGCTGAATTCACTACGATAATATATCCGTGTGATAAACTGCATTTTTTCAAACCACAAAAAAAGTATTTTTTCTGATGACAATGTGTGGTATTTTTCTTATTTATACTCCAAACATAGGTGTTGGGTGCTCGTTAGAACCGCCTCAATGAGGTGGCCTTAATAAAGGAATTTTACTAAATTTATCTGCTTTTGTCGCTAGTGGTAGATTACTCAATTTGACAGATGATGAGAAAAATCCAAATATGCTCATTTTTTTTTTTTTTCACGAAAATCAGGGCATAGTTGCCCTTGACGATTTCCCTTTATCAAATGACGTCGTTGATAAGCAGTGGATAACGTCGTGTAATAAAAATAGTATGACCACACGTGTAATAACACTTTGCCGGGATTAAGTAACGTCATGACGACGCCCATGTCAACAATGCATTTTTTATGAAACTCGCCAAAGGCTCGTTTCATAAATAGCATATGAAATGACCACTCGTGTAAGATCTTCAGGTTACAATCATCACAAGTCAGTGAAATGAACATCCCTCTAAATCCCACTTTATATAGAGAAAACTGGGGTTTACAGGGCGGTTCTAACGAGCACCCACAACCTATGTTTGCAGTATTAATAAACAGAAAGCAGCCATTTTGGTGATGCGAACAACTTTACTATGTCGTTATGCAAATGTGCCATTCCATATTGCCATTAGTAAATTTGTATTTGGTCAGCTCATGTTAATTCTTACAAATTCAGTTGGAATAGCAAGATATGTAATCTTTTAAGCTAGCTCGGTGCAACTATAGTTTATTTCTGTTCTAATAAGATACCTTTAAACTTTTCAGCTATGTATTGATAGATTCCGCGTCCAACTGAAGGGTCGTTGCACAAAGCATAAGCATATCAAAAGTCAAATTCTCGACGTGTTTTATGTCGCTTTTTTTTTTTATTCTATTTGAGGTTTAACGTCCTCGTCAACACTGTAAAGGTCATTTTGGAGACGTTGCTTCCAATTTTGTGGGACTTTTACCCGACATTGATTTGAAATGACATCTCAAGCCCTGTCGCCCAATGAAACCAATAGGGTTAATAAGCATGGGCGGTCCGACTCGCACCGCTTTACCTGGGCAGGCTTAGGTCCTCTAAGCTGGAAGCATCATGCAGCCTATCTATTTCTTCAAGCCCCGATGGGCGGGGAATCAGAGGGGGTCGAATACCTGGAGGAAAACCATCTGACCTTCCGTTGCGTCTCACATAAACCCGGGCGAGGCGCGTACCACAGCAGTGAGAGACCGCGTACCACAGCGATGAGAGAGACCTTTGTTAGTGTCAGAATATGTAACACCCAAAACAGGTTTTTTTAATTTAGTACGATGAAGATCGTTTATTCATCACGTGAACAAGTCCGTGAAATGAACACCCCTTAAACCCCACTTTATATAGAGAAAACTTGGGCTTACGGGGGTAAATATTATTTTCGAATTTCTGCTACAAGACATAGGTTGAGGGTACTCGTTAGAACCGCGGTTCGATCGAGCACCCATAACCTATGTTTGAAGTAAAAAATAGACAAAATATCAAAAATTTTCATCAGAAAAATTCCCTGAGCTGAAAAAATGCACTATGCCTTACGGGTCTTACTATGCCCTTCAGCCCTTACGGGCCTTACTATGCCCTTCAGTCGCACAGATGCTCACAGACACTCCTTCTTCCCTTCTGGTATTCGACTGTGGAACCAGTTGCCGGAACACATTGCCACCTCCCAGACCTTGGACAGCTTCAAGGCGGGACTGGGCCCACAGCATTAGACGCACACCATGTTTTTACCAGCTTTTAATCTGCACATCATTTGCGCCTCACAGTCACTTTGTAAATAGTCACCAAGTGCGTCGATGCTCCAGAGGGGCCCTGCACTTCACCAGGAAGAAGAAGAAGAAGGGTGTGTTATCGTTATGGAATGTCCCGCCAGTCAGCGCAATGTGTGGTATTATGTAATGTGTCTGGGACATGATACTTCAGTGAGGCAGAACTATAAAAGTGAGCATTGAGCTCCATGTCGCAACCAGACACCGTCGTGATATGACTAAAAAATTGTTGGAAGCGACGTTAAACCCGAATTCACACACACGTCGCCCCGTTTGAGCCCGCCCATCGGGGCTTGGTGAAATAGATTGGGCTGCATGGTGCTTCCACGCTGAGCTGAAACCGACCGCAAATGAGTACTAGTAAACCGCTTGGAGGGTCTAAGCCTACCCATTAAAAAGAATGTGAGTCGGACCGTCCAAGCATATAAACCCTATTAGTTTCATTGGGCGGCAGGGCTTGAGATGTCATTTAATCTCAATGTCGGGTAAAAGTCCCACGAAATAGGAAACAACAACATTTTTGCCGATTTTTGCAAGTTGGAATCGAAATAGATCAGCTCTAGTATGTGGTTTGTTGAGTAATAAATCACAGTTTGACGGTCAGTTATAACTGAGTAGACAAATCACGCGCGCTGCGCGCTCGAGATTTGATCAACATTACAAATGACCTTCAAACGGTGATTTATTACTCAACAAACCACAGTTAGAGTTGATATATTTCATAAATAAAAAGTCAAACAAAAAAACGTTGCCGTTTTCCTACGATACTTAAGACTTTCCAGCTAAGGCTTTCAATTGTTTATTTTCTAAATTTTTGCATATCTCTTTGAACTGAACTACTGGAAAAATTGGCAAAACTGTAGAGTATACATGGGTATTAACTGATAAATAGAATACCAGATTCTTGTCATTTGATATCAAGTTTATCAGGCTCGTCTTCGACAACGCATATAAAATCGCTCGGCAAGCCTCGCGATTCTACAAGCGTTGTAAAAGCCTTGCTTGATAAATTGATATCAAAAGATATGAACCTGGTATTCTCTATATATAGTTGATATAACAATAGTATGTTTCTGAGGACGGACACTGGAGAATCAGAGCAACAAAAAGGGACCATTTTTGAAAGGTAATATTCTAACAAAATGAATTTTCCTTTATTTTTCTTCCAACACCAGAATTGCATTGTTAAATGCAATTGACGTTAAACCTGATATCAAACAAACAAACAAACAAGACCCCCTCTGATTAACATTCGGCTCGAAATAAGCGAAATGATTTTGAAAGGGACGTAAAAAACCAAAACAAATAAAACAAAGAACAGCCCCAGCTCTGAATATCCCTTTACATATCTTGTATAGAATGTTGTATGTGTTTTAAAGGCAACAGGCAGTCGAGTGATGGGTTAATTCAGTTACCAATAATACTAATGCCTGACTTTCAGATGCTTTCCAATTTCTTTCGCGGCAGGTCATTTTCTTAATCTGATCATATTAAAAAAGCTGATTAATGTATTTCTTATTCAAAACTTTTTCCGCGCGGGTCATTCAATAAACAATATGCATCATACTAAATCGGCAATACTGTTTGAGACGTTACATATTTTTCTATTACTTAATCAACATATGACGGGTCATCAAAAACCCAGTAATAAGCAAACAAGTTTCCGGTGTTACATATTATCGGCAAGAGAGCGCAAGAAACTATCTTCCAGGGGTCGCAGGATCGATCCCGGGCTTCTCCAGACTTTTGGATGAGTCTTTAAATCAAAGTCCCGTCTCCGTATGACCTTAGCTGTTGGTGAGGCGTACAACCCAAACACTCACTCACTCATCTTCATCGTAATAAACCAGGAGACCTGTTTGGGGTGTTATATATCATCACGAAAATACGTCTATATTATCATTACTAAAACACTCCTATACAAATACATCGTAACCTTTATCGGCGAAAAAATTAAAATTTTAAGATGAAAAATTTTGATATTTTTCTTATTTCTGCATAAGATATAGGTTGTGGGTACTCGTAAGAACCGCCTCATCGAGGCGGTTCTAACGAGTACCCACAATCTATATTTTGGCCTCATCGAGGCGGTTCTAACGAGTACCCACAATCTATATTTTTGAGCAGAAATTAGATAAATAAATTTCAATTTTAATATCTGCATGACCTTATGCCAAGGTCAAGGACCTTGACCTTGAATTATCATGAGGTTTGTCTCATTCAGTTAGCTAAGTGCATATACAAATTTTCAGATCTGCAATAGTTTATGAAAAATATATATAGTATTAGCTTCTTTACCAAGGCATACAAAAGCCTATATGACAAAATTTGACCTTGGCGTAAAATTGGTCAAGGTTATGCAGGTGTCATTATTTGAGCAACTTTTGACTGGTTTGAATCCCCAGTGCTACATACCAAGTTCCATGATAATCGAACCATCGGTTCAGTAGAAGAAGATTTCTAAAGATTTTTACCTTATATTGGCATAGTCGCCATATTGGTCATGTGACAGAATTTGTATTCATTGATTTTTCCAACGTTCCCAAAAACTTTTCGCCTGAAATGATTACTATTACAAATGACCCAGCCGTTTATGAGGAAAAACGTTTTAATGTTCATATCTGAATGACCTTTGATCAAGGTCAAAGAATGGTCTTGACCGTTAAACCTTGTCCTGCTGAGCCCGAATATGCCTTTTTTCCAAACAATGAAAATCCAGATCAGATGGCTTCTGACGAAGCCATCTGATCAGGATCTACATTGTTTGCAATTCAGATTGTGAATTTGTTGCAATAATTTGCATCAAGAAATCGGATTGGTTGATAATCGATAGTGGGTGTGGCAGATTAAAATATTTAGCATGACAGGGGTTAATACTCGGTCATATAGCTAACTGCGTCTACAAATATTCAGATCACATGTTGTAATTGTTTCCGAAAAATACACACATTGAAATTCAGCTATTAAGACCACCTAAAATTAAGACTAATTCTGCATTAAAAAGCTTATTTAGTAGGTTGCATTTATTCTTTCTTTGTGTTTTCTGCATATAGTGACCTCCGGTCATGGACCACCTTTGGGACTGTTCAAAGGTGGTCTTAATATAGGAATTTTACTGTAGTTTTGACGTTTTTCTACACAAATGTCTATGTGACCAAACTTTGACCGTGGCGTAAAATAAGTCATTGTCACCGGAGGGCGATCATTATTTGAATAAATGACGATGGGCCCGAGTCCCCAATGCCACATATTAAGTTTCACAGGAGTCTTACTTCATATATGGGCATGGTGGCCATCTTGGTCATGTAACCAAACTCAAGTTAATCAGTTTTCATTTCCTTGTTCCTAAAAGCTGTCATATGAAATTTGATTATAAATGGCCCAGTGGTTTGTGATGAAATCAAGTTTTAGTTGCCATATCTTAATGGCCTTGGATAAAGGCCAAGGAACGTCACTGACCTTGAATACTCCCAAAGTTTCATCCTCTCATTTAGCTTACTGCATCTACCAATTTTCAGATCACAAGCTGCAATAGTTTCCACAAAATATTGTTTTGACCTTTTCCCATACAGAAGTCTATGTGAACAAATTTTACCTCGGCGAAAAACAGGTCATGGTCATCAGGGGGTCATCATTTAAACAAACTATGATGGGCCCGACTCCGCAATGCTAAGTGCTAAGTTTCCGGATAATCGGCAAACTGGTTCCGGATACAAGTAAGAAGATTTTTGAAGGGTTTTACCTTATATGGCACGGTGGCAATCTTGGTCATGTGACCTGGACCCCGCGAACAAACTTTCGTTCCCCGACCCACGGATGCCTCACATGAAATTTGACTTCAGTAGGCCATAGGTTTCGGAGGAGATGATGACAGGCGAGAAACAGACAGACGACAGACAGACAATGGACCCTTGCCAAACTATAAGCCCACCTGTGAGATAAAAATAAAATAGCTATAGGAATCATAAATTAATTAATAAATAAATAAAAAAAGAAATAAATAATTTAAAAAACTGTTTTATTAAACTAAAACAAACTGAAACAACAAAAATCTGAAGCAAAATAAAAAAATGGGCAATTAAAATGGTGATATGTGCGAAATATGTCCGTAGTATTGAATGGTTAATGTTGAAACGCGGAAGGATCTGGGAATACTCAGTTGGGGTGTTATCAACACTCTGGCTTTATTCGTTGATCTACGATAACGATATATATACGCACTATCGCGTTTATTTTGTGAAGGAAATTGATTGGCTAAATTGGGACTCGCAATCGCGATACTTTCACTGCAAGTGGGAACATGTATCTTGGAAAATCCATGAAAATTAGTCAAATCGCATTGTCATATAATGCGCAAGCTAAGTGTTTTCTAGAAGCCTTCGTGGTGCAGTTGTTACGCTACTCGCCTTGTAAACCAGGGATCGCAGGATCGATCCCGGGCTTCTCCAGACTTTCGGATGAGTCTTTAAACCGAGGTCCCGTCTCCGTATGACCTTAGCTGTTGGTGGGACGTAAAACTAAAACTCACTCACTCACTCACTCACTAAGTGTTTTCTTCAGTCTCAATGGTACCAATATTTATCAAAGTGCGTGCTTCATCATAGTGCAGATTATATTTTCGTTTCCTTTTGGATCATTGAGGCCATTCTGGTTTCTTTGAAAATCGAATATCGCTTAAGCCGGTGGTAGGAGGCGTATGCAGCCTTGCAAACTATATTGCTGTGCATTAAGAGACTCAATATTTAAAGCCGAGTCTTCGATTTTCGCACTTTTATGTGTTCTTTGTTTCCAAAGGCAGCCGTTTAGCTTTTCATTTCAGTTCACTGCAGCCGGTGTTAAGTGCCGTGTGATGGCCGAAAAAAGTATCCCCGTGCTTCATCATAGTGCAGCTTATATTTTCTTTTCCTTTGGGATCATTGAGCCGATTCCGGCTACTTTGCAAATCGAATATCGCTTAAGCCGGTGCTAGAAGGCGTATGCAAACTTTAATGCTGCGTATGAAGAGACTCAATAAAACCGAGTCTCTGATTTTCGTTCTTTTATGTGTTCTTTGTTTCCAAAGGCAACCTTTTAGCTCTTCCTTTTACCTCACTGCAGCTTGTCTTAAGTGCCGTGTGGCGGCGTAAAAAGTCTCCCCTTGCTTCATTATAGTGCAGGTTATATTTTCTTTTCCTTTGGGATCATTTATCTCATGCCGGCCTCGGTAGCTCAGTCAGATGCGCGTCTGACTGGTGATCAAGAGGACGCGGGTTTGATACCTACCGTGGTCGGCAACAGTCTTTCGTGGCGAATGATCATGAAATATTTTTCTACAGTCATTCCCTCCCTTCCGCTGATTCAAAAAGGGCAGCTGTCAGTTTCTGGTGAAAGAATGGAGCTGTATTGGTTAACCGCTTACGTATAAGCCTGCCCAGGAAAAGTGTGAATAGGTAGCTTGACCGGCTCTAAGCGACCTTAAATAGTGTTGACTGAGCCGTTAAACTCCAATACAAACAAACAAACATTGAGCCCATGCGGGTTACGTTGAAAATGGAATATCGGTAAAGCCTGTGCTAGGAGGCGTATGCAGCCCTTCAAACTATATTTCTATGTATGAAGAGACTCAATAAAACCGAGTCCCCGATTTTCGATCTTTTATGTGTTCTTTGTTTCCAAAGGCAACCTTTTAGCTTTTCATTTTACCCTAAGTATTCGGACATCTTACTTCCATACTATGATTGTATCTAAAATATGAACAATTAAAATCTAATATTCGATGCTGTATTGTATTTAAAACAGCTGGATCATTAGTTGTTAGTGTAGATTCGGACGCGACGCAACGTTTTGCAGTGTATCATCCGGGTATGCAATGATTCCTCAGGCCTGTGTGTCCGAATACATACGGTAAATACTGTTTTTGGTGTAGCCCGGCATACTATGTTCTGCCTGACTAGTTGTTTGGTTTACAGAAAGCTGCTCTCAGGTCTTTTCTGAAACGTGCCCCACTGATAACGTAGAAAACAAAATTGAAGGCATGGTTGCACAAGAAGAGACATTCAGCTATCAGCTCCAGAAATGATTCGTCTTTTGTCTGGTACAGTTCTTTATACTCGTCTGCCATAAATGGTTCAACAGTCAAAAACACTGATATCGGCGTCATGAAACAAATAAACGCCAAACTAATCAACGATGTAAGAATCGTCACATGGCGTGACCTTCGTATATTAAGTAATGAAGGAGTAATCATACTTGAATGGGTAGATCTGTAGACTTTTATCCATGTAGCTGTGTTACTCACAGTAAGGATGAAAGCAGGAACCACAAAGTACGTTGCAAAGTCGACCATTCCAAAAACTGTGTAAAAGTTGGCATATGACTCGCCGACGAAACCACATATCGCTGTGTATTTGTACTCGCTGAGGTTAACCGACAAATGCGTTGTATTTTCAAGCTGATCCCAGTAATCAGTTTCATTTGGCGCTTGTGTTAGGTGATTATTCCTTACTTGATCCAAAGTATCAGATTCATAAGGAGCTTGCGTTACAAGACTTTTCTTCTCATGATTCCGGTTATCTTGCTCATTAAGCGCCTGTGTGATAAAACTGCATACCCTATGAGTCCCGCCGTCATTAGGTGCCTGTGTCATCTTCCCGTGATTCAACTGATCTGATTCATTTGTTGCTGTTGTCTGAAGACTAGTCATCTCCTGATTCCAATTGTCCGATTCATCAGGCGATTGTGTTTGACTGGTGCTCTTCTCAATATTCGACATATCTGATTCGTAAGGCTCTTGTGTCGTGGGGTTCCACTGATGTGAATCATTAGGTGCTTGTGTAAGAAGACTTTTCTTCCCACTGCCGTGATTTTGTCTGGTTAAATCACCCGAATCCAAACGCGACCAGTTGCTCAACGAATTATTTTCGAGCTCTGATGACTTGTTTTGAAGCGCTTGTAGAGAGAGCTCCGTTGTATTCTCAATGGTTAACAGACATTGTCGAGTTGAATTGTAATCACAACGTGTTAAAGAATTCCCTGTAATAGGTGTCGACACGTCCGTTTTCATGTGTCCATTCGAGTCATAAGTATTTTCATGATTAACCCCAAACGAATTTTCTCCATGATGTCCGACCTGTTTTGAAGTATTTCCAGTTGTTAAGAATCCGAAGACGGTTTCATTGTCCTTGGTTCTTTCAATATAACTCCCAGCGTCAATTGACGGCAAAACGGTTCGATTACAGTTAAGATGTTCAGACCAATTGCCAGCTTTCACTTGCGACAAGAGTGTGTGGTTCTGATGATTTGTTATTCCAATAACTCCTGCATCCAATGATACAGTGTTGTTATCGTCGGCAATTTCCAACTGCAGAGTATTGTTGTTCTGGATGGCGTTGGTGGCATGAAAGAGCTTATAACCGTACAGCGCATGTGCATTATATGCAATAACACATACTACGAGGATTCCTGTGCCGATAAAACCGGTTTTAGTGCGACAAACGCTCCTGGTCTTGTGTGGAACATAAACGGAGAATACTCTTTCTAAAGATAGTATCACAACTAGCCAAATTGAAAGGCCTGAAGAAACACAAATGATAAAAGTTTCCAGTTTGCAATAACCAGGATTGATATCTGCTATGTCGATGTTGAATGTCCTGGGCAGCCAGTTTCTAATAGCGAATATGTTCAAAGTCAGTGTATCGGCAACGGCCAGCGCTGCTATATAGACTGAGTAGGAGCTTTTCTTGGAGTATTTGTTTGTCACTGCTATGAAGGACAAAATGTTACAAATAGTTCCTAGGCATACTATCACAGGAAATAGTATCACACGAATCAAGTTGAAAGTCATTGTGGTTTTCTCCTTCAGATATTTTCTTCTATTGACATTTTAGATCATCATCGGGAATGTCTGTCGCTGTGCCAAAATTGGCATTTGTGATAGACGTAGGTTGTACAGACGACATAAGATGATGATTAACAAGGCAGCAGTTGATGCCCAAAACTGTCAAAGTAAAGAAACTTGCCTTTCAGACTTGAAGAACCTTTTACACGGATTAACGATTTTTTTTTCTATTTCAGTTTAACCCTTTTACTCTGTTTATTGCCTGTTAAGCGAGCATTCTAAATGCGGATCGATTTGTTATTGTTACTATTGCATTGAGATCGATGGTTGAATATACATACCAAATGATATATAATTTTTACCCCCTGAAACCAACTTTTATATAGTAAAACCGACGTTTTTAGGGTTATATATATATATATCTGAAAATACTTATATTTTTGTTATAAAATTTTCAATATATATTAGAATAGGCGTGTTTTTGTAATGAGGCGGTGGTACCCAAAATATATACTTTTGACCATAAATTAGGAAAGTACATGTATTTTTTGTACAGCTATTTTTTCTTATTTTTAATCCAATAATAGGTTGTGGCGGTTCTAAAGAGTGCCCACAACCTCTGTCTTGGAGCAGAAATAAGAAAAAATATTTACACCCCTGTAAACCCCGGTTTTCTCTATATAACTTGAGCTTAGAGACGTGTTCTTTACACAGATTTAACATGATGCACTAATTAAATTTAAATGAAGTAAGTAAATGTTGACTGCAGCGGTAGATTTAAAGCTTATTTAAAATTTTACTTGGCACATATTTCTTTTTTTTATTTTTGTTTGTCAACTACATGTACTGTAGATATGAAGTAGAAAAATAACACATCTACAAGCAAAATTTTATCTGTTTATAGGGAATATAATTTGCCTATCTCTCGATTTTGTAAATTGTAAATTTTACCGCCGAATAAAAATGAAATGTTGTCTGATAAAAATTATGATATTTTTCTTATTTCTGCTCAAAATATAGACTGTGGGTACACGTTAGAACCGCCTCGCCGAGGCGGTTGAGGCGGTTGTTACGAGTACTCACAATATATATTTTAGAGCAAAAATAAGAAAAATAAGGTTTGCCCCTATAAACACTAGTTTTAATATATAAAACAGCGGTGTTCAATGGAATCAGAATTATAAAGGCGTGTTTTCCTGATGGGTATAAAATGAGTTAACCCTTAAGATGCCAAGAAACCCTGCATCGGAAAAATGTTGTCTGTTTATGTCATCTGCTGGTATGTCTGCTTGCAAACAGTGTTGACCCGGATCAGACTGCTCCAACAGGAGCAATCTAATCTTTGTCCACTCTGTTTTCAAATATCCGACCTGATCCGGGTACACACCGTTTTCAGATATGACTTTTAAAGTAACCAAGGTACGACAAAGAAGACGACAATCGTTGTTATTGGAATCTAAAGGATTAACATATATTTAGAAACATCACGAAAACAGGCCTGTATAATTTTGACCCCCTTGAACTCCACTTTTATACAGTAAAACTGGGGTTTGCAGGGGTAAATCTTATTTTCTTATTTCTGCTCTGAAATAGAGATTGTTGGTATTCGTTAGAACCGCCTCGATGAGGCGGTTCTAACGAGTACCCACAATCTATATTTTGAGCAGAAATAAGAAAAATATCACAATTTTTCATCTTGTTTTTTTTTTAGGTGGTAAAGTTACAATGCATTTGTATAGGCGTGTTTTCGTAATGCATGAGCGATCACCTTCAGAAAGACTAGTAAAAAACTAGTTCATGTTCGTACGCTGCGGGATTGGTGTGGTCGACGCGGGGTTTGATACAGTGCATATTCGTACATAGTTTCTACTATAATGCTATTGATCAAGTAATTCCGTATTGGGCCAGGTACAGGTCCGAGAGCGTCCCCGCCCATCGGGGCTTGAAGAAATAGATTGGCTGCATGATGCTTCCACGCAGAGCTGAATCAGACCCGCACACGAGTACTGGTAAACCGCTTAGAGGATCTAAGCCTGCCCAGGCAAAGCGGTGCGCACGAGTTGGACCGTCCATGCTTATAAACCCTATTGGTTTCATTGGGCGACAGGGCTTGAGATGTCATTTCATCTCAATGTCGGGTAAAAGTCCCACAAAATTGGAAGCAACGTCTCCAAAATGACCTTTACAGTGTTGACGGGGACGTTTAACCTCAAATCAAACAAATCAAACAAATACAGGTCCGAGGTCTGCTGCATTGGCCCGATGCCGAAGGCCGAGGGCTAATGCAGCTGACCGATGATCTGTAACTGGATCAATGCAAAATTACTTGTATTAATTGACACAATTCAAAATTATGATTATTGATATTTTGACCTCACTTGACCTCAGTTAATATTGGTTGACCTGGTGTTAATACGGATAACCTCAGACCAATACAGGATACTCAATTAACAAAATAACGAATAGATCCGCACGAATAAATCCTATCTAAACAGAGGGTCTTGAAATACTATATAGACGGTAATGAATCGGACAGTCACAGTTTCAATTTCTTTTCGGGTGTTTTTTGTTAGAAATGTAGCCCAGAGTGACGAGCTCTGACTGTGAATCCAGCTTTAAATGTATTTACCGTCATTAATTACGTCAGTTATGTTTTTTCATCATCTTTTCTCCTATGAATTCTTTCCACGCAAACTAAACGTCAAGTTCGCCAGCCGGTATGTACAATTTCGTATATTTCACTATTATCCACATATTTCATCAAGTTTACAAGGCAGCTAACTTAACACCCTTATAAACCTGACCTTATATTGAGAAGATTCAGATTAATTTAAACAAGTAAAGATCATCACAAAAACAAGCCTATATAATTTTGACCCCCTTGAACCCCACTTTTATACAGCAAAACTGTGGTTTACAGGGGTCAACCTTATTCTTTTATTTCTGCTCTAAAATATAGAGTGTGGGTACTTGTTAGAACCGCCTTGATGAGGCGGTTCTTACGAGTACCGACAATCTGTATTTTGAGCAGAAATAAGAAAAAATATCTAAATTTTTCATCTCAATTTTTTTTTGGCGGTAAATTGAACAGTGTATTTGTATAGGCGTGGTTTCGTAATGCTATTTTTCTTTCCATAGAATACGAGTACTCGAACAAGCACCCGCAATCAAAGTTGATAGCAGAAATAAGAAATAAGGAAAAGTATCATATTTTCAACAAACATGACGGCGGTTCTTACGAGTACCCACAATCTGTATTTTGAGCAGAAATAAGAAAACATATCTAAATTTTTTATCTCAAAATTTTCGTTTTTTCGGCGGTAAAGTTTACAGGTATTTGTATAGGCGTGTTTTCGTCATGTTGTTTTTCTTTACATAGAGTACGAGTACTCGAACAAGCACCCGCAATCAAAGTTGATAGCAGAAATAAGAAATAAGGAAACGTATCATATTTTCAACAAACATGACCATTTCAGAGTCATCAAAGAAAGCGGGAAAAGAAAACTACAAGAAGGAAAGCGGTGTAAACAACAAACATGAAAGAAAGCAAAATGATTAAAAGCGACATGAAGGAAAATCGCGTGAACAACACGAAAACACGCCTATATAAATTTGACCCCCTTAAACCCCACTTTTATATAGTAAAACTGGGGTTTGGAGGGGTATACATTATTTTTCTTTATTTCTGCTAAAACATAGGTAGTGTGTTCTCGTTAGAACCGCATCGTCGAGCAGAAATAAGAAAAATATCGAACTTTTTCATCTGAAAATTTTCATATTTTGGTGATCAAATGTACAATGTCTTTGTATAGGTGTGTTTTCTTAATAAAGACAACGACAAAGCAGAAAGAAAAGGGCATTAAAGAAATCGACGTAACAGAAAGCGGAATGACAGAAAAATGCATGACAGAAAGCATCAGAAAGCAGGAAGCATGGCAGTAAAGACATTAAAGAAAGCAGTACATGTATGAAAGAAAGTGACAATAAAGAAAGCGGATGACAGAAAGTGGCATGGCATTAAGCGGCATGAAAGAATGACGAATAAAAGTAAGGGATGTGAAAGAAAAGAGACATGGAACAAAGCACCAATCCTGATGTTAACAAGTCTGAAATGAACACCCCTCTAAACCCCACTTTATTTACAGAAAAATGGGGGTTACGTGGATATACATTTATTTCTTTATTTCTGCTCAAAGACATAGGTTGTGGGCACTCGTTAGAACTGCCTCAATGAGGAGGTCCTATCGAGTACCCTCAGTCTGTGTTTGGAGTAAAATTAAGAAAAACTATCACAAACTTTCATGAGAAAAAAAAAACGTTTTTGAGATATGATAAAAAGCACTATGCCGCACGGATGTGTTATCGTAATGTAAAGGAAGTGGCGTTAGAGAAAGCAGCATGAACGAAAGTAAAGACAATAAAGTGAGTGGCATGACAGAGAATGGCGTTTAAGAAAGTAGTAAAAATATGCGTTACATGAAAGAAAATGGCATGAAAGAAAGCGAAAATAAAGAAAGTGGCGTTACAGAACGCAGCATGAACGAAAGCGACAGAAAAGAGAGTGGCATTGCTGAAAATGACATTTAAGAAAGTACTATCAAACATGCGTTACATAAAAGAAAGTTGCATGAAAGAAAGCGAAAATAAAGAAATTGTCATTAAAGAAAGCAGCGCGAAAGAAAGCGACCGTCAAGAAAGCGGCATGACAGTAAGTGGCATTTAAAAGGATAGCATGAACCATGTTGTACATGAAAGAATGTGGCATGAAAGAAAGCGAAAATCTAGAAAGTTGCATTGATGAAAGCCAAATTAAAGAAAGCGGCATAATTGAACCAAGATATAAGAAAGTTGCTTGAAAGAAAGATGCATTAAAGAAACAAAAACTCACATGTGCGTGATCCTGAAAAATGTTGTCCTAACTACCCTTCACTAAGCCAAAAGGAAATGCATTGTGACTGTTAAACACTTTTGAACATTTTCAAAGATGGTTGAAATATGGTTTTGAAGACTACTGTTGTAGAACTCCAAAGACAGCCTCTTACAAGAGTACGGCGAAACCCGAAGAAAGATTAACTGAAACCGTTTAAATATGTTTTTTTTATTATTATTAATAAAGATTCAGTCTTCCTTTTTATTATTCTTGATACCGAAATTTCACTGTATGGTTTTACTTTACAAATCGTTGAGATATACTCAGTTATATCCCAAGGTTAGGTTGGCGTTATTTGTCATTTTTGAACATGTTTGCGTTTTAGAAATCCATCTCCATTTTTGAAAGTTGATTTTTAAAATCAAGTTTCTATGTCATTACATTGCTACTACCGGTACTGGACCGCGTTACTCCACTTCCGCTGTTCGTTCGTTGCATGAAATATTCCGAAGGAACTCTTGAAAATTTATTTTGCAGGCATGGAACGTCTTTCAAAATATTTCATTTTTCAAGACTTTATACGGATTGAATATAAATTGGCACAGAAAGACTAATTCTGAAGAGAAAACAATACTCTGGTTTATTAACCCAGTTCTTTATATTGGTACCACCCAAAGACACGCCTTCATTAGTGTCACCTATAGACACGTCTTCACTTACTATGGCATAGCAGGAAATATCATTCGGAAGCACCTGATTGAAGTCGCTATGGTAAAACAGCCGTGTCATACATATCAAAGTATCTTATAGGCTGAATTCACTACGATAATATATCCGTGTGATAAACTGCATTTTTTCAAACCACAAAAAAGGTGTTTTTTTTTTTCTGATGACAATTTGTGGTATTTTTCTTATTTCTACTCCAAACATAGGTGTTGGGTGCTCGTTAGAACCGCCTCAATGAGGTGGCCTTAATAAAGGAATTTTACTATATTTATCTGCTTTTGTCGCTAGTGGTACATTACTCAATTTGACAGATGATGAGAAAAATCCAAATATGCTAATTTTTTTTTTCTTTTTTTTTTTTCACGAAAATCAGGGCATAGTTGCCCTTGATGATTTCCCTTTATCAAATGACGTCGTTGATAAGCAGTGGATAATGTCGTGTAATAAAAATCGTATGACCACACGTGTAATAACACTTTGCCGGGATTAAGTAACGTCATGACGACGCCCATGTCAACAATGCATTTTTTATGAAACTCGCCAAAGGCTCGTTTCATAAATAGCATATGAAATGACCACTCGTGTAAGATCTTCAGGTTACAATCATTACAAGTCAGTGAAATGAACATCCCTCTAAATCCCACTTTATATAGAGAAAACTGGAGTTTACAGGGCGGTTCTAACGAGCACCCACAACCTATGTTTGCAGTATTAATAAACAGAAAGCAGCCATTTTGATGCGAAAAACTTCACTATGTCGTAATGCAAATGTGCCATTCCATATTGCCATTAGTAAATTTGTATTTGGTCAGCTCATGTGAATTCTTACAAATTCAGTTGGAACAGCAAGATGTGTAATCTTTTTAAGCTAGCTCGGTGCAACTATAGTTTATTTCTGTTTTAATAAGACACCTTTAAACTTTTCAGCTATGTATTGATAGATTCCGCGTCCAACTGAACGGTCGTTGCACAAAGCATTAGCATATCAAAAGTCAAATTCTCGACGTGTTTTCTGTCGCTTTTGTTTGTTTTGTTTTTTTATTTGAGGTTTAACGTCCTCGTCAACACTGTAAAGGTCATTCTGGAGACGTTGCTTCCAATTTTGTGGGACTTTTACCCGACATTGATTTGAAATGACATCTCAAGCCCTGTCGCCCAGTGAAACCAATAGGGTTAATAAGCATGGGCGGTCCGACTCGCACCGCTTTACCTGGGCAGGCTTAGGTCCTCTAAGCTGGAAGCATCATGCAGCCTATCTATTTCTTCAAGCCCCGATGGGCGGGGAATCAGAGGGGGTCGAATACCTGGAGGAAAACCATCTGACCTTCCGTTGCGTCTCACATAAACCCGGGCGAGGCGCGTACCACAGCAGTGAGAGACCGCGTACCACAGCGATGAGAGAGACCTTTGTTAGTGTCAGAATATGTAACACCCAAAACAGGTTTTTTTAATTTAGTACGATGAAGATCGTTTATTCATCACGTGAACAAGTCCGTGAAATGAACACCCCTTAAACCCCACTTTATATAGAGAAAACTTGGGCTTACGGGGGTAAACATTATTTTCGTATTTCTGCTACAAGACATAGGTAGAGGGTACTCGTTAGAACCGCCTCTATGAGGCGGTTCGATCGAGCACCCATAACCTATGTTTGAAGTAAAAAATAGAAAAATATCACAAATGTTCATCAGAAAAATTCCCTGATCTGAAAAAATGCACTATGCCTTACGGGTGTGTTATCGTTATGGAATGTCCCGCCAGTTACATGTAGCGCAATTCACCATTAGGCCACTAGAGCCTTTTCTGGGGCTGTTCTATTTGGTGTACTAACATTACGACATCCGTGAGGCATAGTGCATTTCTTTCGCAACTCAAAAACGTACATTGTTTTTATGAAATTTATTATATTCATATTTTACTCCAAATGTAAGCTGAGGGTGCTCGTTAGAACCGCCTCATTAATGCCCATAACCTATGTGAAAGAGCAGAAACATTTACGCCAAAAATAGGTTGAGTGTGCTCGTTAGTAAAGAGTACAACAACCCTTCTAACGAGTACCCACAACCTATGTCTTTGTTTTGTTTGATTTAAGATTTTACGTCCCCGTCAACACTGTAAAGGTCATTTTGGAGATGTTCCTTTCAATTTTGTGGGACTTTTACCCGACGTTGAGATGAAATGACATTTCTAGCCCTGTTGCCCAATGAAACTATTAGGGTTTATAAGCATGGACGGTCCGACTCGCACAGCTTTGCCTGGGCAGGCTTAGATCCTCTAAGCAGTTTACCAGTACTCGTGTGCGAGTCGGATTTAGCTCTGCATGGAAGCATCGTGCAGCCCATATATTTCTTTAAGCCTCTGGGGCCAATGTTACTTCATTATATCCATTGTGATAACTCATCCGTGCGACTAAGTGCATTTTTTCACATTCTAACGAGTACCCACAACCTATGTCTTGGAGCAGAAGTAAGAAAATATTGTATACCTCCGTAATCTCCATTTTTCTCTTTATGAAGTGGGGTGAAGGGGTTTTCATTTCACGGACTGGTTCAGGCTTCACGTGATATCCTCAGTTATTTACGTTTCCCCGATACCGGCCCCGATAGCTCAGTTGGTAGAGTGTCCGCTCCGGGGAACGGAAGGTCACGGGTTCTATCCCGGGCCGCGACATACCAAAGTCGTTAAGAATAAGTGGTACTAGCTGCTCCACGCTTGGCACTCAGATTTACATGGTAGAGCTAGGATTGGTCGACCCAGTGTCAGGATAATGTGACTGGGTGTGGTATTATGTAATGTGTCTGGGACATGATACTTCAGTGAGACAGCACTATAAAAGTGAGCATTGAGCTCCATGTCGCAACCAGACACCGTCGTGATATGACTGAAAAGTTGTTGGAAGCGACGTTAAACCCGAATTCACACACACGTTGCCCCGTTTGAGCCCCGGCCATCGGGGCTTGGTGAAAAACATTGGGCTGCATGGTGCTTCCACGCTGAGGTGAAACCGACCGCAAATGAGTACTAGTAAACCGCTTGGAGGGTCTAAGCCTACCCATGCAAAAGAATGTAAGTCGGACCGTCCAAGCATATAAACCCTATTAGTTTCATTGGGCGGCAGGGCTTGAGATGCCATTTAATCTCAATGTCGGGTAAAAGTCCCACGAAAAAGGAAACAACAACATTTTTGCCGATGTTTGCAAGTTGGAATCGAAATAGATCAGCTCTAGTCTGTGGTTTGTTGAGTAATAAATCACAGTTTGACGGTCAGTTATAAGTAGACAATTCACGCGCGCTGCGCGCTCGAGATTTGATCAACATTACAAATGACCTTCAAACGGTGATTTTTTACTCAACAAACCACAGTTAAAGTTGATATATTTCATAAATAAAAAGTCAAACAAACAAACGTTGCCGTTTTCCAACGATACTTAAGACTTTCAAGCTAAGGCTTTCAATTGTTTATTTTCTAAATTTTTGCATATCTTTGAACTGGACTAATGGAAAAATTGGCAAAACTGTAGAGTATACATGGGTATTAACTGATAAATAGAATACCAGATTCTTGTCATTTGATATCAAGTTTATCTTGCTCGTCTTCGACAACGCATATAGAATCGCTCGGCAAGCCTCGCGATTCTACAAGCGTTGTAAAAGCCTTGCTTGATAAATTGATATCAAAAGATATGAACCTGGTATTCTCTATATATAGATGCTATAACAATAGTATGTTTCTGAGGACGGACACTGGAGAATCAGGGCAACAAAAATGGACCATTTTTAAAGGTAATATTCTAACAAAATGAACTTTCCTTTTTTTTTTCCAACATGAGAATTATATTGTTAAATGCAATTGACGTTAAACCTCACATCAAACAAACAAACAAACAAGACCGCCCTCTGATTAAGATACGGCTCGAAAAAATCGAAATGATTTTGAAGGGACGTATAAACCAAGACAAATAAAACAAAGAACAGCCCCAGCTCTGAATATCCCTTTACATATCTTGTATAGAATGTTGTATGTGTTTTAAAGGCAACAGGCAGTCGAGTGATGGTTTTATTCAGTTACCAATAATACTAATGCCTGACTTTCAGATGCTTTCCAATTTCTTTCGCGGCAGGTCATTTTCTTAATCTGATCATATTTATTTTAACAAAGCTGATTAATGTATTTCTTATTCAAAACTTTTTCCGCGCGGGTCATTCAATAAACAATATGCATCATACTAAATCGGCAATACTGTTTGAGACGTTACATATTTTTCTATTACTTAATCAACATATGACGGGTCATCAAAAAACCCATTAATAAGCAAACAAGTTTCCGGTGTTACATATTATCGGCAAGAGAGCGCAAGGAACTATCTTCCAGGGGTCGCAGGATCGATCCCGGGCTTCTCCAGACTTTTGGATGAGTCTTTAAACCAAAGTCCTGTCTCCGTATGACCTTAGCTGTTGGTGAGACGTAAAACTCACACTCACTCACTCATCTTCATCGTACTTAACCAGGAGACCTGTTTGGGGTTTTACATATCATCACGAAAATACGTCTATACTATCATTACTAAAACACTCCTATACAAATACATTGTAAGCTTAATCGGCGAAAAAATGAAAATTTTAAGAGGAAAAATTGTGATATTTTTCTTATTTCTGCTTAAAGTATAGATTGTGGGTACTCGTTAGAACCGCCTCATCGAGGCGGTTCTAACGAGTACCCACAATCTATATTTTGGAGCAGAAATTAGAAAAATAAGGTTTACCCCTGTTAACCCAAGTTTTACTATATAAAAGTGGGGTTCAAGGGGTCACTATTATATAGGTGTGTTTGCGTGATGTCTGACCCCCTTGAAGCCAACATTTATACAGTGAAACTCGGGTTTCGCAAACTTTTCTTTTCTTATTTCACCTCCGTTAACGACCCAATAAACAAAATTGAGGATACCTGACAGATCACATCTCCGTCAAATTATTTTAACGCATAACAACTCTTTATGGAAATAATTTGCTCCCGAGATTCGAATTCTTTCCGCTACAAGCAAATCTTATCATATGTAAGGGAAAATTTACCCCCGCCCTCGAACTTCAGTTAAATAAAGCAAATTCTTCTGATACCGAGGCCCCGTTTTTGGATTTACACCTAATATCTATTGTAGATGGATTTATTTCTTGCAAAATTTATGATAAACGCGATGACTTTGATTTTGAGATTGTAAATTTTCCTTTCTTGGATGGTGTTATTTCTCGTGCGGCATTCTACGGCGTTTATATTTCGCAATTAATTCGATTTGCCAGAGTGTCTAGTCATGTTACTGACTTCAACACTTGTAACAAATTGTAAACTGCAAAACTTCTTAAACAGGGTTATCGGTATCATAAACTAGGCAAAGCCTTTTCAAACTTTTATAGATGTCATTCCGATTTAATTTCAACATTCAATGTTGGACTTAAGCCTCTCCTGCAAAAATCTTCTCTTCCCGAATTTTATGGGGACTTAGTATATAAGCTCAGAAAAATATATAATTGCAATGACTTCAGTACCATCCTGCATAAAATCATTCTTCAATATAAAAATGATTGTATACAACATAAATGTTAAACGACAGACTGCATGTATGGCAGTTAACCCAATCAAGGTTGACAACGTTGCTTCACTCTTTAATTGCACTCCGGTGGGTCAGGCCTCAGATTCTATGACGGTTCCAGCGTAAAGGCTTACTGAGGATTTGAAAGAAACTAATTTTATGCAATGTTGGTTGGTGCCAGATGCTCTGTCTCTGACATATTTTTGTTTTCTGTTCCATTCTAATTTTATTGTTTTAAATTCCACGCTACTTTTTCAGAGTGTAACAGAAATCAAGAAATAGAGCTGTCAGTGAAACTGACTTGGGCCCCGGCAGCGCTATCAGAGGAGTAAAAATTTGTGGACGGACAGACGGACAGACAGACAGACAGACGGACGGACAGAGTGATTACTATAGGGCACCCACACTTTCAGTGCGGGGCCCCTAAATATGTCGTTCAAACGACATATTTTCGTTTTCTGTTCCATTCTAATTTTAAAAGACATATTATATCGTTTAAACGACATATTTTTTGTTTTCCACGCCACGCTAATTTTATTGTTTTAAATTCTGTTCTGCTAGATACTAGAACAGAAATTTCTTGCACACCAGACAAGGAAATCCGTGATTTTACCCTGGGATAGAAATTTATGTTCTGACCCTGGTGTTCCGACCCAAAATCGAATATAATCGCGTGTTTGATAAATACACTGGTTGATTACAACCTCATGTGCGGCGTCGTCATGCGTGACGTCACTAAACATTCCTGTTGTGTCATCACAAAATGGCGGACGTCGGTAACCGAAGTGACAGCAGCATTAAAAATTCGCAATAGAAATGGCAGGTATGCAAGAAAAAGAATCCAATATGGGTGTGAGGGGTGGATAGAAAAATCCGTCCCTCGGGATCACTGTCCGGCATCACTCGGCAAGCCTCGTGATGCCGGACAGTGTCCCTCGGGACGGATTTTTCAATCCGCCCCTCACACCCACATAAGATTCTTATAGTCCCTTCCCGGGTTCCGTACTACCCTTACATCATTAAAGCGCATATTTAACCTGTTTTGTTTTTCTTTGTGCATATATTTAAACCCCAAAAATTTACTAATGGTTTAACTCAGGCAACTTAATCGCTATTTCTGTTTTTTTTTTTTTTTTTTTTTTTGGGGGGGGGGGGGGGGGGTGTGGGGGGCGTATGTTGTTATATATCACCGTATTTCAAACGACCGTCCCTTTAAAATTTTAATGAAATTTCAGCATGCTTTACCATTGGGTTTCGTTGCCAACACTGATGAGGGTTTACTAGACGGTATTTATTTATTTATTATCAATTTCTTGACAACATATATACATACAAAGTACATACATATGCATCAAAGGATTGGATGTAGGCTCAGCCTATACGTATCCTCTCCTTGATGACCGGTACATATATGATATACATTCATAATCAAAAACATTACTTATATATACATATCAGAACAGCTTTGAAGTTGTTGAGACAAATATGAATGCCATTTTACACGTACGTTGTCATGACTAAACAAGATCACACTTTTATGAGCAGACAATTACAGTTAAGAGAGAGAGAGAGAGAGAGAGAGAGAGAGAGAGAGAGAGAGAGAGAGAGAGAGAGAGAGAGAGAGAGAGTGATAGAGAGAGAGGGCGGGGCACTTGCACTAGGTCAGAATTAAAACTGCTGGAACACCTTGGAAATTTAGGCGTAGGACTACCCTAGCAGATATCGTTTGATAAAGTTTATTATTATTATTATTATTATTATTTATTTATTTATTTATTTAATGTAAGTAACATCGAATGCTACAGATTTATTAGACCTGAAATGACTTATTGAAACCTTCCGCGAAAGTAGGTTCGCTACGTCCTTTTTGGCAGACCAAAGTCTTCACGAACTTCATGCCGGCGAATACTTGTCACATTTCAAGAAGAAAAACAGTTATCTTCTTAAAATATCGGTAAGTTAAAGAAGTTACAGTTATATGTGACAGTTATGCATGCCATGTACAGTTTTAAATAATGGGCAAAGGAGCGTGAGAGAAATTTGGGCGTATTTATATGGTCACTAGATATGGATAAGGGAGATAAGTCGGTGGAAACCTCATGCAAATAATAATTATTTGGTTTATAGCAGCCCTACTTATTTGTTTGTTTGCTTTGAGGTCCAACGCACCCGTCGACACTGCATAGGTCATTTTGGAGACGTTTTTTCCAGTTCTATGGGACCTTTACCCGACATTGTGATGAAATGACATCTCGAGCCCTATCGTCCATTAAGACCAATAGGGTTTATAATCATAGACAGTCCGTCACGCTATGCCTGATCAGGCTTAGATCGTCTAAGTGGTTTACCAGCACTCGTGTGCCGTCGGCTTCAGCCCTGCTTGGAAGCAACATGCAGGCAATCTATTTCTGCAAGCCCTGATGGGCGGGGCTTTTTCTGCCCTACTTATGCAAAGAGTGTAAATTCAAGTCAAACAGCATTTTATCTGATCAAGATCTACACTGTTTGGATCTCGGTAGACCTGTAGGAGCATCAAGCAATCCACCCAGCTGAATATCAGAAGTGGGTGTGGCTTATCAAACTATTCCGCAGGAAAAAAAAATTAAAAAAAATAGTTTTTTCATTTTTTCTTGTTTTTGGTTGGTGTGTGTGTGGGGGGGGGGGGGGGGGGAAGGTGTAGGGGACCTCAGGGATTTGTTTATTGGCTTAAGTCGTAATGAGCTGCTCATTTTGGGTGTATAAAAATTTGACTATCCAAATCGTCCAGACTGATGGATAAATGCTATGATAATTTCAGTAAGTCTCTCATTTTCCTCACATGATATGTCTGTTACTCCACTAAGCAAGTTGTTGGCATCAATTTGGGGGATTTTGCTGTAAATTGTAGGAGAAAAAATGAGAGAATTTATCATTTCAATTCTCTCTAAGTGAAAACTTGTACATTCAAAAAAATAATGTTGACTTGTTTCATAGGACCCAGAGTTACAAATTGTGCAACAAGGAGATTTTGCAAGGTGATCACAATATAAGTCGTTATTAAGCTGACTTTTTGAGTTTCTTAATTGACATAAGATTATATTATATTTTCTTTGTCCATATGCATAGTGTTTTGGTGGTTTAGCTAGTGATTTATTTAGTATCATTTTAAATGAGTATAGCGATGTTGCATTAGAAAGCTCTGGAGGGAGTTCGTTCCAAAGGTCAATTGTTGAAATAAAATAACTATCTTGGAAAGCTTTAGTTCTTGGCGTGGGATGTTTAAGTTTATTTGACCGCATGTTATAAGCAGACTGGTGTAGGTTATAATTGACTAGGATATTATCTATGTATGTAGGGACTTCATTATTTAGGACTTTGTAGAAGTATATTAGTTTATGATGTTTCCTTCTTTCAGACAGTGGACAAAGACCTAATTCATTATAAAGAATGTTGTGTGAGGTGCCCTTACGAAGACCAGTTATTATTCTGCATGCGTCTAGCTGAATGCTTTCCAGTAGTTGGGAGTTTTGTTGACTGATGTTGTTCCAGATGATATCTCCATACTCTAAGGTGGGTCTTATGTAAGTAATATAAAATCTAAAAAGAGACTTTCTATCTAAATCATGTTTCAGCATTCTTAGTATGTTCAAGCGAGAAGCTGCTTTACCATATATCAATTGTACATGTTCATCCCAACAGGCATCTGAGGAAAAAGTAAGGCCTAAATGTGTATGATATTTTTCATCTTGTAGAACCGTATCGTCCATTTTAATGGTTGAAGGATTGGTGTTTCTTTTCCGTGTGAAAGTCATGGTTGAGGTTTTTGTTGGATTTAAGATTATACACCAGTCCTTGGACCATTTTGCTATTTTGTAAACATCTTCGTTCAAAAATTTAATTGAGTCATCATTCTCAATAACTGTAAAGAGAGATGTATCATCAGCAAATAACCTTATGTTGCTGCTGATATTGTCAACTATGTCATTAATATATAGTAAAAACAGATATGGTCCTAGAACAGAGCCTTGAGGGACACCAGCAGATGTGTCCAACCATGTAGAATAAAAACCTTCATTCTACATCGGTATCAGTCTGTTAAATAGAGCAGTTTCTTAAAACATTGCAAAACATACACTTATATAATATTCTAAAGTAAATGTAAAACATACACTTATATAATGTTTAAAGTAATGTCTGATTTAACAGACTGGGGAAAAGGCTTTGAGCATGAAATTTGTCTAACGGTTTTGCACAGCTAGAGTGCTAATGGTCTGTGAAAAGTCTTATTTTTATCTCTGCTGCCATTAACTCCAACTGGTCAGTTTGTGTATTAAAATATGGGGCTGAGATTTTATTCACTGTAGCTTGGATTTATGACTTTTATCAGACTGGCAAAGTATGACAATTCATGATAACCCCTATTTTATAAGATCCAGATCAGGATCTACACCGTTTGCAATTCAGTTTGATTTTGAATAAAACATATATCAAGTAATTGGATTGGTTGCTAGTCAGATTTGGGTGTGGCAAAATTAATTCAGTCAGCAGGATAAGGGTTAACACGGCTATGTAAAATGTTCTCTTGTTGTTCAGAACATTATACATGACAAAATAAAGATAGATATCGTAAAGATGGAAATTAATGAAATCAATAATAAGATTTAACTGAAATCTGAAAAAAAAAAATCTCTGGTTGAAAAAGAAAATCTTTCCCCAATTTCAGCATTCTGATCTGTTTGTTTGATTTGAGGTGATCTGTTTGTTTGATTTGAGGTTTAACGTCCCGTCAACACTTTATAAGTCATTTTAGAGACATTGCTTCCAATTTTGTGGGACTTTTACCCAACATTGAGATGAAATGACATCTCAAGCCCTGCTGCCAAATGAAACCAATAGACAGCCCAACTCACATCACTTTTCCTGGGCAGGCTTAGAACCTCCAAGCGGTTTACCAATGGGCGGGAGCAACAGATCCTCAGCCGTTCTTGTTCCTCATGATAAGATGGCTTAAACACGCCTTTAGTCACACCAGCGTTGGAGTCTCTCGGGTGTTTTAGACCATGCTTCACCGATCCACTCCATAAAAGGCCATATATCTCAAAAACTATTTAGATCTTCACCCCAAAATCATATATATTCTTGTTCCTTACGATCACACCAACTTGCAGAGGCCACTCCTCACCCTTCCACTCCATGAAAAGGCACCATATCTCAGAAACCGCCCAAAATCCCCACCCCTAATCAACACATATTGATGGTCCTTATGATAAGACAGAATTAAGGTGTACATTTTTTGGCTTTCCTGGGGTCTGCCGGAGCCATACCCTAACCCTACGCCATACATCTCGGGAACCGTATCTAAATCATATATATTCTTGTTTCTTATGATAAGGTGCATTAAGTGATTCCAATCAGGGCTCTGTTGACGGGCCTCCGTGGTCTAGTGAATAAGAGTGCTGACTAAATCATTAGATCTCACCCCTATGTTTCGTGCCTGGCTCAGGTCACATGTGGGCTGCAAAGTTCTGCAACATAAGGTCAGGTGGAGTTTCTCTGGGTACTCCTATTTTTGCCGACCTGATAACCGATCGGCTTGATATAAGTGAAATAATCTTGAAAGAGGTGTAAACCCCACCCCCACCCCCAACCCCTCCTCAAAACAAAAACAGGTCTCTGTAGGGTCCATGCCCGAACTGCTCCAATTCATAAACAGCCTAATATTTCAGATTCGGGGCCCAAATGGGTGCTCATTTGAGTATGGGGTTACGTTTGGGAGTCTTTACAATTAGTTGATGTTAAAATACATAGCTGCCAGTGAGCAGTGCCCTTGGGTTTCTTGTTCTAATTTCGGTTCCAAATTTAAATGTCTGTGTTCCCGCCCCCGCCCTTCGGGGCTTGAAGAAATAGAGTGGCTGCATGATGCTTCCACGCAGAGCTGAAACCGACCCGCACACGAGTACTGGTAAATCGCTTAGGGGATCTAAGCATGCCCAGGCAAAGCGGTGCGAGTTGGGCCGTCCATGACACCAATAGGGTTTGAGATGTCATTTCACCTCAATGACGGCTAAAAGCCCAACAAATTGGAAGCAAGATCTCCCAAATGAATTAAATAGTGTTGTATGGGACGTTAAACCTCAATCCAAACAAACAGGTGTAAACACAAAATGAACAGCAACTGCTTAAGTTTACAAAATACTGAAGGGACTCCACCTATCCGGGCTTGGATCAATAAATTGTGCTGCATGGTGCTTCCACGCAGAGCTGAAACTGACCGCACATGAGTACTGATAAACCGCATAGAAGGTCTCAGCCTGCCCAAGCAGAATGATGCGAATCATATAGTTTATCTCGGAAACCCTAAACCATGTCCATGCATGTATGTATGGGCGGCAGGTTTTGAGATGTCATTTGATTTGAATGTCGGGTAAAAGTCCCACAAAATTGGCAGCAACTTCTTCAAAATGACCTGAATAGTGTTGACAGGGATCAAATCAAATAAAAATATACAATATATGACTATTTGGTAGAAATGTAAAATTCTCATTTCTAAGCTGATACACATGACATATCATGCTGTGAGCTGTTGCCACAGGTCAGGCAGGTTGTTCCAGGTAATCTAAGGAACCTGAACCTTGATTGACCTTATTCTGTATTTTGGTTCCTTCTCAATGGATTTCACCAGGTCCTGTATTTTTGATAAGGGGCAAATAATAATACATATTTCTACAGGTTTACTGTAGTTGTGTACCTTGTTAATGAGAGTGACTTCATTACAGGCTAAGACTTTACTAGTCGAGTCAAAACAGGACAGTCTGGCCAAATACAGGTCGTTAGAAAGTGTCCATCGTTCTTAATTCCTTATTCATTTTACATAATCACAAAAAGCCTGTAATTATATTAAGGAAAGGTCTATTGCCAGTCGACTGGCAATAGCCAAAACACGTTAAAATGGCTATTGACAGTCGACTGGCAATAGCCAAAACACGTTAAAATGGCTATTGACAGTCGACTGGCACTAGCCATTTTAACGTATTTTGGCTATTGCCAGTCGACTGGCACTAGCCATTTTAACGTATTTTGGCTATTGCCAGTTGCTTCTTGTTTTTTTTTTTTTTTATAATTTATATCATACGATTGTTATTATTTTTACAGTAGGTCATATTCCATATACAATATGATCCTATGCAGACAAACATATACTGCGCCGCTACGAGGCGGTTTTAATGTTTATCTATCCTCAACGATTTTCAGCAGTAAATCAGCTGACAGGTCCTTATGAGGACCACCACCCCTGTTAACACCACCTTATACCGAAAAACATGGACATTACATTGGCATGCCTCAATGTCCTAAACATAGTTTTTTTATAACTGATTGAAGCGTTTCTACCCAGTATCCCCAATCTATGTTTAGACTGAAAAAATACTCAAAATTCAGCTGAACGATGCTAGTTCTCGAGATAAAATGGAGTTAGTTTAAGATTTTCTTTCATGGTTCCCTGCTACATACATTCTTGTTTCCTACTACATACATGGATATTGCGTCGCATCATCATCGGTTTAGCAGTACTAACAAGTCCATATAAATAAGACTTCTGTTAGCCACACTTTATACAGAGAAAGTAAAATTTACATGGATGTACCTTATTCTCATATAGATTTTGGAAATTTCTAACGAATACCTACAATCTATGTTTCGACTGAAACATTATGTATATAAACCCTATTGGTTTCATTGGGCGGCAGGGCTTTAGATGTCATTTCATCTCAATGTCGGGTAAAAATCCCACAAAATTGAAACAACGTCTCAAAAATGACCTTTACTGTGTTGACGGGGACGTTAAACCTCAAAACAAATGAATTTGGGTGTGGAACTAATCAAGCTTCTCGGCGGATTTAATACTGACTCGTCATACAACTATGAAGGAACTATTTCAGGGGGGTATGTCCAGGGGGATTTTGTCCACCTCAACACATGACGGGGGGATTTTGCCCGCCTTTACAAAAAGGGGAGGGGAGTGGGATTTTTCGGGGTGATTTTGTCCGTGATTCGGAGAAAAAAGTGTTTTGCGGCGGTATTCATTTTTAAATTATTACATAGAGTTTAGACGCTTGTTAGAAAGGTGGATATAAAGAGCAACAATACATGTAATCTACGCTTTGGCTAGAAAAAAAGAAGAAGACGAACACTATTGGACAAGATTACAACCAATTTTGTGATGTTGTCCGTGTTGTTGTTGTTTTTGTGTTGTTTTTTTCAAAGACTTTCTTTCCTACATTCGTTAGATTTTATGAAAAACATAGATTGTAGATACTTTTTAGAACCACCTCTTCTGACTAGAAATAAGAAAAATACTGAACATGATTAAACTCAATTCTGTGACTTAACCTCTAAAGCATGCCACAAAGCACAACTAATAAATAAAGGGACGTTTTCAAAAGCCACCCCCTTCTTCTTTTGCTCTTATATGGGCATATAGATGTTCTATTTAGTAACGTGTTCTGTATGTTTTATTGTTATTATATTTTACACTATGCATTTAATAGAGGGCCACACGAGAGCCTCATCTTGTACTTAATTGAGGTTCTCTATCAAAATAATCAAATCTGACTAATGAAAACAAAAAACGTCATCGGGCATCAACTCCGATCGCCAGTTGTAGTGGGACCCCAGCGAGAAGCAGAATGGGGCCGTAGTGTCCTGGTATATGGGGCCGAGGTGTCTAGGGGCCGCGATGTCAAGGAGCGGACCCGTATAGGGTTTCATTTTTATGCTGGGCCGAGGTGGAAGTGGGGCCGAAGTGTCTAGCGGCCGAAGTGTCAAGGAGCTGCGGTGGTTTTGGGGCCGAGGTGTCCTGTTACATACAGTAAAACTTCGATGGCTCGAACACCTAGGGCTCGTTTACCATGGATGAGTCGAACCCGTTCTCTAGTCAGCAGGGAGTTCCTCCAAATACGATATAGGGGTAATTTAGGAAGATTTTCTTCATTTATCTTGCAAATGTATGCTGTGTGCACTCATTAGACTCGCCTCGATGAGGCGATTCTAATGAGTACACACAACATACATTTATAATGCAGATCACCGAAATGATATCCACAAGTATCTCCAAAATGCCTCCTGGTATGGCACTAATAGTAGTCCTCTGTGGCTCGAACTACCGCTGTCTCGAACAAATGTTCATGGTCCCAAAGTGGTTCGAGCCATCGAAGTTCGACTGTATATTCCAAGTGGTTTAAAAGTGGCTAATATGTTCAAACTAATTCCGGGCAAATAAGTTAGCTGATAAGTAAATGGCACGACTCTTAAGTCTCACAAGATCATGAACTGTGGGCTTTTTACCAGCTACAGGTAATTTCTCGGTTTTCTTTATAAACAAGATTAATTACTGGAAGCTGGAAATAGTGAAACTGAGTTCATGAACTACACATCCTGTTGCTTATTGTCTTTGATTCTTTGACAGGTGTAATTACTAGCCGCGGGTAATAAGAAAACTAATTTTACATTGGCCAGTTAATCCGAATTGTCATTATTGGCAAGATGTTTCTTTCTATTTTGAACCATGTGACTGATAAATATTGGTGTTGTGGCTATGTTAAAATCTCTCCTAAGGCATTAGGGGACAGCTTCGCATTTAAGGATTGACCTTCCAATTATAATTTCAAGATAAATACAATTGATTAAATGACTGCATATGCATTTTTGATGTATTAATGTTTATTGGTAATTCAATCTTGCTGCCTAAACCGCTGTACAGATAACATCTCGAAATCACGCCTTTATAATTCTGTAAAATTGGGGTTTACATGGGAAACTCTTACTTTCCTTATTTCTGCTCAAAATAATACCCACAATATATAGAACCGCCTCGGTTGAAGTGGTTTTAACGTGTACTCATAATCTATATTTTGAACAGGAATAAGAAAAATATCGCAATTTTTCGTCTAAAATTTTCGTGTTTTGCAGGAAAATTTTTGAAAGTATTTGTATACGCGTGTTTTCGTAATGTATCTTGCTCTCTGAAGCGCTGTAATACATTTCAGATAATGTACAATAGAATGGGAAGGCAATGATCAGGAATCGATACAATTAACGCACAGCTCCCATCAGAGACACCAAAGGGAAAGAAACACAAACGTGGAAATTACAAGACCCTTATGAAAACATCAAAAGCGGAAAGCCAAAAGGACAGTTACTGTCCCACAAAACGGTCAGTTTGCTACCCAAAACAAAAAAGGATAATTGATACTGACATCCAAACCATAACAAAAATTAACCGCTTGGAATGGTCAGTGAAACGAATTCCACAATACTAACATCATAGTGTAGTTTATATTTCTTGTCCTAGTGGATCATTGAATCCCTTGTGTAATTTTAAAATATTTGAGGGTCACTGATGAGGCCTAATTGGCCGAAACTAGCTAGTATGGCCCAGAAATATGTACACTCCATATTTTACATTTGTGTGGTGTATTCCCTGCTTCCAAAGCTAACCCTAGATGAGCCTAAATTGCGAATTATATGGCGCGATTTTAGGAAACCATAAATGAACAAAGACCTTTTTCACGGCAAATGAAGACACTAGTCTTCATTTATTTACTTGTATCTATTTATAAGCTCACCTAAGCTCCAGGTAAGCTTATGATGTGGCCTGTTGTCGTTCGTCCGTTCGTCGTTAACTTATCACATTTTCGCCATCTCCTCCCAAGCCGAAAGTCAGATAAAGCTGATACCTGATGGAGGCATCCTGGTGACATGGAGATTCAGTTTTGCTAAAATTGTTCCGTTCGGATTTCCAAGATGGCCGCCCATGGCGGCCATCTCGGAATTCTTCAAACGGCATCTCCTTTCGAACCAAAGGTCGGATTGAGCTGAAACTTGACGGGAGACATGGAGATTCAGATTTGCTAACATTACGAAAACACGGATATAGAGGATCTTGCATGAGTGCTCATGTATTATTGAATTTATTAAACGAGTTGAGGAAAATGGATAAAATGCGAGGCTTTGCCGAGCATTTTATCCCTTTTGCTCAACGAGTTTACATGTATTATTGAATTTATTAAACGAGTTGAGGAAAATGGATAAAATGCGAGGCTTTGCCGAGCATTTTATCCCTTTTCCTCAACGAGTTTACATGTATTATTGAATTTATTAAACGAGTTGAGGAAAATGGATAAAATGCGAGGCTTTGCCGAGCATTTTATGCCTTTTCCTCAACGAGTTTAACAAATTCAATAATACATGGGCACGAATGCAAGATTCTATTTATCATATGACATTTAAAACGCATTTTATTCACAATTGTTTACAAAAATATCAATATTCCGCCATTAGTAAACGCGACGTCGTTAGGACGTCGTACATGTAACGTTACGGGACGTATCTAGCTAATTTGCATATTTAATACACTAGTGGATTATCGAAAATATTACATGGCGTTATTACACTCTCAGACGCGACGTCATATGATAAATACCAATACATAATAAATCTTTTCGCTGAATAAATGAAGATTTTATGATGAGATATTGTTTTTGTTATTTCTGCTCAAAATATAGATTGTGTGTACACGTTTGAACCGCATCGTCGAGGCGGTTCTAACCAGTACCCACAATTTATATTTCAGAACAGAAATAAGAAAAAAATAAGGTTTAACCTCGTATACCCCAGTTTTACCATATAAAAGTGGGGTTAAAGGGGGGCAAATTATATAGGTGTGTTTTCGTGATGAAATCGTTCAGTTCCGATTTTCAAGATGGTCGCCATGGTGGCCATCTTGAAACTTTTACAAACGACATCTCCTCCCGAACCTATAGTGGGCTTAAGCTGAATTTTGATGGCTGCCATCTTGAAATTCTTCAAACGACATCTCCTCCAGAACCAAAGTCGATTTGAGCCGAAACTTAATGGGAGGCATCGGGGTGCCAAGGAGATTTAGATTTGTTGCAATCATTCCGTGTTATGGCGGCCATGTTGAAATTCTTCAAACGAAATCTCAAGGTCGAATAAAGCTGAAACATAATGGGAGGCATCAGGATGACATGATTATTTAGGTTTTTCTCTCACCGCTGTAGTTCGAGCCTGGTTCTGCAACGGAAGGTCATGTGTTTTTTTCTCAGGTTACTCCGGTTTTCGCCCATCTTTAATGAACAATCGGCTAGATATGAGTGAAATAATCTTGAAAGGGCCATAAAAGCAAAATAAATAATAATAATAATAATAATTAGATTTGCTAAAATTGTTCAATTCCGATATCAAAGATGACCGCTATGGCTGCTTTCTTGAAATTCTTCAAACGACATCTCCTCCCAAACCGAGGTCTGATTAAACTGAAACTTAATGTGAGGCATTGGGCGGCAATGAGATTCAGATTTGCTAAAATCATTAAATTTCGATATCCATTACGAAAACATGCCTATACCAATACAATGTAATCTTTATCGCTTTAAAAAATGAAACTTTTAAGATGAAAAATTGTGATATATTTCTTATTGCTGCTCAAAATATAGATTGTGGGTACTCGTTAGAATCGCCTCATTGAGGCGGTTATAACGGGTACCCACAATCTATATTTTAGAGCAGAAATTAGGAAAATAAGGGTTACCCCTGTAAACCTCAGTTTTACTATATAAAATGGGGTTCAAGGGGGTCAAAATAATATAGGCTTGTTTTCGTGATGCTAGATGGCCGCCATGGTTGCCATCTTGGAATTCTTCAAACGACATCTTCTCCCGAACCAGAGGTTGGATCAAGTTGAAACTTCAGGGATGGCCTTTGGGCGAAATGGCTATTCAGATTGGCGATCCTCACTGTTGTTTCATCTCTGTGGTTGTTTGATTTTTTGTGTTCTCGGGGATTTTGCACTGATGAGTTAGGAGGCCTCCATGCGGACTGAAAACATTATTTGTCTAAATCGCGTCGGAAGTAAGGGCGAGGATTGCGGCCGCGTGAAATCGATTTAAGCCCCCCACTACCCCCCGACAAGCCCCCCCACCCCCCACCCCCCTTGAAATTCTTCAAAATACATTTTCCGACCCAGAGATCAGATCAAGCTGAAACTGAATTGGAGGCATTGGGGCGACAAGGAAATTCGGATTTGCTAAAATCGTTTCATTTCGATGTCCAAGGTGACCACCACCTCATGAACCAAAGGCGGATGGAGTTGACACTTGATTGGAGGCATCGGCGCAATATGGAGATTCAGAATTGCTGAAATTATTCTGTTTTGTTATCTACGATGACTTCCATGTTGGCTATATTTAAAATCTTCAAACCACATCAAGTTGAATTGAGCTGAAACTTGACGGAAGGAATTGGGCTGACACGGAGATTCAGACTTCTTAGTACCACTCTGTTCTGACATTTCAGATGGTTGCCACGTTGGCCATATTGAAAATCTTTAAACCAAATCGAATGGTTTGTTGCACTGAGTTGAAATTGGTGGGAGGCATTTGGATGACATGGAGATTCAGAATTTTTAAACTGGTTGCATTATGATGGCGGCAATCTTGAAATTCTTCGAAGCACCTGTATAGTAATTGCATATAAGGTTTACAGGGAGGGGTCTTAGAGGGGCGGATCAGGTTTTGTCAGTATATATGTTAAACTCGCTTAGTCCAAAATAAGATTCGGTATTTTGGCTTTTTTGCAAGCGACCATATACATCATAGCTTTGTTTGTGTTACAGTTGTATTCACATGATTGGTTGACTTGGTTTACTTTTTTGATAACAGAATATGCCAAAGGCAGGTGCAAAACATAGCTCTGGCCTGCCATACTATACATTTCCACTCTGCGCAAATGAATCCTTAATCAGAATGAGTTGTTCAGAAACTTAATCAGAAGCATCACGATTACATGCAGATTCAGAATTGCTACAGGCAATGGGATCTGATAGACAAAATAGCCACCAATGCACAATGTTATATATTATCAGCCTCATCCCGGTAAGCGATTCGGGCCCACTTGGGCCACTAGTTTAACAGGTAGAAGAAAGTTGTTTTATTCAAAGACTGTCTTTAAATTTAAAGACTGTCTTTAAATTTAAAGACTTTTTAGTCTGTACATTTAAAGACTAACACTGAGTAACACAAAGGAAAATCATGAAAATGATGTAACACGAAAAAGTCGCATTCTTATACGCAGCCTCAGTCTTCATCTCATTAATAAAAGGTGCGTTGCTATAGACTGCATATATTTTATTGTCTTTTAATATCGTTTTAATAATAGAAATAATTAAGAAATAAAACAACACAGTTCCTTCCCTTATATTTCACAAATGCCGTGAAAGTTCGCAGTAAGGGAGGAAATATCTGTCAAAGGTCGAACATGAGAGGAGTTTCGTACTGACGTCATTTCGTTTTCGGACATTTTAATGTTATAGTCCGTCTGAAACTTTCATCACTTTTAGTTGTCAGAAAAAAAACTGTCTGTCGAAGCGAGTGGTCGGTATATTTACAAAATGATAAAATCGTATACACATTCATTCCTGAGTTCATTTTATCAATGAATCTTATTACAAAACCTGTTTTTCTGAGAACTCTTCAATTATGGTGGAAGGAATTTAATTAAGTAGAGACAACTATATAATTTGCAGTTACACTTAATTAAATATTCCATAGATAACGGCCATATTACTATAAACAGCAAAGTGCGATTTTTCCGGTTTACACCATTTTCATTATTTAATTTGTGTCAGTCTTTAAATTTACAGACTAAAAAGTCTTTTAATTTAAAGACAGACTTTAAATTTAAAGACAGTCTTTAAGACAGTCTTCCTTTGTTTAGGTTTCCATTATGGTCTGGTCGCTTAATGTTTGTATTTCTTTCCCTTTGGTGTCTTTTATGGATGGAGTAAGTTAATTGTATCAATTCCTGATCTTTGTTTTACTTCTACTTTTTAAATATAACGCTTTCTTCTACCTGTTTAACATAAAAAGTTGTCATTCTGAGAACTTCCTTTGAAAATGTGGATACCTATATGTTTACATGGTATTTACTGTATTTCAAAATTTGGATACCTATGTGTTTACATGGTATTTACTGTATTTCAAAATAAGAAATATCAAGTTTACTACATATGTATATCTTCCGATATTGTATGATCGGTCCCATTAGGAAAACATGTCCGTAAGAAATAATGACGTCCAACATGGTGTCAGAAAATGATAAATATTAGGTAAAATGATAACATCTTTATTATTTCTGCTTTCAACATAGAGTGTGGGTGCTCGTTAGAACCGCCTCAGTGAGGCGGTTATAACGAGTACCCACAATCTATGTTTTTGAGCAAAAAAGGTAGATAATGTAAACCCGACTTTTCTCTATATAAAGTGGGGTTTAGGGGGTCTTAGTTTCCACGGACTTGTTATCGTGATTAATGTATTAAAATTCAAATATTTTTTGTCAAATTAAATATTTTAAGAAAAAAGATCACGTTAATTTGTAAAATAAAATGTGTATCCATCTTTAGTAAACAAATTAAGACGTTTTTTATCTAAAAACTAATTATCTTTACAGCACGATGATGTTTGTTTCTTCGACACTTTTGTGCCTTCGGTTATAGGCTGCAGATGCAGAAGAGTATAAAAAGTAGAAGTAAAACAAAGATCAGGAATCGATACAATTAAGTTACTCCACCTATCAAAGACCCCATAGGGAAAGAAACACAAACATTAAGCGACCAGACCATAATGTAAACTAAACAAAGGAAGGCCATAAGGACAGTTACTTTCCCACAAAATGGCAAAATGGCCATCCAAAATAAAAAGACACAAGTGATACACACAGTAAGTAACAAACAACACCATAAATAAACCGCCACAGAAGAACCGCCTTGGAACGGTCAGTGGAATGATTTCCACTGCGGGGCTTAAATCGAATTTACGTGGCCATAATCCTCGCCCTTACTTCCGTCGCGATTTAGACAAATAATTTGTTCAGTCCGCATGAAGGCCTCCTAACTCATCGGTGCAACATCACCGTGAACACACATAATCAAAGAACCACAGAGTTGAGACAACGGTGAGGACTCGACAGGAAGAAACCACTGAATTGCTGGAGCAAAAGAAAACCAACAGTTAGACTCCGATGGGCCCGACCAGAGACAGAGCATCAGGCACCAACCAACATTACCTTGAATTAGATCTCTCTAGTTCTCAGTAAGCCTTTACCTTGGAGCCGTCATAGAATCTGAGATAAGTCTCATTAGATCAGGACTTGTATCTCGTCTTTTCAGGAAATTGAATATTGGGACATTTAATTATCGAGCTGTATATTCATGATTCTAACATGACGTTAACGTTTTTCCCATTGAACCCAGTGGAAACGTCAGCGTTTGCAAATATGCGATAATTCACGTCGTCAACGTGGTGCGTGCAATTTGGCGTCATCGTGACGTTGCATGTAAACATTTCCTTCTGTCGACATCCGCTGCAAAATAGTCCCCAAGATAACGCTTTGTTACTACTGTATTTCAGTTTAGCATCATGTTAGAATCGAAATAATTTCCACGCACCCGGTGTGTTATCGTGATTAACACACGGTGTTGTCGGGCAGATGCGAATATTAATTCACTCCGGCTTCGCCGTCGTGAATTAATATTTCGCAATCTGCCCTCCAACACCGTGTGTTAATCACGATAACACACGGTACGTGGAGATTATTTCTTAATTAGTATGTAAAGATACAAGACATGTATAGTAGTCGCAGAGAAGATTGACTAGGCGGAGCGTTCGTTTGTAAACGAAGCTTTGGCGTATATGGCCATTTGGTCCGCTTGCAGAAAGCATGCGAAAGTCACTCTACCGAATCTTCTGGTGGACTCAGCGAATTTGACATATATTGACAACACCCGAATAGCTCCGCCTAGTCAATTTTATCTGCGACTACTATACAAAGTATTTATTGTATTTCGAATTAAGAAAGACTTTTTATATAGAGGATCTTACATGAACTTTCATGTATTATTGAACTTATTCAACGAGTTGAGGAAAAGGGATAACGTGCGAGGCTGGTTAAAATGCGAGGCTTTGCCGAGCGTTTTATGCCTTTTCCGCAACGAGCTGAATAAATGTAATAATAAATTTTATCGTATGACATTTAAAAACAATTTCATCCAGGATTGTTAACGTTTTAATTCATCATTATTAAACGCGAAGTCGTTGCGGATGCCGTACGTGTAACGTTACGGGGCCTTTCCAATTTATTTGCATGTTTAGTTCACTAGTGGATTACCGAATTTAATACATGACGTTATAACATTCTCAGACACGATGCCATATAATAAAGCTCAATAAGATATGTTAAGCTATACTTATATGTCGTCTTCTTTAGGATACATATTTGGATATGACACCATGTTTCTGTAGATCTTTTGACATTTTGAACTTGTTATCTACATGTTAGTGATCATTTTTATGTATTATTGAACTTATTCAGCGAGTTGAGGAAAAGGGATAAAATGCGAGGCTTTGTCGAGCATTTTATGCCTTTTCCTCAACGAGTTGAATAAATTTGATAATAAATTTTATCTTATGACATTTAAAAAGAATTTCATCCAGGATTGTTTTATTCCATCATTAGTAAACGCGACGTCTTTGCGGAAGCCGTGCGTGTAAGGTTACGGGGCGTTTCCAATTAATTTGCACATTTAGTTCACTAGTAGATTGCCGAATTGAAAACATGGCGGTATTACATTCTCAGACACGATGCCATATAATAAAGCTCAATAAGAGATGTTCAGCTGTATTTATATGTCGCCTTCTTTAGGATATATTTGGATATGACACCGTGTTTCTGAAGAACTTTTGACATTATAAATTTGTTATCTACATGTTAGTGATCATTTTAAAAAGTCGTACCGACTATAAAAACATCAAGAAAACACGTCCATACATATATCCCCCCCCCCCCTTGAACTCCATTTTTATAGAGTAAAACTGGGGTTTAAAGGGGTAACCTTGTTTTTCTTATTTCTGCTCTAAAATATAGATTGTGGGTACTCGTTATAACCGCATCGAGGAGGCGGTTCTAACGAGTACCCACAATCTATATTTTGAACAGAAATAGGAAAAGATCACATTTTTTCATTGTAAAATTTTCGTGTTTTTTCGGCGTTCAAGTTTACAACGTATTCGTTTTGGCTTATTTCGTACTTAAACATAACAGAAATGTAAACCACCATTAGGCGATGTGCAGAAGACACAAACTGTAACTCTGGCTTTACAGCTTTTTGAAATTTGACCCTTTGAACAATGAAAAAAGTAGTTTTAGTTATTCCTTGTGCCTGTTATGTAACTTGAAAACCATTTGGTATATTTTCAAGATACTTTACACACAAATGAAAAGCACTATTAGACTAAAACGGAAGCAGAAGACAAGAACCGTAACTCTGACTTTACTACATCTGGAATTATGGCTTTTTTTATTTATAATTATGGTTTTATTTATAACTCGTGTCTCATGTGTAAACAAATGTTACGAAAACACGCCTATACAAATACATTGTAAATTTGACTGCCGGAAGAGACGAAAATGTTACGATGAAAAATTGTGATATTTTCTTATTTCTGCTCAAAATTTAGTTTGTTGGTACTCGTTAATGAGGCGGTTCTAACGCGTACCCTTATTCTATATTTTAGAGCAGAAATAAGAAAATAAGGTTTACCCTGTAAACCCCAGTTTTACTATATAAAAGTGGGGTTCAAGGGGGTCAAAATTATAAAGCAGTGTTTGTGTGGTTCTTGTACACTCGACAGCTTTCAGTTCTATGGTGTAGTCCTTGCTATGGATCATTAAACTCTAGACCCTTCTGTTAAGTCTGTCCGGACCTACTCAATAGGACCTAAAAAGTGTTACATGGGCCATGAAACTCCAGATGCTTATCTTTAAGCCTGTCCAGGAAAAGTGTGGTAAGGTTTTATGACCTAAAATGTTTCAAATGGGCCATTAAATTACAGGCACGTATGTTTAATCATGTCCAGAAAAATTGTGGTAAGGCAAACTGACCTACTCAGTAGGACCTAAATAGTGTGGATCTAGCCATTTAACTCCACCCACTTATGTTTACGCCTGTCCAGAAAAAAATATGGTAAGGTTAACTAACCTACTCAATAGGACCTAAATAATGTTGACATAGACAGTTGTGTTTAAGCCTGTCCAGTTAAAGTGATTATCAATCAGATAGGGTTATCCTTTGAATGAAAGGAATAAAAAAAAAAAAAAAAAAAAAAAAAAAAACAGAACTGAAAGTTTTGAAGTGTAAGATTTATGACCTGTACAATGATACAGCGTCGGTCGATTCCCTTATACGGAGGACCCGCGTTATAACGACAGTATTTGTTCCCTATTATTGTGGCGTTATAATGAATTTGCCATTATAAAGAATCCTAGTTAGGATTATGATAGGTTATAAAGGTCTTTCCCACATCATAACTCCAAGAAACAAATGTTATAGACATTTATTAGAATTACCTCGATGAGGCGATTCTAACAAATTTAACATTGGTTTTTGAGTATTAAATTACAAGAACCTTTCATGACTATGGGTTCGGTTTGGGCATTTCAAAACCGAAAGCCCAAGCCGCACGGAATTAGAGGTTAAACATTGAGCTTAGAATTCACTCCATTGGAAGTGCCGTTGTAATTAGTTTTGGCGTTATAACGAATGTCGTTATAACGCGGATCCTCTGTATTGTATATTAGAATCTTTCGTACATGTAGCCACTGCCTGACAATAGTGAACAGGCTATGGCCATTAAGACATTCGCCAAAATGTTTCGGAGGTTTTTGAATGTGGTACGGGTCAACTTTCTAAACGTGTAAAACGTAACCTACAAGCATTATGACGCAATTCTATTGCATGTCTATACTGAGAGGTGGCATTCCTCTAAAAACAGCCAGACGATCAACATTGTTTCATTATAATATTGTCATTTTGAACTCATTCGACCTGTCAAAGATAAGTCTTTCGTGTACACCAGATCAGGAAATCCATAGTTTTAGCTTGGGATAGAAATTCTGTTCTAACCCTGGTGTTCTTACCCAAAATCGAATACTCTGACGTGTTTGATAAATGCACTGGCTGAATACGACCTCATATGCACCGTCGTTAAAGTTGACGTCACAGCACGTTACGTGACGTCACTAAACATTCCTGTAGTGTCATCATAATATGGCGGACGTCGGTAACCGAAGTGACTATAGCATTAAAATCCGCACCAAGAAATGGACGGTATGCAAGAAAAAGAATCCTATATGGGTGTGAGGGGTGGATAGAAAAATACGTCCCTCGGGATCACTGTCCGACATCACTCGGCAAGCCTCGCGATACCGGACAGTGACTCTCGGAGGTCATAAAACCTTACCACTATTTTCCTGGACCCATGTAAGATTCTTATATTCTGGACCTGCTTAAACATAAGTGCCTGGCGTTTGACACTATTAAGGTCATTTTGAGTAGGATTCGTGATGCCGGACAGTGACCCTCGGGGCGGATTTTTCCATCCACCACTCACACCCATATAAGATTCGTATATTCTAAACGCCTGAGGTTTGAGCTTGTAGATATCCATTGACAGTCCTTTCCCAATTGGGTCTCGCGTTGTCGTCTTGCCATTGTTGCCCATCTGTCATAGGAAAGACACCGCATGAGGACGTAAGATCTCGTCGATGCAGAGTTGACCGGTCAGTATTCCTGGAACAACGAGGTCACTTTGTCTGTCCGCCGTCGCATCCGTCAAGTCCATGATGCTTCCTCCATTACAAGTATGGCGTTGCTGCAATTCGTCTCACCGGTTCGACGCCTGACAAGTGATTGCCCTCATCTCAAGATAAAAGTGAAGGCAATTATCAGGAAACGATACAATTGACCCACAGCTCCCATCAGAGACACCAAAAGGAAAGAAACATAAACATGAAACAACCAGACCCTAATGGAAACATCAACAGCGGAAAGTCAAAAGGACAGTTACTTCCCCACAAAATTGCCAATTGGCTTTCCATGACGATTCTATGACGGTTCCAACGTAAAGGCTTATTGAGAATTAGAGAGATCTAATTCAAGGTAATGTTGGTTGGTGCCTGATGCTCCGTCTCTGGTCGGGTCCATCGGAGTCTAACTGTTGGTTTTCTTTTGCTCCAGCATTTCAGTTGTTTCTTGCTGTCGAGTCCTCACCGTTGTCTCACCTCTGTGGTTCTTTGATTATTTGTGTTCACGGTGATGTTGCACCGATGAGTTAGGAGGCCTTCATGCGGACTGAACAAATTATTTGTCTAAATCGCGACGGAAGTAAGGGCGAGGATTGCGGCCACGTAAAATCGATTTAAGCCCCGCAGTGGAGATCATTCCACTGACCGTTCCAAGGCGGTTCTTCTGTGGCAGTTTATTTATGGTGTTGTTTGTTACTTACTGTGTGCATCACTTGTGTCTTTTTATTTTGGATGGCCATATGGCCATTTTGTGGGAAAGTAACTCTCCTTATGGCCTTCCTTCGTATATGTTTCCATTATGGTCTGGTCGCTTAATGTTTGTGTTTCTTTCCCTTTGGTGTCTTTGATAGGTGGAGTAAGTTAATTGTATCGATTCCTGATCTTTGTTTTACTTCTACTTTCCAAAACAAAATAATAAAAGCGATACAGACACTCAAAGACAAGCCATAACAAAAATAAACCGCGACACGAGAACACTACTACCCAACTAAACCACTAGGTTTCACGAAGCGGCAAGACGCGCACCTTTTTCTCCTGTACAAAGTTATACATTCTAAGTGCTTTACTAATACTTAAGTTCGGTCGGTTTCAACTCTTCGTGGAAGCATATATATTTCTTCAAGCCCAGATGTGGTAATGTTGCAAGTCGATCCTCGGCATGGCATATGACGTCGGTAAACTTTGGCTTGCCCATATCTTGCCTTATTCTGTCGATGGACTTTGCTTTGTGTTGAACGCCATGGCACCCGCCGAATAGATGCCCCGCATGGAGCTCCCCGCTTGCCTTAGCTAGGTCTTCATTTGACAATTTTGACCAAAGTCTATTGTGTTTTCTACAGTAACAACGCTACAAAATTAACTGTTTTAAAATAACGATTAAAACAAAATTAACAAGGAAAGTATAACATGTTTTATAACATGTTATAATGAGTGGTATCTTGAATGATGTGGGATGAGAAAGAAATACGAACGCTGACGTATATGTTCTGAAACACATGCAGTGTGAAATACATTCTTACATATAAATGTTTATAAAATTTGAAAAATAGAAGTGAAGGCAATGATAAGGAATCGAAACAATTAACCCACATATCAGAGACTCCAAATGGAAAGAAACACAAACATAAAACAACAGACCCTAATAGAAACAGCAACAGCAGAAAGCAAAAGGACTGTCACTTTCCCACAAAATGGCCAATTGGCTATCCAAAACAAAATAATATAAGCGAGACAAACACTCAAAGACAAACCATAACAAAAATAAACCGCGACAGAAGAACCGCCTTTGAACAGTCAGTAAAACGAATTACACTAGGGGGTGGGGGGGGGGGCTTAAATCGATTTAACGTGGCCACAATCCTCGCTCTTACTTCCGTCGCGATTTAGACAAATAATTTGTGCAGTCCGCATGAAGGCCTCCTAAGTCATCAGTGCAACATCTCAGTGAACACAAAAAAATCAAACAACCACAGGGATGAAACAACGCTGAGGACTCGACAGCAAGAAACCACTGAAATGCTGGAGCAAAAGAAAACCAACATAACGGTATCATGATTTTGTTTTCTGATCTCACCAGTTCCAACTTTGTAAAAATGCCGGTTTTTAGGTATTTATTTTACCTCACTACAGCTGGTGTTTAGTGCCGTGTGGCGTCCGTAAAAGTCTCCCGGTGCCTCATCATAGTGCAGTTTATATTTTCTTTTCCTTTGGGATCATGGAGCCCATTCTGGTGACTTTGAAAATAAAATATCGCTTAAGCTGGTGCTAGGAGGCGTATGCAGGCTTGCAAACTATATCGATGTGTATGAAGAGACTAGATAAACTTTTATGTGTTAGCTTTTTATATACACCTTTTGTCACTATATTGATCATCTCGATATTTATTAATTGATTATCCTATATTACACAAGGTCAACCATTATTCAAAAATCATAAATCATGTTTTTAATTGCATCAATTAATAAAAGTGTCATTAATCAAGTAATTTCGTATTGGCCCAGTTACAGGTCCTCGGTCAGCTGTATTGGCCTCGGCCTTCGGCCTCGTGCCAATACAGCAGACCTCAGACCTGTAACTGGACCAATACGAAATTATTTGATTAATAACATTATAATATTAATTTAGGAAAAGTCATGTAATTCAGGTGCCTTTTGGTCATTAATGAGTTCACTTGGGTTTGCATTTCGATAATAAAAAGTGTTTTTCTCGGGTCTTTAATTTGTTTGTTTATAATAGTTTTGTAAAATGTGCGAGATGAGTATTCAAGACGCGTGATTACAAAAGATCAAAACGGTTGCCACATTTAGCTCGCCTGAGCCGAAGTATTGTAATCGGCCACAGTCCGTCGAAGCCCGTAGTCCGTCTTTCCGTTCCCAATTCGTTTAAATGACATCTCCTCCTAAACCACTGAAAAGATACTGACAAAACTTGCCAAAATGATCTGCGGTTAGTCAACTTTCATAGTTGTTCAATGAATTTCGTTCCACACAGAACTCTGGTTACCAAAGCAACAAATAGGAAACGATTAGCAAAACCTTTAAAAATCTTCTTGTCTGAAACCGGAACGCCCAGGTCTTTAATATTTGGAACGTCACCAGATGAACCTCTACAAAAGTTATATTACTTATAGCCCTGAGGTCAAAATTGTCCCCACCTAGGGGGTCGCATGATTTTCATAGCCCATTATAGGTAAAACATTTTTAAAAAATCTTCTTGTCTGAAAGCAGAAGGCCCAGGTCTTTGATATTTGGTACGTAGCTTCATCAATTCAAAGTCTACCAAGATTGATCTAATCATAGCCCTGAGGTCAAACATGGTTCCGCCCTGGTCCCTCTTGTTTTTACATAGACTTACATAGGAAAAACATACTGGTCTGAAACAGGAAGTAAGGTGTCTTTGATATTTGGTATACAGCTTTGTCTAGCGGACCCCTGCTAAAATTGTTCAAATTTTAGCTCTGTGGGGAAAAACAAATGGACCCGCCAAGTGTCCCACCTGTTTTACAAAGATATAAAATATTCTTGTCTGAAAGAAGAAGGCCCAGGTATTTGATATTTTATGTAGCTTTATCTAGTGGACCTCTACCAAGATTTTCAAAATAAAGCCCTGGAGCCAAAAATGTCTTCGTCGAGGGGCCCACATATTTTATAAAGACCAATAGGAAATCCTTTATTTTTTGTCTGAAACAAAAAGGCCTTTGGCCCAACCTGATGTTTGGTTCACAGTGTCGTCTTTTGGACCCTTGATAATATTTTCAAATTATAAAAAAATGGAAGTGGAGGCAATGATTAGGAATCGATACAATTAACCCACAGCTCCCATCAGAGACACCAAAGCGAAAGAAACACAAACATGAAACAACAGACCCTAATGGGAACATCAATAGCGGACAGCCAAAAGGACAGTTACTTTCCCCTCAAATGGCCAATAGGCTATCCAAAATAAAATAATATAAGCGACACAAACACACAAAGACAAACAATAACACAAATAAATCGCGACAGAAGAACCGCCTTGGAACGGTTAGCGGAAACGAATTCCACTGGGGTGGGGGGGGGGATGAGAGGGAGGGTGCTTAAATCGATTTTACGTTGCCACAATCCTCGTCCTTACATCCGTCGCTATTAAGACAAATAATTTGTTCAGTCCGCATGAAGGCCTCCTATCTCATCAGTTCAACATGTCCGTGAACATACAAATCAAACAACCACATAACCCTGGGGCCGAAAGGACCCTTTCAAGGGGCCCTTGTGTTTTATATAGACTCATATAAGGTAAACCTTTACAAACCTTCTTATATATCTCTGAAACTGGAAATAGAAGTTCAGACAATGAACGCCTACGACTTTGATATCTGGTTTGTCTCTTCATCTAGTAAACCTCTACCAAGATTGTCCAAATATGGCCCCGCCTAGGGAGCCACGTGTTTACAAACTATGTAGGGATAACCTTCAACAAAATCCTCTCGTCTGAAACGAGAAGACCCAGGCGTCTGATATTTGGTATACAGCTTTGTCGAATGAGCGGTTCAACCTCTGCCAAGATTTTCAAAATATAGCGCTGGGCCAAACATGACCCTGCTAAGGGGCCCACGTGTTTTGCTCAGACTTATATATGGAAAAACCTTAAAAATCCTGTCTGAATCCAGAAGGCCCAGGTATTGGATGCATGGTACACAGCTTTGTCTAGGGGACAACTGCCAAGATTGTTCAAATCATAGGCCTGGGGCCAAAAAACGGTCCAGCCTAGGGGCTAACATGTATTTCAATTACTTATATTTGGTAACTTTCAACAGCTTCTCGTCTGAAACCAGGAGGCCAAGGTCTTTGATATCTGGTAATATGTAGCTTCATCTAGTGGACCTCAACCAGCATTGTTCAAATTAAAGCACTGGGGCAAAATGGCCCCGCCTAGGGACCCACATGTTTTACATAGTCTTATATAGGGAAAATTAACATAAACTTATATAGGGATTTGCACTTTAAAAATCTTCTAGTTTGAAACCAGGAGACGCAGGCCTTTGGTATATGGTATACAGCTTCGTCTAGTGAACCTCTGCGAAGAGTGTTCTAATAATAGCCAAGGGACCTGAAATGGCCCGGCCCAGGGACACATGTTTAACGTTGACTTGTATAAGAAAACCCCTTTGAAAACCGTCCTGTCTTAAACTAGAAGGTCAAGGCCTTTGATATTTGGTTTCGAGCTTCATCTAAACATTCTGCTCTGAAACCAGAATGTCCTAGCATTAGATATTTGACTTGTAGCTTTGTCTAGTTGACCTTTACCTACTTTGTTCCAAAAATACCCCTGGGTCATACAAAGTCTTAAAACGATCTACGTTGTGAATCTTAAAAAAATAAGGGAAAAAAATCTCTTAGGTCAGGTGAGCGATATAGGACCATCATTGTCCTCTTGTAAATGTTTCTGACGCCCCTCATGTGATATGCAACATCTGTATCAGGCATTTGGTAAAAAAAGACCAACGCCTTTCGGATCCCTTTCAAGCACAATAGTAGAAGTAAAACAAAGATCAGGAATCGACACAATTAACTTACTCCACCCATCAAAGACACCAAAGGGAAAGAAACACAAACATGAAGCGACGAGACAATAATGGAAACCTAAACAAAGGAAGGCAATAAGAACAGTTACTTTCCCACAAAATGGCCAAATGGCCATCCAAAATAAAAAGACACAAGTGATACACACATTAGGTAACAAACAACACCATAAATAAACCGCCACAGAAGAACCGCCTTGGAACGGTCAGTGGAAAGAATTCCACTGGGTGTATGGGGGGGGGGGGGGTTAGGGGGGGGGGGGGTTGGGGTTCGGGGCTTCAATCAATTTTACATGGCCATAATCCTCGCTCTTACCTCTGTCGCGGTATACACTAATTTTGTTTAGTCCGCATGAAGGCTTCCTAACTCATCAGTATAACATCTCCGAGAACATACAAATCAATAAACTACAGAGATGAAACAAGGTTGAGGACTCGACAGCATACAACAACAGAATTGCTGGAGCAAAAGAAAACCCACAGTTAGACTCCGAGACAAGACTGACAATGTAAAGGATTTAGCCTACACAAAAATCTGACCACCAGCTGCTGAGATTTGCCGAGTTATGACCCATGTTCCACCTTGTTTGACTACCCCTTATGGGATCTGAAGCATCCGTATTAGGCGGTTAGGTGCAAAAGGACCACATCACGAAAACACGCCTATATAATTTTGACCCCCTCGAACCCCGCACTTATATAGAAAAACTGGGGTTTATAGGGGTTTACCTTATTTTTCTTATTTCTGCTTTGAAATATAGATTGTGGGTACTCGTTAGATGAGGCGGTTCTAACGAATGCCCACAGTCTATATTTTGAGCAAAAATAAGAAAAATATCACAATTTTTCATGATAAAATTTTCATTTTTTCGGCGATAAAGGTGGCAATGTATTTGTATAGGCGTGTTTGCGTAATGCGCTTTTCTGGGGCCTTTTAAGCACAGACTGACCATACACTTTGTATTAACGATGAAATTCACGAATATCCGACCAGCCGTTACTGATTTACTCGTCGTTATGTTCTATGGGTCATTACGCTTTCTTACGATTTGCAATTTTTGAAAGCTGACCCTTACCGCAGTCAGCCACATCTGAAACATTTTTGGCATGTCTTAATGACCAAAACCTGTTCAATTTTAGGCAGGCCGTAGCTGCTGAAAAATGTGATCTAACAAAAGTATATGATATTAAACCAACAGTGTAACAACCCATTGTTTGCTGCGAATATATACGAATGTTGGTTAGTACCTGATGCTTTGTCTCTGATCGGGCCCGTCGTAGTCTCAATGTGGATTTTTTTTTTTTGCTCAAGCATTTCAGTTGTTTCATGCTGTCGAGTCCTCACCGTTGTTTAATCTCTGTAATTGTTTGATTTTTATGTTCTCGAAGATGTTTCACTGACTTATTTCTTTGTCTAAACGACGACAGAAGTAAGGGCGAGGGTTGCGGCTACGTAAAATCGATTTAAGGGGAATTGGAAACACCTTCAGGGGAGGCAACTCCTGCAAAGATGTTTTTGTCTCCCATGTCGATAGGGGTCAACTCTTAAAGGAAAGAATTTGCTCCTTTAGGAGCAAATTCTTTCCTTTTAGAGTAGACCTTTTTTCGGATGGGCTGAGCGTATAGAAAAGCGAACAGGAAGTTCCAAAAGTGGTCTCCCTTTGAAAAATGGCGGAAAATTATGCTAGATCTTCCCATTCCGATTTAACCCCCTAGTGAAATATTTTTCACTCACAGTTCCAAGTCGGTTCTTCGGTCGCGGTTAAATTCTGTTATCGTTCGTTTATATATATCGCTTATATGTTTTTTGTTTTGTTTTTTGTGTGTTTTTTTGTTTTGATAGCAATTGACCGTTTTGTGGAATAGCAATAGGGTCCAGTTATTTTATGTTCGCGTTTCTTTTCTTTCGATGTCGCTAATGGGACGGGTGGTTTGTTTGTATCGATACCTGATCCAGTTATTTTATGTTCGCGTTTCTTTTCTTTCGATGTCGCTAATGGGACGGGTGGTTTGTTTGTATCGATACCTGATCCAGTTATTTTATGTTCGCGTTTCTTTTCTTTCAATGTCGCTAATGGGACGGGTGGTTTGTTTGTATCGATACCTGATCCAGTTATTTTATGTTCGCGATTATTTTCTTTCGATGTCGCTAATGGGACGGGTGGTTTGTTTGTATCGATACCTGATCCAGTTATTTTATGTTCGCGTTTCTTTTCTTTCGATGTCGCTATTGGGACGGGTGCCTTGTTTGTATCGATACCTGATCCAGTTATTTTATGTTCGCGATTCTTTTCTTTCAATGTCGCTAATGGGACGGGTGGTTTGTTTGTATCGATACCTGATCCAGTTATTTTATGTTCGCGTTTCTTTTCTTTCGATGTCGCTAAGGGGACGGGTGGTTTGTTTGTATCGATACCTGATCCAGTTATTTTATGTTCGCGATTCTTTTCTTTCGATGTCGCTAATGGGACGGGTGGTTTGTTTGTATCGATACCTGATCCAGTTATTTTATGTTCGCGTTTCTTTTCTTTCGATGTCGCTAATGGGACGGGTGGCTTGTTTGTATCGATACCTGATCCAGTTATTAGCTCGTCTGTTTTTGGAAAAAAAAAACTTTCGAGCTATTGTATCACTCCGGCGTCTGCGTTGTCGTCGTCTGGCGTCGTCGTTCCAAAAAAACTTAACCTTGGCTATAACTTAAAAAGTATTAGACCTAGCCTCATGAAACTTCATACACACACTCATCATCACAAGAGCTACATTTTGACCAAGGACCATAACAACATTGTTGATTTTGGCTGAACTATCTCCCCTTTTCCAATTTTTTTTCTGAAACACATTTTTTGCTCTCATTTTAATACTGTTCACAACAGAGCCTTCAAACTTCACATGAATGTTCCTTGGGACAAGACCTTTTCAGTGATACCACAATGTTTGATCTGTGACCTTGACCTTTGAACTTTGACCTATTTTTCGAAAATTTAACCGAAAACCTTAACCTTGACCATATTTCCAAAAGTATTTGGCCTACCTTCATGAAACTTCATACACATACTCACCATCACAAGAGCTACAATCCCTACAAGTTTTATAACTCCATCTTGCAATTTGATTGAATTATCTCCCCTTTTCTCCCCGTTTTTTTTTTAATTGTTTTTGTCTCTTATTTCAATACTATTCACAACAGAGCCTTCCAACTTCACATGAATGTTCCTTGGGACAAGACCTTTTCAGTCATACCACGCTTTTTGACCTGTGACCTTGACCTTTGAACTTTGACCTATTTTTCGTAAAATTAACCAAAAAACTTAACCTTGACTATATTTCCAGAAGTATTTGGCCTACCTTCATGAAACTTCATACACATACTCACCATCACAAGAGCTACAATCCCTACAAGTTTTATAACTCCATCTTGCAATTTGATTGAATTATCTCCCCTTTTCTCCCCGTTTTTTTAAATTGTTTTTGTCTCTTATTTCAATACTATTCACAACAGAGCCTTCCAATTTCACATGAATGTTCCTTGGGACAAGACCTTTTCAGTCATACCACGCTTTTTGACCTGTGACCTTGACCTTTGAACTTTGACCTATTTTTCGTAAAATTAACCAAAAAACTTAACCTTGACCATATTTCCAGAAGTATTTGGCCTGCCTTCATGAAACTTCATACTCACACTCACCCATCATCACAAGAGCTACATTGTGACACGGAAAAACAGACGAGCATGGCGCCGCTTGCGGTGCTCTTGTTTTATGTTCGCGTTTCTTTTCTTTCGATGTCGCTAATGGGACGGGTGGCTGGTTTGTATCGATACCTGATCATTGTCTTCACTTCTATTTATCTGGAGTATACCAGTGTGTGTTTTGTGCAAAAACACGACACCAGTCGAGTGAGCGTGGTCAGATTAGGACTGAGGTTGCGGGTTCGATTTTCGCCGTGTCTGTAGCATTCGTTCATGGATATTAAATATGAAATGTTAATCATCAAATATATTCCCTACGGCCATTCTCTACCCGCCCTTGGCATTCGGTCAGAGTAAAATGAATATATTTGTTGTGTGTTTCGTGTCTGATATTAACGTCCGGCCAATAGCTCTGGCCATATGGCCTAGATTTAAAGACGCATCCGAAAGTCTGGAGACCATTACGAAAACACGCCTTTTCAACTACAATGTATATTGAAACTTGTAGCATCCAAACAAAATAGATAAAGAAAAAATGATATTATTCATTTAACTGCTCAAGACATTGATTGTTGGTACTGGTTAGAAACGCTTCGGTGAGGCGGTTCTAACGACTACCCACAATCTATGATTTTGACAAAAATAAGAAAAATATTGTACGTCCTTATAAGCCCCAGTTTTGTTGTCTAAAATTGGGGTTTTAGGTGGTCAGAATTATAAGGGCGTGTTTTCCCGATTTAGCCCGGGATTGACGAACATAACCACTACATCACTGGGGCTTTCTAAATATAATTGTAAAGGGGCATATAAAGCCATGGATTTATGCTGAAATGAGCGTATTATTTTCACTTGTCATTATTCCACCATCACGAAAACACGCCTATGAATTTTTTATCCCCTTGAACCTCAATTTTATATAGTAAAACTGGGTTTTCGGGGGGTAAACGTTATTTTTCTTCTTTCTGTTCTAAAATATAGATTGTGGGTACACGCTAGAACCGCCTCGACGAGGCGGTTCTAACGAGTCCCCACAATCTACAGTAAATTCGAATTGTATTCGAAAGGTTTCCGGTTTCAGCGGCTGATCGCTGAAGATGACGTATCGATTAGCGAACCGCCTTTTGTGTTTTACTGGCTACCTATGTACCGCCCTAATTTGTTCTTAGAGAGCTGCTGAAGTCACGCTAAGATCAGCTGTTCGGTGTAAATTTCAACATGTTGAAGTTTTGCAGATTTAAAAGTGTGGACCCAACAGGTCTCCTGTGGGCACGCAAAAATCCGCCCAAATCTTTTACGGATGAGTTCTTAGTAACCGTCGAGTCGAGCAATTAAGTGACAAATATTTCTTTTTTATTTATTTATTTTCTGCCAACAGTGGCCAGCTCTTAAAGAGTAGATCCTTTTTTTCGTGGGACAGAGCTTATAGAAAGGCAAACAGGAAGTCCCGAAAGTTGTCCCCTTTTGAAAAAAAATGGTGGAAAATGCCAGGTGTTGACATTCCCCTCAAGAAACCAATATTTTTCCTTTTCTGCAAGATTTCATGTGACCAATAACAGACTTTAATTGACCAATATTTCTGCTTTTCTGTCAGTTTGTTTGTTTGTTTGCTTTGAGGTTTATCATCCAATTTTGTGGGAATTTTACTCGACATTGAGATAAAATGACATCTCAATCCCTGACGCCCAGTGAAACCAATAGGGTTTTTATGCGTCTCGTCGTTGATACGAAGCATAAAAACACACCTATATAATTTTGACCGCCTACCACCCCCTCCCAAACGAAAACTTGACTCAACGTTGGAACAGCGTTTTCAATTCTTTCTTTCTACTATCGGTCGAATCAACATCGGAGCGTTTTCAATTCTAGTGTGATCGGTCACTGACGCTCCAGGTTTGCATGATGAAAACATACACAGTAATTAGAGATCTTTAACCTGCACATAAAGGGCCTCCCTGCACGTGCGCCTTCCTGCACGTGCAGGGGGTCCCCAGTTAACGTTCCGATGCGGAGGACCATGCACTTTGTGGCATTCACCCGGAGCATGTTCGAACACCGCAGTTTTATTACCGCTGCCGGGAATCAAACCGGGAGCCTCTAGCACCATAGGCAAGTGCACTAACCATTGAGCTACTACGCTCGATTCAGTGTCGAGTGCCTGCTCGGCCACTTTAATACATGTATATACAGGTGTTCATTCATTGTTTCTCGTTTTGGCCCCCGCCCATCGGGGCTTGAAGAAATAGATGGGCTGCATGATGCTTCCACGCAGAGCTGAAAACGACCCGCACACGAGTACTGGTAAACCGATTAGAGGATCTAAGCCTGCCCAGGAAAAGCGGTGCGAGTCCATGCTCATAAACCCTATTGGTTTCATTGGGCGGCAGGGATTGAGATGTCATTTCATCTCAATGTCGGGTAAAAGTCCCACCAAATTGGAAGCAACGTCTCCAAAATGACCTATACAGTGTCGACGGGGACGTTAAACCTCAAATCAAACAAATCAAAAACAAATCTTTCTCGTTTCTGCACCAACACTGTGACTCATGTCGAACTTTAACGGACATCCAGGTAACTGCAGTCGGTTAAAGTAAATGCATAGATTTATATAGGAAATTGATAATTATTTCCCTATAAAATAAATAGTAATAGCAATATCTTTTCTGTGCCAGCGGTTAATGATTCTGCATTCTTTTACGAATGCACACATGTATTTTTCATGAAGTTTTATCAACAACTTTTTGGTCCTTTTTACATATAATTGGAGGCACCCTCTAAATGTATAGAATATATAGTAAAACTACTGAATGAAGCGACAAAAACTGATGAATATATTGTCATAACTTTTTTGTAAGTTGTTATTTTTATTCTGTGCAAGCGGGAGTATGTTGGCAAATGTATTGCGAACACGTCCATATAAATTCTATAAAATAGAAATGAGAATAATTTGGTCCTTTTTGAAAATGAAATACACTACCCTCCTTTTCTATTTCCAGTTTACCTTGGTAACAAGCAGTCAGCGGTTGTTACTAAGGTAAACAATAACAAAGAATATATTACGCCTACGACGTTTTTTTTTACGGCGTAGCCGTTATAGTTTTGCTTTTGTCCTACATTTTTCGTTATTCCATTGGTCAATAAAACCACATGTCCAAGGAGATGACCATTTCATTGGTCAATGATTTGCATAAATAAATCTACTCAAAAATACGACAGTTTACTGAAGTTTTAACCTAGGAAATGTTTCGTTTCTTATGTGAGACATGAATGAAAAATATATACAGTTTCGGCTTGCTCACCGTCTTGTCCTTTGATGACCATACGTCATATGTATAATTGTGTTTCTAGTGAATTCTGTAACTGCTGTGGTGAATAGCTATTTTGACCTAATTTCACGTGGTTGGTCTATATAGCGAAAGGAACCATTTCGCGAAAGGAAGGTTCCTTTCGCGAAAGGAAGAATTTTCTGCGAAAGGAATTGTTTGTTTGATTTGAGGTTTAACGTCCCCATCAACACTGTGTAGGTCATTTTGGAGACGTTGCTTCCAAGTTTGTAGGACTTTTACCCGACATTGAGATGAAATGACACCTCAAGCCATGTTGCCCAATGAAACCAATAAAGAGATATAGCATGACAAAAACATGTAATAATCGCATTACAAATTGACAGATGTTTAATTTACAATATATGCTAAATAAAAGTTGCAGTGTATCATTTGTCTTTAGCATACTTTATGTTCTCCATTTTAACACAAAATGGACATTTTCGAATATCATTAATGTTATATAAATTCTGAAAAGGAATAAGTGTAATTTGACTTTTAATTAGGTGCACATAAGATCAAGTTTCCGTCCGTTTGTCTGCTCGTCCGTTTATTCGTCCGCCTATGCGTTTACGTTCACCATAGCGACAACCCTAAATGTTCACCCTAGAATTTGTGTTCAAAAACAGTAAATGGTAACGTTTTCTTATTTGTTTTGCATATACTTGAGATCATATGCTCTTGAACTGATGTCATGTTTTTAACCTTGACCTTTTACACCGCCCTCTGCAAAGCTATTTTTCCTCGCGTGACATCTGAATTGTTTGAATACAGTAAACCAGTTCATAGCTAGACAATTGTTGCTGTCACTATTGTAGCTCATATTGCACGACCCGCAGAAAAAGCGACCGACTGAAGTCGGTTGATTTTCTAAGAGTGCCCTAAAATCACCGTGTCATTCTGTCAGTCTGTCTGTCCGTCCGTAACCCGTTTGTGAAAATTGGTGATAGTGACTTAACCGCTTGGAATATTTAAACAATTTTTGGCATACTGAAAGATATCAATGAGATCTAACCAATGAACTTACGAAATATTACATTCCATTTAGTATAGCCTCGCCGAGGCGAAAAATGTGAAAATTTTCGAACTGCTTCTCCTCGGAAACCGTTGGGCCGATTGAAGTCAAATTTCATATGGAGCCTCTATGGGATGGGGGAAACCAAAATTTGCTCATGGGGTCCAGGTCACATGACCAAAATGGCCGCCAAACCATATATGGTCTGTCTGTCTGTCCGTCCGTAACCCGTTTGTGAAAATTGGTGATAGTGACTTAACCGCTTGGAATATTTAAACAATTTTTGGCATACTGATAGTATCAATGAGGTCTAACCAATGAACTTGCGAAATATTACATTCCATTTAGTATAGCCTCGCCGAGGCGAAAAATGTGAAAAATTTCGAACTGCTTCTCCTCGGAAACCGTTGGGCCGATTAAGGTCAAATTTCATGTGGAGCCTCTATGGGATGGAGGAAACCAAAATTTGCTCATGGGGTCCAGGTCACATGACCAAACTGGCCGCCAAGCCATATATGGTAAAAACCCTTCAAAATAGTCTTCTCCAGAACCACTTGGCAGATTTCCACGAAACTTGATAAATAGCATCTGGGACGTAGGCCCATCATAAATTGCTAAAATGGTGACCCTGGGTTGACCTCGACCTTCTTTGTGCCTAGGTCAAACTTTGACACATATGCTTTTGTATTGGAAAAGTGAGAATTCATTTTATCCTGCAAACGATTCAGAATACAGTACTAAAGTGTTAGATATATTTTTGCTCCTTACGATAAGGCGCATTTATTGGGGGAACCGTTTGAGGTCCAGGTCACATGACCAAAATGGCCGCCATACCCATATATGGCAACACTCATAAAGCTAAAAGCATCCGGCGGGTCGTGCACTTCGGCTGAAGCACTGGTTTCTAAACAACCTTCCAATTAAATCTACGCCGCATATCTTTTTTAAAGATATTTCTTGGTTTGTTTGATTTGAGGTTTAACGTCCCTGTCAACACTGTAAAGGTCATTTTGGAGACGTTGCTTCCAATTTTGTGGGACTTTTACCCGATATTTTGATGAAATGACATCTCAAGCCCTGTCACCCAATGAAACCAATAGGGTTTATTAGCATGGACGGTCTGCCACGCACCACGGTTCCTGGACAGGCTTAGATCCTCTAAGCGGTTTACCAGTACCAGACCTGGGGTAATTGTATTCTGTATTCTTATTCGAATACTATTCAAATACATTTTTGAGTATTCATGAAGTATTCTGTATTCGTGGATTTTTTAGAATAAATGTATTTGTATTTATATTCGAATACATTTCAAAAGTCATGTATTCGTGAATAGTTTTACGAATACATTATGAATACTTTTGCTCTTTGGAGAAAATAAAAATGAAACAATACATACCGTAAATGTTTTAATTGATGTCACTAAAGTCCTTGACTCCTGAGGTAGGAACTTCTGAAATTACTATTAGATGGTTTAATAAAATACATAACAGAGAGCCAAGAATATTTATTGATTCATTTGGTTGCATTGATACAAATAAAAGCTTTTAAGATGACAAACATTTCATTATTATGAAATTATATTACTTTTAAAGTGACTGATATTATAATTTGCTGACTGGGAGAGGAGTGAAAAACAGAAGAAAATTACATCTCTTCTCAATTAGATTTTTTTTATTCAGAAACACTTGCTTCAATCACAAATTACTCACAATCATGGCCCATCACTGTGGCACATGGCTATTTCTAGTCTGTTCTTACAAATGTATCCATTTGTCAATGTATGTTGTTTTAGGCTGATTTGTGCTTATTGCATAAAATGATTTCTGCTACCCATTTATGTCCAATGAACTCTTCAACTTGTATTATTAGACAGATACATTTCGATTTGTGAGCTGTCTGCTTACTTTTTATTATTTTTTGAAAAATTTTATCTCTAGAAAGTACTGTACACTTTGATCAACCGCTATATTCTGTGGCATATGATCTTAATCTACACTGCCAAGGTCCCTTTTTAAGGGACAGTAGGCATTGATGAGTTTATCTGTAAAGTTACCTGTATGTCATCTTCCAATAGATTGCCTCAGGATATAGAGATAGAGGGGCAAGACATAGTGTTTTTACAACTGAGCCATGCCAAAGCAAAACCTACAAATTACCCACATGTATGTAATTCCAAATACTGGTCAAGTGATGTTAGAGCTTTGTTTGATAAGAACATCCTCTCTGTTGATAACATTTAAAAAATCAAACACCAAAAAAAAAAAAAAATTGTCTAGATATTAAAATGAAAGTGAAGGCAAAACTGAAATCCCAAAAGTAGAAATAGAAGGCAATGGGCAAACTGATTATTTTATTATGTGCTGGCCACCTTTGACACTTGTTTCTCACAAGAAACAAAACACAATAACGCCCTTTATTTAGTTTCAGCAGTTAGGAAAACATACCTATACAAATACATTGTAAATTTTATCGTTGAAAATTGTAACCCTTTCCTTGCGGAATATTCATTTAAGTCACAACCATTTCTGTCTATCAACCAGTCAAATTACTTGATGTAATTTATTGCTGCAAATTCATAAACTGAATACAAACCAGTGTAGATCCTGAAGCCATCTGATTTTGATCTACACTGTTTGCAAACATAGGGGTTGTCGTGAACAGCAAGCAAGATAAGGGTTATGATGAAAAATGGTGATATTTTTCTCATTTCTGCTCAAAATATAGATTGTGGGTACTCATTATAACCACCTCAATGGAATTACAGACAAAATCCCCCCACCCAACCGGGCAAAAAACCCTTTCCTACAATGGGTTACATTGACTAATTTATTCTTTGCATAAAGGTCAAATTGCACCTACTATACAGAACAGTAAAATCATCAATATGACTAAATTCTAACAATGAATGAGAACATTACAAATGAAACAAAGTAGTTCATTAGTAATGGCAAGAGATTTAATTCATTGAACTGACTTTATAATGTGTATTCAATTATGATCATCACCTTTAATTTGCATCATAAAATTTATAAAGAAATGTGTTAAAAAGTCATCACAATAATCGAGCAGAATTTTCAAAAGTGATACATTATCCTAATGAGGCGGTTCTAATGAGTACCCACAATCTGTATTTTAGAGCTGAAATAAAGAAAAATGGGTTTAGAGTAAACCCCAGTTTTACTGTTTAAAAGTGGGGTTCAAGGGGGTCAGAATTATATAGGTGTTTAGGTGATTATGTTATTCATCAATCATTAACTTTTGATTGATAAATGCTCAAGACACTACAAAATTAATGACCTGTTTCATACAAGATCCTGCACACCTTCATTGATTGTGTCTTTTTTTTTTTTTTTTTTTTGGTTTGGGTTTTACGGCCCTTTCAAGATTATTTCACTCATATCGAGCCGATCGTTAATCAGAGGTGGGCGAAAACCGGAGTACCCGGAGAAAAACCACCTGACCTTCCGTTGCAGAACTTGGCGTCTCACACGTGGCCCGAGCGTGATTGTGTCTTAAATTGTTCCAGAGAAAACAAAGGGATGTGTCATTACTACAGTCACCAGTGGTTCTTGTTTTGATGGAAATGTATTCAAAAGTATTCTAAAAGTATTCAAATACATTTGCAAAGTATTTGTATTCTCATTCGAATACATTCATAAAAAAATGTATTTTTATTCGTATTCTGTATTCGTGAAATGCAAAGTATTTGTATTTGTATTTGAATACTTTTGAAAGTATTCGACCCCAGGCCTGACCAGTACTAGTGCATGCTAATAAACCCTATTGGTTTCATTGGGCGACAGGGCTTGAGATGTCATTTCATCTCCATGTCGGGTAAAAGTCCCACAAAATTGGAAGCAACGTCTCCAAAATGGCCTTTACAGTGTTGACGGGGACGTTAAACCTCAAATCAAACAAACAAAACCAGTACTAGTGTGCGGGCCGGATTCAGCTCTGCGTGGAAGCATCATGCAGCCCATATATTTCTTCAAGCCCCTATGGGCGGGGGCTACGACGTGCTTCTTGAACTTTATGGTTCAGGATTTTTATTTATTTATTTATTTATTCATTTATTTATTTATTCTCAAATGTAAATGTTTTCGAAAGCAAAGACTTTATTACGCCTACGATATGCTTAATTATCAATTTGAAATGGAATAATGTGTTTGTTACTTTGGTTTGACCATCAAAAAACACGCTGCATAATTTTGACCCCCTTAAACCCCACTTTTATGTAGTAAAACAGGGTTTACAGTTGTACACATTTTTTCTGCTTAAAAACATAGATTGTGGGTACCCGTTTGCAACGCCGAGAGGGTTCTAACGAGTACCCAAAAACTATGTTTTGTGCCAGTTTGACCGCCTCGTCGAGGCGGTTCTGGTGAGTATTCACAAACTTTGTTTTGAGCAGAAATGAGAAAATAACGTATTTTTTAACTGATGATTTTCATTTATAATGATTTTGTTTGTTTGTTTGACTCTTTGTTTGTGATGGATTTCACGGCCCAGTAAACACTATTTAGATCATTTTTAGTTAACCTATCTACACTAATCCGTGGCATGCTTTTACGTAGGCGGTTAACCAGTAGAGTGAACATTCTTCCTCCAGAAACTGTCAACTGCCTTTCTTGAATCATTTTAGTGATAAAATTTTCAATGTACATGTGTATTTGAATAGGCCTGGTTTTGTAATTGTTTAGTTTCATTAAGTGACGTTCTGTTCTAAATGTGGCTCCAAATTGTATTAAATTATATTGAAGTAGATTTGCCGACAGGGGCCAGAAAAGACAGATATAATTTTATTGTTCTGAAAACTGTGAAGATTATGCAATGTTTTACAGACCTGTCACTTACTGCTCAAAACATTATCTCGTTTACACCTCGACAAACTGAAATCTAGTCAGAATGCTTTACAGATCATGACATTAACATTAAAACCGCGCCAACCTAAAGACTACTAAAGGCTAGATTCTGGTAGGACTTTACATTCAGTCACTCCAGGAACAGTCTTCGGACAGGTAGGACGTATTGATCTCTTGCTCTAGTTATTATTTCTTGTTTTAATCTTGTTCTGCAGACAATAGTCTGCAATCTTGTTTGACACAATACACGGTGTCACACCTATTTTCACACCTTTACAAGCTGTGAAAACAGGCTTCCAGACGTGTTAAAAAGTGACATTTTGAGTTAGTTGATTAGTATATTGTCAGTATATTGTTAGTATAGTGTTGATTAGTATTGTTAGTATTGCTGATTAGTAGAAAAATGAGAAACAACACACATGATGAGGTCAGACCTGAACCTACTACGAGTAGTGTCAGGTACCACCTTTGGAACTGATAAAAAGACACTCCTGATCCTATACAAAGCCCTTATTCTTAGTAAGCTAGACTATGGAGCCCAGGCTTACAACTCCGCGTCAGAGAATATCCTTAAAACTCTGAATATCATTCAAAACCACGCCCTCAGGATAGCAACAAGAGCATATCGATCTACCCCAATCAACGCACTAGAGGTAGAATGTGGACTTAAACCACTACATCTACGAAGGGAAGAACTCATACTAAAATACTGGGCTAGATCCTCCCCACTTGGCAAATCCCTCCCAGTGAATGATCTATTAACAGATCATGGTTGCTATTCATGTAGGAGAGCCAAGAACTACAACCCATATTGTAAGAAAGTCCGTGCCCTCCTGAAAGAGCACAACATACCCGATAAGATCCAGGCACCCAAGTACAGATCCAAATGGGATCTCAAACACAACACACCCTCCTGTTACCTCCATCAGGTCCTTGGGAGGAACGAAGAAAAAAAAATGAATACATGAAAAATAAAAGCCTCTCTTATGTTCGCACCAGCCATGCTGGGAAAACTCTAATCTACACAGATGGCAGTAAGGACCCCACAACAGGAAAAACCGGCGCCGCATTCGTTGTCCCAGAGAGAAATCTTCACGTACCGATTAAAACAAACCAACACCTCTCAGTATTCACAACTGAACTAATTGCCATTCACTGGGCCATCTCCTGGGCCATCACAGTTAAGACACCCAAAGCCACAGTACTCACGGACAGCCTTAGCGCTATCCAGGCCCTACAGTCAGGAAAATCCAAAACACGACCTGACCAAATTGACTCAATCCTGTCTAAACTAGATAAGGCAAAAAGAGAAGGGCAAGACATTGAAATCGACTGGATCCAATCCCACGTTGGCATCCCCGGTAATGAGGCGGCCGACGAAACAGCCAGATTAGCACTAGATATAGGTATTAAAGATTATACTCTCCCTTCAAAACGGGAGATCTATACAATCATAGACACCGCCATAACGCGAAAATGGCAAGTTCTATGGGATAGAAACCCAACCAACACCGGGAGGCATTACCAACTCCTCCAGCCCACAGTAGGTAAATCTGCCCACCAATTTAGCAACAACAGAAAATTAGACGTGGTAATTTCCCGTTTGAGATTTAACCATAACGGCCTAAATGCCAACCTCACTCAACTAGGAAACACAACGGGTCTATGCAGAAAATGCGATAACTATGAACTAGAAACAACACAACACATCTTGTTTGAATGTGTAACAAACGCATATGCACGAGAAGAGATAAAATCTGAAATGTTCAAATTAGGATATGAATCGGTACACCTACAAGATCTCCTCGCTCCCCCCGAAAAACACTGCTCGGCCATAGCCGAGGTGGTTAAGAAATTCCTTAAAGACACAAATTACTGGGAAGTAATATAAGAAAAACAGCTTTTGTTACCCACACACCGCGCTAAGGCAACCATCACCTACCGTCAATCTGCACTTGGACCTGAGACGGGGGCGTCAAAGCGAGACACTGTGGTTGCGGCTAATTTGCTTTGCACTAATGGGTGCCTCGCCGAGGCTACCCCCCGTCAAAGGACAAACCAATGACCCTCCCATACCTTCAACATCATAACAGACAACGGGCAAGGGTGCATCATAAGAAAATCCCATAGCCCGAAAACTCCCACGGACATGCTTGAACCTGCGGCGACAAGCCGATTCGGGACACTGTGGTTGCGGCTCATGTGCTTTGCACTTATGAGTGTTCCGATGAGGTAACATGCCGCGGCAGGACAGGCAGCCCCCATGGGAAGGTAATTCTTCACAATAACCGCGCCACCCGTTAACTTGGTCTTGAACAAGTTACCCTAAGAGCCGGACCGTGCCTTTGTGGGGGACCCCCCTCACAAGCCCGGCCCGCCCTGTGCACATAATGGGCAGCCAAAATATGTGACGGATGGCGGGGTCATATTAGCACAAGCACAATATGCACTAATTTCTTTTGTTTGTATTACAGGTACAGGTGGGACCCCGGGGGACAAGAAACTGGACACAACTACACTGATCCGAGCGCACACATGGGGTCCCAAAGCACTAATCCGACTTTTCTATTTCAGGAACGAGAGGAGGCTCGACGGAGCCCGTCAAGACAACATCCTGAGGGCACCTGGGAGAAAGCCCGTACTGGGCTCCCCCTAGGTACCAACAGAATGAAGTCCCCGGAAGTATGCAAAGCGAAGGCATAAATACTGCCAGAACAGAGCATACACACGGGGACAGGTCACACGCTAAATATCTTTATAGGCGGGGCAACGGCAATATCCACTTTGCTAGGTATTTGGAAATAGGAAGTCCCTTAAAAATGCCTTTTGGAAGACCATTCAAAAATAAAAATTAGCGGGATTGCAAAACGGCTGATTAGCCTCATCACTGCCTTTCCCAAACAAACACATACCTCCAAACACATCAAGAAGACACATCTGTCCAACTTTGAACCCCACTTGCATAGGCAGGTCTCTGTGATGAGAGCACGGGTACTAGGACTTTTTGCAATAGCCGGAATTGGCTGGTCTAATAGTCACCCATCCTGGCTCACTTTAGATGCCTGTTCAAAATTCAAAAATTTCATGCGTTATCACCCTTTAACAAGCATCGTGACCGAAGGCGTTTTCTTTGCCATGTCAGGGGTGGAGGCAGAGAATAATGGAAGCCAAAACTGATAATTTATGTTAGCTTTTTTCCTCGGCCAGACATTCGAAAACAGGGCTGTGCTCTGACACATTTGGCAGTCGAAATTGGCAACACGTCATCACATACTAGAGCCCGTCTTTGGTCTGATTCCTGCACTCAAAATTCTAAAATCGCTATAGAACTGTGTTTCTTAGGACAAACGCTGTACCTTGGGTGCGATTTGTGCCTTCCTCCGATTAAGAGTTCAGTATATTCCCATTGGTCAGCTGACACCTGTCGAATTGACAAGTGCCAGCACATTGGAGGCCCTGGGAAGAGCAGTTCATAAACTAATCCCATTTAGCGAGATGGGGGTAGCCCCTATGTGCTTTTAGCGCCCGGTTACCTTACAAAATCTATCAAGTCAATTCATGATGAGGTCGCGATAGGCTCAGGGGCCCAGGGTACGGGCCCGGGGGTGGACTCTACCCCCAACGGTTTCTCTGAGCCTCTAGAAGGGAAGGGGGCACCTGTCGCAGCACCTGCTGCGCAGGCTGAATCAAGGCAACTGGCTGGGGACGGGGAGGGCCTGAACAACACCAGGGATGTTTGCGATATGGTTGCGGACCTGGTGGCGAGCCCTGCAGGGGAGAGCTCGGAGACAGAGGTCTCTGAGCCCCTCTCTGGAGGGCCCGTCCTTCGGGGTAAGGACTGGAAGGGCCAGATAAGACAGAAAACCCTCGCCCTGCCGGGATCCCTGGGGTCGAATATGACCTCTACCCCAAAACCCGGGTCTTCTAAAGGGAAGGTGGCCCCTGATCAGACTGATCAGAGCCAGGCAGCAGGCCATAAGCGGGATAGGACATACCTGTCAAGCGATTCAGAGGGGGAGTCCTTCGATGGGCGCCCATTACCTAAGGCCATAAACATTGGATTGGGGGAGGGGGTGGAAGACCTGGACTCAGTCCTGGTCATTGACACCGGGGCCGGGGAGGAGGACATGGAGGAAGGGGGCTTCACGGAAGTGGGCAAAAAAATGGGAGGACCCACAAAGAGGGGAGCATGGCTAGGGCTAGGGCTCAATCCCCCGTCCTTACCCCCGCCTCAAGCAAGGAAAGAACGGAGGCGCGCCAAACAGCGGCGACGGGTATGACGTACGTTTACGTCATGTTCGCGCTGGTGGGGGGCGCTTTCCCCTTACAGAAAATTGAACAGTTTGCGACCAGCTTCAAGACCTACATAGGCTAGGTCATCGAAGCCCATGCCCCGGGGAAGGGAAAGGGCCCCATTTTCAAAATCCCGGCCGCCAAAAAAGTAAAAGCGAAGGGTTTTCACTACCAGGGGCTCGAACTCAAAATTACAATAGGCCAAAGCTTAGGGGAACTACAAGGTAGCGCAAACAACGCACGCAATAAACAGCAAAAAAAAAGACATACGCGACACTGAACATCGGGGCAAATATCATGCAGGACAAACTCAGGGAGATGTTTGACTTTGGGCGCTACCAGATTTGCGATGCACGTAGGATAGCGTCCAGGAGCAAAGATCTCGATCTAGTCAAACTGACATTTAATAAGGAAACACCGACTTTTGAGCTTACCAGTACAGCAGATATCACTTATCCTCTGCAACTATGCTTTTTGCAGTATTTGCGCTGTCTAAAATGTCAAAAATATGGACACTCGGAAAAAAAAACTGCAGAAGTAAAAAAACACATGCCCGCACTGTGCTGGGGTCCATAAGCACAATGAATGCAAAACTAAACATAATAAAAAATGCGCAAACTGCGGATTAGCCGGCCATGGAGTAGCATGGCGCGGGTGCAACATTTTCCTCAATTACAAGGCGCAAATCGACCAAATAAACGGTCAAATAGCCAGAGACTGGGAACAAAAAAAAAGCTCAAACACAAAACACCGCGCAAGAAATCAGGAGCTCCGGTGCGGCTTATACCGCACCCCCCCAGTGCGGCTTATACCGCACCCCCCAGCGCGGCCATTACCGCACCCCCTGCACACAACACAAAGGAGACCTACACAAAAATGGAGGTCGAAACGCTAATCGCCGCAGCGATAAAAAAAGCCACGAGCTCAATTTTGCACGAGCTCAACAAACAAAATCTGCTGAGCACCAAGGCGTCAGATGAGGTCATAGACCTCATCGTCGAAAACGCCAACGCAAACATAATGGAAACCGACAACATGAATACGTCGGGCACCACAGGGATACACACCGCAAATAACGAGAACCCCCAATCACCTACAGAAGCAACGAAAGAAAAAGAATTAAGCACCGCACCTGCACCCGCACAAAATAGGCGGAAAACAATAATCCCAAGGAGGCAACATTACAAACGCGAAACACAAGAGCTCTTTAGGAAAAACGCGGACTACAGCTCCACCGATCCTAGACGTAAAAACTCACGCCGTTAAAACAAAAAATATATTACTGCTTAATTATGGATCCCAGCACCACTGCTAAACTCCGCGTGTTCCAGTGGAACGCCCGTAGTCTGTCTGGCAAGGAAAATGGAACAAAACTCGGGGCCTTAGGGCATTATTTAGAAACTTTAGGCTACACACCGGAGGTAATAGCTATTCAAGAAACTTTCTCAAAAAAAGATAGTAAACCAACAAAACTTCCAGGATATAAAACCCCGGTCATATTCAGTAGGGAAAAGGGGAAACAGCGGGGAGGACTAGCCACCTTTATCAAATCAGGACTGGATTCGGAAGAAATCAAATTTAGACACACAAAAAAAGAAATAGAGGTGGTGATCGTCAGACTTTTTGGACAAAATGAAAATATAGACATCTTTAACTTTTATGCACCATCCCAAACAAATGTAACGTCTGACGATTATGATGAAATTTAATAAAAAGTGGGAAAAAAATCAGTTTTCTTTGGGGATTTCAATGCCAGACATGAACTATGGGAGACAAACCACAACCCCACATACGACAAACGGCGAGGCCTAGAACTGGTCGAGTTCATAAATAGCACAGATTACGTAATCTTAAACACGGGGTGTGGCACACGACTCAACGTCGAGCGCGGAAGCACGAGCGCCATAGACTTAACACTGGTCAGCGCATCACTATGCCGATCTAGTGAGTGGCACGTGGGAGACGACACGATGGGAAGCGACCACTTCCCCATCCTGACGTCGCTCAACGTCACTCACAAATGCGTAACGCAACGGCCTGCCCGACGTTGGAAATTAGACAAAGCAGACTGGGACCTCTTTAGGCAGCAACTTAAACACATTAACATATCCCTCGAAGGCACAAATATCGATAAAAGCAATGAGGATTTTGTTTCGGAAATAATGGCGGCATGTGAAAAATCAATACCAAAAACGCAACCAAAAAATAAGCATAAAAACACCCTGCCATGGTGGGATGAAAATTGTAGCGAGGCAGTCAAAAAGAAAAATAAAATATACTATAAATATAGGAAAAACAAAACAGTCGCACTTTTAGAAGAATATAGACGCGTCAGGGAGGAAACAAAATACTTTTTAACACAAACAAAACAACAAGCCTGGAGGGATTTTGTGTCTACTCTCACACATAAAACAAATTCTAAGATAATTTGGGACACAATAAAAAGATTTAATGGAAAACCACTAAAACCGGTAGAAGTTTTAAAACAAGGAAACGCAAGATATCACGAAAACAATGAAAAAGCAGAAATCTTAGCACAACACTACCGGAAAGTCTGCAGTAACGAAAATTTAGACCCAAATTTTAGGCGCATTAGGGAAACGCAGGACCCAATGATTGAGCAGGCCGTTCAAGACGCCGATCGCGCTGGCCAGTGCCGTGCATACAATGCGAATTTCTCCCATAGGGAGCTACAGGGCGCGCTTAATATGAAAAAGAGCAGCGCCCCGGGGCAGACACTGTTCACTACGACATGTTAAAAAATCTACCAGAAAAGGGAAAAAATCAACTTCTCGCACTAATAAATAAATCTTGGAACGAGGGGACCCTCCCTACACAATGGAAGGAGAGCACCATCGTTCCAATATTAAAACCAGACAAGGACCCCCACGAGCCGAAATCGTATAGGCCGATTTCACTCACATCAACCATATGTAAAATCATGGAAACCATGGTAGCATCTAGACTAACAGCACACATTGAGAAAACAACCTCTTAGCAAACGAACAATCAGGTTTTAGGAAACATAGATCTACCATTGATCAAATCACCAGACTGGAATCCGCCATCCGAAAGGCAAAACTAATGAAACACTCACTGGTAGCTATATTTTTGGATTTAGAAAAAGCTTTCGACCTACTATGGACTAGGGGGGTCCTCCTTAAACTAAACAAATTCGGAATTCAAGGGAAAATGTTAACCTGGATCAGAGACTTTTTGACTGATAGAAAAATGAACGTAAAAATAGGTAGCGAGTTGTCCGGTTTTTATGAATGCGAGAACGGTTCCCCCCAGGGGTCGGTGCTATCTCCTATCCTTTTCAACCTATTAATGAACACACTGCAGGAAACACTTAATGCATTACCGCTGGAAATATCCATGTTCGCGGATGACGGCTTAGTATGGAAAACCGCGAAAAACCGAAAAGTGCCATTCCTGCATTACAAAAAGCGCTAAATGCCATACATGATTGGGCTACAAACTGGGGCTTCAAATTGTCAACTGAAAAAACAACAGTTGTAGTTTACAATAGAAATTTCGCACATACAAAGGGCATGCCCAGGCTGACTTATGACGGGCAGGAAATAAAGTACGCCGGTCATGCCAAATTCCTGGGCATGTACTTTGATAGCAATCTAACATGGAGACTGCACATTGAAAACCTGGTGTCCAGGTCCCAGCGGGACCTAAATGTGCTCAGGGCGGTCTCGGGGGCAAACTTTGGAGCAGACAAGAAAACCCTGATCAAAATGTACACAACACTCATAAGAAGCAAACTTGATTATGGCTGCCAAGCATACGCGTCTGCGGCGCCCTCACACCTGAAAAAACAAGATAGCATTCAGGCCACAGCCCTTCGAATCGCTACTGGGGCATACAGGGGAACGCGGAACCTGGACCTGGAGATTGAATGCAGCGTCATGCCCCTGCACCTGCGGAGGGATGAACTGCAACTCAAGTACTGGGCCCGCTCAAGCAGTCTTAGGGAAAGTCTCCCCATAAACGAAATGATCGCCGACACGCCCAATCATGTTAAAAGAGATAGGTTAAGAGGAAAGATCCCCTATATTATCAAAGTCCAGGACCTAATTAAAAACCATGACCTCGAGCAGGTCAAAACAGCGGAACAAACATATCCGGAAGTTTTTAACTTAAGAAGCCTATGCGCAAAAACAACACTAACGGGTGTCATAAAGAAAAATGAAACATCACAGAAAAAATGCAATGAGATCGCAGAATCACACATCAGTGAAAACTATAAGCAAGCGCTTAAAATTTTCACTGATGGAAGCAAAGATGCTGACAAAAAAGAAATGGGGTGTGCTTTCACAATACCAGAATTAAACTTCGACCAAAAATTCAAACTTAACCAGCACCTCACAGTCTACAATACAGAACTTATAGCCATACAAAAAGCTTTGGAATGGATACAGGAACAAAAACCCGATAGTGTTGTTATACTAACAGACTCATTAAGCTCAATACAAAGCATAAACTCTGGGAATAGCACTACAAGACCAGATATACTGCAGGACATTCATATCCTAATACACAAAATTCTAAAACAAGGTATCACCCTGAACATAGATTGGATCCCCTCCCACTGCAACGTGCAGGGGAATGAACGCGCAGACACACTGGCCAAAGAAGCTCTGACCCGGGGAAAGGCACTTGACTACCTCCCCACCCCACAAGAAGTATACGCAATCATTAAGGCCAGCATCAAAAGGGAATGGGCGCGCATATGGCAGGGACAACACGGCTTTAGACACTCAATCTGGCAGTCCTTGACTCCGAAATTGGTACAATATAGCGACAGCCGAAAGCTCGATCGCATATATACACGACTAAGACTCGGGGTCAACGGACTTAATGCACACATCTTCTATAGCGAGGCCGATCCATTATGCGGGCACTGTGGCGGGGTGGAGTGTGTTCAACACTACCTCGCAGAGTGCCCCGCACACGGCCCCGCCAAAAGGGAACTAAAGGGAGAACTGACAACATTAGGATACCAAGGGGAGATAAACGCGGTTTCTCTACTCAATCTAAATTCACAGGAAATGAGGGACGTGGTCTTCAAATTCTTTGAGAAAACAAACTACCTGGACAAAATATAGGGGAACACTTAGGGCGCAGACTAAATTTAATCGCATTGTACCGCAAAACACACCCCGTACGAGAATACATACTTTAAACCAAAATCTCTAGAGACCCGAGTTCAGAACAGTAAAAATAAATATTCTAACCGCACCTTAGACGCTACCAACCAAAAAGGGCCGTAGTGATCAAAGGGCGGCCGTCTCACAGCGAAAAGGGGAACAAAGTAAACGATAGGCGCTGTGGTTGCGGCCTCGGCTTTGCACTTAGGAGTGCCTATCGGTGACAGCGATCTCTGGATCACTGTGAGAAGACCATAGCAGAACGGAGCATGGACCCACCACAAGGAAAATCCATAGCCCCGACCCACCCTCCAAAGGGGGTGTGGCAAGCGAGAAGTTAAGACAAGGTGTAGCGTTGTGGTTGCGGCCCACTGGCTTTGCACTTATGAAAGCTGCACGAAAGCCCTAGCTGATCGGGAGCCACACAGCCCGAAAGAGGACCACACGAAAGCAAGCCGGGACTGGGCATGGACCCACCACAAGGAAAACCCATCGCCCAGCCCCTCCTGAGGGGGTGAGGCAAACGGGAAGTCAGAACGAGACGTAGCGCTGTGGTTGCGGTCCTTGGACTTTGCACTTAGGAGCGTTGCGTCAAAAACCTGGCTGATCGAGGGCCACACAACCCAAAGGAGAACGGCACAACAGCACACTAGCAAACAAAGCCTCTCCTTCAGGAACGCATATAGAAAAGTGGGGCAGAAATAAGAAACAAGACGCCTTATCACATCTTTTTCTTTCTTTTTTCGCAACTTTCGCTTTCGAATAAAGGATGTACATTATAAGGTAACCCAAACGGAATGACCTTGGGGCCCTCAAAAGGGCCTTTTGCATACCACCACGACTGAAACCCGCATCTCGCCTGGTATATCATACAGCCCTCCGTACTGCCCTTGTCGCATAACATAAAAATCACCAAAACCAGCAAATTGCGCCATGACCGTAATAAAGGCAGACGGTCAAGATGGCCACATATCAATACAGACAAGGGCAATTAACTAACTAGGGCATGACTTAGCGCGACCTGAAGAAAGGAACTCATTTTTGATTTTTATTTGCCTTCACTGCAGCTGGTGCTGTGCCGTGTGGCGGCAGTAAAACGTCTCCCCGTACATCAACCATAGTGCAGTTTATATTTTACTTTTAGTCCTTTGAGATCAGCGTGAATATTCTGAGAAATCAGAAATAAATTATTTGTTTAGACTCATATTCTAGACAGAATTTTAATAATTTGGACCCCATTTTGATTTATATCAGTCTTTGAATCGACTGCCTATTCGAAATTCGCAAAATTGCAGTATGTTTCCTCTGGCTTTCTTAGCCGGATCATTACAGGGTCACTGATGAGGCTTTATTAGCCGAAACTACGTAGTATGACCCATCTTCTTTCTTATGAATGTTTTCATTGCTCTTAAAGGAACTCATTTTTGATTTTTATTTGCCTTCACTGCAGCTGGTGCTGTGCCGTGTGGCGGCAGTAAAACGTCTCCCCGTACATCAACCATAGTGCAGTTTATATTTTACTTTTAGTCCTTTGATATCAGCGTGAATATTCTGAGAAATCAGAAATAAATTATTTGTTTAGACTCATATTCTAGACAGATTTTTAATAATTTGGACCCCATTTTGATTTATATCAGTCTTTGAATCGACTGCCTATTCGAAATCGCAAAATTGCAGTATGTTTCCTCTGGCTTTCTTTGCCGGATCATTACAGGGTCACTGATGAGGCTTTATTAGCCGAAACTACGTAGTATGACCCATCTTCTTTCTTATGAATGTTTTCATTGCTCTTAAAGGAACTCATTTTTGATTTTTATTTGCCTTCACTGCAGCTGGTGCTGTGCCGTGTGGCGGCAGTAAAACGTCTCCCCGTACATCAACCATAGTGCAGTTTATATTTTACTTTTAGTCCTTTGAGATCAGCGTGAATATTCTGAGAAATCAGAAATAAATTATTTGTTTAGACTCATATTCTAGACAGATTTATAATAATTTGGACCCCATTTTGATTTATATCAGTCTTTGAATCGACTGCCTATTCGAAATTCGCAAAATTGCAGTATGTTTCCTCTGGCTTTCTTTGCCGGATCATTACAGGGTCACTGATGAGGTTTTACTAGCCGAAACTACGAAGTATGACCCATCTTCTTTCTTATGAATGTTTTCATTGCTCTTAAAGGAACTCATTTTTGATTTTTATTTGCCTTCACTGCAGCTGGTGCTGTGCCGTGTGGCGGCAGTAAAACGTCTCCCCGTACATCAACCATAGTGCAGTTTATATTTTACTTTTAGTCCTTTGAGATCAGCGTGAATATTCTGAGAAATCAGAAATAAATTATTTGTTTAGACTCATATTCTAGACAGATTTTTAATAATTTGGACCCCATTTTGATTTATATCAGTCTTTGAATCGACTGCCTATTCGAAATTCGCAAAATTGCAGTATGTTTCCTCTGGCTTTCTTTGCCGGATCATTACAGGGTCACTGATGAGGTTTTACTAGCCGAAACTACGTAGTATGACCCATCTTCTTTCTTATGAATGTTTTCATTGCTCTTAAAGGAACTCATTTTTGATTTTTATTTTAACAAACACAATCACCCACGCGAAACTAAAACAACATACAACCACACTAGGTAGGTAGATATAGCGATAGTTGTAGGATAGGAATACAGTAGAGAGGATAGTATAGAAAAGAGAGATCAAAAACCTTGAGTTAGAAGAAGAAGAAGAAGAGTTTTCTTCAAAAAAGCGATTTCAAACAATTTTATTTGTGTAAATATGAAACATTAAAAACAAGATCGCATAGGAGCGCTCGACTGCGCAAGTGCGCAGGCGGACGCTTGTATGCGACCTACATGATTATATAACAATTTGCACTAACCACTTTGACTAAAGAGATTGGCAAACGTTGTCTCGGGACCCCAAACGGCTAGGTAAGAATACATTTTTTTTTCTACTATGGTGCCTTCCTACACGTAGGATGCGATAATGATATGCAAACATGGCGACACAAAATGACCCTCCTACGGTCCCACAGAATACGGCATCCTGCGTCGAGGAGGGCATCACTTTTTCTTAACTTCAAACGGAAAAGCATAAAAGGGGATTGGCCTACTTTCCACATCCTCCGCGATAGAGGTCACCCACTAACTAAAATAAATACGAATTTGGGCCCGAGACGGCGGAAGCCAACACACCATGCTACTATGTTATATGTTGTATGTACAGAATAAACAACAAAAAACACACACACAAATATAATCTTCAAGCACAACCTTGCAGGTACAAAAATTGTCCTTCCCAGCAACTGTGGGCGGATGGGCCTGTCCCCAAAAGGATAACACCACGAATGAGATCGGCAAACGTTGTCTCGGGCCTCCAAATGGCTAGGCAGGAATACACTTTCCTCCTATGGTGCCTTCCTTCACGTAGGATGCGTTAATGATATGCAAACATGGCGACTGACCCACTTATGGTCCCGTAGAGTGCGGCATCCTACGTCGAGGAAGGCATCACTTTTTCTTAACTCAAAACGGCAAATGCATAAAAAAGGATTGACCTACTTTGCACATCCTCCGCGATAGAAGTCACTAACAAAATAAATACGAATTCAAACCCGAGACGGCGTAGGCCGGCACTTCATGTTATTATGTTACATGTTGTATGTACAGATAAAAAAAAATATATAAACCACTAGCTTAAGCTTGCAGGTACAAAAACTGTCCTCCCCAGCACCTGTGAGCGGGTGGGCTTGCCCTAAAACGGACAACACCACCTTTAAGGCAAAAGAAAAACAAACAAAACAGGTCCGTGGCGGGGTAAGCACATCTGCCCGCATATATACTTACAAAATAGACCACTCAACAAGCTGGGGAAACAGACCAAACAATGTAAAAATGTACATTCGTTACATAAATATACAAAAATCAAATAAAAAAAAAATAAAAAACAAAAATACCAATATCAAAATTGATCGTTTCCTGCTCTGACACGGTTCGGCATATTGACAAGCAAAAAAATATAACGTCGAGTAGAAGACAAAATGGACCGACTGCAGCGGACTTACGATAGACACGGACGGAGGGGGCTGGAGCCGAGCGATGGTCTCCCCATTCACCGGCAACCTGGAATGGGGATAGCACCGAACGGCTTCGGTGTAGTGCCAGAATGGATTAGTTCCCTGGGACCCCACCAGCTGACGACCCGCGACACGGGGAAACTGGAAACAACAACAACAACAACGACTTTACATTTGGAGAAATGGACCTTAAAAACCTGTCCTGGAGTGGATAAATATTTATTAACAAAGGACAAAGATCTCTCTCACGCACGTAATTGTAAGACAAACAGCTTTTTCTGGATTTATTTTGACCCCCTTAAACCCTCTTTTATAAAGTAAAACTGGGATATATATTTTCTTATTTCTGCTCAAAAACCTTGATTGTGATTACTCGCTAGAACCACCTCGCCGAGGTGGTTCTACTATGTAGCCCAAATCTATGCTTTGAGCAGAAATATAAAAAATATCAGATTTTATCCGCAAATTTTCATGATTTGGTGGTAAAATGTTTATCGTATTTTTGCTCGTGTTACAAAAAACGTTTGAGTCCAGGATTATTCCCTGCAATCGTTTATTGTCCATTTATTGCCCTGTTGAGGAGTAGAGCTGATCATTAATCATTTTCTTACACATCGACGCGCAGATTGGCGCGTGTCAAGCGGGTGCCTGTTAACAGTTTTTGTTCACGACTATGCATACGTATTGGATGAATCATCACGAAAACACGCCTATATAATTTTTACCTAAGTATTAAGTAAAACCGGGTTTTACAGGGGTAAACATTATTTTTTCTTATTTCTGCTCAAAAACATAGATTGTAGGTACTCGTTATAATCGCCGAAATATGAAGAATACCATTTTTATTCTTTGGAAAATTTTAGTGGATTTTTTTTTCAATATATTTGAATAGGCGTGTTTTCGAAATTTTTCTAATATTATTTCTAAAATATAGATTGTGGGTATTTGTGATAATAATGTACTAATCAAAGTCAAAAAATGAAGGTAATGATAATGATAATAATAATAGTAAAAATAATAATAGCAAGAATAATAATTCAGTCTGTTTTTTTTTTATTTTTTTATTTTTTTTTTGTAATCGCCTCCCTCTCTGTCTCACTTTAAGCTCGGACCCATCAGATTTACTCAAGACTTTGATTTGATTATAAAGAGATAAAGGCAAAATCAATAGTGTTTTTCGAGAAAATGACATTGGCGTAACAAACCAATACTTATATTAATCCCTGTTAACCCTTTTTGCACCAAATGGAATGTTCCTCCTTATATAAAGTACAAGTCCATTTCATGATTTAGGGGTGTCAGGTTGTGTTTTCTTCAAAATTCATTTGGAAAATGGCTGAACTTTTAGCAAACAGTGTAGGCCCTGATCAGGCGCCGCGTTCTGCGGCGACTTATCTGGGCCTGCACTGTTTGCCAGGGTACCTGTTTTGGGGGTTTCCGGTACTAAATGGGTTAAACACCGCGTAATATCGCGAAGTCACGGGTGAACGTCATTGAAAAGGTAGACTGAGGACGGTGCGCGGACATTTGCTCACAAGACAATTGCCCACAAGACAGTTGCTCACAAGACAATTGCTCACAAGACAATTGCCCACAACCTTAATGGAAAATAGGACAATTGCTCACAACACATTTTTTTCATGATTTCATTTTTATATCATCTACAATTATGGGAACTATTTATTCCTTTGGATTTCAACTAATTAGTGATAATTGGATTTAAACTAGTTAGTGATAATTGAAACATTAATATTTTATCCATACGATTAAGTAATTAAATTGAATCATATCACCAATTTTAGGTGATACTGTAAAAAAAAGCTCACATTTAATTGATTAAGGAGATCAAATGATTTTTTTATAATAAAACTTTGGAAACAATAAATAAATAAATAAATAAATAATGGTTAAGTTTGATTAATGATGAGTAATCTATCAAGCTGCTTAACGGCCCCCGCCCATCGGGCTTGAATAAATAGATATGATGCTTCCACGCAGAGCTGAAACCGTCCCGCACAAGAGTACTGGTAAACCGCTTAGATGATCAAAGCCTGCTCAGGCAAAGCAGTGCGAGTCGGACCGTCAATGTCGGGTAAAAATCCCACAAAATTGGAAGCAACGTCTCCAAAATGACCTATATAGTGCTGACGGGGACGGGGACATTAAACCTCAAATCAATCAATCAAATCAAAAGCAAGCTGCTTAATATATAATATTGATAATTTAAGCTGACTACTGCTGATTATAGTTAAGTGATTAGTTGACCAACATTTCATCGAACTACTGATGTTTTAGTTATTACTAATTAGTAAAAATCTAGCTGATTAACTGTTACATAATATTTTCAGGAAGAAATGGTTCCCATAAACCATAGAAAATATAAATAAAAGACTTTCAAAATAAAATAATGAAAAAAGTGTTGTGAGCAATTGTCCTATTTTCCATTAAGGTTGTGGGCAATTGTCTTGTGAGCAATTGTCTTGTGAGCGTCTTGTGGGCAATTGTCTTGTGAGCAAATGTCATGGAATCACTGAGGACCGCCCGAGGCATTAAGTATATGTATATAAGAATATCACCTATTAAATGAATAGACAGCAATCAACTAGGTTGTTTTTCTAGCATTGATTTATATTATCCTGGTGCTCTTGCCAAACGCGAATCGAATAGAGGAATACGAACGGGTGCAGTCTGATCTGAGTCATTGGACTGTCAAAGCAAGCAAAAACTAAATCATGGGTTCCGGCTCAATATTATGACCTTATTGTGTGCAATAAACAAAGACTGGGATCAGTTTGCGAATACACGCAGTCTGGTCCGAGTCTGTTTAATTCGCCTGAGGGGAGATGAGATTCTGCTACATACAGAGACCCGATGAATAATTTCACACAGATTGCGTCTTCGATTGATCGGCTAAATATGATTTAATGTAACAGCAACATGAACAATAGATTCCCCTGGACAAAGTCCCCCTTTTTGTAAAAGCGGACAAAATCCCCCCCCCCCCCCCCAACATTTGTTCAGGTGGACAAAATCCCCCCCGGACATAGTCCCCCCTGCTGTTTATAAAGGTGGACACACCTCCACATGCACAATTACTGGTTTTTGAAAATCAGTCTGTCGTTTTGAAAACTGCAGATTCCATATCCGATTTGGTGCAGTACTATCAAAGCTATATTGGTGCTCATGGAGAAATTATTGCCCGTCAACACTGGATAGGTCATTTTGGAGACGTTGCTTGTAAGATCAAAGTAAAAAGGGCATACTTGTATTACCTTTTTGTAATTGTACATGTGTGCTTTGGGGTTTTATGGACCTCTCAACCCATTAGGATTATGTCTGGCATGATCAGTTAAATTGACATATTCCAATAACAGATTCCAATATTTTTCATATTTCTGCTCAAAAACATAGATTGTGGGTAGCGGAAGGATAATTAACCAGAACAATTTAGAGCAATGGTGATTTTTCCCCGGGGGTGGGGGGGGGGGATTTTGTCCAACCTGACATACAGCGAGGGTGATTTTGTCCGGGGGGATTTTGTCCGAGGGGGATTTTGTCCGCCTTTACAAAAAGGGGAGATTTTGTCGGGGGGGGGGGGGGGGATTATGTCCGGGGGGATTTTGTCCGGCTACTGAACAATACTATCTTCCAAGCTCTGGGAATCAGTAGCAGAAGACACTTTCAAATATTTTTTCTTAATTTCCAACGCGAATAAGGCTTGACATTTCACGTGAATCGTTTGCTGCAGACGATTCACAAGTGATATGAAACATCATTTGGGCTTAGAATTAACAACAAAAATATTTTGAAAAAAAAAAAGAAAAAAAAAGAAAGAAACTTGATAATTAGATCATTTTCGTCGGACTAGTCATGTTGTGTTTAACAACTTTGCGTTTCTTGAGCATACGCTACTGATCGTTTTATTTTTTATTTTATTTAATTTTATCTTATTGCACGACCCGCAAAGAAAGCGACCGACTGAAGTCGGTTGATTTCTAAGAGTGCCCTAAAATCACCATGTCATTCTGTCATTCTGTCAGTCTGTCAGTCAGTCTGTCCGTCCGTCCGTAACCCGTTTGTGAAAATTGGTGATAGTGACTTAACCGCTTGGAATATTTAAACAATTTTTGGCATACTGATAGATATCAATGAGATCTAACCAATGAACTTGCAAAATATTACATTCCATTAAGTATAGCCTCGCCGAGGCGAAAAATGTGAAAATTTTCGAACTGCTTCTCCTCGGAAACCGTTGGGCCGATTGAAGTCAAATTTCATATGGAGCCTCTATGGGATGGGGGAAACCAAAATTTGCTCATGGGGTCCAGGTCACAAGACCAAAATGGCCGCCAAGCCATATATGGTCTGTCTGTCTGTCTGTCCGTCCGTAACCCGTTTGTGAAAAATTGGTGATGATGACTTAACCGCTTGGAATATTTAAACAATTTTTTGGCATACTGATAGATATCAATGAGACCTAACCAATGAACTTGCGAAATATTACATTCCATTTAGTATAGCCTCGCCGAGGCGAAAAATCCGTAACCCGTTTGTGAAAATTGGTGATAGTGACTTAACCGCTTGGAATATTTAAACAATTTTTGGCATACTGATAGATATCAATGAGATCTAACCAATGAACTTGCGAAATATTACATTCCATTTAGTATAGCCTCGCCGAGGCGAAAAATGTGAACATTTTCGAACTGCTTGTCCTCGGAAACCATTGGGCCGATTGAAGTCAAATTTCATATGGAGCCTCTATGGGATGGGGGAAACCAAAATTTGCTCATGTGGTCCAGGTCACGTAACAAAATGGCCGCCAAGCCATATATGGTCTGTCTGTCTGTCCGTCCGTAACCCGTTTGTGAAAATTTGTGAAAGTGACTTTACCGCTTGGAATATTTAAACAATTTTTGGCATACTGATAGATATCAATGAAACCTAAACAATGAACTTGCGAAATATAACATTCCATTTAGTATAGCCTCGCCGAGGCGAAAAATCCCTAACCCGTTTCTGAAAATTGGTGATAGTGACTTAACCGCTTGGAATATTTAAACAATTCTTGGCATACTGATAGATATCAATGAGATCTAACCAATGAACTTGCGAAATATTACATTCAATTTAGTATAGCCTCGCCGAGGCCAAAAATGTGAAATTTTTCGAACTGCTTCTCCTCGGAAACCATTGGGCCGATTGAAGTCAAATTTCATATGGAGCCTCTATGGGATGGGGGAAACCAAAATTTGTTCATGTGGTGCAGTTCACATGACCAAAATGGCCGCTAAGCCATATATGGTCTGTCTGTCTGTCCGTCCGTAACCAGTTTGTGAAAATTGGTGATAGTGACTTAACCGCTTGGAATATTTAAACAATTTTTTTTGGCATACTGATGTACATCAATGAGACCTAACCAATGAACTTGCGAAATATTACATTCCATTTAGTATAGCCTCGCCGAGGCGAAAAATCCGTAACCCGTTTGTGAAAATTGGTGATAGTGACTTAACCATTTAGAATATTTAAACAATTTTTGGCATACTGATAGATATCAATGAGATCTAACCAATGAATTTGCCAAATATTACATTCCATTTAGTACAGCCTCGCTGAGGCGAAAAATGTGAAAATTTTCGAACTGCTTCTCCTCGGAAACCGTTGGGCCGATTGAAGTCAAATATCATATGGAGCCTCTATGGGATGGGGGAAACCAAAATTTGCTTATGAGGTCCAGGTCACATGACCAAAATGGCCGCCAAGCCAAATATGGTGAAAACCCTTCAAAAACAGTCTTCTCCAGAACCACTTGGCGGATTTCCGCGAAACTTGATAAATAGCATCTGGTACGTAGGCCCATCATAAATTGCTAAAATGGTGACCCTGGGTTGACATTGACCTTCTTTGTGCCTAGGTCAAACTTTGACACATATGCTTTTGTATTGGAAAAGTGAGAATGCATTTCATTCTGCAAACGATTCAGAATACAGTACTAAAGTATAAGATATATTTTTGCTCCTTACCATAAGGCGCATTTATTGGGGGAGCCGTTTTAGGTCCAGGTCTCATGACCAAAATGGCCGCCATACCCATATATGGTAACACTCATTAAGTTAAAAGCATCCGGCGGGTCGTGCACTTCATCTGTAGCACTTGTTTTGTATAATATTTCATTTCAGCAATTCTTGAAAATTTATGTTGCACATTATAAAATGTTCAAAACCTTGTTGCATTTTACATTGTTGGCTTGTACATTTATGTATTTCAGACTGATTTATGTCGCTAAATACAATTGATATATTTGACACTGGAAGATACTATTTGTAATCATATATAATACATCATCTATGTTTATTCTTTTTCATCCGATTGTTTTTTTTTTCAAGATACACCATAACACAACCTCCACTTTCTTAAATTAAAACCGTCACCTATATAGTATATAAAAAGCGGTCCTTAAAATGTTCGATTTACTATTTGCCTGCGGCAATTTGCACAGGAGCTAGATAGTCCTTGGGGAGATAACCATTTATTTCTGTCTTGTTCGCGTTAATTCCCTTGATTTACAGCACAGCTGAGAAAGGTGATGTCCGTATAAGTCCGGTATGGCTGGTTACGTACACGGATCAGCCTCGAGGTTTTTAAAGAGTATCCACAGTCTGTTTTGAGCAGAATATAGAATATATATATATTATGTTAAACCTTCTGAAAAAAAAGACTTCTCAACTTTTCATATGATAAATTGTGATATTTGTCTTATTTCTGCTAAAAACATAGATTGTGGGTGCTCGTTAGAACCGCCTCAGTGTCCACAATTATGTTTTGGAGCAGGATTAAGAAAACAATGTATACCGTTTTAAAACCCACTTTTCTCTATATTAAGTGGGGTTTTCCAGGGTGTTCATTACAGGGACTTGTTAACGTGATGACGCAAAATGTAGTAATTTCTACATTTTGCGTCGGTGCTCAACGCAAAAAATAGAACAAAAAAAAAAAAAAAAAAAAACCCCAAAACATAGAAATAACTACATTTTGCGTTGATGTTAAAAAAACACAAAAAAAAACAGCGTCCACGCAAAATGTAGAATTACATTTTGCATTGTGACAAGGCTACCATCCTATAAGTTCCCCGCGAGCTTTGCTCAGCGAAGCTTAAGATACACGGAACGGTCATAAGACATGGAAAACATATTGAACAAAACCTTCCCTTTTATTTATGATTATCTTTCATGATTTGTGACATTTTTCTTATTTCTACGTAAAACATAGATTGCGAGTATTCATTATAAACTCATCAGCACAGATTATGGGTTTTCGTTACGGAACCAAACTGAATGAATGTTTCTGCTCAAAACGGGACCGCTTGAGCATAGGTTATCAGCGAGTACCCACAATCAGTGGTTTTAGACAGAACAAAGAACAATATTAAAATATTGTACACCCCTGCAAACCCCACTTTTCACTTTATAAAGTGGGGTTTACCGGGAAGTTCATTGTATGGGCTTGTTAACGTGATATATCCCGGTCCGACGCTTTTGCATTCCCGATCTATAACAGTCACTCTTATTGTCATTCGGGAAAATTAGCGTAGGTTTGTGGGTAGACATGTAAAATATCGTCAGGACCCGAGTCTGCCTTCCCATTAACGTCGAGCCAGCAGGGTAGAAAGGGCTAATGAACAGTTAAAATTCAAGACGCTCTAATGTCGAGTTATCTGCGGTCAGTAAGTACTGTCCAATATTTAGAGGCGGAGGTACGGCTGAAATGTAATTGATTGGTTAAGTGTGACTGCTGAGATGGTGGTTTTTCTCATTTGATTGTTTACCTGACAGGTGTAGACGATTGGGTTTCCGATCGATCAGATTGCAAACCTTTCGGACTCAAATAAAAACCACTGTATATTTTGATCAGAAATAAGAAAAATATCTTAATTTGTCATCTTAAAATATTCATTTTTTCGGCGATAAAGGTGGCGATGTATTTGTATAGGCGTGTTTGCGAAATGTTTGTAATCGAGTTTCGGATTTAAAATTTGCGTGTCTATCAATTACAGAACATCGTATTTAATTACCATTATCCATAGGGTACGCTTTAAGGAACATTGATACACCATGCACCCGGCGTGCGTTAAATAGAGGATCTTACATGAGTGTTCATGTATTATTGAATTTATTAAACTCGTTGAGGAAAAGGGATACATGAACACGAATGCAAGATTATATTTATCATATGACATTGAAAACGCATTTTATTCACGAGATTGTTTACAAAAATATAAATATTCCGTCATTAGTAAACGCGACGTTGTTAAGGATGTCGTACATGTAACGTTACGGGACTACGAAAGAGCATTAGGGCCACTTTAACTTTTATTTTTTTGACTCGTATCTCGAAATTTCGACTTAGTATCTCGACTTTTCGACTTATTATCTCGAAATTTCGACTTACTATCTCGAAATTTCGACTTAGTAACTCGAAATTTCGACTTAGTATCTCGAAATTTCGACTATTAATTCGAAATTTCGACTTAGTATCTCGCAATTTCGACTTAATAACTCGAAATTTCGACTTACTATCTCGAATTTTCCACTTATTATCTCGAAATTTCGACTTAATAAGTCGAAATTTCGACTTAGTATCTCGAAATTTCGACTTAATTACTCGAAATTTCGACTTAATATCTCGAAATTTCGACTTAGTATCTCGATATTTCGACTCAGTAACTCGAAATTTCGACTTATTATCTCGAAATTTCGACTTAATAACTCGAAATTTCGACTTAATATCTCGAAATTTCGACTTAGTAACTCGAAATTTCGACATCCTATCTCGAAATTTCGACTTATTATCTAGAAATTTCGACTTAACAACTCGAAATTTCGACTTACTATCTCGAAATTTCGACATACTAACTCGAAATTTCTACATACTAGCTCGAAACTGACTCTGTGATCTGTGAATTCAACTCTGAATAGGGATTAGCCATAACAGGAATCTTGTTATGGTCAACTCAGAGTTGAAATAAGACCTCAGATGTCATAACCAACTTTCCACAACTTCATTATCACGGTTGAAATATGGAGTTTGGATATTTTTGCATGTTTAGCGCCAGAAGTCATGCCTCAGTTTGAGAACGAATCATTTGTCAGTGGACCTGTGTGTTAGACCCCGCCGTTATGGAATTGAGACATTAGCTTGGCTAGCTAGAAGCCCGGATTTGAATCCCCTGGAACATATTTGGGAGATTCTTGGGCGTCGAATACAGAACATTGAACACACCCACGCCCCCTCTCCCCACCACCACACACACGCGTGGCTAGAGCTGACCAGCCATCAATTTCGACGTCTGACCGATGGGATGAAACGAAGGGTCTAGGAATCTGCTGCTCTGTCAAAATGATACATCTTGAACACGCAACGTATTCTGATACCGCATTTTCTGTCCGGTTGTTGCTTTGTTAAGTTAGTCATGGTGTTCGTGTTGCATAGTTTACCATCTTTTGGGTCGATTTTTTTTCATTCGACCAAAAGTAGCAACCTACAGAAGCTTCTGGCCTGCTATTGTCCACGTGACTATCGCTGACCATCTACACCATGAACGTGCCGGTTATTTAATGAAGCTCTCTTCTGCGGCGTCTGATCAGGGTCTACACTGTTTGCAATGTCCATGTTCCCAGGCCCAGTCTACATGGGGCACTGACGTCACAAGGAAAGACTATAGCGCTGCTATAAATAGCTCGACCTGGATTTTGAACATGGTCAGTGATAGTCACGAGGTCAATAGAAGGCGGGAAGCTTCTGTAGTTAGTAACTTTTAGTCAATTGATAATTAAACGACCCAAGTGTGGCGTCTGATCAGAATCTACACATTTTGCTTATAGTATAGGAATTTAAAGGATAAACGAAACATGTTCAAATCCACATTCGAAGACAATCGACCCACCAGTGCTGTCAGTGCTTTGATCTATACATGATTTTTACAGCACACGATGAGAAAGTTTGATACCGAAAGTAAAAAAGGTCAAATACGACTTTTAGCCCGCTTTTATTTTACTGAAACGGGGTTGAATTTGTTTGTTTGATTTGAGGTTTAACGTCCCCGTCAACACTGTATAGGTCATTTTGAAGACCTTGCTTCCAATTTTGTGGGACTTTTACCCAACGTTGTGATGAAATTGTCGCACTGTTTGTTAGATTTGAGGTTTAACGTCCCCGTCAACACTGTAAAGGTCATTTTGGAGACGTTGCTTCCAATTTTGTGGGACTTTTACCCGACATTGAGATGAAATGACATCTCAAGCCCTGTTGCCCAATGAAACCAATAGGGTTTATAAGCATGGACGGTCCGACTCTTGCGCACCGCTTTGCCTGGGCAGGCTTAGATCCTCTAATCGGTTTACCAGTACTCGTGTGCGGGTCGGATTCAGCTCTGCGTTGAAGCATCATGCAGCCCATATATTTCTTCAAGCCCCGATGGGCGGGGGCCGCCCTGTCGCCTTATGAAACCAATATGAAACCAATAGGGTTTATAAGCATGGACGGTCGGACTCGCACCGCTTTACCTCCTCTAAGCGATTTACCAGTACTCGTGTGCGGTCGGATTTCAGCTCTGCGTTGAGGCACTATACAGCCTATCCATTTATTCAAGCCCCGATGGGCGGGGGCCGTGAAACGGGATTGATTTGCGACGTCCTGATGAGACAGAAAACCCTCTGACTCGTACATGATGCATATGTTTTGGGCCTCTAGTTTTATAGTTCTTGAGAAATATTTGATAAAATTAACATTGGCCAATATAGAGAGAAAGAAGAATGAAAGAACATGTGAAAAAATACACCGAGAAAGGTCATTGGCGTTTACACGATACAAGTAAGCCGATAATGACCATAGTCTCACAATGTTATCACATAATTTGCATAATCTGCTGGATGTAAACTTGTTTTCAAAGCTGGGGTATAATGAAACGGGGGTGTTTAACATTAACTGTGTGTATAGGACTTAATATCTCGTAAGTCGAAATTTCGAGATACTAAGTCGAAATTTCGAGTTATTAAGTCGAAATTTCGAGATAGGATGTCGAAATTTCGAGTTACTAAGTCGAAATTTCGAGATACTAAGTCGAAATTTCGAGATACTAAGTCGAAATTTCGAGTTATTAAGTCGAAATTTCGAGATACTAAGTCGAAATTTCGAGATACTAAGTCGAAATTTCGAGTTAATAAGTCGAAATTTCGAGATATTAAGTCGAAATTTCGAGATACCTATCAAAAGAAAAAAAGTATACCTGGCCCTAATGCTCTTTCGTACGGGACGTATCTAGCTAATTTGTATATTTAATCCACTAGTGGATTACCGAAAATATTACTATAATGGTATTAATCAAGTAATTTCGTATTGGCCCAGGTACAGGTCCGAGGTCTGCTGCATAGGCCATCGGCCTTCTGCCTCGGGCCAATGCAGCAGACCTCGGACCTGTAACTGGGTCAATGCGAAATTACTTAATTAATGACACTTTATTAATTGACACAATTAAAAAACATGATTATTGATTTTTTGACCTCACTTGACCTCAGTTAATATTGGTTGACCTGGTGTTAATACGGATGACCTCCGATCAATACAGGATAGTCAATTAATAAATGGCGTTATTACACTCTCAGACGCGACGTTATATGATAAATTGTATTTTCATTTTACATATCTAAAATTGGATACATGTATTCTTAATAAAATAATATCTTAATTTTTTTATATATGAATAGTCAAAAGAGAATGTGCATGTAATATGCACCAATTAAAGAGTGACTTCATTACGATAACACAGCCGTATGACATAGTGAATTTTTCACATCTCCAAAATGACTACTTTTCTGATGAAAAACTGTCATGTTTTTTCTTTTTTTTATAAATGCTCGTAACATAGGTTGTGTGTGCTCGTTAGAACCGCCTCATCGAGGCGGTTCTAACGAGTACCCACAACCTATGTATTGGAGCAGAAATTAGAAAAATTATGAATACCCCCGTAAACCCCAGTTTTCTCTATATAAAGTGGGGTTTAGGGGGTCTTTAATTCACGGACTTGTTCACGTGATGTTAAGAAAGTACACATCAAGAAAACACGCCTATATAATTTTGACCCCCTTGAACCCCACTTTTATATAGTAAAACTTGGGTTTCAGAGGGTATACCTTATTTTTCTTATTTTTGCTCTAAAATATAGATTGTAGATACTCGTTAGTGCCCACAATCTATATTTTGAGCAGAAATAAGAAAAATATCACAATTTTTCATCATAAAATTTTCATTTTTTGGGGCGATAAAGGTGGCAGTGTATTTGTATAGGCGTGTTTGCGTAATGATATTTTAATTGTTTGTGCTCCAAAAATTGGTTTTGGGTGCTCGTTGTTATAATGATTCCTCCTTTCGTTTTTCCTACAAAACATACATCACGTGAACAAGTCCGTGAAATGTATAGAGGAAACTGGGGTGCACGGGGTATATATTCTTTTTCTTATTTCTGCTCCAGGACACAGGTTTTGGGGACCCGTTAGAACCGCCTCAATGAGGCGGTTCTAACGAGCACCCAATACCTATGTTTGCACTATATATAAGAAAAATATCACGGATTTTCATCAGAAAGCAGCGATTTTGGAGATGTGAAAAATGCAGTATGTCGCACGGCTGTGTTATCATAATGAATTGTTGGCTCCCTGAGGCGAATCTGATGAGCACACACAATCTTTGCTTTGGAGCCAAAAAAAAAAAAAGAATCACAATGTATATCTACCCCTACAAAGTGGAGTTTAAAAAGTTGTACATTACACAGACGTAATCACGTGGCCTTTATAGGTCTTTCTCTGTGCATTGCACTCATCACGAAAAACACGCCTATATAAGTTGAACCCCACTTTTATATAGTAACACCGGGGTTTACAGAGGTAAATCTTATTTTTTCTTATTTCTTCCCTAAAATATTTTGAGCACAAATAAGAAAAATAATACAAATTTTCCTCTTAAAATTTTCATTTTTAGCAGTATAATTTGCAATGTTTTGCATAGGCATGTCGTAATGTGGTTAACCGCTTCAGTGATGCATAAGCTTTTCCAGGAAAAAGTGTGGATAGGAAAACTAACTGCCTCGATTTAAACAAACTATTGCTGACTGGGCTGTTACATTCCAAATTTCACGTTTCCCTTTTTGATAAAGGAGGCGCCACTTGCGACTTCCCAATTACTCTCTTGTAAATCAGTTTACTGTAAATAGTGGTCTATTGTAACCAATTTTGTGCCGAATAAGTGTTACCTAAATCCCTTATTGATAGTGTGAGGATATTCCGTTTAGAAATGTGTTTCAAAAACGACCGAAGGCTTTTGCAAACAAACAGTGAAGGCTCTGATTACGCCGTAGAACGCGTTTCTCTGTTTGTCATGTCTCGTAATTTTGATGGCCATATAGAATGGTTAAAGGAAAGAAACTTGAGCATTCCTGTCAGTTTAGCTTATACCCACATTCTAATGCACTTGCGTATGTAACTCGACATCTGATTGGATAACGTCGGAAATTTGCTGCAGTATATTCTGCGATATACTGTCGAAACACCGAAGTCATCATGTAACGTCGCTTTTCTTTGGATGGCATTTGGTTTTACGCAACTCACAACCCCTGCCGCTTTGAGTAAAACGGTATAATTTTTAACCAAAAAACTGAATAAGTACATTAGAATGGGGATAACTGTATGGAGCATTTACAGTTGGGGAGATAAATCGTTGGCTTCACGGTCGCAAATTTCGTTTTACGACTCCACTGATGCGTCGCCTTAAAATAAGAATTCCGATCGAAAAACCGGCGATTTTGGCCCCCCACCCAAATTGGACTGCCTGATGCTTCCACGCAGACCTGAAACCGATCGCTCATTAGTACTGGTAAACTGCTAAGAGGTCCAAAGCCTGCCCAGGAAAAGTGGTGCAAGTCGGCCTGTCCATGCATATAAACTCTATTTGTTTCATTTGGCGGCAGGGCTTGAGATGTCATTTCATCTCAGGGTCGGGTAAAAGTCCCATAAAATTGGAAGGAACGTCTCCAAAATGACCTATACAGTATTGACGGGGACAATAAACCTAAAATAATAATAAAAAACGCCGATTGATCTCCCCAAATGCCATTTTTTTTTTTTTTTTTTGCAATACAGTTATCCCATAATGGATATGAAATACAAACATAATGCTGTAAAAGTTGTCTCCCGAAACATTATATCTATTCCCCCTAAGTTAAGACAGAGATCGTGTTCATCACGAGATTAAAAGCAGTGCATATATTTTGAAAGTACGAACAGAGAGAGAAAAGAGGCAAACATGGCCACATCTTCATCTAGGGATGAATTGCTGATGGATCTAAAGGAAGAACCAAAGACAACAAAGTAAGTTTTGTTTTGATGTTACTTTTAACCTTTTGAGTGCCAACGTCATTTACTGGAAAGTGCCAAACGTACAACGTTACACTGCGTCTTGTATATCAGTCTTAGCAACGTCAGTGGAACCAAACTGAACGCGACGTTATCCAGATGACGTTCATTTATTTCCCGCGGGGTCTTTCAAAAAGTATCCGGCAATTTGCATAGATATCTTGCACTTCTATTATGGATTATTATTTTCACATTATTACGTAACGAATGGTATGGCAGTGCTTTATACACCTGGTTTGAGAGACTACTTTACATCATTGAGTGTAAATGCAGCTATCGAAGACGCAGAAATGCATCTTTGGATGCTGTCCTCATTTTTCTTAGGGTTTGAACACGACAATACAATGTTTGCTATTGTGAAAAAATGGAAAATTAGAAAATGGACTTATCATAATGAAGTAAGAAAGAAAGGAATAAAGAAATAAAACTGTTGCATTTGAGACAATAGCTTTTTGCTGAGTTGTTTGTCACATTCATTGTTAGTCGCATTAATTGTATTCTATATGTTGACCTCACCGGCTCATATAGAAGAATGTATTTTCCCCTTGGCCTTGATCCATCAATTGTTCAAATTCCTAGGTATTTGAGATAATTTCGGGGATAAATAAATGAAGCGCACTCCTGACCGACTTCTTTTCGAAACAGAGGACCACAGAATATTATATACACCATCTTCATAGCAACGGACTTTCTCATTGATATCTACGGGATCAGTTCCTAGCCACATTGGAGAAAATAATAAATGTCCTTCTCGAATCTGAAGTTTATTCAGACCTTGCATTCCTCTGAACAATCGAATCGAATTCGAAGTGACGGTCGGATCTGGTAATCATTTTTACCACTTTGTCACCATGAAACAAAACAGAATTTTCCGCACGATCAGCAAAGACTCAGATCACTCTTTGCGTTGCATAGTATAGAAACTTTCTATGTGGCGGACAGCGATGATTCAGGTCAGATTTGGCCTATAAGATCTGCGTCATTGTTAGATGCACAGGCCAGTTTTTCGTGCGTTGGCTCAAATGATAATGTAAAAACGAAGCACGGCGGGCCTCCGTGGCCTAGTGGTTAAGAGCGCTGACTCTTGATCATTAGGTCTCTCACCGCTGTAGTTGATGGTTCGAGGCTCGCTCGGGTCATATGCGAGACGCCAAGTTCTGCAACGGAAGGTCAGGTGGTTTTTCTCCGGGTATTCCGGTTTGGCTAACCTCTGATTAACGATCGGCTCGATATGAGTGAAATAATCTTGAAAGGGCCGTAAAACCAAAACCAACCCCCTCCCCACAAAAAAAAAAAAAAAATGAAAAGAACGAAGCACGCCCGTTCGTTTTGCTGAACAATTTGAAGGTGGTCAAAAAAAAATGTTACGGTTAACGTGAAAAGAAAGGCAGCGGAGGTTCACAGTGCAGATTATATTTTCTTTTCGTTTGGGAACATTGAGCCCATCCCGGTTACATTGAAAATCAAATACCACAAGCCGGCGCTATGGGTGTATGCAGCCTTGCAAACTAGATTGCTGTATATGAAGAGACTCAATAAAACCGATCTCCTATTTTCGCTCTTTTATGTGTTCTTTGTTCTTTCCGAAGGTAACCTTTTAGCTTTTTATTTTGAGATCTTATTTGTGTATATCGATTTAAATTTGAAACACTCAGATTACACGAAAAATTAATTTCGTCCTTTTCTGAGTTTGTTGAGTGAAATTAGGATTCAATAAAAATGTTTACTATATAGAAGCGGATATGCTACTCGCCTCTTGAACCAGGGGTCGTGGGTTCGATCCCGGGCTTCTCTAGACTTTCTGACGAATCTTTAAACAGAGGTCCCCTCTCAGTAGGACCTTAGCTGTTGGTGGGACCTAATACTCAAGCACACCTACTCACTTGCAAAAATATCTAGCTCTATCTAACTCTCTATGCTTAAAATGTAAGCAGGGGTTATCCTAAATAGCGACAATAACACATAAAATAAAATAAGAAAATGAAAGAGTAAAATTTAATATAAGGTCGCATCGTGTGCACCAAAGACCATTTCACACGGCATTACATGTAACGAATGCATAAACTATTGTTGCTCATTCGACCTGCCTCATTGATGCAATATCCATGGAGTACATAGACTCCTGGAGCTCCGTCGCACTACACCAATGATGTGATACCGATGGGTTTTTGTTGCTCGCTCGAACTGCCTCGGTGATTTGGTACTAACGCTTGCATCCATTCCGGTGCTCGTTCACGATTATTTCACTCATATCGAGCCGATCGTTAATTGGAGGTGGGCGAAAATCGGAGTACCCGGAGAAAAAAACCACCTGACCTAATGTTGAAGAACTTGGCATCTTCTATGTGACCCGAGCGAGGCTCGAACCCACAGCGGTGAGACACCTAATGATTAAGAGTCAGCGCTCACATCAACTAGGCCACGGAGGCCCGTTATGACATCAATCTGATAGCTGATTATTTATATATATATATATAAAGAACTTGTTAGTTGTGCTGAAGATGAATATGAAGGCTCAGAACAATGAAACACTGTTTTGGTTCAGAAAGCATGATTCAAAGTTTGGAGAAATAACCTCTCGACAGTGAGCGATAGGAGAAGCATTGACTATCAAAGTAAAGTTAAAAAAAAGCGCTAAGCTAAAAAGCACGGACGAATATAAAAAAACCCTCAGTGTTTCTTAAGCCGCTTGGCTTTATTACGGACGAATTAGAAACGAAGCGAATACTGCGGGCACTAACTGAATCTTTATCTATGTAGTGTCATTTTGTCCCCATGAAAACACATCTTGCCGATAGAAAATACATACTTTTGCCAAATAACTGGTTCGCTTTTTCTTTACGCACTTTTGAAACAACCACCCGCTAAATGACGCGACGTAAACGTTTATTTTGCCGCCGTACGTCAAACGATGACGTTACTTGACAACAAGCGGGAAAACAAAAGAAAAATATAGCTTAGGGTATGTGTCATTCATCGGAAATAGTAATCATCTCGGTGTGTTAGCGATAAAACGAACACATGAACTTTATATTAGAATGTTTTATCTTCAGAAATCTACCAAATATAGACATCTCTCTCCTTGAAATCTACGAGAAATCTTCCTTCCAAAATGGGCCCAAAACGGGCCCGTTGGCACTCAAAGAGGTACAACGGTGGGCCCAAAAAGGGCCCGTTGGCAAACTAAGGGTTAAAAGGATATAATGCTCACCAAAGACGGGGTTACATATGTCTTTCTTGGATACTAAGCACATTATTGTAGGTAGGAGAGAGTGCCCATGACATTACTATGAGAAAGTTGTTATAATCAAAGCACTGAGAGTGCTGGCGGGTTGATTGTCTCTGAGTGTAGCCTGGGAAAATGATCCTGAACGATGACTTAGACTGTTAACATATTCTTTGACACTTATTTTTCTGCCCTGTAAACAAACATTGTAGGTCCTGATCAGACGCTGTGTTCTTCGTCGTCGGACCCTTACAGCCCTGAACTGTAAGCAATCTATTAACCCGTTTTGTACTGGAAACCCCAAAATGGGTACCCTAGCAAACAGTGCAGGCCCAGATCAGACGCCGCGCGTCTGATCAGGGCCTACACTATTTGCAAAAAGCTCAGCCATTTTCCAAATCAATTTTGAAGACAACACAACCTGACACCCCTTAAAGTCCTGAACTGTAAGCAAACAATGAAAATCGTTCAGCGGCATCTGGTCTGGGCCTACACTGTGTGCCAAGCCGAACCCATGATTCCAGCCTAGATTCTACAGATAACCCACATAACGCAGTATTATGTGTTCGCTGCGATATAATTAACGTTGCTATTTCCTATAAATATGTTACCTGGATAGTCTACAACTCAATAATTCCACCTCCATTATCTTATACATTTCAAGCGATTTGATTGGTTGAAATAAAAGTTTTATACTTCGATAAATTCCATGAGCAAGAATCTCAGTAATCACTTAGCGACAGGTAGTAATATAACGCGACGCCAAAGAGCACGTTTAGAACCCGCGCTTGACGTCATTGTATATAATCGACATCAACAGCGTTCAGTTGAAAGATGGAAAACTTTTGAATGCGTGAATGTGAGAAAACAAATAAACTGAGTTTACAGACTTGATTTTGTTCGCTTGTGCTTCTTTCAAAGATGGCAGCTTCTAACTGAATAATTATTCCGCCGTGGCCGTTGGTAACTTCATTGTCACGCTTTCGAAAGAATTCCTAAAAAATACCTTTTTGGTTGCATTTTTAATATTTCGATGACAAAGTTGGAATTATAAATTATCTTTTTTTTTAGTGGGGGGGGGGGGGTGCTTTTTATCGATGTGTCAACTCCGGCGAAACACTCACAAACTTAGCATGAAGCCCACATCGATCAAATCCACAAAAATGAAATTTTCATTCCTACAGTGATACTCATGTGGACTTTTAGCAATGAAGAGCTACATGCGATCTATAACTTTGGATCGATTGTAAACTATCGACCAAAAACCCTTCAACAAGATGCCTACAAAAAACTATAGAAATCCTTTCATAATGTTCCAATGAATGTCCTATAAAAAGGTGCCATTTAGAGTTCTATAACAAGTTTCCAATAAATTTTCTATAACATGGTGCCTATGAAATTCCTTTGACAATTTGCCTTTAAAAATCCGATGACAAAGTGGCTATTAATCCTGTAACATGCGCCAATTAGGTCCTATAACAATATGCCTCTAAAGGCCTATAACAATGTATCTATAAAATCTTATTACAATGTGCATATATATAAAAATCCTGTGACAGCGTGTCTATTAAAATAGACAAAGAATATGTATACTGAGTTGTGGTTCTTGTACATGAAAGTCATGTACTATACGATTGTGGCAAGTACCAGCAATATATGTCAAAGGGAAATGGAGTTATGGCCATCAAAATTATATTGTCAGGGGAGATAACCAAAAAACAATGGTACCCAGAATTGTGTTTTTGCGCATGACTCGCCAGCTTAACCTAATGCACATCTGTACCAAGCACCACCAATATGTCTCAAAGGGTATTGGAGATATGGTGATCAAAATGTGGTGATGCTGTTATATTGGAAGGGAGATAACTCAAATACCACATCACCAAGAGTAGTGGTCCTTGTGCTTGACATACCTTCTATACCTTGTATATAATTGTGCCATGTTCATCAATATATCTCAAAGGGTACAGGAGAAATGGGCATTACAAGGTTACATCGTGCGGGAGATCCCTTAAAAACCAGGGCATCCAGAGTTATAATTCTTGTGCATGACACGCCTGCTTAACCTCATGTACATTTGTACCAAATACCATCAATATGTCTCAAAGGGTATACGAGATATGGTGATTACAAGGTGGTCATGCTATTATATTGGAAAGGGAGATAACTCATAAATCAAAGCACCCAGAGTTGAGGTTCTTAGGCATGACTCGCCGTCTCAATTTTGTATACGATGATGCCAAGTGCCATCAATATACCTTAAAATGGTTTCGAGTTATGACCATCACAACGTTATATTATCAGCTGAGATAACAATAAAGCCACGAGCCGTAGTTCTTGGACATGACTATTAGGTCGGGGATAAAAATCCCGTGCCAATCAAACAAGCCTGATGCTGCCTATAAAACCCTACACCAATGTGCCTTTAAAAATGTTATAGAAAGGATTATCCTTTGGAAGCAAGGAATACATCGCAGAACTGGAAAACATGGAGTGTACATGTTTTCTGGGCCAGACTAGCTAGTTTCGGCCATTAACACCTCATCAGTGATCCCCAAATATTTTCAAAATTCCTCAATGGAATAAATGATCCCAAAGGACAAGAAAATATAAACTACAGTATGATGTAGGGCAGGGAGACTTTTTACGGCCGCCGCACATTCCCAGACATAAGCTGTAGTGACGTTAAATATGTTCTTCCTTTGGAAGCCAGGAATACATGACAGAACTGGATATATGGAGTGTACATGTTTTCTGAGTCAAACTAGCTAGTTTCGGTCATTAAGGCCTCATCAGTGACCCTCAAATATTTTCATAATTCCAGAATGGAATCAATGATCCCAAATGTCAAGAGCATATAAACTACACTATGATGTAGGGCAGGGAGACCTTTTACGGCCGCCACACATTCCGAGACAACAGCTGTAGTGACGTTATTTATGTTCTAGAAAAGGATAAAAGCCTGCAACAATGTGCCAGTGAGAATTCTATAACCATGTTTGAAAACAAAATCGTCATTGGTTTGGTTACGCAAGTTTTGCTGGAACATTTTTAGCTCACCGTCACGTAGTGACGAGGTGAGCTTTTGGGATCACTTTTCGTCCGTCGTCCGTCGTCCGTCGTCCGTGCGTGCGTGCGTCCGTCCGTAAACAATTTCTTTAAACGACATCTCCTCCTAAACCACTGATTGGATTTTGACCAAACTTCACAGGAATGATCCTTAGGTGGTCCCCTTTCAAAGTTGTTCAAATGGTTCCGGTCCGTTGCACATCTAGGTCATAGGAGCCAAAAATAGATTTTTTTCACCAAAAACTTAAAAAATCTTCTTCTCTGAAACCACAAGGCCCAGGTCTTTGATTTTTGGTATGAAGCTTCATCTAGTGGACCCCTACCAAGATTGTTCAAATTATAGTGCTGGGGCCAAAAATGCCCCCGCTCTGGGGCCCTTTGGTTTTACATGGGCTTGTATAGGGAAAATCTTTAAAAATCTTCTTCTCTGAAACCATAAGGCCCAGGTCTTTGATATTTGGTATGAAGCTTCATCTAGTGAACCCCTACCAAGATTGTTCAAATTGTAGTGCTGGGGCCAAAAATGCCCCCGCTCCGGGGCCCTTTGGTTTTACATGGGCTTATATAGGGAAAAGCTTAAAAAATCTTCTTCTCTGAAACCGCAAGGCCCAGGTCTTTGATATTTGGTATGAAGCTTCATCTAGTGGACCCCTACCAAGATTGTTCAAATTACAGTGCTGGGGCCAAAAATGCCCCCGCTCCGGGGCCCTTTGGTTTTACATAGGCTTATATAGGGAAGAGCTTTAAAAATCTTCTTCTCTGAAACCGTAAGGCCCAGGTCTTTGTTATTTGGTATGAAGCTTCATCTAGGGGACCCCTACCAAGATTGTTCAAATTATAGTGCTGGGGCCAAAATTGCCCCCGCCCCGGGGCCCTTTGGTTTTACATGGGCTTATATAGGGAAAATCTTTAAAAATCTTCTTCTCTGAAACCACAAGGCCTAGGTCTTTGATATTTGGTATGAAGCTTCATCTAGTGGACCCCTACCAAGATTGTTCAAATTATAGTGCTGGGGTCAAATATGCCCCCGCTCCGGGGCCCTTTGGTTTTACATGGGCTTATATAGGGAAAATCTTTAAAAATCTTCTACTCTGAAACCGCAAGGCCCAGGTCTTTGATATTTGGTATGAAGCTTCATCTAGTGGACCCCTACCAAGATTGTTCAAATTATAGTGCTGGGGCCAAACATGCCCCCGCTCTGGGGCCCTTTGGTTTTACATGGGCTTATATTGGGAAGAGTTTTAAAAATCTTCTTCTCTGAAACCGTAACGCCCAGGTCTTTGATATTTGGTATGAAGCTTCATCTAGGGGACCCCTACCAAGATTGTTCAAATTATAGTGCTGGGGCCAATATGCCCCTGCCCCGGGGCCCTTTGGTTTTACATGGGCTTATATAGGGAAAATCTTTAAAAATCTTCTTCTCTGAAACCTCAAGGCCTAGGTCTTTGATATTTGATATGAAGCTTCATCTAGTGGACCCCTACCAAGATTGTTCAAATTATAGTGCTGGGGTCAAATATGCCCCCGCTCTGGGGCCCTTTGGTTTTACATGGGCTTATATAGGGTAAATATTTAAAAATTTTCTTCTCTGAAACCATAAGGCCCATGTCTTTGATATTTGGTATGAAGCTTCACCTAGTGGACCCCTACCAAGATTGTTCAAATTAGAGTGCTGGGGCCAGAAATGCCCCGCTCTGGGGCCCTTTGGTTTTACATGACTTCTATAGGGAAAATCTTTAAAAATCTTCTTCTCTGAAACCACAAGGCCCAGTTCTTTGATATTAGGTATGAAGCTTCACCTAGTGGACCCCTACTAAGATTGTTCAAATTATAGCCCTGGGGCCAAAAAAGCTCCCGCTCCAGGGCCCTTTGGTTTTACATAGACTTTTTTAGGGAAAATCTTGAAAAATCTTTTTCTCTGAAACCACAAGGCCTAAGTCTTTGATATTTGGTATGAAGCTTAATCTTGTGGACCCCTACCAAGATTGTTAAGTTTTAGCCCTGGGGCCAAAAATGCCCCCACTGGGGCCCTTTGGTATTACATAGACTTATATGTAGGGAAAATCTTGAAAAATCTTCTTCTCTGAAACCAGAAGACCTAGGTCTTTGATATTTGGTATGAAGCTTCATCTAGTGGACCTCTACCAAGATTGTTCAAATTATAGCCCTGAGACCAAAAACACCCCTGTCTCGGGGGCCCTTTGGTTTTTCATAGACTTATAAAGGGAAAATCTTTAAAAATCTTCTTCTGTGAAGCCACTAGGCCTAGGTCTTTGATATTTGGTGTGAAATTTCATCTAGTGGACCTCTATCAAGATTGTTCAAATTATATCCCCTGAGACCAAAAATGCCCCTGCCCTGAGACCCTTTGGTTTTTCATAGACTTATATAGGGAAATCTTTAAAAATGTTCTTCTCTGAAACCACAAGGCCCATGTCTTTGATATTTGGTATGGAGCTTCATCTAGTGGACCTCTACCAAGATTGTTCAAATTATAGCCCCTGCCCCGGGGCCCTTTGGTTTTACATAGTTTTATATATAGAGATAATCTTTGAAAATCTTCTTCTCTGAAACAGCAAGGCCCAGGTCTTTGATATTTGGTGTGAAGCTTCATCTAGTGGACCTCTATCAAGATTGTTTAAGTTATAGCCCTGAGGCCAAAAATGCTCCCGCACCGGGGACATTTGGTTTTACATAGGCTAATGTAGGGAATATCTTTAAAAAATCTTTTTCTCTGAAACCCCAAGGCCCAGGTCTTAGATATTTGGTGTGTAGCTTTATCTAGTGGACCTTTGCCAAGATTGTTCAAATTATTGCCTTTGTTGATATTTGGTATGAAGCTTCACCTTTTTAGACCTCCCTCAACATTATGCACATTGTAGCCCTGGGGTCAATAATGGCCCTCCCAGAGGCCCACTTGTTACTCTATCATATGGGTCAGGTGAGCGATCCAGGGCCATCATGGCCCTCTTGTTTAAAAGTCCTGATTTTTTTTTTTTAAATATAAGTTTTGGTCATATTGTTAGGCTCTAATACCCATATAGTGGGAAAGTTTCTTAAATTTTCTTTGTCGATTTTGGTTATTGAACATTGACAGGTTCAGTCACTTATTAATAATTTAGGCTTTGGATATTTATGGAATAATACGGAAGTTACAAATCTTCAACTTGAGCGAATGATACAAACTGTGTATGATCAGTATCTGCAGTGCTGGTTTGCAGAGTTACGCGATTCTCCAAAACTGTCTACATATGCCCAATTTAAAAGTATTTTTGAGCCTGAGAAATATCTTAATTGCGTTGCAAATACCAAACATAGATATGCACTGTCAAGACTGAGGTGTTCTGCACACCGCCTGAACATTGAAGAAGGGAGATATAGAAACATAGATCGTGAGCAGCGTATATGCCAGAATTGTAGTATGGGAACCCTGGAAAATGAGTATCATTTTATACTCGTATGCCCCTTTTATCGTGATTTGCGGCTTCAGAGTTTGCCACGTTATTACAATGTATGGCCTACCAAACAAAAATTTAATACATTATTAAGTTCCGGCCAGGAAGGTACCCTTAAAAAGCTAGCCAAATATATCTATTTGGCAAATAAAAGGCGCGACAGTGCGTAGCTATGGCGATATTCGTAACTTGCAAAACATTACGAAAGCACACAATATTTTTCCTTATTTCTCCTAAGAAGCGTGGATTGTGGGTGCTCGTTAGACCCGCCTCATTGAGGCGATTCTGACGGGTACCCACGCCACGGTCTATGTTCTCAGTGGGGATGGGAGGCATAACAGTATTTTTATCTGAAAAAAAAAATCATATATTGGTGGTAAAATTTTCGACAAAATTCAATATGTGTGTTTTCGTAATGTTTCAGACTTACCACAAACATATTATAATCCAATTCGTTAGTTAGTATTGAATACACATATTTGGAATTATCCGAGCCTACCAATACCCGTGAATTGCATGCTCGGAGTCTTTACTAAATCGATAGAATGAGTGGTAAACGTACAAGGTTGCAGCGTCGATGACGGCAGTGTTTTGCTAAAAAGATATTACAATTCTAATAAACTAAAAAAAGTTATCGACATCTCTTCGTACCATATTTATCAGATGTAAAAATGCATATATGTATGTATTATCTATATTGTTTTGCTGTGTGTCATGCTCTTCTCGATTTGAAAACTGCTCTATGTTATAGGACGATGAACAATGTTGTTTTTGTCCAATAAACTTAAAATGGAAATTGATTACACTTTGACAAAACAACATGGCCAAGTATCCTTTGTGTCAAAATTAACAATAAGATGCATATGTTTCTTTTCAGTACACAATCAGCTGTGGTAAAGGGACTTATTTCTGTCATAGTTTTGCTGTTTTTGGTAGCTATTGGACTTTTAATTGGATTGGTTGTTGTTATCGATGACAAAGGAGAAACACAAGGTAGGCGTTTATATCAACATATCCAGTGTAAAGCCTAATATAAACCTATAGTCGTAGTTTTGCTATTTTTGGTTGTTACTGACTTTTTATTGGGCTGGTTGTAGTGATCGATGATAAAAGAGAGTTACAAGGTAAGCGTTTATGAATGACCTAATTTATTTTATTTGTGAAATAATTAATATATTATTATTGGCTATTGAGTCATTCAATGGATATAACGTGATGTTTTCTAGAGTCTAGTTTGAGTAGTTAAGGAAAGCGATGTTGTATAGAAAGTCTAATTTTGAAAACTAACATCATATGGGTTATAGCGACAAAGGCACTGAAAATACAGTTTCTTTGAGACAACCATGACATTATTTTAAATAATTAAATGTTTTCTTGTGCATATACACCGGCAGTGTTATGAAGTGCCAGCCGATGTTTCGAATTTTGAAAAGAAATATTTTATCTCAAAATGTGTACGTTTAAAAAAAAAACACAAATAAACTGACCAAAATTCGAAGTCTTCAAAACGAAATTATTATGTAAGAAATATGTCAAAATGTGCAATTTGGCAGAATTATGCATTCAGTAATTTTTCATGGGTGAAAACCGTAAATGCAGTTTCCGTCATGTTCAGTTTCAGTGCCGCTTAAGAGTTGTAGTTTTCGGAATATATATATTCTAGTGAAATAATCTGAGAAGAATCTGTATTTTCAGTGCCTTTGTCGCTATAACCGAAGAAACCCGAAGAAGACCGGGGTTCCGGTTGAAACGACTTTTAGTTGGTTTTCTTTTGAAAAAAGACTTTGATATATATATATACATGGCGCGCAAATACGGACAATGGCGTTACATTGCGGCTCATTTGATTCGTTCTATTCATATTAAATGCGCAGCCCAATGTACAAACTATCTTATGTCATGCGCCAATATCAAGGAAACTCCTTTTTGCGGCGTGTAACTAATTCATTATCACAGCTTTTTCGTTCTTTGTTCAGCTTAAAGTTACAGATTATTCAGGATCTGCATTTAAATGCGGACAGTTATAATCGGTTAGACAGTATTCTTGCTTTGGTTACCACCATACGGTTGTGTTACGTCTTAAGTCGTTGATAAAATCCGGTAGCGTTGTGATATTTTACCATTTTCAACACTGTACCCGGTACAGATACCTATATTAAAAATCCAGATCCTGATGGGATGGCGCGCTATCTTATCGGGGTCTACATGGCTTGCTATCTTGTTGGCGATTGTATTTACATGTAGTAGAATTGACGTGACCTAATTCAGAGATGGAAGGGTGTACTACAGAAAATCAGGGATTAAAGGCTTGAAGCTTAACCTGAGTTTTTTTACTGAAGCAGATGTAATTATCTTTTTTTTTTTCTTATATTTTTGACACAGAAAACCTGACTACACATTTCAGGCGATTCATCTACTGGAGCCGATTCATATGAAATGCTGAGTCCGAGCTTCTTTGAAATATAAGGAAACATCTGAATGTCGTCTCCTTAAAATTTTATCTGACGATTTAAGAATAAATAACACGCTTGTTCAGCTAACACTCTGTTGATGTCCGGTTTTTGTTTTTCAAATGAGGTTGTGGTGCACTGAAGATTAAGCTTGTTTGTTCTGCTCATGTTCTGTTCTCATCTGATCATAGTATGAAGAGTTTTCGCCTTTGATTTTATGTCCTTTAGGGGCCCTTAATTGGTATTAAATTCATTGTCATTGTCAATCACATGGCATTGGTTTTTAAGCATTCGACATATAAAAAAAGCCTCCGTGGTGTAGTGGTTATGCTACCCGCCTTGTAAACCAGGGGTCACAGGATCGATCCGAGGCTTCGCCAGACTTTCGGATGAGTCTATTTTAAGTCGAGGTCCCGTCTCCGCATGACCTTAGCTGTTGGTGAGACGTAAATCGCAAGCACTCAGACACTCATCATATAAAATAAATCTACAGTAATGGGCCAAAGGTATGTTCAATATTTATTTAAGTGCACGTAAATACATTTAAGTTGTAAGAAATTCAGGTTTTGAGTAAATCGTACGAGCGCATAAATGCGGATATATTTCATTCTCAGAATCGTTCTGAATAACATTAACGGTATTTCGCAACCGTACCGAACGACTGTAGTGCCTTCAGGGTTAAAATGATTAATTTCCTGTATGAATTATTGCATGGAGAAGCGAATTGTAATCGGGCGATGGACAATCGAGCAGACCATAGTGGACCATCGAATGTTTTTTAAGTGGACTAACGAGCGGAATTTTAGCTGGTCACTTTAGTCAGTCGTTTCGAAGTTGTTTTTAGCATGCAAGATGGATATAACTGTGGTAGAAACAAACCGAGGTCAAAAACGTATGATATGGGATGGTACAGATACAGAATGCACAGGACTCTGAAAACGGCGATATATCATGGCGATGTGCAATGACTGCGCCACGCTGTAAAGCCCGGGTTAGAATAGATGCCTCATGTTCAACTATAATTTCGCAGAGAAATCAATATTCACATCCTCAGGATGAGCAAGAAATTGTGAGACATCATCCTCAGGTCCAGATCCAAGAAAAAGGCGACATAAGAAACGTGTATTAGGCCGTCAAAAATCATACGGAGCGATATTCAGACTGTTTGTAAAGAAGCATTTCGACTAAACGATTGAAGAGCATTGCAAACTCAGTGTTCAGAATTCGTCGTGAGACGTATCCTCCACTAACCTAAAAGCAAGGAGGAGGTGCTTCAAACTCTTTCTAGCATGGACATGAAGACCAGCAAAGGTGAAAACTTTCTGCTCGTCAACAATTTTTTCCACATACATAAACTTGGAATGCCTATGTCCTGTGAAAGAACTGTTTATGGATGGAACATTCAAGTGCTGCCCTCGGTTCTTCCAACATCTGTATACAATACATGGATTCAGCAACGGGAATTATTTTCCACTTGAGTATTTCCTTTTGTCGGGGAAGTCAGGGGATGTTTGTAGAACTTGTCTGTCTACTATTTCATCAGTTACCCCCTATATATATAATGCATTGTAACACATTGACCTGATAAAGATATGCTGTCTCAGGACAAGTGAGCTTTATCACGTCAACGTGACATTGCACTTTTATGGATGAAGCAGACTGCTGGCAAAAAAAGGCTAAAATGTTATTATTGCTGGAAAAATTGGAAAATGACAGTTAAATTATCGAAAGGAAAATAATGGTCAGCATAGTAAACATACTGACCGATTATATGCCACATATGTCACACCGGAATATTTGGACGCACTGACTGATTGCAAATTGCCAATTTAAAGAGTTTACAAGGGGGATAAACTGATAAATAGAGTACCAGATTCGTGTCGTTTGAGACATGAGCCTGGTATTCTCTAATATGCGTATGTGATGGCAAGAATCTGACACTCAATGCGGAAATCATACATGCTGACTTTAAACAAACAGTTATGAATATGCTACGGTAACTGTGACAATAAAGTGCTGTCGTTTTCGCTTAGGGCACGCCTGATGGCGTAAGATCCAGGCACTGGGTCTTAGCTGTGACTACAAAGAGAGTTCAGAGCTTTGAAAGGGGCTCAGTTGCTTTTTTGGCTTGGCTTATCTTCCTCCGGGTGAAGCAGAGGACAGTTTTGTGGAAGATTACATGTCGGTCATGCCCAGTGACAGTAAATGTGAAAAGTTGCGGACTACTTGACAGAAACCTATATTACATAACAGTCAAAATTCCCTCCCGCAGCTTTGGGCTAAAGTTCCATCAGAAAAGAAGCGCACAAACAATGGACCTGAATCGTTCCATGCTCATTTTCATGAGCAGTTCTACTCTGGTCACGCAGGGATTGATGCCTTTATGGACGTGTTACAGAAAATTCAGACTATCAATTATATCATGTTAAGGAATATGAACTTAAATGCACCTGTGTCAAACCTGAGAGGGAGAGAAACAAGTTTGCCTGTGAACTTTATCAGAAATATGGAGATTGGGAAATCACTAGAAGGGAATATATCAAGTCCTACTTCCACCTCCCCGTGGTGAGTATGGGGCAACAGGCTAAGGCTCACTCGTTTTTGACCCAAGCAATCTTTGATCTGGCTAAAGGAAGGGGCAAATGTAAACCGGTTATCTGCTGTAATGTCCTATTTTTCATTTCGCTCGAGTGTCCACTTTTTACTGCTTGATTGTCCATTTATTTCCGCTCGAATGAGTTGGCTTTTTCCTGTCTCCGTAATGGGAAATATTCCCGTAAGGGGAAATCGGGCCCCCGTAATGGGAAATATTCCCGTAAGGGGAAATCGGGCCCCGTAAATCATAATCGGAGCAAATATTTAAGCCCCTGGAAATTTGAAGCTTATGTATTTCAACATGGAAGCAGTTCGAATTACGTCTTCTTTGACATTTGAGATAAGTGTTGCATAGCCCGGGTAGTTGAAAATGCCTAGAGAACAGGTCAAAACAGAAATATCTGACTACCTTTCTCCCGAAACAGTAAAACTAAAATTCGACCGCTTGCCGTTACATGCCCACACCTATCTTTTCTTCTGCAGAATTGGAAATGTTTGAGAAAAGCATTGCCAGATTTTTCAAAATATATTTACGAAGTTGACTAAAAATGATAAATTGGGAACATTCATCAATTTGTTGATCTTTTTGAAGTCTCGTAAGTCATGGCCGGAGATTCCCGTAAGGACTTTGAGGGCATAATCGTCTGCTACACCTTACGCGTCTACCAGATGTGATGAAGCCCGAATATTTTCATTTCTATATTTATTTGTTTTCCTTATTTGTGGTCCTCACATTTAGATTTCTTGTACTAATGAGCACCCAAAATCTATATGTGGAATAAAAATAAAAAAAATATCTAACATTTTCATCCGAAAAATGCTAGTTTCAGAGAAAAGAATAACGTCAGTTGAGCGCACTGGCTTGTTATCGTAAAGGCCGTTTGTCAATCGACCTAAAGTTACTAAGCGCTGAAGCTTTACGTTGCTGATATCCACATGACTATCAGTGATTTGTACGAAATCCGAGTAACGGCTATTGAAAGCCGCGCTAATCTTGACGGTGTCGCGTCTTGAAAAGGGGCCTATCTATAAAACATTGACCGACTCTTCGGTCATTGTTGAACAGATTAGACCCAAATCATACGCTACAGAATGCGGCGTCTGATAACTATCAACTGTTTAACCCTTTTTTTGTAATAAATGGAATCTTCCACTTTATATATTGTAGGAGTCGATTTCGAAATTTAGGGTTGTCCGGTTATGGTTTCTTCAAACTTTGTTTGGAAAATGACTCAACTTTTTACATACAGTGTAGGCCCTGATCAGACGTCACGTTTTGCGGCGTCTGAACTTTGCCTGCACTTGTTGCCAGTCACCCGTTTTGGGATTTCTGGTAGAAAATAGACTAAAATACTAGAATGTAAGGGTTACCCTTTAACAGTCCCAGTAGCGCTCCCGCCAATCGGGGCTTTAAGAAATAGTTGTGCTGCATGATGCTTCCACGCAGCGCTGAAGCCGACCGCACACGAGTACTGTTAAACTGCTTAGAGGAGCTAAGCCTGCCCAGGCAAAGCGGTGCAAGTCCGTCCGTCCATGCTTATAAACCACATTGGTTCATTGGGCGACAGGGCTTGAGATGTTATTTCATCTCCATGTCGAGTAAACGTCCCACAAAATTGGAAGCAACGTCTCCAAAATGACTTATACAGTATTGACGGGGACGTAAAACCTCAAACCAAACAAACAAAACAGTCCCAGACACCGTTCAGGACCATTTTCCCGGCCTGCACTCAGAGACAATTGATTCACCAGTGCTGTGATGATGATGATGATGATGATCATGATGATGATGATGATTTCGTGTTTAACAACGCGTCAACCCTCTGTGTGGGTCATAAGCGTCAAGCGGTTAATGATCAATAGTTATGTAGAATTATGAGGAATTTAAAAGTAAAACAATTTGAATTTGTTTGTTTGTTTGATTTGATGTTAAACTTCCCCGTCAACACTGTAAAGGTCATTTGGAGACGTTGCTTCCAATTTTGTGGGACTTTTAGCCGACATTGAGATGAAAAAACATCTCAAGCCCTGTCGCTCAATGAAACGAATGGGTTTATAAGCATGGACGGTGCGACTCGTGCGCAGCGCTTTGCCTGGGCAGGCTTAGATCCTCTATGCGGTTTACCAGTACTCGTGTGCGGGTCGGATTCAGCTCTGCGTGGAAGCATCATGCAGCCCATATATTTTTTCAAGCCCCGATGGGCGGGGGCCGAAAACAAAAACAGTTTGACTGATAGTGTAAAGTAAGTGAGTGTTTGAGTTTTACGTCCCACCAACAGCTAAGGTCATACGGAGACTAAATTTCGGTTTAAAGGCTCATCCGAAAGTCTGGAGAAGCTCGGAATCGATCCTGCGATCCCTGGTTTACAAGGAATGGATGATAATGTATAAAAATCTGAAAGAAAAAAATCTTATGAAAAAGTTCAATTCCTTTTAAAAATAAGATGTTATTGTAAAATTCCCCTCACCCACAAGGCTAAAGGCACTCGGGAATTTTATCAGTAATTTATTAAAGCTTTTTAATGTGTGTAGCCTTGTGACACAAGTAGAGCCGGCTGATCAGACTCTACACCGCAAGAAGAAATTATCTCACTGACTGCTATGCAGCAATATTCTAAAATATGCAAAGAATCACTTAAACCCAAGACTGATTTTTAAGTTATTTATTTGTTGGTTATTTCTAAGCAAAACAAAGCAGACATACTCTCTCTCTTTCTTTCATACACGCAACAAAAACTCCACAACAGAACCCAACAGAGCCTCCCTGGGCACTGGTATGACCAAAACTGTTTACAGTGTAGTTTAAATAGATGATAAAACTTTCCCATAAAACTATTCTGAGACTAGTGCTAATAATACCCTGATTTATTATTAGACATCTATTTATAAAGGAGCAAATTCCTCTAGTTACAAAAATATACCCAGCGGCATCTTGCTAAATGTACCTTAGCAAATATAATTACCTGGGCCACTAAAAATAAAAAGGCCAAATTTCTATCTATCAGCCAAAAATAAATTTGCTGAACTTCCAGGCCAGCTAAAATATGACTTTACTTATATTTTGCAGCACCGCATGACAAAATTTATGCAGGCTATTACTGTATGATTAAAGTGTTTGAAAAAGTCCCTACAAAATGAAATTAACAAATCTACATCACTCTCCCCTCCTATAATTCAAGTTCCCGTTGCATTCGACACATTAAAACTTGCAATAACTGGATTTACTTAAACATGCAATTATAAAAATCTTGAAATTAGATCATATAACATTACTCTTAACAAATTTCTTCAAAACTGTTGTACTGAAGATTGCAACTAAAATCAGAAAATTCCCAAATCTAAATTTAGCTTAGCAGAACATTAATTGACATGCATTGACGTCTCATATTTAGCATTACCATATCTACCAGGTAAAAAATAATTGAGTAACTTTTAAACTGGTAAATTTGGGATTGCAATTCAGAATGAAGCATATTCTTCCATATTTACACTTTAAACACTCAAAACACATGAAAAGCTTAGCTATATAGTGCGACTAAAACAATAAGGCTTCATTACGTCCAGATGGCTTACTGGCTCCCTTCTCCCTGGCTGCTGCTCTTCTGGCTGCTGGTTAAGACGTTTGGTGCAGTGTCTTGCAGATACTTGATACTTTGGTTAACTAGTCCAACAATACTGCCCACCAAGGCTGTGGTTGCGAGACTGCAACTCCTTCACTCCAGTGTTAACTTTGTTGATGAGGGCATTCTCATAACTCAGTAGCTCACAGAGGCCCTGAGCCATATGATCCCGGGTCGACACATGTGACTCCTTAATAAGGACCTCCAAGGGTTCAAGCCTTTAAATCACTCGATCCTCACTAGACTGCTCTGTCGCCGTCTGCAATGGGGTACTTGTGTAATCTGCAGAAAGTAATTGTGTAACCAAAGTCTCCCTAGTTTGACACAGGAGAGATTCCTCTCACCTCCCAGTTTTCATCTTGTACTGGTGTTGATGCCATTGTCTAAGTCTAGGAGGAAGTGTCCCAGAAGTTTGAAATCAGCCCTTATATATGACCTCTTCAGTCTTTGTCCTATACCCCAGCTAAATGTCAATCAAATTTAACTGAGAAAATTGCCATTAACTTTTATTGTGAGAAAACTTGAGATAAGCATTTGAAGCTGTCACAAGTATGAAAAGTGAGTAAGATGTAAAAGCGAAAGTCATGGGTTGGCTTCAGATATCTAGCATGATGAAAGTCTGTAACTGACAACTAATTTTCTACCTTTGGTTTTTGGTCACAGTAATTTAAAGTGGTTTAATGTTTCAATTAAGAAGTTACATATTTTTTTCACATTTACTTGGTTTCTGAGGAATTCTGTTTGCTTTCTTTGCCTGAGACCCCTTCTCTAAGGAAAAGAGTTCTTACCATGCTCAGCCACCAGTCTCCCTTTGTGTAGCTACTTTGGGGCACAGTATCAATTTTCCCTGTTTCAAACACCCTTTGGCAGGGGCTTGCACTGAGCATGAAACAACTGATTTCCTGTCATTTCCCCTAGGCTCAGAGGCTTGTGGTAAAGGGCCGGATTTACTCATAATCCATTCTGTCATGATGAACAATTTTTTATCTTGTTCCAGGCTTGCCCTGGATTTTATAAACTTTTAAGGAGGTCGCTAAGTTTCTTTGTTTTAACAAAAGGCCCTTGCCAAAGTTGTGGATCAATTTTCTTGCACCGGCCCTTTATTTTTGTTTGGTCAAAAGAATAAACCAGGTCACCAACATTATAATTATATAGGCTTATTCTAGTGTCATTATCACGTTTCATTCTGGAAACAGACTTCTTGAGGTTTTCTCTTTCCAACTGAAATATTCGTTCCTGCTGAATTTGTAAATCATGCGCATACTCATTGTAAGTTCCACAGGTAGAACAAGGAGCCATACAGCCAACCTGTAACTGAACAGGTAAAATACACTCACAGCCAAAGATTAGTTTGTTAGGTGTAAATCCCGTCGATCGATGAATGGACAGTGGCACGATATGCCATTTTCAGTAATGGGAAATAACGATCCCAGTTCCTTTGGTTCTGATCTACGTAGGCAGAAATCATGTTTAGGAGCGAAGGGTTGAAGTCTCGATCATTCCGTTTGTCATTGGCCTGAAACTGGAAGTCCTTGTTTGGTTAATTTCGAACAGCCTACATACTTCTCTGAAGAGCTAAGACTGATAGTTAGAACCCATGTCACTATGGATGTCAAGGCAACAACCATATCGTGACAAAAGTTCAAACACTATTTTGTCGGCTATCGTATTACTGCACTGATCAGGAATAGCGTATCATTCCACAAATTTCGTAAATGAATCCTAACAGCACAAAATATATTTAGAAGACGACGATTCACACACTGGTAAAGGTCCAAGAATATCAGTGCAAATTCGAACCATTGGATGAGATACAGTGTACTCAATCATAGGCATTTTAGGGATCTTCCCTGGCCTTTTTCTGGAGCCACACGTGACACAGTTTTGAATAAAATCTTTAACACTTTCGTTCAAGTGATACCAATAAAACAACTGCTGTAGTTTTGAAGTTGTTTTGTTAACACCTAAAGGTCCTAAAGACACTGCTAAATATGCTGACTCTAAAACTTGATGCTACAATATAGAGGGTTGTACTAACTGAAGGTATGATTGCGTACCTTTACACGATATCCACTGCTTAAACAGATTCCATTCAGGACTGTCAACTGATCCCATATAAGCCACAATATCTCACAAAAGACAAGTCTCCTGCTACAAGGTTTCTTTCTGGCCTGACGTTGGAATTAATTTTCCAACTTATTACATTGCCTATCTCCGGATCATTCATCTGCAGAACCCTGACTTACTCAGGATGATAACATGCCAGGGATGATCTCTTTAAGTTCAGCGCGAGCCTGGCCATGTTGCAACATTTTGTCATCTAGGGGCAATTTGTCACTCAGGTCAGGCCAAACCACTGTTGATGATGATGATTCCTTATTGAGGCCTGTTTGCTCTCCCGAGACTTTATCTTCCACAATAGTCCTATCTGTCAGAACGTCCTCCCTGGGCCTTAGGCGTCTCACAGGACTAGACACCAGTAAATTCATGCCTCTAGCAACACATAGCAAAACAAGAATAGGTAGTGCCTCTATCTGGAGACACCGCTTACAATTCCATTAATTATCACTGAGAACAAGGCACAGAAACTACCAAGAATGCCATTCTGTAGCCACTTGCTGCTAGCAGTCTCCAATTTGTTAAACCCTGAATATGACACATTCCTTGCAAAAGGGCCACAACGTCGTCAACATCCTGAAGAACAGACCACTGCTCATGACGCTTTTGACACATATCCACCACAAGGAAGATTTTCACAGATCGTGTCCTTATTGTAACAGTCACATTCATGGGGATCACAAATACTCGTGAGAAAATCAGCGTTTATATGTAATCTCCCAGCACGGTGGACGATTTTTAAGTCATACTGAGACAAAACTTCTAGCCATCTCGTCATTTGATCTGTCGGTGATTTAAAAGATATAAGCCATCTCAAACTGGAATGATCAGTTCTTATTAGAACTGTCGTCCTAATAGATATTGCCGAAACTGCTGGACAAACGTAAGCACTGCCAACAAGTTCTAGAAAATGTTATCCTTCGGAAGCAAGGAATACACCATTGAACTGGAAAATATGAATGTACGTATTTTCTGGGCCAGTCTAGCTAGTTTTGGCCAATTAGCCCTCATCAGTGACCCTCAAATATTTAACTACACTTATCTCGTGGTGCAATACTTTTTTTTACTTTTGTCTAATGATTTGCTCGCAAAAGCCATTGGTTTTTCAACTTCGCTCTCAACTTAGTCACACCACTGCATCTGCAACAAACACCCTCCTATCCCATAATCACTATTGTCAGTGTCCAATATAAAAATTCCAACCTTCTTATCAAATCTGGGAAATGCAATAACCTTATCCCCAACAAGTGCATCTTTTTAAATCCAGGAAAGACTTCCTGCATTCATCTGTCCAAATTAATGACTGACCGGTCTCAATCACTTGATTCAGAGGGGCATCTCGTGCAGAAAAATTGCTTAATAAACAACCTGTAATACCCCAGAAATCCCCGAAAACCGAGCGTACATCTGTCCGATTTTGTGGTTCCGGGATTATTTTTAAACACTCTATATTGTCGGCCTGGGGTGATATACCATCAGCATTCATGCTGTATCCTAAAAATGAGTCTTCCGTTTGAAAGAAAGTGACAAAGTGCGCTTCTTTGGTTTCAGGTTTAAATAAGCAGTAATCGATGCAATACTTCTTCGAGTCTCTCTAAAGTGTCTCTGAAAGTACGTCCAAAACAAATGATGTCATCAAGATATATTAATAAAGTTCGCCACTGGTGGCCACGGAAAACCAGTACCATGCAGCGTTGAAACGAATTTGGACTTCCAAAAAAGCCCCATGGGCATGGTGACATATTCATATAGCCCGTTCTTGCTCGTACAAAAGGCAGTTTTCTCGATATCGTTTTTTCCTGACCCGGATTTGGTAGAAACCCCCCCCCCCCCACACACACACACACAATCCTATCGGCGGAACAGAAATACCTTGCTCCCTCAGGGCTATCCAGTCTGACACTCGTGTTAGTTGTTGTCACATTATTGATACGCCTCTATTCAATACATGGGCGTGTAACACCATCCTTTTTCTTTACAAAGACGAAAGGAGCACTCCATGGGCTACAGTTTTCCCTAATAATGCCAGCGTCTAACTGCTCCTAAATGATTTGTCTTTTCGAACAACAAATGCCCGAGGTGTTCACCTGGGCGGAAGCATTATATGACGTGCATTTCCTGTACGAATAGAATGTTCCAAAACATCTGTTCTGCCCAAGTCCATAGGTGAGGTGGAGAATGTATTTTTATGTCGGCTCAACTTTTGTTCATCATTTAGCTCAGCACATGAACGGATATACAATTCTTGCAAGGGCTCAGTCCAGCGCTTAATATCAACGTCCTGGTTAGCTGATATTTGGCTGATTCTTGGGGTCTTCCCAGGCGATTCTGTAAGTATCCTAGAGTAGTTCCCCTTTTGAAAAGAAGATCCACACAAGAAATATAAGCCACCCTCACAGGTAGGTCTGTGTCACTTATTTGATTCCACTAAAGAGTTACCTACAATTGAGACTTCCATGCCTGTGTCTTTATATGGGCTTATCAGACCAAACTCTGGCCCCGGGAGCAAGGAATTCCCTTCCCCAGCTAGAAAAAAATCAGAATTTGCAGGCACTGTGACTTCTTCCGTACATGTCACCCGTACAGTTCTAAAGTGAACACTTTCAGTCACCGTCCTGTACTTCCGATTATTTAACCTTAATCCTGATTTAGCACTTAACACATAATCACGAAACTAAAGAAAATCTAAACCAATCCATCCATCCTCTCATATAGGTGCAACTAACATATTCCATTAAAATATGTCCCGATTGACTTTAAACTCCAAAGAAACAACTGCTTCAATGGATAGCAAATTGTCATCTGCTACTTCATGCGGACTGAACAAATTATTTGTCTAAATCGCGGCGGAAGTAAGGGCGAAGATTGTGGCCACGTAAAATCGATTTAAGCCCCCCCCCCCCCCCACCCCAGTGGAAATCTTTCCACTGACCGTTCCAAGGCGGTTCTTCTGTGGCGGTTTATTTATGTTGTTGTTTGTTACTTACTGTGTGTATCACTTGTGTCTTTTCATTTTGGATGGCCATATGGCTATTTTGTGGGAAAGTGACCGTCCTTATGGCCTTCCTTTGTTAAGGTTCCCATTATGGTCTGGTCGCTTAATGTTTGTGTTTCTTTCCCTTTGGTGTCTTTGATGGGTGGAGTAAGTTAATTGTATCGATTCCTGATTTTTGTTTTACTTCTACTTTCCAAAGGATAATGCTTTTATAGAACAAACTTAACGTCACTACAGCTGATGTGTGGGAATTTGTGACGGTCCCAAAAAGTCTCCCTATCCTACATTATAGTGTAGTTTATATTTTCTTGTCCTTTGGGATGATTAATTCCATTGTGCAATTTTGAAAATATGTGAGGGTCACTGACGGTGCCTAATTGGCCGAAACTAGCTAGTCCGGTCCAGAAAACATGTACACTTCATATTTCTTGCTTCCAAAGGATAATGCTTTTATAGAACATATTTAGTGATTTATCTACCGATTGCAACTCATACCTACTTTCAGGTGGAATTCTATTTTACAATCCAGTCGAAATTAGGCTGACACATGCTCCAGTATCAAGAACAAAATTTGACGTTAAATATCTTATGGAAACAGGCAGTGATATGGTTAACTGCACACGCATTCACTTTAGAGATGTCCCTTTAGTTCTCTAGTCTACCCACTACCAGGCCGCCAGTAGTGGGACACACTAGTTTCCCTGGGAGTTATTGTTACTATTTGCATCACCTCGCTCAGGCTTATTAGGACAGTTGCGAGCAATGTGACATTCTCCATTACATGAAAAACAACGAAAATTCTGTCTTTTCTTTGGTCGCGCACCACATCCAGAATTGCCCCAGGGATCAGTAGATCCTGAAGAGATACCAGATGCCCTGGCTTTGTTGGACCCATCCAGCTTTTGAGCCAAAACATCAATTTTCTTGCCAACATAGGATTTAATCTCAGCTCCAAATTCTCGACGCCTCGAAACAAACTGATCACTATCATTTGCATATTGAACAGCTCGAACACGTGGATTTTTAACCTCATCCCGGATGCTGTTATACATCTCCAATATCTGACATGCCTCATCGACAGATGCTGGCTGCCTCATACCAACAGAAACCCTCATTTGTTGGTCAGTTAGCGCTTTCAGAAAATGTCGCGCATTTATCTTTTCCCTTGTTTGGGCATCAGCAGTTGGATACCCTTTTATCACCAATTTCTTTATGTCAACGAAATAAATTTCTTTTTGCTGCAACCATCGATTTTCCAGCTCACCTAAATAGCTTGTACGTTTTTCCTTGTAACGAGCTTCCAAGGCTTTTTCAAGCTGAGTAAAATCCCGCAAAGCCTCAAGTGGTAACTGCCCAAATACAAATTCAGCTGCCTCGCCCCTTAAACAGCTGGTAAGCCTGAACAATTTTTCATTGTTATCCCACTGACAAGCCTGTGCTAAAGCTTCAAATGGTTTGAAAAAAATCCCAGGTTGTTTACCCATCAAACAGTGCCTGACTTGGCATGGGCACCTCATAGTTCGCGTGTGTGTTATAGCGCCTTCCCTCTCCATCCCTAGTGCCATGCACATCAGTTTCATGCCCATTACTGTGAACATTCCTTTGTGAAGCCGGCTGCTCACGAGCCAGTGAATTCTGTACAGGAATCGACTCTGTTTCTGAAGACGCCGCTCCATCCATGAACCTTCCATTAACTAAATTATTTATCCTGCCTGATAATCCCAATATTATCACCTTTTATTACTGCAGATTGTTATTGACGTCCAAGTGTATTTGACAGTGCATCCATTTCTTTCTCCCTTGCCTTAGTTGTCTTTCTCTCTATTTTTCTCAAGTGTCATGATTTTCAATTTTTCTTACAACTGAAGAACTATCTACCGTAATTGCTCATCCTCATTTTCATTTTCAACACTAACAATGTCCCCAACAGCTTGATCCTTATGTTGCTCGTTCTGGTCCCATTACAGTTAATGAAACCTAGAAATATGTAACACAATTATAACTTTATAAAACATTAAGGGATAGCAAACTAAAACTTGTATTACAATACAGGAGCTTCTTCACTAAGTATTGAGCCCTCTAAACGACACTTTTCTCGCAACAATTACCTCGTCTGTTTTGTTTCAAAAGCTGATCCAAAGTAGAAGTAAAACAAAGATCAGGAATTGATACAATTAACTTACTCCACCCATAAAAGACACCAAAGGGAAAGAAATACAAACATTAAGCGACCAGACCATAATGGAAACCTAAACAAAGGAAGGCCATAAGGACAGTTACAACTCGTTTTCACTGAATAATTTTCCTTTTGAATTTGAAGGTGCTTCAACAAATTGTTGTTTTCTTTTTTCAATCTCAGACAGCGTAATTTTAATATCAGAAATTTCCTCACGGAGGGAAGCCAGGAATTAGTTAACGTTATTATTCACAAAAATAAAATAAAATTAAAAAAACGCAAAAATCACTAATTATGTTAATCACTCTTCAGAAAACATGTTAAAGTCCAGATCCCAGTGGCTGCCACCATAATAAACTTCTCCACGTATATCTCTGTTTCCCCACAAGCTAAAGGCACTCCGGAATTTTATCAGTAATTTATTAAATCTGTTTAAAGTGTGTGTGTGTGTGTCTGGAATTCGGGTTTAACGTCGCTTTCAACAATTTTTCAGTCATATCACGACGGTGTCTAGTTGCGACAGGGAGCTCAATGCTCTCTTTTATAGTGCTGCCTCACTGAAGTATCATGCCCCAGACTTATTACATGATACCACACCCAGTCACATTATCCTGACACTGGGTCTACCAGTCCTAGCTCTACCCCGTAAATCTGAGTGCCAAGCGAGGAGCAGCTAGTACCATTATTAACGATTTTGGTATGTCGCGGCCCGGGATCGAACCCGTGACCTCACGTTACCCGGAGCGGACACGCTACCAACTGAGCTATCGGGACCGATATCTGTGTAAAGTATGTAGCCTTGTGACACAAGTAGGGCCGGCTGATCAGACTCTCCACCACATGTGGAAATTATCTCACTGACTGCTATGCAGCAATATTCTAAACCATGCAAAGAATCACTTAAATCCAAGACTGTATTTTCCAGTTATTTGTCTGTTGGTTATTTCTAAGCAAAGCAAAGCAGAGAGCCCCTCTCTCCCTTTCTTTCATACACATAGCAAAAGCTCCACAACAGAACCCAACGGGAAAAAGATTAGAAGCCTCCGTGGTGCAGTGGTTACGCTACTCGCCTTGTAAACCAGGGATCGCAGGATCGATCCCGGGCTACTCCAGACTTTCGGATGAGTCTTTAAACCGAGGTCCCGTCTCCGTATGACCTTAGCTGTTGGTGGGACATAAAACTAAAACTCACTCACTCACGGGAAAAAGACCCAGAGCCTTCTTGGGCACTGGTTTTATACCCCGTTATGACAATAAATAACTAGTGTAGTTTTAAATATATGATAAAACTTTCCCATAAAACTATTCTGAGACTAGTGCTAATAATACCCTTATTTATTATTAGACGTCTATTTATAAAGGAGCAAATCCCTCTAGTTACAAATAATACCCAGCAACATCTTGCTAAATATACCTTAGCAACTATAAGTACCAGGGCCACTAAACATCGAAAGCCCACATTTCTATCTAGACCAAAATATATTTCAGCCTAGTTCTCACGGTCTAAAATAAATCTGCTGAACTTCCAGGCCAGCTATAATATGAAACTGTACTTATATTTTGCAGCACCACATGACAAAACCTATGTAGGCTATTATTGAATGATTAAAGTTTTTTAATAAGTCCCTACAAAACATTTAAAACATTAAAACATCTACATCAATATTATCAATAGGTAAATCTTGAAACAATTATTGCAAAGTGTCAGCTTTAAAGTATAAGGTACGGTACTGTGAAAAATTCACACAGTCAATTCAGATATGTTGAACAGTGATTTGCTGATCACAGCCTACACAAGGCGTCTGATCTTCATTATTCAAAATATTAGAAATAGTAACTCTAGTTTGACAAATGCGCAGTAGCGTTAATACTACATCCTCTTTCCTGGGAGACTGTGGAGGATTTGTTTTGTTCCAACGGCAGGTTTAATGGCACGGAATTCGTTGCACTGCCCCACCCGATAAGATGTATCTGCTGATAAATGGTTTAAAATTATTAAAAGGAGTTTTAAAAACAGACAATGCCAATATGGCTCGGAAGCCAACAGATTATGATTTTGTGTGTTTTAGAAATTTCATGATGTTTTTCGATCAATTTTTGTATTTGAGGATTTTTGGATGATGGATGGTCTAAAGCCTTAAATTGAAAGTGAGTCAGAAAATATAATTGCTTTTTGAATTGTTGAGGAACTGACAAAATATAAAGCCATGTCTATTGCCTTGGCTACAGCTGTAAACATAGATCAACACGAAAGCAGCCTATGTAATTTTGACACCCTGGAACCCCACTTTAATATAGTAAAACTGGGGTTTTATGGGAACATATTTTACGTCACTACAGCTGGTGTCTGGGAATGTGTGGCGGCCGTAAATAGTTCCCTGCCCTATATCATATTGTAGTTAATATTTTCTTGTCCTTTGGGATCATTGATTCCATTGTGGCATTTTGAAAATATTTTAGGATCATTGATGAGGCCTAATTGGCCGAAACTAGCTAGTATGGCCCAGAAAACATGAACACTTCAAATTTTTCAGTTCTGTGGTGTATTCCTTGCTTCCAAAGGATAACCCTTTTATAGAACATATTTTCTTTTTTGTGCTCTAAAATATAGATTGTGAGTACTCGTTAGAGCCGCCTCATCGATATTTTGAGCAATAATAAGAAAAATATCACAATTTTTCAACTGAAAATTGTCATTTTTAGGCTTTAAAAATTACAGTGTATTTGTATAGGCGTGTTTCCATAATCTGAAGCATCTGTGAGGCACACCAGTGCTGTTAGTGCTTTGATTTTTAATGTTTAGATGCGTGCCTGTCGGACGAGTGCACAATCGTAGCCTCCCGGGTTCTTCAATCTATGGACCGAAGCGTGAATCCCTGTGACGATTTCTACACCTTCGCTTGTGGCGGCTGGAAAACGACTCACCTGATACCGGAGGACAGGTCCACCCTATCAATATTCTCAGTTTTGATAGATCAGATCCAAGCTATCAATAAAAGTAAGTCCAGATATGTAACGCCATGACTGCAGCGGAAGGTTCGTGTTACGAGTGCAGCGCTAGGTGCTTTTTGGTAGGTACTTTGTGCTCCGATTTTCGTCTACTTCTGATGAATGATCGGCTCGAAAAAGCTAAAAAAAAACTATAGATCGAAAGGGCCACAAAACCCAAAACAAAAAAAAATAAATTAATAAATACAACCACGCTTAAATGAGGGCATTAAATTGTCGGTTATTTTAGCAGCGCTAGTCTTATCAAGGTGTAGAAAGTAAAATCTTGACAGGGCTCGTTTATTGTGACGTGGACAAATAACGCAGACCCAGATCAGTCGCCGCACAAATGATTGTTAAAGGTACATGAATTTAAAGGTTAATCAAGAAGGACTTCGTCAGTCCTCCTTTCAGGTCCGTTTTCACAATCTACTCTCAAAGACAATCGACACACCGGTGCTGGTAGTGCTTTGATTTTTTTATGTTGCAGATCTTCTTGAAGATGTTGATAACCTGGGTGTCAACGAAACTGCATGGGAAAAAGCTAAAGACTTGTATGCATCTTGCGTCAATACAGGTACAAGTATAAATTTTCGAATCCCTATCATTCAAGCATAGTTGCTACTAGCTATGGCTAATCGGAGCTGAAAAGATAATCGATTATCAGTTTTGCCATCGTGATCGATAATCTGTTAGTATTCCATGAACCCTTGGTCATAATTTTTCATGCCTGGCTTTCTGTCTGAGCATGATTCCTACCATAGGTTGTACTTTACCATATATATTTGAACAGATATGCCACAGAAAACAGTGTACACCCAGAAGAGACACTGCAGAATGCGACTTCTCATCAGGATCTGCTCTATTTGCTACTCATCCAGCTATTTTAAGCACAGCTTTGGTTAGTTATATGTACTTAACGAAGAATCGATTACAAGCTTTCTGGTAATTATTAGTTTTGGGATTTATCGACCGTTTTATCGATTGCCCGATTAATCGAGACTGTCTTAGTTGTCTCATGTGTGACTCTAAATTCTGCAATGGTCAGGGTTTTTTTCTCCGAGTACTACGGTTTTCATGAACCTCTGATATCTGGAAATGGTCTTAAATCAAAACCAAAACAAAACAAAAACAAACCAAAAAATGTAGTGAATGGAAACTTCCACCATATATATAGCAGTAGTACAGTTGATTTAAGAAATCGATTAATCAAAGCACTAAGAGCGCTGATTTGGCATTTGTTTAGGCTTAAAGAATGTAGATCTAATCGGGTGTCTGAGTCTAAGTTTGAGTCTAACTGTTGGTTTTCTTTTGCTCCAGCATTACAGTGGTTTCTTGCTGTCGAGTTCTCTCCGTTGCTTCATCTCTGTGGCTGTTTGATTAAGTATATCGATTCCTGATCATTGCCTTCACTTATATTTCACTGAAAAAGGACTAATTTGCTGAAACAGGGTATTTGCACGCTCCGAAGTATTCTGTTCTATTTCTTTATTCTAGCATCCAAAGGATAAATTTATATAGCACACATAAACGACAGCTGATGTCAAGGGTCGGTTTGCTCACTGTGAAAACATTACCATGCCCTTTATCGTCGTGTAGATTTTATTTTAAGATCTTTGGAAACATCGATTCCATTGTGAAACTATGAAGGTGTTCGAAAGTAGGTTTGGTAAACTTAACAGTTTCTAGTCGTATGGTTTATTTCTTGCCTCTAAAGGATACACTTTTTATAGAAAATGCATCGCAGAGCACCATCGCATTTTGTAACATCAAAATAATTAGTAATTTAACCACAAGGTAACAGTTTTTGACTGACATGTATATTGCGTCTATATATCAATAAGTGTTTGCATCCTAAGTGAAATGTATTAAATGTTTGTCGTTGAACCGTAATGCGTCGATCACATGTTTCAAACGTGTCGCTGAACAGCCTCTAAAAATCGTCTCGGTGAGCTGTTTTGTCGGGTCGGAGAACTGTGCCGTTACACCGGCAGTCCGGGGTTTACACTCCGATGGCATTCGATTGGTTTGCTCACCTTATAGATCTAATTAGTGATCAGATATACAAAAACTCATCTTCATTCATATAATTTGTGAGGGAAGAGTCCTTTGTATACTGGATAATTTATGGAACGTGTACAGAAGGACATGTGCGTTTATGAAATAAATTTATAGAACGTACAAAATTTATTTTTTTTTTTTTCATAAATTTTGTTTCATCGACCGTTTTTTTTTTTGTTGTGAAATTTGAAATCGAAACTGTTTTGCAAAATTTTCTCACGCGTGGGTGAGATGGAGCTGTAGGTTAATTGTATCGATTCCTGATCATTGCCGTCACTTCTATTAGCTACCGAGGCCGGCAGATTTTCCGTATCAAAAGGTGTTCATATCATCAATGCTTGACAGGATGTGATGGCATTTTATGGTTTTAAGCAATTTCACCCAGTGACTGTTTGACCCGAAATGATCCACACTTGCAAATCAAGACAGACATTCTGGTATAGTTTCATAAAGATTGATGCAAAATTGTCGCTTCTTCAGGGTGAACAAGGTTTAAAAGCAAATTGATCTAGGGACCTTGTTTTTGATTTGACATGAGCCATATTTGAAGATTTCATGAAGACAAACAGTCTAGTATAGTGTATGAAGATTCCAGTAAACCTATGAACTGTACAGGTTAGGCAAGGTTTGATAGAATTTTACCTTGCGGTCTATGTTTTAACTACAAAACGACCTTGTTCGAACCTGACTGAGATATCACCAAGTCAAACACTCTGCTAAAGTTTCTTGAAGATTGAAGCAAAACTGTGGCATCTGGAGCGTGAACAAGGTAAACGTTAATAATGTATAACGGACGACGAACTACATACGATGGACGTATGGTAGACACTGGCTGATCATGATACACACTTGCTCAGGTGATCTTAAAGGCATACACTGGCTTAGGAACAGTTGTTTAAACTTTACAACTAGAGGACGTATGGTGATGACAAGGTGACAAGTAGGCACTTTCAGCAAAGAAGGAGGCATAGCTCTATAAGAAATAGGCTGACATCGCCAGTTTTAGAACACACCTGAGTGTTTATCCCTAATCGATTAAAACTGAATAGACTAGGGTGATGACAAAGTCTAAAATAGGCATTTTCAGCGATTCCCTACGTTAAATTGGCAAACTTTGGAAGTTTTACAACTCACCCAAGCTTTCACTCTAAGCCTACTTATGTGTAAATTTCATAAAGATCCGATCTTAACTTAAGGTGCTATGGTGGCGACAATGTCAACAATAGGCATTTCAGCAATCAAAGTGTACGTGACTCTATGATAAATTGTGTGACGTAGCCAGTCTTTGAACACTTCACAGCTTTTATCAGTGACTTGTATTATGAAGATACGATCAAAACTGAAAGGGTTACGATGGTGACATTGTCAAAAATTGGCGTTATCAGAAATCAAGGGGACATAACACTATGATAAATAAGCCGATCTTGCCAGTTTTTTAACTCAACCAAGCTTTCACACATAGCATACTTACCGACTTATGTGTAAAATAGAAGTAGAGGCAATGATCAGGAATCGATAAAATTAACCCACAGCTCCTATCAGAGGCATCAAATGGAAAGAAACACAAACATGAAGCAACAGACCCAGAAGCAAACACCAACAGCGGAAAGCCAAAAGGACAGTTACTTTCTCACAAAACGGCCAATAGGCTACCCAAAGTAATATAATATAAGCGACACAAACACCCACAGACAAACCATAACAAAAAATAAACCGCGACAGAAGAACCGCCTTGGAACGGTCAGTGGACACGAATTCCACTGTGTGGGGGGTGGGGGTGGGGGGGGGTGGGGGGGCTTAAATCGATTTTACGTGGTCACAATCCTCGCACTTACTTCCGTCATGATTAAGACAAATAATTTGTTCAGTCCGCATGAAGGCCTCCTAACTCATCTATGCAACATCTACGTGAACACAAAAATCAAACAACCATAGAGAAACAACGGCAAGGACTCGACAGCAAAAAACAACAGAAATGCTGGCGCAAAAGAAAATCAAGTTAGACTTCGATGGGCCAGACCAGAGACAGAGCATCAGGTACCAACGCACATAAGCCTTTACGTTGGAAGCGTCATAGAATCTGAGGTCTGACCCACTTGCGTGCAATTAAAGAGGGAAGCAAATGATTGGGTTAACTACCATGCATACAGTTTGTCGTATAACATTTATGTTGTACCCAATCTTTTTATTTCAGAGAATGAATTTACGAAATCGGGTGCTGAAATCATTGCGGTTATAATTTTTTTCTAAATTTATATACTAAGTCACCATAAAATTCGTTTTCCGATAGACCTTGTTGCAGAAGAGATTTAAGTCCAGTGTTGAATTTTGAAATTAAATCAGAATGACGTCTTTAAAATTTGGAAAGGCTTTGCGTAGTTTATTGTACCGATAACCCTGATTAAGACGTTTAGCCGTTAACAATTTATTACGAGTGTTGAAGTCAGTTACATGACTACACACTGGCAAATCGAATTAATTTTGAAAAATAAACGCCATAGGATGGCGCACGTGGAACATCACCATCCAAAAAAAGGAAAGTTAACAATCTCAAAATCAAAATCACCGCGTTTATCATAAATTTTGCAAGAAATAAACCAATCCATAATAGACAGATGTAAATCTAAAACGGCGCCTCGGTATCCGAAGATTTTGCTTTATTTAACTAAAGTTCTTGGGGGTAAAATTGCCTGATCAAACAATCGAAATAGGTATTATCAATATTTAATAAATCATCCAAATATCTAGAAGTAGAGCTAAAAGCTTCAATGATTTCAGACTGGTTATCAGCAGAAAGGGACATCATGAAGTCTCTCTCATAACAAACAAAATTAGATATGCCATAAGTGGTGCGCAATTAGTACCATCGATATACCCACAACGGGTCTAAATAACCTAGTACCAAATCTTACGTAAATATTGTCAAGTAGAAATGTGAGAGCTTCACACACCTTCTGACATGACCATAAAGTATAGTTTTTATGCTCTTCAGAAGTGAAACACGCATTTCTTAAGTTTCAGAAAGATTAAATCAAAACGTAAAGCGTTACGGCGGTGACAAGGTTTGAAATGTTTTATAAAAGGGTTATCCTTAGGAAGCAAGGAATACGCCACAAAACAGGAGAATATGGAGTGTACGTGTTTTCTGGGCCAGATTAGCTAGTTTCGGCCAATTAGACCTCATCAGTGACCCTCAAAATATTTTCAAAATTCCACAATGGTATCAATGATCCGAAGGACAAGAAAATATAAACTACACCATGATGTAGGGCAGGGAGACTTTGTACGGCCGCCACACATTCCCACACATCAGCTGTAGTGACGTTACATATGTTCTTTAAAAAGGGTTATCCTTTGGAAGCTAGGAATACACCACAAAACAGTAAAATATGAAATGTACATGTTTTCGGCAATCAAAGGACACGTAAATCTATCATAAATAATAGCCTGACCTCGCCAGTTTTCTAACGTGTCCGAGCTTTTATCCCTGACTTACTTATATATAAGTATTAGTAAGTTCCGATCAAAACTGAAGAGGCTTCAGTGATGACAATCCGATGTTGTACATGTTGTAACGAACGTTAACAATAACCTTTAATTCTTATATTTGCATTGTTTACCATCCATTATGTGACAAAAACGTCTAGTCTTGGAGCTTTCATTGACAATTGCCCGCAGTTTTTTTGTGAATAACGGAAGAGCTTAGTTGATGTCATATCGTCGTCGTCGTGCAGTCATATTTGAGACGGCCACAGTTAATATCGAGCGCACATAGTGATCATGTGTTGTCGCGTGAGTCAGTGTATTTTATTGAGGTATCAACAACATTGCGTCCCAAAAGGTAACTATAGATTTCTGTTTCTCAATTCACTAAGAATGTAACTATTTACATGTATTAACCATGTGTTCACTCCCAAAATAGTTCGATATCATGTTTCATTGGTGTCATTTATGATATCTTATATCATGCAGATGTTATTCAAAACATGGCTACTACAACGAAATCGATGCATAAACTACAGTCTCGGCCACTTCATAAAAATCAACTCATAAAGTGCACGATGATACTACCTATACATTTGTTGCCAGTGTGTGAGGGGAATATCATGATTTGGTCACTCGAGCATGTAATATTACCCTCCGGCAAAATTATCTGCTTGTTGAAAAAATCACTACCTCATAAAATTATAAAAGAAAAACTTAATGATTTAATTGAATGGGTATTCGATTGACGATTTCCTCTATCTTGCATGAAATGTAAAAATGCCTTTTTCACATCGAAAAAAAAAACACATGAAAATTACACCTGGTCATGTCAGAAAGTGTTTGAAGCACTCGTCTTTCTACTTGAATTTTTATATACGCTTTGGTACTAAGTTATTAAGAAATATTGTGAAATTCCGATGGGTACGAATTGCGCACCCCTTCGTGGCTGTTTGTTCTTGTTGTGTTAAAAAAGAGACTTTGACTTCAACACTCGTAATAAATTGTTAACGGCTAAACTTCTTTATCAGGGTTATCGGTACCATAAATTACGCAAAGCATTTAAAAAAATATAGACGTCATTCTGATTTAATTTCAAAATTCAATATTGAAACAAGGTCTATCGGATTTTATGTTGACTTAGTATTTAAATTCAGAAAAATATATAACCGCAATGACTTCAGAACCCAATTTCGTAAAATCATTCTTCGACACATAAAGATTGGGTACAACATAAATGTAATACGACAGACTGCATGCATGGAAGGTAACCCTATCACGGTTGAAAACTTTGCTTCCCTCTTGGTGGTCCAGGCCTCAGATTCTATGACGGTTCCAGCGTAAAGGCTTATGTTGGTTGGTACCTGATTCTCTGCCTCTGGTCAGGCCCATCGGAGTCTAATTGTTGATTTTCTTTTGCTCCAGCATCTACGTGGTTTCTTGCTGTCGAGTCCTCACCGTTGCTTCATCTCTGTGGTTGTTCGAATTTTGTGTTCACGGAGATGTTGCATTGATGAGTAAGGAGGCTCTTTTGTGGGAAAAAGAACTGTCCTTATGGCCTTCCTTTGCTTAGGTTTCCATTATGGTCTGGTCGCTTCATGTTTGTGTTTCTTTCCCTTTGGTGTCTTTGATGGGTGGAGTAAGCTAATTGTATCGATTCCTGATCTTTTTTTTTACTTCTACTTTTCATGCAGACTGAACAAATTATTTGTCTTAATCGCGACGGAAGTAAGGGATGGGACTGTGGCCAAGTAAAATCGATTTTAGCGCCCCCAGTGGAGTTCCCAACCGCTGACCGTTCCAAGGCGTTTCTTCTGTCGCGGTTTATTTTTGTTATGGTTTGTCTTTGGGTGTTTGTGCCGCTTATAATATTTTATTTTTGATAGAAATTGGCAATTTTATGGGAACGTAAATGTCCTTTTGGCTTTCCGCTATTGATGTTTCCATTATGGTCTGTTGTTTCGTGTTTGTGTTTCTTTCCCTTTGGTGTCCCTGATGGGAGCTGTGGGTTAGTTATATAGATTCCTGATCATTGCCTCCACTTCTATTTTTCATGATGCACCTTTCAGTTGACAAGTTATTGAAGTTCGAAGTCTATATGATATTATGACTTATTAAATATTGGCAATTCCTACTTCGATGGTTTAGTCAGTCATATTTACCCCTCAGGACTTCAGTTAAATAAAGCAAACTCATCTGATACCGAGGCCCAGTTTTTTTATTTACATTCATATATTTTAGATAGGTTTGTGTCATGCAAAAGTTTTGGTAAGCGTGATGAATTTGATTTTGAGGTTGTATATTTTCATTCTTGGATACTGAGCTTCCTCGCGTGGCGTTCTAACGTGTGTATTTATTGCAGTTAATTCGGTTTGCCAGAGTGTCTAATCATGTAACTGACTACAACTGTCGTAATAAATGATTAACTAGTAAACTTTTTAATCAGGGTTATCGGTATAATAAACTTGTTTTCAAAATGTCAATATATCGCCATTAGTAAACGCGATGTCGTTAAGGACGTCGTACATGTAACGTTACGGGACGTATCTAGCTAATTTGCATATTTAATCCACTAGTGGATTATCGAAACTATTCCATTGCGTTATTACACTCTCAGAGGCGACGTCATCTGATAAAGTAAAGAAATGTTACTCAGGAAAGGCCACAACGAAAGGACGCAACCGACGCAAGTCACCCAAAGAAAGCAAGTGACATGGAGGCACACAAAATATCAAGACTTTCTAAGTTTTGCATACGTCGTTTTGATTAAGTTTCAAAATTCATTGTTGGCCTTAAATCTCTTCCGCACCAAGGCCTATCGGAATCTGACTTCCATGGTGACTTACATGTAGTATATAAATTCAGCAAACAATATATGCTTGTAATGATTTCACTACCCAATTTCGTAAACTCATTCTCCGATATAAAAATATAAAAAATTAGGTACAACATACATGTATATGTTATCCCACAGAATACATGCAAAGTAGTTTACCCAATCGCAGTTGACAACTTAGCTTCGCTCTTAAATTGAATGACCACCTTTTTCTCAGATTTATTTTACAATAACACCATTGAGGAATGATGAAATCATATTCTTCTCCTAAACTGTTTCTCTAATTAACTGTAATGGCTCATCAAAGTTGTTTATAGGGTGTTAGACATTTTTACAGATTATATCTCCTGCAGTTACCCCACAGGAACTGTTCAGAGCTAACAAATCTTGGTATTTTAGAGGTGAAAGTGAACTTTAAAATAACTTCTTGTAAGGCCAATTTGAATTAGCTGTTTTGCTATCCCTGACCCTAAGAAAAATAGAGAGTTATGTGAAAAATGGATTCATAATCTTGGAACAGAGAATCTTAACATCAAGACATTTGTTTATGCAAACTTTTCTTTTCTTCATTAAATAATGCCTATCAGTATCATTTAACCAATCATTACAGTAACACGTCTTGACAATTTTAGGTAATATTTCATGGCATTTCACATGGTATTTTGTGATATTTTTCTTAACCCTTTTTGTAATGAATGGAATCTTCCTCCTTATATATAATAGGAGACCATTTCAAAATTTAGGGCTGTCAAATTGTGTTTTCCTAACAAAATGGCTGAACACTTCGCAAACAGTGAAAGCCCTAATCAGACGCCGTGTTCTGTGGCGTCTGATGTGGGCCTGTACTGTTTGCCAGGGTATCTCTTTTGGGGTTTCTGGTACTAAATGGGTTAATTCAGATTGAAGCATAGATTGTTGGTACTCAGTGAGGCGATTCCTTTGAGTTCCCATAAACTATGTTTCCCTTTTTGGTTAAAGTTCTGGATTTTACGCAAACAGTGTACAGGATACAAGGTGTGGAAAACAAAGTGATTCACTTTGATCAGACAAGGATTACAGAAGACATAATGAAGCCTGTATGTAAGATCCTGAACTGACAGCTTATTTAAGGAATTTTGATTAGAGAGCCTCAATACTTCTCCTTTAATAGCTACATAATGAGACATAGAGCTTCAATGGTCTCCTTGAGGTCAGGATTTTAGCAAACAGGTTGATCACTGGGATACATTTGGATTACCTTGGGGGAAATATGGCCGCTGCCAGAAGGCTTCACTGAAACCATTAAATGTTGATTTAATTAACTTAGCAGATTTCAATTGGTAATAAAAAACAGAAATTAATCACTACAGTAACTTTTTCTTGCAAATGAAGTAATTATATTTCAAAGGTGGTCATTCACTTTAAGCTGCACGCCAGGGGAGGGGCGATTTTCGGAACTCAGACTCCATGACGACACCAGCCTAAATGTTCTGAAAAAGAGTAATTCTTTAGAAGCCAGGAGTAAAGAAGAGAACTGAAATTTATGGAGTGAACATGATTCTATTTGGCCAGACTACAGATACGCCCGAGAAGAACTTAACCATTTTCTCTTTTTTTTTTCCGCGTGACACACGTGCATTGGGTGCGTGTAAAATTTTCGCGTTTCAATATGCGGTAAATCGCGTTCATATGCGATTCGATTGCAACGCATTTAATATCAGCCGATGAAAGTGATTCTACAAAACACATTAGGTAACCTCAATACGCGTTTCTTTGTCAGAGAATTCCAACAATTAAGAATAAGACAGGTAAGTGAAGATGAGTGAGTGAGTGTTTAAGTTTTACGTCTCACCAACAACGAGGCCATACAGAGACGGGACCTTGGTTTAAAGACTCATTCGAAAGTCTGGAGAAGCCCGGGATCGATCCTGCGATCACTGGTTTACACGGCGAGTAGCATAACCACTACACCACGGATACTTATAGGTATGTGAAGGTAAAACGCGTGAATGCGAAACAGCACGGGCAAATCAAAATCCCCTTAGCTCGTATGTTTGACCCATATTCTTTCTTTTAATTTTTAATTCGTTCATAAATTAATAGCGGTATTGGTCTCTATTATCAGTAGTGATTTCTTTGGGTAAACACACATAATAACATTTACATTTAAAGACATATTTTGGATTGCATAACACTCTAATGTCTGGCAGTTTAGAACACTTGGGGTATTCTGAGGAATATGGTGTTGGGGACCTAGAGGGTAACCATTTGCCCTGGGATATGTGTTTGACAAGTCACGTCTGTTTACTTGTTTGTGGGCGCTCATCAGAACCGCCTTGTAATGGGTGTTTATGGTGTTTCTAACAAATCCCGAAACACAACTATACAAATGTGACCCCGCTAAACCCCACGTTCTTATTTCTGCAGAAAATGTAGATTGTAGTAGTCGTCAGAACCGCCTCGCCAAGTCGGTTCTAACGAGTACTATAACCCATGTTTTGTGCAGCAGTATTAAAAAAACGGAAATGTTAGTTTTGGTGGTAACAAAATCAATAGATTTGTATCGGCGTATTTTCGCAATGGAGTACCAACAATCTGTGTTTGGAATTAATAAATAAATAAATAAATAAATAAATAAATAAATAAATAAATAAATAAGGAAAATATGGTAAAGGTTGAAATACACACATTTTTTTTAAATTCATTAATTTTAGCGCCAAATGGCAAACAGTGCATGCCCAGTTCAGACGCAGAAAATCTAGGCATACATTGTTACCAAAAGTTTCAGACATTTTCATAATTATTTTTGAAGACAACACAACCTCACACTCTTAAGTTTCGAAATGGTCTTGTGCGCCAATTGGCAAATGTGCAAACCCAAATCAAACGCAATAGAGCTAGAGTCTGATCAAACCCTAAACTGTATACAAAAAGTTCAGGCATTTTTTTCCAAATTATTAATTTTGAAGAAAATGGGGAAAAATAGGGAAAAAAGACCAGGTCAGGCGCAGCAGAATTAGGCGTCTGACCAGGGCCTAGCTTATAAAAGATTACAAAATGTTCAGTCATTGCCCACATAAATTTCGAGAAAAAAAAACCTGATTCTCCTTCATTTTGAAATGAACTTAAGTTATGTGTAATGTGGAAGATGCCAATTGGTAAATTCAATCTGTTAATTAAACAAAATAAAGGAAATGACCAAAATAAATAAGTAAACAAATAAGCTACTTATGTGATTGACTCAGCATGAATTATTTCGGAGATTTTGAAGAAAAGACTACCTCACACTCTTAAATCTCGAAATGGTCTTGTGCAATTTATATAGTGGAAGATGCCATTTGGCGCCAATTTGCAAAATGCGCAGTCCAAGATCATACGCAACAGAAATAGGCACCTGATCGGGGCCTACATTGTTTCAAAAAGCTTCAGATATTTTCAAAAATAAATTTTGAAGAAAACACAAACTCACACTCTTAAAATTTGGAACGATCTTGTGCTTTTTACAAGGTGAAAGATCCCATTTGATGCGAAATGGCAAAAAAAGTCCAGATCAGACCCTGGTTTGCAAAAAAATTCATTTTGAAGAAACCATAACCGCATACTCTTTAATTTTGAAATGGACTTGTTCTATTAAAGGCATTTATTCTGTAACAGTAAAACACACCGTGTGTCATAATTGTTTTATTCCCCCCCCCCCCCCCCGTGATATACTGACTATAGCAGATCAAAGGCGGCCCTAAATAGGGTGATTAGTAGCTCTTGTGGTATCCCCTGACTGAGGCACTTTAGAGGAAAATCAATAACGTACACCAGTCAACAGTAAGTAATTTATTGATTTTCCCCAAGAAGGCCCCTTACCTGTTGAAGACAACGGACTTCTCTTCAGTCAGCTCTGAGGGCTACATGATATTATGGTATGAAATGATAGTCCTCAATAATCAAGAATTAATGCCTTTAACAAGGAGGAAGATTCCATTTGTCGCCAAATGGCAAAAACAAAACATGCAGACGATCCAGATCAGACGCAGCGAAGTAGGCCTCTGATCAGGGCCTACGTTTTATGCAAAGGGTTCAGGTATTTCCAAATAAATTTCGAAGAAAACACAATCTGATTTTCTGAGTAAATTAAACAAAATAAATGAAAATTATAAAAAAATAATTGATTAAAAAATGGGCCGCTTCTGTGAGTGAAAGAACATGAATTATTTCGGATCTAGAATAAATTACGATAATGAGGTGTTGTTTTAAACAGCTATCTTTATAGCCCCGAGGTGCACCTGAGTGTCATAAAACTTTTGGTCCATAAACATCCTGCATTTTGACAGTCAACTTCAATCACCATGCAGTACCTGTATTTTATTTTATGCAAAGGGTTCAGGCATTTCCAAATTAATTTCGAAGAAAAAACAATCTGATTTTCCGAGTAAATTAAACAAAATAAATGAAAATTACAAAAATAATTGATTAAAAAATGGGCCGCTTCTGTGAGTGAAAGAACATGAATTATTTCTGACATCTAGAATACATGACGATAATGAGGTGTTGTTTTAAACAGCTATCTTTATAGCCCCGAGGTGCACCTGAGTGTCATAAAACTTTTGGTCCATAAACATCCTGCATTTTGACAGTCAACTTCAATCACCATGCAGTATCTGTATTTTACCCTTTACCCCCAGGCAAATGTAAATGAATAATGACTAGTCCGCCTCTCGGAAATAATCAGATTTGTTATGTTCAAACTAAAAAAAATCTGGAATAAAGAAAATTTGAAGAAATAGAAAAAGGAAATAAAAAAGAACGATAAGTGCGAATTAGTTACGCAGTATTGATTGCTTTTGAAACGCGAAGGAGTCTATGAATGTGCACTATGTGCGTTTTTGACACTCAGGTTTGATTGGCTGGTCAAGAATTGCGATTAACATGCTAATCGCGTTATTGATAAAAGCAATTGAATGGCGAAATTGTCTTTCGCAAATGAATATAAGCGACACAAACAACTAAGGACAAACCATAACAAAAATAAACCGCAACAGAATAACCGCATTGTAACGGTCAGCGGAAACGAATTCCACTGTGGGGCTTAAATCGATTTTTCGTGACCACAATCCTCGCTCTTACTTCCGTCAAGATTTAGACAAATAATTTGTTCAGTCCGCATGAAGGCCTCCTTACTCATCAGTGCAACATCTCCGTGAACAGAAATAATCAAACAACCACAGAGATGAAACAATGGTGAGGACTCGACAGCAAGAAACCACTGAAATGCTGGCGCTAAAGAAAATCACCAGTTAGACTCCGATGGGCCCGACCAGAGATAGAGCATCATGCACCAACCAACATTACCTTGAATTAGATCTATCTCATTCCCAATAAGCCTTGGGTTAATTGTATCGATAACTGATCATTGCCTCTACTTCTATTTTACGCTGGAACCGCCATAGAATCTGAGGCCTGACCCACTGGCGTGCAGTGAAAGAGGGAATCATAGTTGTCAACCGTGATTGATTAACTACCATGTATGCAGTCTGTCGTATAACATTTATGTTGTATACAATCTTTTTATATCGAAAAGACACTCAGTCAAAGCACGCAGCAATCTCAAGTCACGTAAAGACAGTATGTGATACGGAGGCTCACACAACTAAAACTGCCAGCAGATCTTACTATACTCACACTTTTGCGCATTTTTACAGAAGTGCACAACATCTTGATTACCAGTCAGAAAGCCCACTGTCTAGTGCTTGATATAAGTAGTCATTACTGTATTGCATACTAAGATCACGGCTTCTAAAATGTATTCTTTGCCTCCAAAGTCAATTGTTTTCATTTATTCAGAGCTCATCGTCTACACCTCATTATTATTGCGTTGAAAACTAAGTTTGAGGCTTCAAGCTTTCGTATTGCCTGAGAAATCTAACATATGGAGATAACGAAAAATGAAAGAACAAATGAACAAATAAGCCGATAAAGCCCATTGATTCTTACACAATATTAGCCATCATTTTTGCATGGTAAACCAAGTTTTACGCTTCTTGCGTTCTTCCTGAGAAATCTTTGAAGAATATTTAACATTTGCCTATATGGAGAGGAAGAATTATGAAAGAAAAAAGGTGAATAAGCCATGAAAGCTCATTGTTTCTTACACAATATAAGCAATCATTATTCCATTGGATACACATATGTTCTATAAAAGGGTTGACGCCTCTAGCTTTGCAGTTTCCGAGAAATATTTGACAAAAAACATAAATTTGTCCTTTATGGAGAGAAATAAATAAGAAAAAAACAAATGAATAAATATGCTGAGAAAACCCAATATAAGTTATCATAATGGTGCTGTATACCAAGTTTGAGGCTTCTAGCTTTTGTTCGTTCCTGAGAAATCTTTGACAAAATAATAACATTAGCCTTTGTGGTAAGAAACAAAAATGAAAGAACAAATAAGCCGAGAAAGTGCATTATCTTACATAAGATCAGTCATCACTATTGCATTGGATACCAAGTTTAAGCCTTCCAGCTTTAACAATTCCTGATAAATCTTTGAAGAAAACTTTAACGTTGGCCTTTTTGGAGAGAAAGAAGTATGAAAGAACAGATGACCTAATAAGCCGAGAAAGCTCATTGTCTCTTACACCATACACCTTCATTGCATTGTATACCTAGTTTGAGGTTTCTAGCTTCATGAGAAATCTTTTCTGGGCCAGACTAGCTAGTTTCGGCCAATTCGGCCTCATCAGTGACCCTCAGATATTTTCAAAATTCCACAGTGGAATCAATGATTCCAAAGGACAAGAAAATATAATCTACACTATGGTGTAGGGCAGGGAAACGTTTTACCGCCGCCACACATTCCCACACACCAGCTGTAAAGTTTGGGGTTTCTAGCTTTAATGGTTCTTGAAAAAATCTTCGACGAAAAAAATTACGCGTACGGAAAGACTGACGGGCAGACTGAAAGACGGATGGACAGATGTAAACCAGTATATCCCATTTTTTTTCGAAGTTGGGAAGTTTTAGTTGTTAAAAAGACGAAGCATGAACCAACGGCAGAAAGCCAATTAACTTATAACACACTACAAAACAATGGTCGCCTTGGGGCGGTCAGTAGTATTGGTGGGTTTCAACTCCGCAGATTAGAAAATTTCAACCTTCGCCCGTAGTTCGAGTGCAGTATCAATCATAATAAAAATAACGAACTCGGCCCCGCCCATCGGGGCTTGAAGAAATAGATTGGCTACATGATGATTCCACGCTGAGCTGAAACCGACCGCACATGAGTACTGGTTAACCGTTTAGACAATCTAAGCCTGCTGAGGCAACTCGAAGCGGTGCGAGTAGGACTGTCCATGTATTTAAACCCTATTGGTCTCATAGGGTGACAGGGCTTGAGAAGTCATTTTTCTCAGTAACGGGTAAAAGTGCTACAACGTTGAAAACAACGTATCTAAAATGACTTATACAGTGTTGACAGGGACGTGAAACCTCAAATCAAACAAATTTTGCAATAATAAATTGATCCACACGGATGATTTCTAGCTCAACAGTGAGTAAAAACAAAATATATTGTAAAATTGTCATGTATAGATCATTACTATCATGAATAAGGGTTGAGGACACAACAATTATTCGGCATCATATCCGAAGAAAACCAATTAGGTCACGGAGGGTCGAACCCAGGAAATATCAGGCTCCACCCCTCTTGAATTCAATAGATTTAGGATGGGACCGTTATAGAGTCCAAAGTCCAGCCCGCCGCCGTGCAACCGGTAAAGGAAGCAACATGTCCACTGTAAAAGGGTCGAAAACCAAACGCGTGGTCTGTCATATAACATCGATGCTATAATCATCTTTTTTATGCCCCCGGAATCAAAGTTTCTGGGGCATATACTTTTCGGTGTGTCTGGCTGTCCGTCGGTTTGTCTGTCCGTAAAAACCTTAACATTGGGTATAACTTTCGAATTTTAACTGATAGGGCTTTCATATTTCACATATGCATTCCTAATTACAAGATCTTTCAAGAGGTACCATAAATTTTGACCTCGTGACCTGGACCTTGACATTTGACCTACTTTTTAAAAACTTTAACATTGGGCATAACTTTCGATTGGTAAGTGACAGGGCTTTCATATTTCACATTCTATGTCATTAGACCTTTCCAACGATCCCATAATTGTTGACCTATTTTTTAAGACTTGAGCACTGGCCATACCTTTCGATTGCTTAGTGATACTGAATTTCATATTTAACATGCGCTGTCAGGGGGCATCAGTGTTTCACAAACACATCTTAATTGTTTTGTTGTCTTTTTTTTTTTTTTTGCATTTCACAACAATTTTCCTGAACTGAACAAACAAAAAGTCATTTCCTAGTATTCTTCTGAATTTATAAACTAAATCTTCATAAAGTTTACGTTCCGACAGTCTCTGTTGCTGAAGTGTGTTCAAAGAATCGTCAGATTTAGAAATAATGTCATAATGTCGACGATATAATTTGGAAAATGTTTAGCGACTTTATGATACCGATATCCTTGTTTTAGAAGTTTTGATGTTAAAGTTCTGTTACGATCATTAAAGTCATCAACAAAACAACAGACTCTAGCAAAACGATTAAGCTGTGACAAAATAAACCCATAAGAAAAAGCCTTAGAGAGGTCACGACATGGTTTAGACAAAGCCTTAGAGAGGTCACGACATGGTTTAGACAAATCCTAAGAGACGTCACGACATGGTTTAGACAAAGCCTTAGAGACGTCACGACATGGTTTAAACCAGGACAGAACCAAGCGAATTTGTGTCTTCGAGCATTCCGTCATGACAAATTTTAACTGCGCATGCCCAGCCATTCAGAGGGGCCAGGGATATGGCTTTCTGTCTGAAGGTTCCTCTTGATTCACTGTTCGCATAGGCGATAAGTACCAAAATCGCTTGACGGGACCCGTATAATCGATTTAAGTCCCTCAGTAAAGGATTTTCACTGACCGTTCCGATGCGGTTCTTTATTGTTATAGATCATCTTTTCATGTATTATTGCTAAAATATTTCTTTGGATAGCCCTTTGGCCATTTTGTGGGACAGTATCTGTCTTTTTGGCTTTCTTCCGGCGTCCTTTGTGTATGTTTGTGTTTCTTTCCCTTTGGTGTCTTGGAAGGGAGGTGTGATGTAATTGTAGCGACTACTGGTCATTGCCTTCACTTCTATTTCTCCTAATCCCAGGAACAGCGGTGCGAGGCAGACCCTCCATGCTAATAAACCCTATTGGTTTCATTTGGCGACAGGGCTTGAGATGTCATTTCATCTCAATGTCGGGTAAAAGTCCCACAAAATTGGAAGCAACGTCTCCAAAATGACCTTTATAGTGTTGACGGGGACGTTAAACCTCCATTCAAACAAACAAAATCCTAATACACACATAACAAATCATGAAATATTGTGATATGATGTCTGTTTGCCCGTGTGTCTGTCAAGTCTGTATGTCAGTCAAGTCCGTCTGTCTGTCTGTCAGATTTAGAAATAATGTCATAATGTCGACGATATAATCTGTTTGTCGGTCGTTCGGTGTCTGTGTGCATGATTGTTTAATATTTCATATTGTGTGTGTGTGAAATCGGGTTTAACATCGCTTTCAACAATTTTTCAGTCATATCACGACGGTGTCTGGTTGCGACAGGGAGCTCAATGCTCACTTTTATAGTTCTGCCTCACTGAAGTATCATGACCCAGACACATTACATGATACCACATCTAGTCACATTATCCTGACACTTGGTCGACCAGTCCTAGCTCTACCCCGTAAATCTGTGTGCCAAGCGAGGAGCAGCTACTACCATTTTTAACGACTTTGGTATATCGCAGCCCGGGATCGAACCCGTGACCTCCCGTTCCCCGGAGCGGACACTCTACCAACTGAGCTATCGGGGCCGGTTTGTTTTCAAAATGTAGGTTTAAAAATTGTTATAAATTGGAATAAAAATAATACATTTATAACTGATTAACTTCTTAATCGGGGTCATCGGTATCATAATCTACGCAAAATATTTTCTTAATTTTATGAACATTCCTATTTAATTTCTAAATTCAAGGGACTTAAATTTGCGACAATGTCTATCGAAGCCAGAATTTAATGGTTACTTAGTATATGTAAATTCAGAAATATGTATACTTGCAATGAATTCAGTACCCAATTTTGTAAAATCATTATTCGCTATAAATGATTGGGTACAGCATAATTGTTATACGACAGGCAGCATGCTTGGTAGTTAGGCCAGTCACGGTTGATCACATTGCTTGTGTCTTTAATCGCACGCTGATGGGTCAGGCCTCACTTTCGATGACCGATCCAGCGTAAAGTCCTAGTTTTGTAATGTTGGGTGATACTCTGTGTCTTGTTGGGCCCATTTGAGTCTAACTGTTTGTTTTATTTTGCTCTAGCATTACAGTGGTTTGTTGTTGTCGTGTCCTCGCAGCTGTTTCATCTCTGTGGTTGTTTGATTGTTGAGTTCTCGGAGATGTTGCACTGAATAGTTAGGAAGTCTACATGCGAACTGAACAAAAACTTATTTTACGGAATTAACGGCGAGGATTGTGGCCGAGGAAAGCTCACTTAAGATGTGTTGTTCCATCAGGACAACGCTGCTGTTCACAAGTCTGTCATTGCTATTGCTGCCAGTCACGATTCTGGCTTTTAATTGACTAGGCGACCGTCTTATACACCTGATCTCGCTCAATCAGACTTTCATTTATTTCCAAACCTGGAAACGGCAGTTTCGGACATCCACTTTCGGTCCGATAATGACGTTCTATATACAGTGGATGACATTCTGAACAGCCAAGAAAAGGAGTTCTATAAAAGTGGCATTGCCGCACTTGAACACCGCTGGAAAAAATGCATAGCTGCGGAAGGGGATTATATTTAAAGCAATACAATATGTCCGATAAAATTCAAATCCTTTAATGTGAGACTCATAACATATCATACAGACCTCACAAAAAAAATCTTGTAATATTTATCAGCAGGACAAATTTTATGCTCAAGTGAGTTGAGCATGAAAAAACTTTTTTAAACCTTGGAGCCATGTTTTTATGCCCCTAGTGTCGAAAATTGACGGGAAATATTAGTTTGGACGTATCTGCCCGTCCGTCTGTCCGTTCACACAAACATATTGATAGTTAGATGGCTTTGATTTATGCCGACAGAATCAATGTTTTTATAAGATTCATTTCACAGACGCATACAAACAGATTTTTATATCGCTCAAATCAGTTCTTAATGTGCCTTATTTAGTCACATAAACTTATCGAAAAGAATACGTCCGTGTGAACGTCCGTCTGTCTATCCGTTACACTTACATACGGTAAGGAATGGTAAAAGGTTATTCTAATGCACTTACGTATGTATCGCAACGTCTGATTGGATAACGTCAAAATTTGCGACAGTATATTCCACAATATATTGTCGGAAATCTGACGTCACCACGCAAAGTCGCTTTTCATTGGCTGACATTTAGTTTTACGCAGCTAAAAACGTCTGCCGCTTTGTGCAAAACAGTACACTTTTTAACGAAACAGCTGAATAACTTCATTAAAATGGGGCTAACTGTATTGAAAATTGTCATTTGGTTTTACTGTCGCAAATTTTGTTTTACGGCGACGCGTTAGTGGAGCCGTAAAACGAAATTTCGACCGTAAAACCACCGATTTACCTCCCCAAATGACAATTTTGAATAAGTTATCCCCTGTATTTCTGTACTATTATGTATAGCATAAGCATGTCTGTTTTTCAAAGAAAAACTTTCCAGCTATTATTTTCACTCCGGCGTCTGCGTCATCGTTTGTCGTTGTCGTCGTCGATCCGCGAAAAACTAGACCTTGGCTGTAGCTTATAAGTATTTGACCTATCTCACGATAGACCTTGGCTGTAGTTTATAAGTATTTGACCTATCTCACGATAGACCTTGGCTGTAGTTTATAAGTATTTGACCCATATCACGATAGACCTTGGCTGTAGTTTATAAGTATTTGACCTATCTCACGATAGACCTTGGCTGTAGTTTATAAGTATTTGAGCTATCTCACGATAGACCTTGACTGTTGTTTAGAAGTATTTGACCTCTCTCACGATACGTATAACACAAACTCACTATCACACCAGCTATATTCTGACCAAAGGCCATAACTTATTTAGCCTTTTTCATTTTTTTTTCTGAATCACTTTTTCCCTTCTTTTCAATACAATTTATAACAGAGCCTTCAAACGTCACATGGATGTTTCCTGGGACAAAACCGTTCCATTAATACCAACGTTTCCTCCTCTGAACTTGGCCTTTCATTTTAACCTTTTGTTTAAAAATGTAACCAAAACTTAACCATAGCCTCTACTTCTATTTTTAAACCTTGACCACATTCCAAGAGTTTTCGGCCTACCTTCATGAATCTGCACATACGTACTCGCCATCTAAAGAGCTCCATAACTCGATCATGCATGTTGACTGAATTATCTCACATTTACTCTCCGTTTAAAAAACGTTCTTGTCACTCATTGTACTACTACTAACAATACAGCCTTCAAAATTTTGGGAATAGACCATTCCATTAAAACCATTTTTTTATCTTGGCCTTTGAACGTGCTCCTTGGCGTCATGTTATATCATCGTGTGAGTCTTGGACTTTGTATCGAAGTATAAGACTTTCATTTCAACCATTCAATTCGCTTCAAATGCATATAAAGATAGAGAATTTGAATTATACAGTTTAATACCAATCGATTTTAAACCCTGCCGTTTTTTTTTTTTTTTTTTTTTTTGTCATGGACTGTAGATGTGCATGTGCTTTTTACATTACCGTCAATCCAACTTTTTCTACTTTTTGACTTCTGAACTGAGCCATTTTGGGGGCGGGGGGGGGGGGGGGTATTGAATACTATTAAAGTGCAATACAGTGGATTCCAAATGTTTAGAACTAGAATCCTGAAATTTTACAATTATATAGCATCTGGATGGAAAATAAGTATACCCTTGTTCTATCGAAATTCCGTCGTTGTTCTCCTTGTGAAATTATTCTCCTTTTTTCCGGTTTGGCCATTTGACATTAGATGGTGGGTTCTTTGTGTGCACATTTCTTTTAAAGTTTTATGCTGATGGATCATTGAAATGGGACCAAGTAGTTGGGGCTGGAAGCCTGCAATTTTACTTGTAGCATAAACATCAACAATAAATAGAGAATACCAGGTTCGTGTCTTTTGATATTAAATTTATCAGGCAAGGCTTCGAGAACGCTTGTAGAATCGCGAGGCTTGCCGAGCGATTCTACATGCTTTCTCAAAGCCGAGCCTGATAAACTTGATATCAAATGACACGAATCTTTTATTCTATTTATTAGTTTATACCTTTTAAACTCTTTAATTTGGCAATTTACGATCACTTACCGATTGTCCTTAGTGCCTCCCAACATTACGGTGCAGAAAATAATCGATCAGTGTATTTACTATCACCTGACCGCTATTTTTCTTTGTATAATTTTTAATGAAATTTTTCCGATTTTTCAAGTAATAATAACATTTTGGCCATTTTTTCCGGTTGTCCGGTTCATTCAAAAAGTGCAATGTCACGTTGACGTGATAAAGCTCACTTGTCCTGGGATAGCATATCTTTATCAGATCAATGTCTTACAATGCACTATATATAGGGGCTAAGTGATAAACAGGCCCATATGTTTTCGTTTTATTATTATTATTATTATTATTTTCTGTTGTTGTTTTTTTCGGGGGTTAGGGTGTCCTTGCGGATACATTCGTCCTCTTTACCCATTTGCGACTTAGCCATTTGATGACAAGATGGTGTGTACTTTATTTGCGCAACTGCTTATTCTACCGATCAATCGAAGGATCTTTTGTCGTGGTCTGCGGATGTGTATGTGATTAAATTTAAGATAAAGCCAAATTCATAGGCACATCTACATACTAAATCTGTATCACCTTTTCGACTTTTGAACTTAGCAATTTAGGGGGTTAAATATTGTTAAAGTACATTATTGTAGGTACCAAATGGTTAAAGCTAGAAACTTGAAATTCAAATCGAGCCTGGATGCAGCATTTCCAACAAATAAACTTATGCGCCCAGCAAAGGATCAGATCAGCGTGCACATTTATATTGTCTGACCAGAGACTTCTCTTGCTGCATAAAGGAGCATTGGGTCCTTGGCTATCATTAGAAGACACAACGACGACTTTGATCAGACTGTGCAGATGCGCAGGCTGATGTGAGTCTTCACTGATCGCATATGTAAATTGTAGGAAATGCTGTGTCCCGGACCATTTCGTAAGTCTTTTTTGCGATTTTTTTGTTGGGGTTTTTCTTGAAGAATTGTTTGCTTTGATATGTGAGTGATTGAGTGAGTGAGAGTTTGAGTTTTACGTCGCACGAACAGCTAAGGTCATACGGAGCCGGGATCTCGGTTTAAAACCTCATCCGAAAGTCTGGGGAAGCCCGGGATCTACCCTTCGAACACTGGTTTACAAGGCAAGTAGCATAACAACTACACTATGGAGGCTTCTATTTCCTTGATGACTAATACAATATTTATTTTTACCAATCAATTTGAAACTTTGCAGGCTCTTTGGTCATAGTCTGTTGATGTGCAAGTAACTTTAGAATTGCAACATATTTTCGTTGAGATTGCTCATGTTTGTTTGATTTGAGGTTTAACGTCCCCGTCAACACTGTAAAGGTCATTTTGGAGACGTTGCTTCTAATTTTGTGGGACTTTTACCCGACATTGAGATGAAATAACATCTCAAGCCCTGTCGCCCAATGAAACCAATAGGGTTTATTAGCACGGACGGTCCGCCTAGCAACGCGGTTCCTGGATCCTCTAAGCGGTTTACCAGTACTAGTGTGCGGGCCGGATTCAGCTCTGCGTGGAAGCATCATGCAGCCCATATATTTCTTCAAGCCCCTATGGGCGGGGGCCAAATTGCTCAGGTAATTTTTCCTACGATTCGAAATTTCAATTTATTTATTTATTCAACTTTTGAACTAAGCCGTTGCTGGTGCGGAAATATTACGGTCGATGCATGTTAAAGGGTAAACATATAGTTTGGGACATGGTGTTTTACAAACACATTTCATTTACTAGTTCCACCGGGCAAAGTATTACCTACAATTTACATGTGCGCCAAGCAAAGAATCAGATCTACCTGCGCATCGCATATAGTTTGGCCAAGCCATCTCTTGCTTCATTAAGGTGCATTGCGCGTTAACTATCCTTAGAGCGCACAATGAAAACTCAGATAAGATTGCACGGATGTGCAGGCTGATCTTAGTCTTCGCTAGCCACACATGTATAGTGTAGTAAAGGCTGTGCCTGGCTTTTTTGCAATATACAGAAATTGTGCAACCGCATCTGTCGCAGGAACTGTGGTAACATTACACTAAGTTTTGTCTATTTCAGAGCTGATTGAAGATAAAAATGTTAGCGTGGTTTATCCTGTTATGCAGGAGCTAGGAGGCTGGCCTGTTCTTGGTGACAACCCCGGTGGTAGTTGGAATGAAGCCAGTTTCGATCTTGTGTCGCTCCTGGTCAATCTTCGGAGCTATATGAACTACCCATTGATTGATTTGTTCGTTGCTGTTGATGTCAAAAACTCGACACAGCGTATACTCTACGTATGTAAACTTCAACTTAGTGTATCTGCAAATATACAATTAACCGCCGTCCCGGCTTTAACTGGTTACCGCTTACAAAAGGATCACCAAACATTTTCATCTGAGGTATTTTATACCACAAGCAGCCATTCTAGTAACCTAATAAAGGGGATCGAATAACTACACGCTATAATCGGTAGTGACCTATAATACGAGTCAACTGACCAACTTTTCAGATATCTAATTTACAAGTGTAAACAATAACATGCAAACGCCTCTATCCGCACAAATACAACCAAACAGCAAGTTATTATATCCTTTAATTTATTTAAATACATATTCAGAATTTTCAGCATAGTGCAGTTTATATTTTACTTTTGGTCCTTTCACTTCTGAAGTAATTTCAAAAGTTAGAGTAAAGTTTTCATTTGCAGATTTTCATACTAAACGTAAAACGCCAAGAAACTTTTATTCGAGCGACCATGTTGTTACGGATGTTTCTGTGACGCGGTGACGTCAGACACCTTGCACCTTTGACGTCACTATAACATACGTATACGCGCCAAGGCATTGAATCTTGTTTAACAAGCAACACTGTTTGCAATCTTTTATTGTGAAATTTGCTAAAGTATCTCAAACTCTCTTGATTTTTTTTTATTTATTTGATTTGTTTTATTTATCTATTTTTTTTTTTTTTTTTGTGGGGGAGGGGGTGGGGGAATGTAGAATAAAGTAACTATACTGACCGGAAATAGAAACTATACACTTTTGAATCGTCTCTCCTGTCATAACAAGTGAATTATGCATTACTGATACAGGATTAGATTATCTATTGACGTGGATCCTGTAATAATTTAAAGAAAATCTGGTGTTCAAAATAAAAGTTTTTTTGGGAAAATGTAAAACAGTGCATTTTTCACAAAATTTGTATGTAAACGAATTTTAACTTCAACGTTTTTGCGTATAGGCAATAACTCAAAAGAAGGGAATGAAAAAAAAGAGACATAACATCTAAAACGTATCGAAAAACAAACATTCTATTGAAATCTCAAAAACTGTATTTTTCAGCGAAATTTTCAAAATAACGCTTCAAGCCAAAAATCGATGAAAAAACGCCTCCAATCGTTTTAACATCTTCAGTTGCATCTTAAAAATTGATTTAAACAAAAACCGCGATCAGAAATGCCATAATTTTGGCTCACTTTCGGTATTTGGTCCAATATTTAAAGGTCGATAACTTTTCAACCATTGCGAAAATTTCATTTTGTAAACAATATTCCCAACGTTAGATGATGTGTATCAATCGGTAAAAATGGAAATCACATTTGCCACATAAAATATTTGACTCAATGGAAACTTGAACACCAAGATTTTGACCCTTGCCTTGAAACTGTGGCCTTGCCCGATAAATCGTAGCTATCAATGAATATTTAATTCAATACATCAATAGCATACATGCAACTGATGCTTATTTACACAACTGGAATTCAAATTTCAGCGACAATTTAAAAATGAGTATATAGTTTCTATTTCCGGTGAGTATACATGATAAGTGGGTTTAATAATGATATATAATATCGCCCCTATATGAGAGTCTCAGGCCCACCGATAATTTACTATTAAAGGCACTAGTCATGTATTTACTATATTCGCAGAGCCATGAGAGATTCAAACACAGTCCCTCACCATTGTGGGAAATCCATGTGACTTAATGACTAGGAAGACGAAAGGAGCAGTCCCTATAAGGCCCATTTTATGGCCACTTTTGATTTTCTTTAAACTTTGCAGACTCAACATAGGATGTTGTTGCTGTAAGATGGTGAACTTTCAGGACCGCAGATGTAATGTTATTGGCTCTATAAGCTACCAAAGTGGGTGGGGTAATTCTACCCATTAAGGGATTTGTGGTTTTTACGCTATTATCTCTAGCGCAAAGCATCCTGGCAAGTGGGTCTTTTTAGTATTGTTTAGACCTTTATAGATGTTAAACATAATGTATATGTTTTTGTGGAAAAATTCTTCACTTCACCATTATACTCACTTACAAATCGTACCTAAATTTCAGCTAAATTTACTGACCGTCTTAAAGCAAAACCACAACATAAGTTTATTTCCAAAGCAATTGCAAAAGTACTTGACAGGGATAATTAAGATATAATAGGCATTGCCAAATTATGAGCATTTCTTTCTTCTATAATTAATTATAGAGTTATCTGCCCCTGAATCCATTTTTTGTCATATTTTCTGTCATATTTCAAATCTATAAATATATGCCCAAAGGATTCTTTAAAACAGTCAAACACTCAGCAAACAATGGTTTTCTGTTGATCTAATAAAGCTATTAGGTGATTTGTAAATATTTTCTTTTATAATGACTTAAACAATATGGGTGTGTTAAATACACCCCTTTGCTATTTCTACTGCTAAACTTCCTTGCCTTTTTGTCAACTCATCTTCACAGATCATACTAGTGAAGAGTAAGCACTAGCGCATACTATAATTGATGGTAGAAACAATAATTGTTCACATTCTTTCGCCTTAAATGTCTAGCAATAAAGAAATTGATCTTTTTTTGGATGACAACACTTATTATGCCCCCCGGAATCGAGTTTCGGGGGTCGGGGGGGGGGGGGGGGGGCAAATAGTTTTTGGCCTGCCGCTCTGTTTGACTGTCGACAAAAGCCTTAACATTGGGCATAACTTTCGAATGGTAATAGATAGAGCTTTCATATTTCACATGCGTATACCTTATAACAAGACCTTTGCAGTGGTACCATAATTTTTGATCTCGTGACCTTGACTTTGACCTACTTTTTTCATTTTTTTTTTTAAAACTTTAACTTTGGCCATAACTTTCGGTTGGTAAGTGATAGGGCTTTCATATTTCACATGTGCATTCCTTGTCACTAGACCTTTCTAGTGGTACCATAATGTTTGACCTCGTGACTTTGACCTTGACCTACTTTTTAAAAACTTTAACATAGTCCATAACTTTCGATTGGTAAGTGATAGGGTTTTCATATTTCACATGTGGATTCTTTTTCACAAGACCTTTTCAGTGGTATCATAATTTTTGACCTCGTGACCTTTACCTTGACGTTTGACATACTTTTTAAAAAACTTTAACATTGGCTGTAACTTTCGAATGGTAAGTGAAATGACTTTCATATTTCATAAGTGCATTTTTTAAGACTTGGACATTGGCCATACCTTTCGATTGCTTAGTGATACTGCTTTCATATTTGACATGCGCTGTCCGGGGGCATCAGTGTTTCACAAACACATCTTGTTGGTTAAATGAGTTTTTATATTTATTCTATTGCTCTACATCACATTATATTAAAAGTAAATAGCCTCGATAGCTCGGTGGCTAGTGTGTTCGACTTACAAACAAAAGGTTGTTGGTTCAAATCTGGCCACCAAAAGAATGATGACATTGGCGAGAAGTTCTAACAAGCTGTAGGGCAAAGTACTAAAATTTGGTTGGGATAAAAAAGTATTATATGGAAAACGGTCTAGGATGCAGATTTAGAAAAGTTTCCTCAACTAGCTGAAAATGAGCTTAGGGATTTGACTATGGGCATATATCAGCTAAAACAAGCTCAGTCTTACACAGATGAGCATTTCGGTGAGAATGGGCAGTATGAAATCGTGATGCATAAAGAGGAGGAAGGTATAGTTAAAGCCCAGATTCTTTACCGGCATACTACCAGCAAAACTTACTAGTTTATGGATCGAGTACAGTCAAGGACTTAATCCCATTAGTGGGTGGTACTGTCGGTGCCGAAGTGGGGCACGCACAGTTGGTTGCTGTGCACATATAGCATCTTTACTCTGGTACTTAAGTTTCATTAGACACAATAAAGAAAATAATGACGCTAAACTCAACAGAGCTCACATAGACAACGTCGTAGATGCAGCCATAGACACTTAGAGTGCATCAAGTGTGTCTGACGAAGATGAATAGAAAGGATAGATGGTTACCGGGTATAAACATAGCACTAAATTCATTGTAACAGTAACAGCCTTCTCGGTCTGATAGAGAACAGGATAGAAGACAAACGTACCAAAGTCAAGCATCAGACTTGTGAACCCATTAACAAAAGTTAAAAAGGAAAGGTTCAGGGAAAGCCACAATCACATGATGTGGCCATAACAATGGCAGACAAAACACATATAACATGCAAAAAATCAACAATTTCTTCCTCGCAAGGGGTTATTAAAATGTGAAACATAAGACACACAACAAATGTAACACACAAAGGGGACATCAACAGGCCAAAGTATTCCATGAACCACATGAGAACCACTGCCTTAGAATGGTCGGTAGTACAGACTACCAATGGGATGGAGGACCCTCTACGTCCAGCCAACATTCAACATAGGTTCAGATGTAAAATATTGAATGCTTGTTTCGTTTACTGGATTTCTACCATAAATGTCGGTGTCTAAATCAGGATCTGTGTAGTGACTCTGCTTACTGTCAAATACCTTAGCAAATGTTGGTCAACCAAAACTGATAATCTATTGAAGATTGGCTGTCACAATCACTTGATAGGTAAATTCATAAAAAAACACCTAACAGTTGGTCAACCCTGTATATGGTGTCTAGAGTTAAATGAAATGCTCAAAGCATACCAGGATCAAAGACCAGAGACTATTGAAGGCTCCAAAATGATATACAAGTGAAGGGACAGAGTAGGCAAGTGCTTGAAGGGCTCTGTAACAAGCGATCATTTTTTGGTTTACCTAAAAGCATATATGAGGCCTAAAACTGCTGTGGAATCTTGACAAGATGAACCACAATTTTCTACTAACCATTTTGGCTGCAGTTCCAAATACATATAAAATCAACTGAAAAGCTTCAAAATTAATGCTGTAATTTAATGCGAGATTTATTAAGTCCAGTAATATTTCAGTGTTATAGGTAGGTATGACCTACGGTAAAAGGAGACTTATGCTTAAGATTGTGAAAACGTTTCGGGTTTTTTATAGCTTCATTAGATCGACAGAAAATCATACTGTGCTGAGTTTATGACTGTTTTGAAGAATCCTTTTGCCATTTATCAATAGATTTTAAATAAGACAGAAAATATTACAAAAAAGGATTCAGGTGCAGATAACTATCAGTAATTAAAGAAGAGAGAATGCTCACAATTTGGCAATGTCTATTATATCTTAATTATCCCTGTCAAGTAGTTTTGCAATAGCTTTGGAAATAAACTTATGTTGTGGTTTTGCGTAAAGACGGTCAGTAAATTTATCTGAAATTTAGGTACGACTTATAAGTGAGTAAAGTGGTAAAGTGAAGAACGTTTCCACAAAAACATATACATTATGTTCAACATCTATAAAGGTCTAAACAATAATAAAAAACCCACTTGCCGGGATGTTTTGCGCTAGAGAAAATAGCGTAAGAACCAAAGGTCTCACAATGGGGTAGAATTACCCCACTCACTTTGGTGACACATAGAGCCAATAACTTTACATCTGCGGATCTGAAATTTCACCACATTACAGCAACTACATCCTATGTTGAGTATGCAAACTTTAAAGAAAATCAAAAGTGGCCATAAAATGGGCCTTATAGGGACTGCTCCTTTGTTACTATTTTAGCTCCGCTTCAGTTTTTTTTTTTTTAAATATCGCTATAAATACCCTACAGAAATTGATAAAATAGTGCGCAGTGTTTAAGGAACATTTAGCTGTTTCTGATTGTCTACGCATTATTCTGAGATCCGGTCTGATTCTGGAGGACATTCGGAGAAATCGTTGGTCCTCAATCTGGGCAATCGTAACAACATACCCGAATTGTGACGAAAATCGTTTAAAGCGCCTCTTTGACAGGGTTTGAAGTTATTTCCAGACTAGAAACACGTCAAATTAGAAGTGAAGGCATTGATCAGGAATCGAAACAATTAACCCTCAACTCCCATCAGAGACACTATAGGGAAAGAAGTACAAATATGAAACAACTAGACCCTAATGGAAACATCAATGTCGGAAAGCCAAAAGGACGATTACTTTCCCCACAAAAAGGCCATTTGGCTATCCAAAACAAAATAACAATGAGCGATACACACACTCAAAGACAATTCATAACAAAAATAAACTGCGACAGAAGAACTGCCTCGGAACGGTCAGTGAAACGAATTCCACTGGGGGAGGGGGTGTTAATCGATTTTACGTGGCCGCAATCCTCGCCTTTGAGACAATAATTTGTTCAGCCCGCATGAAGCCTCCTAAAGACGTTTTTCGAAAAAGGGTCTGTTAATGTTTCCGTTTATAAATGCCCCATTCAGTTTTCCTAGAAATGACAATGTCACGAAATAGAAAGCAACCGACTGAAAATGATACCGCGCACAGAAATAAATTGATATTATCTACAGTTATATTCAGAACCGAGTTTCGTAAAAACATTCTTCGATATAAAGAGTTTGGGTTCAACATTATATTACGACAGACTGCATGCATGGTAATTAACATAATCACGACTGATAATTTTGCTGCACTCTTGAATTGCACGTCGGCGGGTGGGGCCTCGTATTTCATGACGGTAAAATGCTTAAGATAAGATTTGGTACTAAGTTATTTAGACAAGTTGTGCGTATTCCGATGGGTACTAATTGCGCACCACTTGTGGCTGATTTGTATTTGTTTTGTTATGAGAGAGACTTCATGATGTCCAGCTTATAGCTCCACTTCTAGATATTTGGATGATTTATTAAATATTGACAATACCTATTTCGATGGTTTGATCAGTCCAAGAACTTCAGTTAAATGAAGCAAATTATTCTGATACCGAGGCCCCGTTTTTGGATTTACATCCATCTATTGTAGTTGGGTTTGTGCAAAATTTATGATAAACGCGATGATTTTGATTTTGAGATTGTAAATTTTCCCTTTTTTGGATGGTGATGTTCCTCGTGCGCCATCCTATTGCGTTTATATTACGCAATTAATTCGATTTGCCAGAGTGTGTAGTCATCTAACTGACTTCAACACTCGTAATAAATTGTTGACGGCTAAACGTCTTAATCAGGGTTATTGGTACCGTAAACTACGCAAAGCCTTTCCAAACTTTTAGACGTCATTCTGATTTAATTTCAAAATTCAATATTGGACTTAAATCTCGTCTGCAACAGGGTCTATTCGAATCCGAATTTTATGGTTACCTAGTATATAAATTCAGAAAAATATATAACTGCAATGACTTCAGCACCCGATTTCGTAAAATCATTCTTCAATAAAAAAGATTGGGTACAACATAAATGTTATAGGACAGACTGCATGCATGCATGTTAGTCAACCAAATCATGGTTGACAACTTTGCTTCTCTCTTTAATTGCACGCCCGTGGGTCAGGCCTCAGGTTCTATGACGGTTCCAGCGTAAAGGCTTATTGAGAATTAGAGAGATCTAATTCAAGGTAATGTTGGTTGGTGCCTGATGCTCTATCTCTGGTCGGGCCCATCGGAGTCTAACTGTTGGTTTTCTTTTGCTCCAGCATTTCAGTGGTTTCTTGCTGTCGAGTCCTCACCGTTGTTTTATATCTGTGGTTGTTTGATTATTTGTGTTCAAGGAGATGTTGCACTGATGAGTAAGGAGGCCTTCATGCGGACTGAACAACTTATTTGTCTAAACGGCGACGGAAGTAAGGGCGAGGATTGTGGCCACGTAAAATCGATTTAAACGCCCGCCCACGTGGAATTCGTTTCCGCTGACCGTTCCTGTCGCGTTTTATTGCACGACCCGCAGAAAAAGCGACCGACTGAAGTCGGTTGATTTTCTAAGAGTGCCCTAAAATCACCGTGTCATTCTGTCATTTTGTCAGTCTGTTAGTCTGTCTGTCCATCCGTAACCCGTTTGTGAAAATTGGTGGTAGTGACTTAACCGCTTGGAATATTTAAACAATTTTTGGCATACTGACAGATATCAATGAGATCTAACCAATGAACTTGCGAAATATTACATTCCATTTAGTATAGCCTCGCCGAGGCGGAAAATGCGAAAATTTTCGAACTGCTTCTCCTCGGAAACCGTTTGGCCGATTGAAGTCAAATTTCATATGGAGCCTCTATGGGATGTGGGAAACCAAAAATTGCTCATGGGGTCCAGGTCACATGACCAAAATGGCCTCCAAGCCATATTTGGTCTGTCTGTCCGTCCGTAACCCGTCTGTGAAAATTGGTGATAGTGACTTAACCGCTTAGAGTATTTAAACAATTTTTGGCATACTGATAGATATCAATGAGATCTAACCAATGAAATTGCGAAATATTACATTTCATTAAGTATAGCCTCGCCGGTGAAAATTTGAAAATTTTCGAACTGCTTCTCCTCGGAAACCGTTGGGCGGATTGAAGTCAAAATTCATATGGAGCCTATATGGGATCGGGGAAAACAAAATTTGCGCACGGGGTCCAGGTCACATGACCAAAATGGCCGCCAAGCCATATATGGTAAAAACCCTTCAAAATTAGTCTTCTCCAGAACCAATGGGCAGATTTCCACGAAACTTGATAAATAGCATCTGGGACGTAGGCCCATCATAAATTGCTAAAATGGTGACCCTGGGTTGACCTTGACCTTCTTTGTGCCTAGGTCAAACTTTGACACATATGCTTTTGTATTGGAAAAGTGAGAATGCATTTTATCCTGCATCCGATTCAGAATATAGTACTAAAGTATAAGATATATTTTTGCTCCTTACGATAAAGCATATTTATTGGGGGAACCGTTTTAGGTCCAGGTCACATGACCAAAATGGCCGCCATACCCATATATGGTAAAACTCATAAAGCTAAAAGCATCCGGCGGGTCGTGCACTTCAGCTGAAGCACTGGGTTTTGCTATAGTTTGCCTTTGGGTGTTTGTGTATTTTATATTATTTTATTTTGGATAGCCTATTGGCCATTTTGTGGGAAAGTGACTGTCCTTTTGGCTTTCCGCTATTGATGTTTCCATTAGGTCTGTTGTTTCATGTTTGTGTTTCTTTCCCTTTGGTGTCTCTGATGGAAGCTGTGGTTTAATTGTATCGATTCCTGATCAATGCCTCCACTTCTATTTTGCTTTTTGTAATGTAGGTTGGTACCTGATGCTCTGTCTCTGGTTGAGTCCATCGGAGTCTAACTGTTGGTTTTCTTTTGCTCCAGCATTCCAGTAGTTTGTTGCTGTCGAGTCGTCACCGTGTTTAATCTCTGTGGTTGTTTGATTTTTGTGTTCTTGGAGATGTTGCACTGATGAGTTAGGTAGCCTTTGTGTGGACTGAACAAATTATCCTTCTAAATCGCGACGTAATCAAGAGCGATGATTGCGGCCGCGTCAAATCGATTTAATCTTAATCTCTCTCTCTCTCTCTCTCTCTCTCTCTCTCTCTCTCTCTCTCTCTCTCTCTCTCTCTCTCTCTCTCTCTCTCTCTCTCTCTCTCTCTCTCTCTCTCTCACACCCTCCCCCCCCCCCCCCACACACACACCAGTGAAATTATTTTCGCTGACTGTTCAAAGGCGGTTCTTATGTTGCGGTTAATTTTCGTTATGGTTTGATTTTAAATGTGTGTATCGCTTATACTTTTTCGTTTTGGATATCAAATTGGCCATTTTGTGGAAAAGTAACTGTCCTTTTGGCTTTCCGCTATTGATGTTTCCATTAGGGTCTGGTAATTTCATTCTTATGTTTCTTTCCCTTAGATGTGTCTTTTGTATGGTGTGTGTTAATTGTATCGATTCCTGATCATTGCCTTCATTTCTATTTTCACTCTTTCCTCTTTCCGACAACGTTAATTACGACAATTAGACTAAGGCGGTTTATCAGTACTCAAACGATAAGTCGATATCACCATGCAGTCCAATCTAGGATGGGAGCGCTGACCTGAAATTATGTTGCAATAATTTTGATTTTGAAAACAAATACTGGGACCTAGATTAGAATCCACTGTAATTGCAAAGGGCGGGACCAGAAGAATATTCACCTTATTTGCATTATCTGCTGGTTCCTAGTCTGAGTGTTATCAGTGTTGGAAAAACAGGTAACCAGACCCCCTGAAAGGTCAGGGGGTCTGGTTACCTGTTTTTCCAATATTGACAATGTGCAAGCTTGGAGCCAGCAACTAATGCAAATATGATGAATATACAATTATTTCCGTATTGTGGAAGTTATTTTACCCATTACAAACGGAATACTTGTTAGAATGATGCAAACATTGGTTCACCTGAAGCTTGCGCCGAGGCGGGTTCTAACGAGTACCCACAATCTATATTTTAGAGCAAAATAAGAAAAAGGTATACCCCCGGAAACCCCAGTTTTACTATATAAAAATGGGTTTCAAGGGGGTCAAACTTATATAGGCGTGTTATCGTGATGTGTCACCTTTTACATAAAAAGTAGAAGTAAAACAAAGATCAGGAATCGATACGATTAACTTACTCCACCAATCAAAGACACCAAAGGGAAAGAAACACAAACATGAAGCGACCAGACCATATTGGAAACCTAAACAAAGGAAGGCCATAAGGACAGTTACTTTCCCACAAAATGGCCATATGGCCATCCAAAATTAAAAGACACAAGTGATACACACAGTAAGTAACACACAACAACATAAATAAGACAGCAAGAAATCACTGAAATGCTGGAGTAAAAGGAAACCAACAGTTAGAAAACCAATAGCTAAGTAGAAGTAAAACAAAGATCAGGAATCGATACAATTAACATACTCCACCGATCAAAGACACCAAAGGGAAAGAAATACAAACATTAAGCGACCTGACCATAATGGAAACCTAAACAAAGGAAGGCCATAGGGACAGTTACTTTCCCACAAAATGGCCAAATGGCCATCCAAAATAAAAAAACACAAGTGATACACACAGTAAGTAACAAACAACAACATAAATAAACCGCCACAGATAAAAATCATAAACAGGCAATCCATTTCAGATTTTTTCTATTATACACACAGACCTTATGGAACATTTTTAACACCTGTCTGTATTTTTTTCTTTTTGTTGTTGTTTTGCTTTTCATAGTATTAATATTTGTTACTTCATTTTTCTCTCTGTATGCTGCAATGGGATCTTCTCTAAAGAAAACATTTTCTTTTAAGTAGCAAGCTATTACCTTTTAGAGAGTCAAGGGTGTTTCTTTGAGATTACTAATATTTTTACAGAGGTGTGTTCCCTTAAGGCGTACGAGGACTGTTCAAATATGAATGCAACTAAGCACATAAAAATGATTCCATGATAGATTTCGATGAAAAATTTATTTTGTCCCCTCAAAGTATTCCCCTTTAACAGATATGCAAACTTTCAGTCTTCTGATTCAATCATTGAATGCATTTTGGTAGTCTTTTCGAGGTATACTATGAAGGCACTGGAATATTGCAGAACCGAGGTGTTTGCGCTGTACAAATTTTTGACCAGAAAGGTATTTTTTTTCAGCCGCGGGAACAAAAAAAGTCATACGGGGCAAGGTCAGGGGAATACGGGGGGTGAGGGAGTTCAACAACCTTTTCCTGCTTCAGATAGTCTTGTACAATGAACGCCTTGTGCGATGACGCATTATCATGTAGCAATCTGACACTGGCCAAACCAGTTGCGGGTCTTCGTTCTTTGAAATATTTCTTCAATTTTCGAAGAACTTTATTCTTGTAAAACTTCGCATTTACAGATTTGCCTTTAGGTACAGCAACCTGAATAGCAGGGGCCTGATTTGAAAAGAATATGGCATACATTACCTTCTTGACGCTCATGGTCCGCTTTGCAATGCATGGTCTTTTGCAATACTTTGTTGCCCATATTTTGTTCTGAATCTTTCGTTTTGGCTCAAAAAATGAATCCATGTCTCGTCACCTGTGACGACGTTAGCGAAAGACCGTGCATTGTAATTTGGAAACTTTTTAAGCAACTTCTTGGCGCACTGAACGCGGGTCTTTTTCTGCTCATCTGTCAACAGATGGGGAATCCATCTAGCACATACCTTTCTCATTTTCAAATCCCGTTTCAGAATTGTATGAGCTGCTCCTAATTAGATGCCAACCATACTAGCTATTTGCCTAGTGGTGTATCGTGCATCGGTAGCAAATATTTCTTTCACTCTAGCAACCATCTTGGCAGATGTTGCTCTTTTCGGCCGACGGTTATGTGGTGCATCTTCTGTTGAGCCTATCCCACAGCTGAATTTCTTACACCAACGAAAAACTGTCGGAAAAGACATTTCATTATGCCCATAAACAAAACATATTTCATCAAAAATGTCATTGCACCGTATACCAAGAATACAACGATTCTTAATATAGGACCGTATTTCAACGGCTTATTCTGACCTTCAAACCATGTTTTGTATTACTATACAAGAGTAGACAGTGTTTATCGAACGATATACACGGCTAAAGTGGACTGATTTTAACAGGTTTGGTATCAATGTATAGGTAAAATGTTTTTCTACGCTGAGATATTATTTCCAGGTGATTTTCGCATTTATGCATGAGAAAACGTTCTACTTGCATTCATATTTGAACAGTCCTCGTATCCATTCCCTTTAAAGAAAAACGCGTATCAAAGTAGTTAAGGGAATATATTAATAAAAAATTTCTTTAAAAGCAAATGGATGCAGGTAGTGTTTCAATTCGAACTAAAGACGTGTTGCCTGAATGAGTTTTGTTTATTTAGAAAGGTCATAAAATATGTATAAATGAAAAACGTTTTTTTTTTTTTTTTTTTTTTGTTATCAACACACCACCGTTCCCGGTAGCATAATGAAATATGACAGTACAATATTAGATAACCTATAAACAGCAAAGAGTGGGGGAGATGCGGAATAGTCACAGTACAAGCCAGATATGATACACATCAGCTAGTCTTGAGACGTTTACAATGTCGACTGCAAACGAACTGTAGAGTTCACAAGAACGCGTTGACATACGAGGATCAGTCAATAAAATGTGCGACTTCGAGCATAAAAATATACTTTATGGTCATGTCAGAAAGTGTGCGCTTGACAATATTTACATAAGATTTAGTGCTAAATAATTTAGACAAATTGTGGGTATTCCGATGGGTACGAACTGCGCGTTCCTTGTGGCTTATATGTTCCCATATAATGTCAAAATTTCCAAATTCAATGTTGAACGTAAATCTCTTCTGCAACGAGGTCTATCGGAGCCGGAAGGTTTTTGGTGACTTAGTATATAAATTCATAAAAAATATATACTTGCAATGATTTTAGTACCCAATTTCGTACAAATATTCTACGATATAAAAAGATTGAGTACAACATAAATGTTATACGACAGACTGCACACCTGGTAGTTAACCCAATGCTGTTGATATCATCAGTTCCCCTTTTAATTGTACCCGGTGGGTCATGCCTCAGATTCTATGACAGTTCCAGTTATGTAATGTTGGTTGGTACCTGATGCTCTGTTTCTGGTTGGGTCATCGAAGTCTTACGGTTAGTTTTGTTTTGCTCCAGTATTTCAGTTGTTCTTGTTGTCGAGCTCTCTGTTTCATCTCTGTGGTTGTTTGAATTTTGTGTTCTCGGTGCTGTTGCACTGATGAGTTAGGAAGCATTCATGCGCACTGAACCAATTATTTGTCTAAATCATGACGGAAGTAACGGCGAGGATTCCCAGCAGACATTGACGTCTAATAGACGTCAGACGTCTAATAGACGTCAGACTCAAACCTCAGAATGACATTTGATTTATATTGTTTTTGAAAGTTTTTCAGACGTCAGAAAACAAACGTCAATCTGACGTCTTAAAACCAACGTTGATTTAACGTCAGGTTTTGAACGATACAGGGCCATCTTGGCCCTCTTATTTATTATTTTGTTCTTCCTGTCATTTTAACTGAATGCAGACTTGAGACTTCATGTTGTCGCTTTCCATTGATAACCAATCTGAAATTATTGAAGCTTTTAGCTCCACTTCTAGATATTTAGATGATTTATTAAATATTGATAATACCTATTTTGATGGTTTGATCAGTCAGATTTACCCCCTAGACCTTCAGTTAAATAAAGCAAATTCTTCTGATACCGAGGCCCCGTTTTTGGATTTACATCTATCTATTGTAGATGGATTTGTTTCGTGCAAAATTTATGATAAACGCGATGACTTTGATTTTGAGATTGTAAATTTTCCTTTTTTGGATGGTGATGTTCCTCGTGCGCCATCCTATGGCGTTTATATTTCGCAATTAATTCGATTTGCTAGAGTGTGAAGTCATGTAACTGACTTCAACACTCGTAATAAATTATTAACGGCTAAACTCCTTAATCAGGGTTATGGGTACCATAAACTACGCAAAGCCTTTTCAAAATTTTTTAGACGCCATTCTGATTTAATTTCAAAATTCAATATTGGACTTAAATCTCTTCTGCAACAAGGTCTATCGGAACCCGAATTTTATGGTGACTTAGTATATAGATTCAGAAAAATATATAACCGCAATGACTTCAGCACCCAATTTCGTAAAATCATTCTTCGATATAAAAAGATTGGGTACAACATGGATATTATACGACAGACTGCATGCATGGTTGTTAACCCAATCACGGTTGGCAACTTTGCTTCCCTCTTTAATTGCACGCCGGTGGGTCAGGCCTCAGATTCTATGACGGCTCCAACGTAAAGGCTTATTGAAAATTAGAGAGATAATGTTGGTTGGTGCCTGATGCTCTGTTCTGGTCGGGCTCATCGGAGTCTAACTGTTGGTTTTCTTTTGCTCCAGCATTTCAGTGGTTTCTTGCTGTCGAGTCCTCACCGTTGTCTCACCTCTGTGGTTCTTTGATTTTTGTGTTCACGGAGATGTTGCACTGATGAGTTAGGAGGCCTTTATGCGGACTGATCAAATTATTTGTCTAAATCGCGACGAAAGTAAGGGCGAGGATTGTGGCCACGTAAAATCGATTTAAGCCCCCCAGTGGAAATCTTCCACTGACCGTTCCAAGGCGGCTCTTCTGTGGCGATTTATTTATGTTGTTGTTTGTTACTTACTGTGTGTATCACTTGTGTCTTTTGGTTTTGGATGGCCATATGGCCATTTTGTGGGAAAGTAACTGTCCTTATGGCCTTCCTTTGTTTAGGTTTCCATTATGGTCTGGTCGCTTAATGTTTGTATTTCTTTCCCTTTGGTGTCTTTTATGGGTGGAGTAAGTTAATTGTATCAATTCCTGATCTTTGTTTTACTTCTACTTTGCACTCAATAGGTTCATTTGCTTAATAGAGGTAGCCAATATATATTGTTTAAACGCATATGTCTTCAGTACATGTAGTTTTAATTTTGACTGCTTTCTCTTTTCAGCTTGACCAGTCGTATTCTATTTTACCCGGGCGGAAGTATTATCTGGAGGACAATGAAAAGTTTAAGAACATGAGAAAAGCAGTCGTAGAATTTGGAACGTCTGTGGCTGTCATGTTTGGTTCAAATGAAGACACGGCTCGTAGGGAAATGGAAGATGTCTTATCATTTGAGACTGAATTGGCAAATGTAAGGATATTCTGGCATAGTCTCATTTTTATGAAGCTTTAGGGAAAACCTGGGTTTTGTATACCAGATAAGGAAATCTTTGTCTTAGTCTGGGATAGAAATTTTGTCCTATCCAGTTTAGCCTACCCAGGGAAATGATAACAAGAGGCCCATGGGCCACTATGCTCAGCAGAGTTCAGACAGGCACTGCCCACCGGCAGCCATGTATGGTTTCAATTTATCGATTATAAAGTCTCCCAAATGAACCCCCATTCCATGTGGACTCTGTATCTGAAATATAAGGTCTTCTATGAAGTGGAGGGGTGGGACATGGATCCAACGTAGCCCAGGTTGGTATCGCTGAATGCGTCTTATCATAAGGAACAAGAATATATATGGTTTAGGGGTGGGTATGTGTACAATTCCAGAGATATAAGGCCTCTTAAGCTGTGGAGAGGTTGGAGCATGGCCATCGCAGTCTCCAGCAAATCCAAGATTTTTGTCCTTGAATGTGTCTTATCATTAGGACCAAGAAAGTATTTTGTTTAGGAGTGGGGATCTTAAATGTTTCTGAGATATGAGGCCTTCTTATGAAGTGAACAGGAGAGAAATGATCCCTGTGGACCACCAAGTTGGTGTGACTGAATGTGTCTAATCACAAGGAACAAAAATATATATGATTATGAGGTAGGGATCTAAATGGTATCCGGGATATATGGCCTTTTATGAAGTGGAGGGGTGGGCCATGGCATCGACACATTGCCGTAGCACAAATACACCCATGGTTGATGTGACTGATTGAGTCTTATCAAAAGGAACACACATATACATGCCTTAGGGTGGGGATCTGAACAGTTTTTGAGATATATCGCATTTTATGAAGTGGAGGGTTGGGGCAAGGCCCAAGCGCAACCTCGAAGACCCCTAGGTTAGTATCACTAAATGTGTCTTATCAAAAGGAACAAGGGTATGTATGGTTTAGGGATGGGGATCTAAATGGTTTCTGAGCTATTGGGCCTTTTAAGTTGAGGGTGTGGGTCAGGGCCCGGGCACATCCCAAGTTGGTGTCAATGAATGTGTCTTATCATGAGGAAGAAGAATATATATGGTTGAGGGGTGGGGATCTGAATGGCTTCTAACATATATCACCTTTTCTGAAGTGGAGGGGTAGGGCATGGCCCGAGCACATCCCAGGGGTCCCTTAGGTTGGTGTCACTGAATGTGTCTTACCATAAGAAACAAGAATATATATGGTTTTGGGGTGGGGATCTGAACGGTTTCTGAGATATATCGCATTTATGAAGTGGAGGGGTGTGGCATGGCCCCGGCACCCCCTGGGAGACCCCTTGGTTGGTATCACTGAATGCCCTTTATCAGAAGGAACAAGAATATTTATGGCTATGGGGTGGGGATCTAAAACGTTTCTGAGATATTGGGCCTTTTATGAAGTGGATGGGGTGGGGCATGACCTGGGCACATCCCAGGGGACCCATAGCATGGTGTCACTGAATGCGTCTTATCATTAGAAACAAGAATATATATGGTTTTGGGGTGGGGATCTGGATAGTTTCTGAGATTTATCGTGTTTTATGAAGTGTAGGGGTGGGGCATAGCCCCGGCACACCCTGGGAGACCCCTAGGTTGGTATCACATAATTCGTCTTATTACAAGGAACGAGAATATATATGGTTAAGGGGTGGGGATCTCAACGGTTTCTGAGATATTGGGTCTTTTACAAAGTGGAGGGGGTGGGGGCATGGCCCGGGCACATCTCAGGGGACCCCCAGGTTGGTGTCACTGAATGCGTCTTATCATAAGAAAGAAGAATATATATGGTTTATGGTGGGGATCTAAGCGGTTTCTGAGATATTGGGCCTTTTATGAAGTGGAGGGGGTGAGGCATTGGCCCGGCACATCCCAGGGGACCCAGGTTGGTATCACTGAATGCGTCTTATCATAAGAAAAAAGAATATATATAGTTTAGGGGTGGAGATCTGAATGGCTTCTGAGATATATGGCCTTTTATGCACCGTAGGGGGTGGGGCTAGGCCTCGGCACACAGGTTGGCATAAAAGCATGTGTCTAAAAAAAGTTCACTCAAAGAATATTTCAATAAAAGTGTGGTCAAAATACCTGCATAGGTTTGGCTGTAAATGCCATTTTTCTCGTTTCCCCATTATAAGTCTATGGAAACTCTAAGTTGCCATAGCAACCAAAATAATGAGCCGATTTTGATTAAAAACACAAACTTTCAATCCCCAGCCCAAGGATGCTACAGATCAAATTTGGGCTGAATCGGCCCAATGGCTTCAGAGAAGATGGCCTTTGAAAGTGTTGACGCAAGACGACGACGACGACGACGCAGACGACGACGACGACGGACAACTACCTATCCTATAAACTATGAATTACAAAATAGACCAGTTTCAGAATGTCTCCCAGCCCATCGGTGCTTGAAGAAATAGATTTGGTATGCAGTCTGCCGTATAATATTTAAGTTTGTGAGTGATTCGCCTGAGTTTACACATTGACCAAAAATTATTTATTGCTAATAATTCCAACTTTGACATCAGCATGTTTAAAAATTGTCAACAAAGAGATAAATTTTAGGAATTCTTTCGAAAGCATAAGAATGAACTAACCAACGGCCATGGCGGAATGATTATTCAATTAGAAGGTGCCATCTTGGAAAAGAAACCGAAGCGCAAGAAAACGTCAAGTCTTTAAAGTCAGTCTTCAAACATTTTCGTTTAAAATAGTTCCCCGTCTTTTTATCTAACACTGTTGACGTCGCTTCATATAAAATGATATATCATGAGGGTTCTAAACGTGTTCTTTGACGTCAGGATATATTGCTACCTGTCGATGTGCGAAATAGTTCTGAGATTCTTCCCTCATGAAATTTATCGAAGTAATAACTATAACTTCAACCAATGAAATCACTCGACATGTACATAATGAAGGAGAACTGGAATTATAATAGGTATAAAATACACATGTATTGCTAACAGTACAAACCAGAGTATCGTGTCATGTAACGGACTTCTGCCCTCGTAATAAATTGTTAACTGCTAACCTTCCTAATCAGGGTTGGTTTTATTTGCTCCAGCAATTCTGTTGTTGTATGCTGTCGAGTCCTCAACCTTGTTTCATCTCCGTAGTTTTTTATTTGCATGTTCTCGGAGATGTTACACTGATGAGTCAGGGAGCCTTCATGCGGACTTAGTTAGGAGGCCTTCATGCGGACTGAACAAATTATTTGTCTAAATCGCGACGGAAGTAAGGGCGAGGATTGTGGCCACGTAAAATCGATTTAAGCCCCCCAGTGGAAATCTTCCACTGACCGTTCCAAGGCGGCTCTTCTGTGGCGATTTATTTATGTTGTTGTTTGTTACTTACTGTGTGTATCACTTGTGTCTTTTGGTTTTGGATGACCATATGGCCATTTTGTGGGAAAGTAACTGTCCTTATGGCCTTCCTTTGTTTGGGTTTCCATTATGGTCTGGTCGCTTAATGTTTGTATTTCTTTCCCTTTGGTGTCTTTTATGGGTGGAGTAAGTTAATTGTATCAATTCCTGATCTTTGTTTTACTTCTACTTAACAAAATTATTGTATACCGCGACAGAGGTAACGGCGAGGATTGTGGCCATGTAAAATCGATTTAAGCCCCCAGTGGAATTCTTTCCACTGACCGTTCCAAGGCGGTTCTTCTGTGGCGGTTTATTTATGTTGTTGTTTGTTACTTACTGTGTGTATCACTTGTGTCTTTTTATTTTGGATGGCCATTTGGCCATTTTTTGGGAAAGTAGCTGTCCTTATGGCCTTCCTTTGTTTAGGTTTCCATTATGGCCTGGTCGCTTCATGTTTGTGTTTCTTTCCCTTTGGTGTCTTTGATTGGTGGAGTAAGTTAATTGTATCGATTTCTGATCTTTATTTTACTTCTACTTTATTGGTATCATAAACCTCGCAAAGCCTTTTCTTCATTTTATAGACGTCATTCCGATTTGGTTTCAAAATTCCATATTGGACTTAAATCTCTTCTGCAACAAGGCCTGACGGTAGCGGAATTTTATGGTGACTTAGTATATATAAATTCGGGTATAGTTCGAACAATATGACATGAGACTGAACTTTATGCAAGGAATAAATTAGTCAATGTTATCGCCGAATACGTCGACTTTCGTAAACGTCTCGTGAATTTTGGGCATCTGGTTAAAAGCGACCCATTTACCGACCTCTATGTATTGTATAACAATAGTGCCATCTTCGGAAAACGACGAAGATAAATATTCATTCATGCGGGTGTGAAATTATGTTAATATTGGTCTATTTGTTCGAACTATAATATGTATTTGCAATGATTGCAGTACACAGTTTCGTAACACCATTCTTCGATATAACAGGATTACGTACAACATAAATGTTATACCACAGAATGCATATATGGTAGTTAATCCCATTACATTTGAGAACTTTGCCTCCTCGTTAATTGCGAGCCGGCGGGTCAGGCCTCGGATTCATTCGTGTGGATTACACAAAATTTAATTTCATGTAATGTTGGTTGGTTCCTGATGCTCTGTGTCTGGTCGGGTCCATCGGAGTCTAGCTGTCGGTTTTCTTCTGCTCCAGCATTTCGGTGTTTTCTTGCTGTCGAGTCCACACCATGTTTCATCACTGTGATTGTTTGTTTTTTGTGTTCTCGGTGATGTTGCACTAATAAGTTAGGAAGCCTTGGTGCGAACTGAATAAAGTATTTGCTTAAATCGCGACTGAAGTAATGGCGGGGATTTCGGCCGCTTAAATCGATTTAAGACCCGACCCCCACCCCCGGCGAACCGGTGAAATACTTTCCACTGACCGTTCCAATGCGATTCTTCTTTCGTGATTTATTTTCGTTATAGTTTGTCTTTGAATATGTGAATCGCTTATACTTTTTGTATTTGACAGCCAATTGGCCACTTTTTTTGCGAAAGTGACTGTCCTTTTGGCGTTCCGCTATTGGTATTTCCATTGGGGTCTAGTTGTTTCATGTTTGTGTTTCTTTCCCTTTGGTGCCTATGACGGGAGATTTGGGTTAATTGTATTTACTGCTCTTTCTTTTCCATTCATCAGTGATTGCAATTATAATTAATCTTTCACCTTTCCTTAATTAGACATCCTTCAGATACCTGTTGAAGGCCATAATTTGACCGATGTTCTTACCTCTTTGTACGAGGCTTGTTTGGCTTTATATTTTCAATACTTTTTTCAGTCATAGCTTTTTTGTAGGCGTCCTCACCGTTTCATCTCTGTGGTTGTTTGATTTTTGTGTTCACGGAGATGTTGCACTGATGAGTTAGTTGGGACTGAACAAATTATTTGTCTTAATCGCGACGGAAGTAATGGCGATGATTGTGGCCACGTAAAATCGATAAAAGCCCCCCACCAGTGGAATTCGTTTCCGCTGTCCGTTCCAAGGCGGCTCTTCTGTCGCGGTTAATTTTTTGTATGGTTTTTCTGTGGGTTTTTGTGTCGCTTATATTATTTTATTGTGGATAGCCTATTGACATTTTGTGGGAAAGTAGCTGTCCTTTAGGCTTTCCGCTATTGATGTTTCCATCAGGGTATGTTGAATCATGTTTGTGTTTCTTTCCCTTTGGTGTCTCTGATGGTAGCTATGGGTTAATTGTATCGATTGCTTATCATTGCCTTCACTTCTATTTTGGTATACACTTTTTTCTATTTGAAGGATTTGCCTTCAGTTATAGTTACGCCTTAATTATTTACCTTCACTCCTTTCGTATACTGTTTAACTTAATGACCTGTATGAATATCGCTTTACTTTTGATGACATCGCGACATTACACACACACGTGTATCACAAATAAATTTAAACTTACAATATCTCCCCTTAATTCTCCTTCTTCTATACGGATCCCCCATTCTATTAATAACCTTAGACTATGTTGTCGTCGGTATTGGTAAGACCTATAAATTTGTTTTATGCCGCTTCCGTTAATTGCAGTGGACCAGGCAATACTAATATGTTTAAGAAAATCTTAGAGTTAGCCTATCACCAATTAAAAAACCCATCCTTCAAGAATATACCAATCCGTTAAAAAGTGGAATATATCCAGTATTTCTAAGTGCAATGCTAAGAGGTGAAGGGACTGTTCGCATTTTTGCACCGTGTCTACCGTTTATTCATCTGTAAACGGTAGACGCTTTTATGTGGTTAACATGTCCGACTTGACATGTTAGTCTACGGATGTAGTACATGTGATAACCTGAGGTGCTGCAAATTGTAAAATGCAGTACGTCTGGCAAGCTAATCGCATGTTAAAACAAGATTTTACGAACACTTTCGTAGAATGAGTAAGCCTTAAAAACTGAAACTTTCCTGTACCGTGATTTTAAACGTACAGGAAAAATTTACAATGATACAAATGCTACAGCAAGATTTAAAATTATTAAACGCCACGAAACTGAATTATAATATATTAAATTATTACAGACACCGTTCCCATTGAGCTTTTATAACAACATTTATCATGAGGGTTATTTAAGCCCCACAGGGGAAATCATTCCACTGACCGTTCCAAGGCGGTTCTTCTGTGGTGGTTTATTTATGTTGTTTGTTACTTACTGTGTGTATCACTTGTCTTTTTATTTTGGATGGCCATATGGCCATTTTGTGGGAAAGTAACTGTCCTTATGGCCTTCCTTTGTTTAGGTTTCCATTATGGTCTGGTCGCTGAATGTTTGTGTTTCTTTCCCTTTGGTGTCTTTGATGGGTGGAGTAAGTTAATTGTATCGATTCCTGATCTTTGTTTTACTTCTACTTTTTTTTATTTATATACTGCCAGATTTTTTTATTTTCTCGCTTCTGAAATGTCGAAAACTAGATTGCACGCAACCAGAAAAAGGCAACTATAAATGTAAATTACGCGCTTTTAAAAGAAACAATACTAGGCTGAAGTGACTGTCCATAATATTATTGAATCGTGGACGCCATTCAATGCTTGCATTTCTAAGTTCATTACCCATTTCTGTATTACGTATTCTGGACACCAAGGCGAATGAATTATACGATAGTTCTAACCAGTTATATATTATGCTGCTCTTTTAACTTGAGATTATACTCAGCATGCTCTTCGTCCTTTCATTGTTTCTGAAATTAATCACTAACTTCAATACCTCAAAATATATTTCATTAATATTTTGATATTAATACATCATTGTATGTTATAGCTTTGCCTACTGTCTTTCGAGAGAGTTCGGTGATTTCATCCAATCCTACTTATTTTCAAAATACTGAAACTCCCATTATTTGCTTTAAATACAACAGACCTGTTAGATCGTTGATTTTAGTTAAAACAAACTTGTTTCAGATCTTGTATTGCTACTAACACTACTGATACCTGAGATTGTCAAAACTCATTGTATAGCAATCCTGCTGTTTTCCATATAAATACTGGCACTTTAAAATTATTCCTGATTCTAGGATACGAATTATAATTTCTAAAGGACAGATATATTGATTTCCTTCTAAAACTGGATTTCAATAAGTGTCGAGAAGAATTGAAAATCGATGGTGTAACCGAGAGAATGTTGAGCATTAAGTTATTAAAGAATGGAACCTGAGCATTCTGAGACTAGGAATAGACGCATTTCTTTCTACTCTCAAAATATAAACTTATTACCTCATAAGCCTCAGGCGTCTTTACCTCACCTTAAAATAGGTATTCAAGAAATTCATAAGAACTTTGTTTTGGCTCCAGCAGACAAGGCCGCTTACAATGTCGTCGTTGTTTGACATCTTCACTATTTATAGCTCACCAGAGCCGAAGGCTCCGGGGGAGCATAGGCATTGGTCCTTCGTCGTCGTCCGCGTCGTCTACGTCGTCAACATTTTCAAACAACATCTCCACTGACACAACATGGCGAATTGAAACCAAATTACAAATGGAGCCTCTATGGGAAGGGGGAACGAAAGTCATTTTGGGAGGACTTGGTCACATTACCAATATGGCCGCCATGTCCATATATGGTAAAAACATTTAAAAATCTTCTTCTCAAGAACCGAACGGCCGATGATCTTGAAACTTGGTATGCAGCATCAGGGACTCTGGCCCTACAAAGTTTGTTCAAATGATGACCTTTGGTTGACCTTCACCTGTTTTACTTCAAGGTCAAATTTGGTCACTTAGACAGTTTTATGGAAAAAAGGCAAAACAGTGGATTTTTCTGATTGCATATTAGCTAGTGGCATCAGAAATGGTTTTTACAATCAGCTGATTTGAAGTTTATCAGTTCCAAAGGTCAAGGTCATTTACCGACCTTTGTCTTGGATGGCTCAGATTCAGTTGGCCTACTTGGCCAATTGAAACCAAATTACATTGCCTCTACTTCTATTTTACATGTGGATTCTCTATGGAATGAGGGAACAAAAGTTTGTTCGTGAGGACTGGGTCACATGACCAATATGGCAGCCTTGCCCATATATGGTAAAAACAATTAAAATCTTCTTCTCAAGAAGGAATGACTGATACTCTTGAAACTTGGTATGCAGCATCAGGAACTCTGGCCCTACCAACTTTGTTCAAATGATAACCTTTGGTTGACCTTGACCTGGTTTACTTCAAGGTTAAATTTGGTCACTTAGACATTTGTATGGAAAATGGCAAACCAGTGGATTTTTCTGATTGTATATTAGCTAGTGGCATCAGAAATGGTATTTACAATCAGCTGAATGGAAGTTTATCAGTTGCACAGGTCAAGGTAATAACCGACCTTTGTCTTGGATGGCTCAGATTCAATATTTTTATCTTCTTCATCACTTAAACTACTTGGCCAATTGAAACCAAATTACATATGGGGCCTCTATGGAATCAGGGAACGAAGTTTGTAAGTGAAGACTGAGTCACATTACCAATATGAGCCGCCATGCCCATATATGGTAAAAACATTTAAAAATCTTCTTCTCAAGACCCGAATGGCCGATGATCTTGAATTTTGGTATGCAGCATCAGGGACTGTGGCCCTACCAAGTTTGTTCAAATGATGACCTTTGGTTGGCCTTGACCTGTTTTACGTCAAGGTCAAATTTGGTCACTTAGACATTTGTATGGAAAATGGCAAAGTAGTAGATATTTCTGATTGCCTGGTAGGGTGGGACATCAAAAATGATATTTGCTGTTAGCTGAATGGAAGCTTATCAATTCCAAAGGTCAATGTCATTATTAACCTTTAGTTTGGATGGCTCAGATTCCGTTGTTTAGCTCACCAGAGTCGAAGGCTCCGGGGGAGCTTATAGTATAGGCATTGTCCGTCGTCCGTCGTCGTCGTCGTTGTCGTCGTCGTCTGGGTCGTCAACATTTTCAAACAACATCTTCTCTGAAACTACTTGCCCAATTGAAACCAAATTATATGTGGAACCTCTATGGGAAGGGGGAACGCAAGTTTGTTCGTCAAGACTGAATCACATGACCAATATGGCCGCTATGCCCGTATATTGGTGAAAACCTTTAAACATCTTCTCAAGAACGGAATAGCCGATGATCCTAAAGCTTGGTATGCAGCATCGGGGACTCGGGCCCTACCGAGTTTGTTCAAATGATGACCTTTGGTTGACCTTGACCTGTTTTACTTCAAGGTCAAATTTTGACACTTAGACATTTGTATGGAAAAAGGCAAAAAAGTGGATTTTTCTGATTGCATGGTAGCTAGAGGCATCAGAAATGGTATTTACAATAAGCTGAATTGAGGTTTTTCAGTTCCAAATGTCAAGGTCATTTACCGACCTTTGTCCAGGATGGCTCAGATTCAGTATTTTTATCATATTCTTCACTTAAACTACTTGGCCAATTGAAACCAAATTACATGTGGAGCCTCAAAGGAATGGGGTAACGAAAGTTTGTTCGTGAGGACTGGGTAACATGACCAATATGGCCGCCATGCCCATATATGTTAAAAACCATTGAATATTTTCTTCTCAAGAGCCGAACGACCGATTGTCTTGAAACTTGGTATGCAGCATTATGAACCCTGACCCTATCAAATTTGTTCAAATGATTACTTTTGTTTGACATTGACCTGTTTTATGTCGAGGTCAAATTTGGTCCCTTAGACATTTGTATGAAAAAAGGCAAAGTAGTGGATATTTCTGATTGCCTGGTAGGCTTTGACATCAAATATGATATTTCCAGTTAGCTGAATGGAAGTTAATCAATTCCAAAGGTCAAGTATTTACTGATTTTCATTCGTGGATGCCTCAGATTTAGTTATTTATTCGCCACTTAAATTGTTGGGTTGATTGAGACCAAATTACATGTGGAGCCTTTATGGGTAGGGGGAATGAAATTTGTTCGTAAGGACTGGGTCACATTACCAATATGGCCACCATGCTCGTATATGGTAAAACATTTAAGAATATTCTTCTCAAGAACCAAATAGCCAATGACCTTGAAATTTGGTATGTAGCGATTGGGACTCAGGTTCTACCAAATTTGTTCAAATGATGACCTTAAGTTGACCTTGACCTGTTTTACGTCAAGGTCAAATTTGGTCACTTAGACATTTGTATCGAAAAGCGGCAAGAAAGTGGATTTTACTGGTTGCATGGCAGCCGGTCGCATCAGAAATATTATTTACAATCAGATTAATGGAAGTTAATCAATTCCAACGGTCAAGGTCATTACTGACCTTTGTCTTGGATGGCTCAGATTCAGTATTTTTATCTTCTTCTCCAGTAAAATAGTTTTGCTGATTGAAACCAAATTACATAAAAGCCCCTATTGGGGTGAGGCAATTAAACATTATTTGTGGTATTGTTGTTACATGACCAAGATGGACACCTTTCCTGTATATGGTATAAATCACATAACTTCTGGGGAGGGGAAGTCCAGGGGGGCTATTGTTTATCTTCTTCTCCAGAAAAAGAGCTGTGCTGATTGAAACCAAATTACGTGAAAAGCCTGTATGGGGGCTAGGCAATTAAACAATATTCGTGGTATTGTTGTCACATGACCAAGATGGGTACCTTGCCTGTATATGGTATAAATCACATGGCCTCTGGTGAGCGTAGTGGCCCATGGGCCTCTTGTTATAATCGTCAGCAATAGATTGGTGGTACTAAGGCATATGAACTGTAGCCTTAGGCTATAGAAAGCCACAAAATAGAAGTGAAGGCAATGATCAGGATCGATAAAATCAACCCATCAGAGAAACCAAAGGAAAGAAGCACAAACATGAAACAACTAGACCCTGATGGAAACATCAATAGCGGAAAGCCAAAAGGACATTACTTTCCCACAAAATGGCCAACTGGCTATCCAAACCAAATAAATACAAGTGACACACACACTCAAAGACAAACCGTAGCACAATATACCGCAACAGAAATGTGGCTTTTGATGTTTCCAGTAGGGTCTAGTTGCTGCATGTTTGTGTTTCTTTCCCTTTTATGTCTCTGATGGGAGCTGTGGGTTAATTGTATCGATTCGTGATCATTGCCGTCACTTCTGTTTTTTATAATTTCTATTTAAATGTGATCGTTGTTTCCGAAAGCAAGCTTTTACTTTTCACTGACCGTTTGGAGGCGATTCTTCTGTCGCGGTTTATATTTGTAATACTTTCTGAATGTAAGTATAGCTTATATTTTTGTTTTGGATAGCCAATTCGCCATTTTGTGGGAAAGTATCTCGCCATTTGGCTTTCCGCTGGTATTGTTTCCATTAGGGTAAAGTTATTTCATGTTCGTGTTTCTTTCCCTGTAGTAATTCTTATGTGAGGTGTGGGTTATTTTATCGATTCCTGCTCATTACCACTGAGCCGATTGTCGTGAAACATGGCATGTAGCATCAAGTGACTAAGTACTACCAAATTTGCAAATCTGATGGCCCTAGACTGACCTTGAATTTTTCTCGCCATGGTCAAATTTGGTTCCTTAGGTTTTCAATAGGAAAAGTGTAAAACAATGTATTTTTTTTTCTCGAAAAATATTGTGGTCTATGACATGAGAATAGGTAAAACAATGAAGGTCTATGAATGCTTAAGGTCAAGGTCATTCAGTGACCTTGGTTCAAGCTCACTTTTATTACATATCCATTGACATTTCAAAATACATTTTCTCTGAAACCACTGGGCCAATTTCAGTTAAATTGTATATGCCGCCTTAGCACACCGAGGTATCGAAAACTTGTTCGAATGGTCCAGGACACATGACCAAGATAGCCACCATGCCCAAATATGGTAAAAACCTCAAAAATCTTCTCTAAACCCACATGAAACTTAGAATGTAGCATTAGGTGACCAAGTACTACCAAAATTGCAAATATGATTATAATAGGTTGACCTTGACCAATTTTCTGTCAAGGTCAAAATTGGTTCCTTAGGCTTTCCAATTGGAAAAGGGTAAAACACTACATTCTTCGGAAAATAATATGGTCTATGATATGATAATAGGTAAAAGGAGAACGCCAATGAATGCTTAAGGTCAGGATCATTCAGTGACCTTGGCTCAAGGCCACTTGAATTATAGGTGCATTGACGTTTCAAAATACATTTTCTCTGAAACCACAGGGCCTTTTTTAATTCAATTTTATATGCAGCATTAGGACACTGAGGGAACAAAATTCTTTGAATTGTGCAGGTCACTCGACCAAGATGGCCGCATTCGAAAATATGGTAAAACTTTAAAAAGTTTATTTCTCCAGAACCACTTGGCCTGAAACATGACCAAGACGGTCGTCATGCCCAAATATGTTAACAACTTTGAAACGTTTACTTCTCTAGAACCACTTGGTCTTGAAAGTTGGTATGTAGCATAAGGTGATTGAGTATTAACAAATTTGAAAATGAAGTCTTAAGGTTGACCTTAATCTATTTAACGCCAAGGTCAAATTTGGTTCCACAGGCTTAACATTGGGAAAAGGGTAAAACAATGCCTTTTTCAGAAAATATTATGGTCTATGACATGAGAAGAGGTAAAACATGAATGTCTCTAAAGGTCAAGGTCATTCACTGACGTTGGCTCAAGGTCACTCGGATTAAAGGTTCATGGGCATTTAAAAATGCATTTTCTATGAAGCCGGCACTGGGCCAATTTCATTTAAATTTTATGTGCAGCCTAAGGACAGTTAAGGAACGAAAATGTGTTCAAATGGTCCAGTTTGCAGGCATGCCAAAATATTGTAAAACCTTAAACAATCTTCTTCTCCAGAACCACTGGGTTGATTGTCTTGAAATTTGGTATGTATCATTGGGTGACTGCGTACTACCGAATTTATACATATGATGACCTAAGCCTGACCTCGGCCTATTTTATGCCAAGGTCAAATTTGGTTCCTTAAACTGTTCAATGGTAAAAGGGTAAAATAATGCATTTTTCGAAAAATAGTGTGGTCTGTGGCATGAAAATAGGTAAAGAATGAATGTCTATGAATGCTAAATGTCAAGGTCATTCAGTGACCATGGCTCAAGGTCACTTGGATTACAGGTCCACTGACATTTCAAAATACATTTTCACTGAAATCACATGGTCAATTTAAATTAAATTTTACATGCAGCCTTAGAACAGTGAGGGAACGAAAATTTATTTAAATGGTCCTTGTCACCTGACCAAGATGGCCGGCATGTCCTAAATATGGTAAAAACTTTAAAAAAATCTTCTCCTCCAGAACCACTTGGCCGATCGTCTTGAAACTTGGTATGTAGCATCTGGTTACTTAGTGCCACGAAATGTGCAAATATGATGACCCTAGATTGACCTTAACAAATTTTCTACTAATGTCAAATTTGGTTCCTTAGAGTTTTCAGCGGGAAAAGGGTAAAAACAAAGCATTTGTTTTTAGAAAATGTTGTCTTTGACAAGAGAATGGGTACAAAATGCATGCCTATGAATGTTGAAGGTCAAGGTTATTCAGTGACCTTGGTTTAATGTCGCTTGAATAACAGGAACATTGGCATTTCAAAATACATTTTCTCCGAAGCCACTGGGCCAGTTTGATTTAAATTTTAAACGCAGCCTTAGGGCAGTGTGTGCACCACGAAAACACGCCTATATAATTTTGACCCCCTTGAACCCCACTTTTATATAGTAAAACTGGGGTTTCCGGGTGTATACCTTATTTTTCTTATTTCTGCTCTAAAATATAGATTGTGTGTACTCGTTGGAACCGCCTCGATGAGGCGGTTCTTACGAGTGCCAACAATCTATATTTGGAGCAGAAATAAGAAAAATATCACAATCTTTCATCATAAAATTTTCATTTTTTTCGGCGATAAAGATGGCAATGTATTTGCATAGGCGTGTTTGCGTAATGGGAAGAAAATGTGTTCGAATGGGCCAGTTCACATGGCCAATAGGGCCATGATGCCCAAATATTGCAAAAACCTTAAAACATCTTCTCCAGAACCACTGGGTCGAATGTCTCGAAACTTTGTGTAGCATCGGGTGACTGTTTACTACCAAATTTGCAAATATGATTACCCTAATTTGACCTTGACCGATTTTATGACAAGGTCAAAATTGCTCCCTTAGGCTTTTCAATGGGAAAATGGTAAAACAATACATTTTTCGGAAAATATTGTGGTCTGTGACATAAGAATGGGTACAAAATGAATGTCTATGAATGCTCACGGTCAAGGACATTTTAAGTTACTTTCTTTGTTATGTAAACGATTTTTTTCTGATTCCCACATTCACCCACTGGGTAAAGTAATAAGGTAATTGCATTAACCATATTTAATTAGTAAAACCAGCAAAAAGGAAATTGTCATTTGGTTTAAATAGCTTTTAGTCATTTGGCGTGACACTTTCTTTTGTGCAAGATATCTCATGAACTAGGGGGTGGATTTTAATCAAATTTGCATGGGTATAACATTGGTACAGGATGAAGAACTGGTTAGGTGTTGGTGACCTTGACCATATTTTCAAGATCACACCCGTGCTAAATATGTCAAATTTAGAACAAATTTTAGTTGTGTGCAGTATATCTCATGAACTACTGAGTGGACTTTATCAAATTTGCACGAAAATGGTCAGGATGGGGAACTGATTAGGTTTTCATGACCTTAACCTTATTTTCAAGGTCATAGTGGTGCTATTAAATTAAGCTTGTTTTGATAGGAGTATGAGCTTGGGGGACATCTGTTTTCACTCAAAACAAGTCTAGTTTGATTTAATTTTTATGTGCAGCCTTAGGAAAGTGAGGGAACGAAGATACGTTCGAATGGTCCAGGTCACATCACCAAGATGGCTGTCATGCCGAAAATTGGCAAAACCTTAAACATATTCTTCTCCAGAACCACTGGGCCGGTTGTGAATTGAAACTTGATATGAAGCATTGGGTGACTGAGTACCACCAAGTTTGCTAGAAAAATCATACTAGTTGACCTTGACCAATTTTATACCAAGGTCAATTTGGTTCCTTAGACTTTTGATTGGGAAAATGGTAAAACAATGCAGTTTTTGAAATCTATTGTGCTTTATGATATGAGAGTTGGTGCAATACGGAGGACAAACGTCAAGGTATTTCGATGGCCTTTGCCCCAGGTCACTTTAAATGTTATTTTCTCTAAAATGCAGAGCTAATTTCAGTTTTATATGCACCTTCCTGACAATTGCAAATTGAAAGTTTATTCGAATGGTTCAGGTCACATGACAAAGATGGCCGGCATGCTAAATACGGTAAAACCCCTAAACATCTTCTTTGCCAGAACCTCTTGGCTAAATGCCTTAAAATTTAGTATGTAGCTTTATGTGACTGAGTACAACGAAATTCGTTCCATTGATGACCTTCGATCGACCGTCACCTATCTTTCGATACAGTCAAGTTTGGTCCCTCTGGCCGTGGTCAAAAATGTATTTTTCGAAAATGGTTGTGATTATGAAATGAGGGCTAATGTATGAATGTAAGCTGCCTTGGAAATGGATGTAAGTGTGTTCAAATGGTCCAAATAATTTGATCAAAATGGCTGCCATGGCCATATATAATAAGTTTAAATCTTCTCCAGAACCTGTGGGCTGATTTCCTGAAACTTTGTGTACAGCATCAGGTGACTGATTACTACAGTATTTTATAATTGAAGACCCCCGGTTATAATAACCATTGCACAGTGCTCAGGGGAGCGATCAGGACCTTATAGTCCTCTTGTTTATGTAATAATTTGTTTATAGATATCTATGCGGTCTGAAGACAGGCGTGACGACGAAATTTTATACAATAAGATGACTATCAAGGAGCTGAGTGCCAATTTCACAGAACCAAAACCAACTGATCCCATCCAGGTAAAGCAAGCTTGAATCATCACTTTAAGGAGATTCGTGTAATGAATAACCCTCTTAACCCTAATTTATATATACAGATTAGGGGTTACGGTGTATACTTTATTTTTCTTATTTTTTACTCCAAAGCATACGTTGTTGGCACTGGGTTAGAACCGCCACAATTCGGCCGTTCTAACGAACATCTACGACATATATTTTTTAAGTTTAAATAAGAAAAGTATCACAGTCGTAGTTGAGATATATTATAATACACTATATCACCGGGAACGGGCCTCCGTGGCCTAGTGGATAAGAGCGCTGACTCTTAGTCATTAGGTCTCTCACCGCCGTAGGTTCGAGCCTCGCTGGGGCCACGTGTGAGACGCCAAGTTCTGCAACGGAAGGTCAGGTGGTTTTTCTCCGGGTACTCCGGTTTTCGCCCACCTCTGATTAACGATCGGCTCGATATGAGTGAAATAATCTTGAAAGGGCCGTAAAACCCAAACCAAAAAAAAAAAAAAATATATCACCGGGTATGTTATCGTTGTTGTTCAGTTTTACCTTGTTTGTTATGTATACGATATTTTATGATTCCCACGTTCACCCACTGGGTAAGGTAATACGCAATTTCATTAAACCTATTTAATTTACAAAACCAGCAAAACCCAAACTGTCATTTCATATGAATAGCTTTTTGGCTCAGCCTTCCCATGAGCTGTTTTGTCTGACCAGGACATATTTATTAGATATTGCTTCCCATTAGTAGGTCACTGTTGTCAAAAGAAGCATTAACACATGAAATTAAGAACATTTTGGTTGCTTCATCTGCATTGTCTCTCATTTGTTTCACAAATTGAATTGCAAATGAAAAAAAAATAAATTGGAAGGGAACTTGAATTAGAGAAGTTTAGATTAGAAATGGAAGAACATACTCAAAAAGAAACAAAAAATAGAAAGGCAAGAAAAAAGAAATAGAAATACAGAGACAAATGCAGATGAAAAAGTTAGAAATGGCGGAAAGAGACAAAAGGGAAATGGATGACTGAATTCAGAAAGATAAAATAGAAAAATGACAGAAGAACTAAAAATTTAAAGAAAAATTGGCAATTTCAATTAAGGATGAAGAATTGATTAGAGAAATACCTTAAAACTTCCAGATCACATTAATTTAAATATATGATCAAATGATTTTCTACTTGGTCCTGGAATGTTCCCTGACTTTATAATAATAAAAAGAGATTTTTTTGCTGTTTTTGTTTTGTTATGAGAGAAATTTCTTGATATCCCTTTCAGTTGATACCCAGTCTGAAATCATTGAACCTTTTAGCCCCACTTCTAGATATTTGGATGATTTATTAAATATTTATAATACCTATTTCGATAGTTTGATCAGTCAGAATTACCCCACAGAACTTTAGTTAAATAAAGCAAATTCTTCTGATACCGAGACCCCGTTTTTGGAATTTACATCTATCTATCTATCTATCGTAGATGGGTTTATTTCTTGTAAAATTTATGATAAACGCGATGATTTTGATTTTGAGATTGTAAACTTTCCTTTCTTGGATAGTGATGTTCCACTCGCGCCATCCTATGGCGTTTATATTTCACAATTAATTCGGCTTGCAAGGGTGTGTAGTCATGTAACTGACTTCAACACTCGAAATAAATTGTTGACGGTTAAACTTCTTAATCAGGGTTATCGGTAGCATAAACTACGCAAAGCTTTTTTTTATAATTTTATAGACGCCAGTCTGATTTAATTTCAAAATTCAATACTTGACTTAAATCTCTAATGCAACAAGGTCTATCGGAGCCCGAATTTTATGGTGACTTAGTAACTATATAAATTTAAAAGAAAATTATAACCGCAATGAATTCAGTACCAAATTTCGTAAAATCATTCTTCGATATAAGAAGATTGGATACAACACGAATGTGCATGCATGGTAGTTAACCCAATAACGGTTGACAACTTTGCTTCCCTCTTTAATTGCACGCCGGTGGGTCAGGCCTCAGATTCTATGACGGTTCCAACGTAAAGGCTTATGTTGGTTGGTACCTGATGTTCTGTCTCTGGTCGGGCCTATTTGGAGTCTAACTGTAAGTTTTCTTTTGCTCCAGCCTTTCTGCTGTTTCTTGCTGTCGAGTCCTCGCCGTTGCTTTATCTATGTGGTTGTTTGATTTTTGTGTTCACGGATATTTTGCACTGATGAGTTAGGCGACCTTCATGCGGCCTGAACAAATTTTTTGTCTTAATTGCGACCAAACTAAGGGCGAGGATTGTGGCCACGTTAAATCGATTTAAGCCCCCTCCCCACCCCCCCACCCCCCAACCACAATGGATTTCGTTTCCGCTGACAGTTCCAAGGCGGTTCTTCTGTCGTGGTTTATTTTTGTAATGGTTTGTCTTTGGGTGTTTGTGTCGCTTATATTATTTTATTTTGCATAGCCTTTTGACCATTTTGTTGGAAAGTAAATGTCCTTTGGCTTTCCGCTGTTGGTGTCTCCGTCCTTTCCGCTGTTGGTGTCTCCATCCTTTCCGCTGTTGGTGTCTCCGTCCTTTCCGCTGTTGGTGTCTCCGTCCTTTCCGCTGTTGGTGTCTCCGTCCTTTCCGCTGTTGGTGTTTCCGTCCTTTCAGCTGTTGGTGTTTCCGTCCTTTCCGCTGTTGGTGTTTCCGTCCTTTCCGCTGTTGGTGTTTCCGTCCTTTCCGCTGTTGGTGTTTCCGTCAGGGTCTGTTGCTTCATGTTTGTGTTTATTTCCCTTTGGTGTCTCTGATAGGAGCAGTGGGTTAATTGTATCGATTACTGATCATTGCCTCCACTTCTATTTTACTGTAGTTCAGAGTGGAAGTTGTGAGAAATTTCCATAGTATTAAGAAACTCTAACGTTCCATTTAACAACGGAAACGTGATGCTTTCAATGGTTTATAGTTAGTTCGATTTGACCTTTTAAAAGACATTTATGTCAAAACTCACCTAGCGATGATGACGCATAAACGCTTTAAATTGCTGTTCTTATTTGTTTTCAAAACATAGATTGCGAGCATCAACAATTAATGCTCGGAGCATGTCTTCATTTAAAGATGGAAATAATTATCAGAAATGGGCATGCTATATAAAAGTTAAAGGTGCCACGGGTCGACCAATTACTATTCCCGTAAACAATATAGGAAGAACAGCTACATTTTTATTAGGGCATGCCTTTTGCCGATTTAAGGGTATCTGGAATAGTTTTCATTTGAACGTTTAGAAAAATCTTGTCATTTAAGCACATAGCCTAACCCTTACCAGGCGCGAATTATCTCATACAGGCTTCTTTTTTGTATATACATAAATTTCACTTTTGCCATCTATAGGTTATTTTTCCTACAAAATTATATATTAAGCATACTCTGTTTTCAATAAAACTCATCTGCAAATTTACCAGTTAATGAGTTTACTTGCCATAAGGTATATGTATATAGCACATGTGTAGTGCCTGACGGTACAAACTGGGGGTGGCGGCAATGGTCAGGAATCGATACAATTAACCCACAGGTCCCATCAGAGACACCAAAGGGGAAGAACACAAACATGAAACAACAGACCCTAATGGTAACATCAATAGCGGAAAGTCAAAAGGACAGTCACTTTCCCAAACCAAAAGGCCAATAGGCTATCCAAATAAAATAATATAAGCGACACAAACACTCAAAGACAAACATATAAAAATAAACCGCGACAGATGAACCGCCTTGGCACGGCCAGCGGAAAAGATTTTGTGTTCATGGAGATGTTGCACTGATGAGTTAGGAGGCCTTCATGTGGAATGAACAAATTATTTGTCTGAATCGCGACGGAAACGAGAGCGAGGATTGCGGCCAGGTAAAATCGATTTAAGCCTCCCAGTGGAATTCGTTTCCACTGACCGCTCCAAGGCCGTTCTTCTATCGCGGTTTATTTTTGTAATGGTTTGTCTTTGGGTGTTTGTGTCGCTTATATTATTTTATTTTGCATAGCCTTTGGCCATTTTGTGGGAAAGTAAGTGTCCTTTTGGCTTTCCGCTGTTGGTGTCTCCGTTGGGGTCTTTTGCTTCGTGTTTGTGTTTATTTCCCTTTGGTGTCCCTGATGGAGCTGTGGGTTAATTGTATCGATTCCTGATCATTGCCTCTACTGCTATTTTTATAGCGACGTGGTAGAAATATGTGCTTATCAGTCAGGCGGCCCGAGTTCAGTCTTCGCCGAGTCAAAGATGTTTAGCATTTTTATGCCCCGCCACTCAAAAGTGACGGGGTATTATATTATACCCTCGGACATTTTAGTGTCTGTCCGTCTGTCATCGCCTCATAGTTTTGTGTCCGCTCTATAACTCTAATACTATTTGAGATATTTTATTTCACAGATTTGTAGAGCACCATAAGACGATGTACAGAGCATATGAACTGTACCACTGATTTTCCTACTTTTGGTGTAATTCATTCTTGAATATTGAACATAGCAATTTCTATCATAGTTCGTGTCCGCTCCATAACTCTGATGCCGTTTGAGATATTTCACGAAACTTTATAGACATGTACAGCAGCATGCGACGACGTGCAGAAGATATGAATCGCAACCGTTTCGGTGATTTGCCTACTTTTGGAGTTATTGCCAATTGAACATAGAACAGCCATTTCCATCTTAGTTTCGTGTCCGCTCCATTACTCTGATAGCATTCATGGTATTTTGTTGAAACGTCATAGACATGTAGAACATCATAAGACGCCTTGCAAAAACATATGAACTGTAATTATGATTTGCCTACTGTGGGAGTTATTCCCACTTAAACATTGAACATAGCCATTTCATTCATGTAATATGTTTAAAGCACTATATCTCCTGAACCTATGGATGGCTTAACTTTGATTGTTACAAAACTAGGAAAGGGGAAAACACATGTTAGGTTTTGATGACCTTGACCTTATGTTCAAGGGCACAGGCCCCCAAATCTGTCAATGTTGGGCAAAATGGCGTGTCTGCACCCTATCTAACGAACGAATCAATGGAATTTGGTCAAACTCGGTTCAGTATATCAGTACGGCCGGTCAAAGATTTTTTTATATTTTGGGTGGCATTGACCTTATTTCCGAGGACTCAGGCCCCAAAAACTGTCAATTTTGGCTTGCCTGCGCCCTGTCTCTTGTCAATGAATGAATAGATGACATTTTGTCAAACCTTGTACTTTATATCAATGCAACCTACCAAATTTTGTTTGGTTTTGGTGACCTTCACTTTATTTTCAAGGTCAAAGGCCCCCTAAAATCGTTGATTTTGGGCCATAAATTATGGCTTGTCTGCACCCTTTCACATGAACGAATCGTTGAAACTTGGTCAAACTTGGTAAAACTTTATGGCTCCTTAAACAATTAACGTAACGGTTTCTTTGATATACTTGTATCAACTCTGGAAACAGGGGACTATTTTGCATGAATATCACATAAAGGTTAAGCACCATGAGGGTCTCTGCAGAAAATAAGAACCGTTATTCTGTTTTACTCCCTTTTGGCGCTATGGCCCTTTGAACATTGAAAAAGTCATCTTAGTCAGGTATTCATGTTTACTTTATCTAGAGAAAGACTAATGCGCCTTCAATTTGAATTCCTTTTGGCATTGTAATGGCACTTGCTTGATGTAAATGTAGTGGCGGGGCATGATGCAGTGCCTGCAGCGCTTTTACGAGTATCTATACCTGTTATATACGCACTTAAATATTTCATGTTTTATATGTTTTTTCTGATTTCTAGTTCAACTGGTACAGATATATCTCGGAAATTATGGGTCTGGAAGGAGTGGAGATTCCTATAAATGATACAGAACCCATAGTTGTGTGGGCTGTGCCCTATTTTGAAAAACTATTCAATGTCCTCCAGAAATATTCAAAACGGTATAGTGCTTTTATATTATCAGTTTTAATACATCCGATATGAATATGTATGTGTGCATGGAAGCTTGCTTGTGGCGACAATGATTGTTTTGTACGCCTATTGTTATTCTTACGATAAATTATTAATTGATTATCCTGTATTACACCAGGTCAACCAATATTCAAAAATCATAAATCATATTTTTAATCGCGTCAATTAATAAAATTGTCATTAATCAAGTAATTTCGTATTGGCCAAGTTACAGGTCCTCGGTCAGCTGTATTGGCCTCGGCCTTCGGCCTCGTGCCAATACAGCAGACCTCGGACCTGTAACTGGGCCAATACGAAATTATTTGATTAATAACATTATATTAAATAATTTGGATTGTGCCAACAGCCAACACATTAAGCACTGCCGAAGTATATTCAAACCACTGACACCACCGGTGGATCGATTGTCTCTGAGCTTAGGCTGTAAAGATAGTCTTGAACGGGGAATGAGGCTGTTTCACCTAACCCTTAAATCCCTGCAGTGTATGAGAACAGTGTAAACCCTGACCAGAACAGGGTTTACACTGTTTTCATACAGTGCTTTTAACTATTTTCCACTATCCCTGCTAATTATCGAGTCAATGCTTAACAATAAGCCTTCTTTTACACAGCGCTCTGACATCACAACGACAAGAATGGTGCGATGTTCTAAAATAACTCTTACAGGAATTTCCTATAAACCAGTGAGCCACCGAAGAGCTTCAGTATTCAATTAACATACATGTCACACAATCACTCATTGATTATTGGCCCCCGCCCATAGGGGCTTGAAGAAATATATGGGCTGCATGATGCTTCCACGCAGAGCTGCATTCGGCCCGCACACTAGTACTGGTAAACCGCTTCGAGGATCTAAGCCTGTCCAGGAACCGCGGTGCGAGGCGGACCGTCCATGCTTATAAACCCTATTGGTTTCATTGGGCGACAGGGCTTGAGATGTAATTTCATCTCAATGTCGGGTAAAAGTCCCACAAAATTGGAAGCAACGTCTCCAAAATTACCTTTACAGTGTTAACGGGGACGTTAAACCTCAAATCAAACAAACAAACACTCATTGATTAATTAGGATAATATATACGTCCATGAGATATCATATTCCTTCATAGCCAAAAATAGTTTTTTTTTATGAAATAGTATAATACTCCTAGCCGGTTAACATGCTGCATTGGGAAATTAAAAGATATACTATTATCAGATTGGCAAGCTGGTTGGAATTTCCAAGGCTTTTTAACGACTCTTTCAAGATAATTTCACTAATATCGAGCTGACTGTTAATCAGAGGTGGGCAAAACAGGAGTACCCGAAAAAAACACATGTGATCATCCGTTGCAGAACCTGACCCGAGCCAGACTCGGACCACAGCGTGAGAGACCTAATGATTATGAGACAGCGCTTTTATCCACTAGGCCACGGAGGCCCGTGTGAAATAAATCTATTTGCTTGGCAATTCTGAGAGGATACGTTTGAAAACATAATGCAGAATTGCAATTGTTATTTAAAGAACGATCAATATACATGTCATGTAAAGTGTGTGTGTGTGTGTGTGTGTGTGTGTGTGTGTGTGTGTGTGTGTGTGTGTGTGTGTGTGTGTGTGTGTGTGTGTGTGTGTGTGTGTGTGTGTGTGTGTGTGATAATTCGGGTTTAACGTCGCTTTCAACAATTTTTCAGTCATATCACGACGGTGTCTGGTTGCGACAGGGAGCTCAATGCTCACTTTTATAGTGTTGCCTCACTGAAGTATCATGTCCCAGACACATTACATGATACCACGCCCAGTCACATTATCCTGACACTGGGTCGACCAGTCCTAGCTCTACCCTCAAGACCTGTCGCCCAAACAAAAAAACTGGTTTATTTGTAGGAATATTAAAACTTGCACAACTTATCTAGATAGGCTTAGACCCTGTAAGCGGATTACCAGTTTTCATTTGCAGTCGCCTACCACCCAAAGAAACACTGATTTTATCTATCTATCTTCTGTCCGTTACATCTGGCTATACCTCAGATATATAGATAGATAGATAGATAGATAGATAGATAGATAGATAGATAGATAGATAGATACTACCGGTGGGACTCGACTTCTCGATCCTGAGTCCGGTATTTTACCACCACTAGCCCGACACGTTCAATGAAGTTCCCGAAGGTTAACGTCCCTATCCGAAGTACGGTCACTTTTTGGCACTCATCACTGCAAATGATGCCAGTGGAGCATATTCTGACACCGCGTTTGTCCAAAAACGCTCCATTGGCATCATTTGCAGGAATGAATGTCCTTCGGATCGGGGCATTAGCTGGATGGAGAGAGAGAGAGAAAGATGGTCCCCAATGCAGGGAGAGGGCCCCTCTACAGAAGGTGCAGATGACTCAATCTCTAGACTCACCACCCCTTTAGAGGTCTAGGGACTAGTTCAGTCGGCGATGGTCCTGGTGAAGGATTGACTAAGGACCATTTACCAGTAAACACTTCTGATTCTGATCCCTGTGAAAGTTATAGACCCATATCGTTATTACATGATTACTGTGTAGGCCAGCAAATCTGATGTTTACGTAATGTACACCGAGTGACCGAGTATAAGTAGATAGATATATTTTTTTCTCCTTTTTCTCCTATTACTGCTACTTGCTCAGATCTCAGCATTACAAGCAGGATTTCCTGGGTGGTAACCAGTACTTTTTTAAGCAATGTGGATGAAGTGCCTTGCTCATGGACACAACACTTTGGTCAGTGTGAGGATTGAACCCGCAACCTCTCGATCACAAATCCGATGCGCTACCAGTGCACCAAAGCGCTCCACTATTGAAAAGTATTAATTCGATTTTACGCGACCACAATCCTCACCCTTACTTCTGCCGTAGATAGATAGATATATAGCTGAAAGATAGACCACTATAAGAGGACTGTTCAAGTATGAATGCAAAAATCACCTGGAAATAAATATCACAGCGTAGAAAAACATTTTACCTACATTGATACCAAACCTGTTAAAATCCGTGCACTTTAGCCATGTATATCGTTCGATAAACACTGTCTACTCTGGTATACTAATACAAAACATGGTTGGAAGAATGTCAGAGTACGCCGTTGAAATACGGTCCTATATTAAGAATCGTTGTAATCTTGGTATACGTTGCAAAGACATTTTTGATGAAATATCTTCGGTTTATGGGCATAATGAAATGTCTTTTCCGACAGTTTTTCGTTGGTTTAAGAAATTCAGCTGTAGGCTAGGCTCAACCGAAGATGCACCACATGATCTTCGGCCGAAAAGAGCAACATCTGCCAAGATGGTTGCTAGAGTGAAAGAAATAGTTGCTACCTATGCACGATACACCACTAGGCAAATAGCTAGTATGGTTGGCATCTCATTAGGAGCAGCTCATACAATTCTGAAACGGGATTTGAAAATGAGAAAGATCTGTGCTAGATGGATTCCCCATCTGTTGACAGATGAGCAGAAAAAGACACGCGTTCAGTGCGCCAAGAAAGATTCAGAACAAGATATGGGCAACAAAGTATTGCAAAAGACCACGCATTGCAAAGCGGACCATGAGCGTCCAGAAGGTAATGTATGCCATATTCTTTTCAAATCAGGGCCCTGCTATTCAGGTTGCTTTGCCTAAAGGCAAATCTGTAAATGCAAAGTTTTACAAGAATAAAGTTCTTCGAAAATTGAAGAAATATTTCAAAGAACGAAGACCCGCAACTGGTTTGGCCAATGTCAGATTGCTACATGACAATGCGTCATCGCACAAGGCGTTCATAGTGCAAGACTATCTGAAGCAGGAAAAGGTTGTTGAACTCCCTGAACCCCCGTATTCCCCTGACCTTGCCCCGTGTGACTTTGTTTTGTTCCCGCGGCTGAAAAAATACCATTCTGGTCGAAAATTTGTACAGCGCAAACACCTCGGTTCTGCATTATTCCAGTGCCTTCATAGTATACCTCGAAAAGACTACCAAAATGCATTCAATGATAGGATCAGAAGACTGAAAGTTTGTATATCTGTTGAAGGGGAGTACTTTGAGGGGACAAAATAAATTTTTTCATCGAAATCTATCACGGAATCATTTTTATGTGCTTAGTTGCATTCATATTTGAACAGTCCTCGTAGCAAACATAAACCGCGATAGAAGAACTGCCTAAGACGGTCTGAATATTTCTTTCCTAGAAAATCAATCAATATCTACCAGATACATGTAAGTCTATATAGAAATTGAAAGAAACTTTTGTTGAAATGTTTATGCAATTTAGTCATGAAAACCTTGTTTGAATCAGAAATTTTTAGATCTCGTCACTTTAAAGTAGTATTTGGTTACATGTACTAACAATAAACACAGTTAATCTGCACACGATAACATATTAATATGTTCTATAAAAGGGCAAAATGTTGTAAATGTTTTTCTCTCTATTTCATGCAGCACCATTGCAAATTATGTACTGTTGACTTTCATGTATAACAGAGTCAACAACCTGCCCAGTCGCTTTAAGACGCTGAAGGACAAATTTAAAAAGGTAAGGCGTTTAAAAATATTAATTTTACCTCAGCTGCATATGAGCTCATTAAAACCTAGAATCGCGTGCTCGAATGTGCTGGACTACCTAGTTTCGGCCAATAAGGCCTCATCAGTGAGCTTTTTTAAAAAGAATAACCCAGTGGAATCAGTGATTCCAGTTTACAGAGGATTTTACACGAGTGTTCATGTATTATTGAATTTATTTAAATCGTTGAGAAAAAGGGATAAAATGCGAGGCTGCCGAGCATTTTATCCCTTTTTCTCAACTAGTTTAATAAATTTAATAATACATGAGCACGAATGCAAGATTCTATTTATCATATGACATTTCAAACGCATTTTATTCATGATTGTTTACAAAAATGTCAATATTCCGCCATTAGAAAACGCGGCGTTGTTAAGGACGCCGTAAATGTAATGTTTCGGGACGTATGTAGCTAATTTGCATATTTAATCCACTAGTGGATTATCGAAAATATTACATGGCGTTATTACGCTCTCAGACACGACGTCATATGATAAATCGAATTACTAAATAAAAGTAAAGACACTGATCAGGAACCGATACAATTATCTCAGCCCTCCCAAAAGGGTAAGCAAATGAAATAACTAAACCCTAATGAAAAAAGCACTAGTCGATCGCCGAAAGGACAGTTACTTTACCACAATCAAAGGCTTGAGAAGCCTCAAAGTCTGTGAATTACAGGGTGTCTGGTCTGGATCTACACTATTTGCCAGTGCCCAACATTTGTATGTGTAGAAACACCCCTATAGCACTTAACATATAACATTTGAAATTATTATCTGATTTTCTGAGATGTCTCTCTGACAAAACATTCTGGACTGTTACATGTAGTTCTGCTTCTTACATATATGTGCATAGTAGACGCATTCTTTTAAAGCTCAAATAATGAGGTTTTCCTGGTGATGGTTTTATATCTGCTTCAAACATCGATTGTGGGTGCTCATTAGAACTGCGTCTATGAAGAGGTTCTAATGAGTACCCACAATCCTTGTTTAAGAAGAGATATAAGAAGAATAAAGTTTGCCCTGCAGACCCTATTTTTCTCTGAAAAAGTGGGTTTATGGGGGTGTCACGTTAATTACATAGGTTTGTTGACCTTGTTTGCTTTTTAAATTGAGATCTTGTAAACCACAAGAATGATGCTGGATTACATATTTATAAAGCAATTATGAGCTGCAACAGATTACCGGGTCATTCATACTAGGATTGTACTCTCTCATTCAGCATACATAACAAAGCTGTGTTGATAACAGAATAATTATACTATTTATCAATGGTTTGATGAACTACAATCTTAACCCTCCTCTTGCTGAATATTCAGTTTAGCCACACCCATTTCTGACTGTGAACTTATCAGATTACTTGATGTAATTTATTCCTAGAAATTCCAGATCTACACTGTTTCCAAAGATATGGGTTGTTGTGAATAGCATGATAAGAGTTTATTAGGCAGGAACTATATTTTGTGCGAAGGATTTGCAGTAGTCCTGAGGCATATCCAAAAGCGATAGCTACTATGCTTCTAAAAAACACTCAATAGATGGTGGATGAGAAGGGTCATCGAGCGACGACTTCAGTCTGTGAATTCACAGACTAAAAATGACAAACGGCTTTCCAAAATAAAAGGACATAAACAATACATACATGCAAAGACAAACTATAGTAAATAATAAACCACGACAGAAAAACCGCCTTGTAACGTTCAACAAAAAGTGTTTCACGAGGGGTCTTAAATCGGTATTACTTGACTAGAATCCTCGTCGTTGGTTTTGTCGTGGTCAGGACGAATGATTGGTTCAGTCCGCGTTCTTACTCACAAATGAAATGCTGCAGCAAGATAAAACCAACAGTTACTCTCCGGTGGGCCCAACCATCGACATTAACTAAAATAAAACTTTTAATTAACTGAGCCTTTACGCTGGAGCCGTCATAGAATCTGAGGCCCAAACCGTCGACGTACAATTAAAGAGAGAAGCAAAGCTTTCAACCGTGATGGGGTTATCAAAAGTGATCGGGTTAACTACCATGCATGTAATCTATAGTTTAACATTTATATTGTACCCAATCCTTGGTTTTACGAAATTGGGTCCTGAAATCATTGCCAGTATAATTTGTTCTTTCATATACTTAGTCAACATAAAATTTGGGTTACAAAAACTACGTACATATGCGCGGATAAGTGTTTTGTGTAAAGTCACAGCATATAGCATGGTTAGGAAGCTTGACCTAAGACTCTTAACAAACAAGTCCGCACCGTTACCTGTTCACCAAAATAACAAAATTGAATATGCGTTTCACTGTGTGTAAACCTATCAAATGTATGATTTTCGCATTTTTCATTACACGCAGTATTATGAATATATAAATAAATAAGCTTATCATATGAGGTCGTTGATAAGCAGTGGAAACTGTCTTATATTAGATGCATAACAGAGAAACTATGATTTCTACCAGACATAATCTTGTTTTTTTTCCTTTGCAAAGAAGAAATATTTCCTCTTAGCCTGGTAGCTGGAACTACTTTTTGTACAAGATACAAGATACCGCTTTTGCGGTGAAATCGTTATATTCAAACGCGGGAAGGCTCAGTCACGTCGACGTTATTCATGACGTCATTGCAATGGCGTCTGGGAAGATACCAACAGACGTTCAGGATGCGTGACGCTTGAGTCGGATGCAACAGTGATGCAAAGAAAACAATAATGGCCCTTACCGGGGCCCACTTGTTACTCTATGGATCACGTGAGAGATCAATGGTCATCTTGGCCCTCTTGTTCAAATGTAACACTAGTTTACATAAACTTTTTTCCTACGACATGACGTTTTCTATCCCAACTGAAAGAGACTTAAGGTGGTCAAACTGCATCCGTATCATTTAGACAAAACTAGTTGGATGGGAGTAAACCTTATCGGGCATATTGTGAAGTTGTCATCAGAAGTGAAATCAATGATTTTCATTACCGCCGAGGCCCGCCTAGCGCTGACTTTGTTGCCTAAAGGATGTAGGCAATGGAGGGCGCTCGGCAGGCGCCCGCGTTGTAGTCCGCACCCTGGCTTATACACACGTGTGAAATATTGCACTGTATCTTACTTTAGAACATGAGGTTTATCTGGAACATCACCTTAACAAGTCTGTGAAATTGTACCACTCTAAACCCCATTTTGTTTAGAGAAAGGTGGGGTTTACCGGGTATTCATTATTTTTCCTAGTTTTTCCCCAAAATAAAAGAAATTAGGGTACTTGTCAGAACCGCCTCATAATCTATATTCTGACTAGTAATAGGAAAATATGGGGCATTTTCATTTGAAAATTGCTAGTTATAGAGATATTTAAGACGTCATTACAGCGCATGGATGTGTTATCATAATGAAACATTTAGGGGATATTCAAAATTGTCATCTAACGCGTTGCCGTAAAACGAAACTTACGACCGTAAAACCGCCGATTTACCTCCCAATGATAATGAACTTTTTCACTTGGTTTGTTTAAGAAATGCCAATTTTGCCAAAAACGGCAAGCAAAACCAATGAAAAGCGACGTAACATGATGACGTCGGATTTCCGATAGTTTATCGTAGAATACACTGCCGTAAATTTTTTGACGTTATTTTTTGAAATTATATATATATACTCCTATGAATCCCACATTTCTATACATTACGTGAGGTTAGAGAGGTGTCAGTTAGACACCATGGAAATGTATTGTCATTATGCAAAAATCACATGACAATACATTACCATGCCATCTAATTGATAGGGGCTCGGAAGTTGCATCCCTTGCAACATTTGGTGGAGAAAAAAGTCCAATATGCCTTTTTTTTCTAAAATATGCTTGTTCTTTAAAGAAGCCATTCTGCGATAATTGTTCGTCATTATAATAATTACCGGTCCTGATGATTTCTATCTGCAGGTTGTATATGGCACAACCAAATCACGTCCAAGATGGCGTGAATGTGAAAGTTATACAGTCGCATATATGGGAGAAGTCACAGGGCAAAAATTTGTAAAGCAAGAATTCGATGAAACAGCGAAAGACAGTGTACGTTATATTTTATTCTAACGCCGCAAGTGTCTTTTAATTTCAATTTTTTGGGCTATAGAAAACCTCCATACTTTATAATTGTATTCCGTGGTCTAAAACACGACTAACGTTTGTCTGAAAATGTCTGCTCATTTCTGTTTAGCAAATTTCTGAGTTTTCATTCGATTGCCAAACTAGTGGTAACAAAAAGCAGTAGTTCGGAACAAACTATGGACTTACTCCGCTCGTGAGCCAGAATTTAAATAATGACTACACATATCTTCATATAATCAGCATTAAATCCATGTAAGAGATACATTTTTTCTCTTTTCTATAGAAAAAAGTGTGTAAACCTGTAATATTTCTATTTGGCGATATTTGCATACGATTTAGATTTTCACAGACGAATTATATGACTTATGATGGAACGAACTGTGCACCACTTGTGGCTATTGTTCAAGTTCTGATATGACGAATACTTCGAAATATCTCTTACAAAGAAAAGCCATGTTACGTGATTCATAATATTATGACAATATTTCAGATATTGATAATGCCTGTTTCGATAGGATAATCAGTCATATTTACCCTCAAGACCTTCTGGCACATCAAGCAGATTCTTTCGAAATCGAATATTCTTTTATCCCACCTGTCACGTAGTGACAAGGCGAGCTTTTGTGATCACTTTTTGTTCGTCGTACGTCGTGCGTCCATGCGTCCGTTAACTTTTTTTTTTCAAACGACATCTCATCCTAAACCACTGATCGGATTTTGATAAAACTTCACAGGAATGATCCTTAGGTGGTCCCCATTCAAAATTGGGTTAAACTTTATTTTGATTGCTTTACATACAAGGATAAGAAAACAGACAAATACATATGGTCCAGGATTTTACAAAAAGCCAATGGCTTGTGCATAGGTCATCTCCTGCCCATTCAAAATTGTTCAAATGGTTTTGGTCCGTTGCACATCTAGGTCATAGGAGCTAAAAAGTTTTTTTAATTTACTTCAAAATCTTAGGCCCAGGTCTTTGATATTTGGTATGAAGCTTCATCTAGTGGACCTCTACCAAGATTGTACAAATTATAGCCCTGTTCCATTAATGCCCCCGCACCGGGGCTAACAAGTTTTACATATAGGGAAAACCTTTAAAATCTTCTTGTCTGAAACCTAAAGGCCCAGGTCATGGATATTCGAAGCTTCATCTAGTGGACCTCTACGAAGATTGTTCAAATTATAAACCTGGGGCCAAAATGGTCCCGCACCGGGGCCCATTGGTTTTACGTAGACTTATATAGGGAAACCCTACTTGTCTGAAATCAGAAGGCCCAGGTGTTTGATATTTGGTATGAAGTTGCATCTAGTGGACCTCTACCAATTTGATTGTTCAAATTATAGCTCTGTGGCCAAAAATACCCCCCCCCCCCCACGCGCTGGGGCCCACCGGTTTTACATAGACTTATAAAGGGAAAATCCTTTAAAATCTTCTTGTCTGAAACCAGAAGTACAAGTCTTTTATATTTTGGCATGAAGCTTCATCTAGTGGACATCTACCAAGAGTGTTCAAATTATAGCCCTAAGGCTAACAATGGACCCGCTTCGGGCCCACCTGGTTAAAAAAGACTTAAGAGTGGAGTAAGTTACTTGTATCAATTCCTGATCTTTGTTTTACTTCTACTTTTTATATAGGGAAAACCTTCCAAATTCTTATTGTCTGAAACCAGATGGCCCAGGTGTTTGATATTTTGTATTTGCTTGTGGGTCTCTACCACGATTGTCCATATTTTAGCCCTGGGGCCAAAAATGGCCCAGTTCCTGGGGCCCAGTAGTTTTACACTGACTTATATAGGGAAAGTTTTAAACCCTTTAAGAATCTTCTCGTTTGAATCCAGAAGGTCCATCACGAAAACTCGCCCATATGATTTTGACCCCCTTGTACTAATTAGAACAGCCTCGATTAGGCGGTTCTATCGTGTACCTACAATCTATATTTTGAACAGAAATAAGAAACATGTCACATTTTTCATCTAAACATTTATTTATTTATTTATTATTTTTGGCTGTAACATTTACAAGTTATTTGTATAGGCGTGTTTTCGTAATGTTTGATGTTTGGTGTGAAGCTTCATATATCAGACTTTTAGCAAGGTTCAAATTATAACCCTCGGGGCAAAAATGGCCCTGCTACGGGTCCCACTGGTTTTACATAGATTTATATAGGAAAAAGTTTAAAAGACTTCTTTTCTGAAACTAGGAAGCCAAGGTCATCGATATTTGGTTTGACGTGTCATCTAGTGGACCTCTACTGTGATTGTTCATAGTATAGCCCTGCGGCCAAAACTGAACCCGCCCCGGGCCGACTGGTTTAACCTAGCCTTGTAATATTAGAAAAAAAAACCTTTAAAACTCTTCTCGTTTGAAACCGATCTAAGATGTTTGGTATGATGCCCATCTGTCGGACCTCATATTATAGCCCTGGGGTCAAAACTGGCCCAGCCCTGATGGCCAGCGGTTTTACATAGACTTATATTGGGAAAACCTTTAAAAATCATCTTGTCTGTAAAAAAGAACGCCCTTGTCTTTGATATTTGGTATGAAGCTTCATCTGGTTGATCTCTACTACGATTGTTCAAATTAAATCACCGGGGGCAAAATATGGCACCCGCCTTGGTGTCTACCGGTGTTTTTTGAAAAGTAACTGCCCTTTTGGCTTTCCGCGGTTGGTGTTTCCATCAGGTCTGTTGTTGCATGTTTGTGTTTTTTCCCTTTGGTGTCCCTGATGGGAGCTATGGGTTGATGATATCGATTCCTGATCATTGCCTTTACTTCTACTTTACATAGACTTATACCGGGAACTCCTTTAAAGTCTTCGTCTGATATTTGGTATGAAGCTTCATCTGATATTTGGTATGAAGCTTCATCTAATAGATCTCTGATCTATGATTGTTCAGATTGTAGTCCTGGGACAAAGGTGGGGGCACCGGTTTCACATGGACTTATATATGGAAAACCTTTAAAAAACTTCTCTGAAATCACAACGCCCAGGTCTTTGATATTTTGCATGAAGCTTCCTTTCGGGGACCTCTACCAAGATTATTCAAATTATGGCCCTGGGGCAACAAATGGTCCCGCTCAAACACTCACTGGTTTTACATAGACTTATATAGGAAAAGCTTTTAAAATAGAAGTACAGGCAATGATCAGGAATCGATACAATCAACCCATAGAGTAAGAAACACAAACATGCATCAACAGACCTAATGGAAACACCAACAGCGGAAAGCCAAAAGGACAGTTACTTTCCCACAAAATGGCCAATAGGCTATCCAAAATAAAATAACACAAGCGACACATACATCTAAAGACAAACCATAACAAAAAATAAATCGCGACAGAGAAGAACCGCCTTGGAACGGTCAGCGGAAACGAAATCCACTGGGGGCTTAAATCAATTTTACAGGCCACAATCCTCGCCCTTATATACATCGCGATTTAAACAAATAATTTGTTCAGCCCGCATGAAGGCCTCCTAACTCATCAGTGCAACATCTCCGTGAACACAAATAATCAAACAACAACAGAGATGAAACAACGGCGAGGACTCGACAGCAAGAAACCACTGAAATGCTGGAGCAAAAGAAAACCAACAGCTAGACTCCGATGGGCACAACCAGAGATAGAGCATCAGGCATCAGCCAACATTCCATTGAATTAGATCTCTCTAATTCTCAATAAGCCTTTATACTGGAACCGTCATAGAATCTGAGGCCTGACCCACCGGCGTGCAAATAAAGAGGGAAGCAAAGTTGTCAACCGTGATTGGGTTAACTACCATGCATGCAGTCTGTCGTATAACAATTATGTTGTACCCAATCTTTTTATATCGAAGAATGATTTTACGAAATTGAGTGCTGAAGTCATTGCGGTTATATATTTTTCAGAATTTGTATACTAAGTCACCATAAAATTAGGTTTCCGATAGACCTTGTTGCAGAAGAAATTTATGTCCCATATTGTATTTTGAAATTAAATCAGAATGACGTCTATAAAATTTTGAAAGGCTTTGCGTAGTTTATGGTACCGATAACCCTGATTAAGACGTTTAGCAGTTAACAATTTATTACGAGTGTTGAAGTCAGTTACATGACTACACACTCTGGAAAATCGAATTAGTTGCGAAATATAAACGCCATAGAATGGCGCCGAGGAATATCATCATCCAAAAAAGGAAAATTTTCAATCTCAACATCAAAATCATCGCGTTTATCATAAATTTTGCACGAAACAAATAAGTTCTGAATAGTTAGATCCTTTGGAAGCGAAGCAAAGAAAACATCATATAAAGGAAAATAGCAGACTCGGTTTTATTGAGTCTTTTCATGACCAGTACTGAAATGTGCTACACCAGCCACGCCCTTAGCACCGGCTAAAGCAGTACTCTATTTTCAAAATGATTCTAAATTAACTCAATCATCCCTAAGGACCAGAATATATAATCTGCACTATGATGGATGTACGGGGATACTTTTTATGGCCGCCACACGGCACAGCACCAGCTGCATCGAAGATAAATAAGTTCTGAATAGTTAGATCCTTTGAAAGCAAAGAATACACCAAATAAAGGAAACTAGCCCAGTACTGAAATGTGCTACACCGGCCACGCCCCCAATATCTACAATAGATAAATGTAAATCCGAAAACGGGGCCTCGGTATCAGAAGATTTTGCTTTATTTAACTGAAGTTCTGGGGGTAAATTTGACTGATCAAACCATCGAAATAGGTATAATCAATATTAAATTAATCATCCAAGTATCTAGAAGTGGAGCTAAAAGCTTCAATGATTTCAGACTCGTTTTCAGCAGAAAGGGACATCATGAAGTCTCTCTCATAACAAAACAAAAGCAAATCAGCCACGAGTGGTGCGCAAATAGTATCCATCGGAATACCCACAACTTGACTAAATAACTTGGTACCAAATCTCATGTAAATATTGTCAAGTAGAAAGGTGAGAGCTTCACACACTTTCTGACATGACCATAAAGTATAATTGTTATGCTCTTCAGAAGTGAAAAAAGCATTTCTTACATTACATGCAATTTCCCTGTGAAATTCAATTCAATTGAATCATAAAGTTTTTCTTTTATAAGATTATGAGGAAGTGTAGTGTAAAGGGTAGAAAAATCATAAGCAGACAGACTCGAAGCACGAAACCGGCTGGATTTTAATTTATTTAAAACTTCATTAGAATTTTTATAGACCAAAACAGATTTCTACCTGATCTTTCGAAGACTTTGTCGCAATATTTTATCACATGCTTTTTAGTGGCAGTCAAACATGAAGTTAATAAGTTGGAGAGTTCAGTTACAAGAGCTTGAATTTGCAATAAACCGTGCTTTGTATGGTCTTTTATGAAGTTAGGGTAACCAAAATAACGTAGGAAGCTTGTGTTGGCCTCCTCCTGGACCCATTGTACGATTTCATTCAAACTTCATAGGAACTTGTTTCGATGATTTTCTACCAAAATAGTTAAAACGGTTCATCTACAATGAACAAAATGGCCACAATAACTAAAAATAGAAGAAACTTCATAAATTTGCTTCAAACGCGAACTCCTGTTAACCATAGGGCCAATTTGATTCAAACTCTGCAGGAATTTTGCCCAGGCCACTCCCTACCAAAAAGCTGAAATTCAAACTTCATAGGAATGTTGCTTAGGTGATCCGCTACCAAAATGGATAAAATGGTTCCATTCAAAATGAGCAAAACGGCTGCCAGAGCTAAATATAGAAAACAGACAAATACGCTTCAGATATGAGCTTCTCCTGAACCCTTGGGACAATTTGATTCAAACGTCACAGTAATGTTTCCTACGTGGCTCCCAACTGAAAAAAAACTTAACGGTTCTGCGGAAATGAACAAGATCGCTGTCAGAGCTAAAAATCGAAGAATGGCCAATTTCAGTCAAATTTCATTGGAATGTTGCTTGGATTAACCTCTTCCAAAATAGCTAAATAGTTCTGGCTCTGATGATCGAAATGGACACACGATCTAAACCTAGATAAACGTTTAAAAGACAACTCTTACTATACCCATGCGCCAATTTCATTCAAACTCCATTGGAATGTTGCTTAGGTGATCCTCTACCCAAATAGCTAAAATGAGTCTGTTTAATAAACAAAGTGGCTAACATTGCTTAAAATGTAAATTCTTAAGCCAGTCTCATTCAAACTTTGCAAGAATATTGCCCAGATGACCAGCTATCGATGTGCAACAGATATGATTTATGGAATGACTGTCACCCACATAACTTTCAGAAACTATGTGGAAACTTGTTACCATATGAGCGATTCAGGGCCATCTTGACCCTTTTGTTTAAAATTGTTCTTTCTACTCAAAACGGCAAGAACAGGTGTGTAAAACCAGAAAGCGATGATTATACTGTCTCAAACATTTGACGTTATCCAATTAGACATTGTGTTGCATACGCATAAGCTTTAGAATCCATATTTTATCTGAGACAACAACAATTAGACATCGAAGCGGGAGAAAACCACAGGTTACACCCCGGAGGATTGAATTTAGCACAAATGTTCCCCAGAGAATGTCATTTTACAAGCATAAAATGTTCATCCATTACGAAAACACGCTTATACAAATACATTGTCAACTTTACCGCCAAAAATACATAACAATAAGACAAAACACTGTTACAGTTTTCTTATTTCTGCTCAAATGAAGAAACTAAGGCTTACCCCTCTAAACCCCAGTTTGACTACTTAAAAGTGGGGCTCAAGGGGGTCAAAATTATACAGACACGTTTTCGTGATGATATCCTATGGGTAGAATATCCTATTGTTTTCGATTATACCAGCTTGTTCTTTATTAATATTTTTATTGTGCCATATGGATAATATGTACCGTTGTGTCCGATTATTGTCCGATTAATCTGAAATTATCTTTTTCATTTGAACATATTGATATTATATTCTATTGTGCTCAATTGTTTACATGTGGTTTCTTTGTTTATCTTTTATCATTATGTCATATGAATAAAAACTGTAATATTGTGTTTGAGTATTCTCATTTGTTTTTTCTATTTTTTTTTCAATATGTCATGTGGATATAATATACTATTGTGTTCGATTATTCCCATTTTATATATTTATCTGTTTTCATTATACCATGTGGATATAATCTACTATTGCGTCAATTATTCTCATTATTTTTGTTTGTTTTATTTTGCAAGGCTCTCGAGATGATAGAAGAGATTCGCTTTGCCTTCAATGAGCTTCTGAATAAGTTAGATTGGATGGATGGCCATACCAAACAACTTGCAAAAGAAAAGGTAATCAAGTTGAGTCTTCAAAACAATTTCAGCAGCTAAAAAATAATATGATTACCTTTATTGTTTTATTTAATTTTAAAGTATAAGGGACATTTCACTTCACTGCAAATGATGTTATGTGAAGTTTGATAGCGGCTAAAATTGTCATATGCTGTATGATGAAGTTTATATTTGTATTTCTTTGTGTTTATCGAACCTAATTGAATAGGCTCTTGATGTTTTGCAAGCTGTTTGGAATTAATGAGAATGCGATCAATTTAAATGTTGGTATAGTTTTATAAACATCTGATTAAATAATACCTCCTTCCGGAATTAGGCATATAACCCTGTAAGCAAGATAGCTCATAAACAGTTTGTGTTATTGTATTGGAACTTTTCAGACTGCTACAGACTGGTGAAACATTTTGTAAAAGAAATCTGAAGTTTTTAACTGAGTTAAGGCCCTTTGAAAATGTTGGTATTTGAACTTTGTAAGCAACGTATCTCTTAAAATATGTGAGCTATTATCTTAATATTTACTATAAAATATTCATCATATCAACTTAAATGTCTGATCAACTCTATTTAGTTAATTAAAAGAAAGATAAAAATTGTCACTTAGTGACTTCATAAAATGGGGATTTGAGATCGGAAAATTTTGTGCTGGTGGCTTTTGTCCGGGTTATTGTGAGAGGGGAGCTTTGTTCTATGGGTATTTAGGCATGGAAAGTATTTGCTCAGGAGTCTTGGTAGGGGGCTTTAAAGTCAGCTTATATCATGGAAAGGCGCCGTTATCTGTCTGTCGTCTATCGCCTGGACCCTGTTGTTTGCCAACATTTTTAAACGTCTTCTCCTCTGAAACCACTGAGCCGATTGAAGTCAAATTTCAAGTGGAGTATCTATAAGATAGGCGAACGAAAGATTGTTCGCGGGGTTAAGGTCATATTACCAAGATATGTTTGAAAGTTTTGTCAAAATATCTGCATAATTAAAAAGGCCACAGGACCTTAGCTTTTGAATGGACATGTATATCTATACTCAAAGATATAGAAAAAAGTGCTTAGAATAGTCTAAAATAGAAGTAGAGGCAATGATCAGGAATCGATACAATTAACCCACAGCTCCCATCAGAGACACCAAAGGAAAAGCAACACATATAAGAAGCAACAGATCCCAACGGAAACACCAACAGCGGAAAGCCAATAGGACAGTTATTTTCCTACAAAATGGCCAAACGGCTATCCAAAATAAAATTATATACGCGACATAAACACCCAAAGACAAACCATTACAAAAATAAACCGAGACAGAAAAACCGCCTTGAAACGGTCAGCGAAAACGAATTCCAGTAGGGGAAACCTGCTGGAAAGGCCAGCTGAGTGTTCCGAAAATCTCGTAAGGAAACGAAAGCAGGTTATTTTTTGTTTGTTAAATAAAGGACTAAATAACCTTTATTTAACAAAAATCAATCTGCTATAAGAGATGCCCAGTATGTGTCTATCAGAGTAGCGACTACTTGCCTACATTATATAGAACCTAAAATTATCTAACTTAGCAAGCTTTTTTGGCATGACCAGAATTGATAAAGAATATTGTCCTTATATGAAGTTAAATAAATATTTCTGTCAATGCAACTCAATTATGGCCACATAAAATCGATTTAAGCCCCACCCCCAGAGGAATTCGTTTCCGCTGACCGTTCCAAGGCGGTTCTTCTGTCGCGATTTATTTTCGAGATGGTTTGTCTTTAGGTGTTTGTGTCGCTTGTGTTATTTTATTTTGGATAGTTTATTGGCCATTTTGTGGGAAAGTAACTGTCCTTTTGGCTTTCCGCTGTTGGTGTTTCCATTAGGTCTGCTGTTGCATGTTTGTGTTTCTTTCCTTTTGGTGTCTCTGATGGGAGTTGTAGGTTAATTGTATCCATTCCTGATCATTGCCTCTACTTCTACTTCAAATAAGGACTCTCCTTCCCACTCCTTTGTTGTCTCGATGAGAGACGTGCAATTGAACGGAGTATTCTTGTTCTTTTTTCTGGTAAAACATTAATTGTGGTTACTCGTTTGATGTGTCTGATGTAGGCAGTTCTTACAAAAGTACCTTTACAACAGCTCCAATGGCAATGGAGTCAATTTTCAGCTGAGAACGTTTAGTTCTAGAAAAAAGAAAGAACTGTCAGTGTGTTTTTAAGGGCCCTAACTCTGAGAGTATTGTAGCTACAGTTACATAACTTGCCACGAAATTGTGTAATGATATTGTGACTTTATATGTATTTATATGTAAAGTTTGAAGTTGATTCGTTTGACGGTTTGTAAGTTATTAAGTGAAAACATGAAAAATGTGGATGTTTATAAGTTTTTCAAAGGGCCATTGTTCTGAGAGTATTGTAGCTAGACTAATATATCTTGCCATGAAATTGTGGAATGATATTGTGACCCTATATGTAAAGTTTGGGTCGATGCATTTGACCGTCCGTAAGTTATTAAGAAAAAAACATAAAAAATGTGGACGTTTTTAAGTTTGGATCATTGATTCAATTGTGGAATTTGGAAAATATTTGAAGGTCACTGATGTGGCTTGGGTGGCCGAAACTAGCTAGTCTGGTCCAGAAAACATGTACACTGCATATTTTCCAGTTCTGCGGTGTATCCCTTTCTAGAACATATTTCAAGGGAGATACTCTGAGAATATTGTAGCTAGAGTTACGTATCTTGCCATGATATTGTGTAAATCTTATATTTAAACTTTTAAGTTGATGCATTTGTCGGTTTTTAAATTTTTAAGAACAAAACTTGAAAAATGTGAACATTTTTTAAGTTTTTGCAAAGGGTCATAACTCTGAGAGTATTGTAGCTAGAGATACGTAACTTGCCAAGAAATTGTGTAATGATATTGTGATCTTATATTTAAAATTTGAAATTGATACGTATGACGGTTTGTAACCTATTTACAGAAGAAAAACATAAAAAATGTGGGCGGACAGACAGGGTGATTACTATAGGGTACCCGCAAATAAAATTGCGGGGCCTAATTATGACGATAACACATCCTCGGCAATATACGGCGTCCGTCATATCTGTAAAAGCAGCTTTTTCGGATTAAAATTTTGTTGTTGTTTTTTTTTTCAGACCAAACGAAGGTAATGTGTACCCGTAAGAACCGCTTCAACGAGGACACACAATTTATAGTTTTAAGCAGAACTAAGGCAAATAATGTGTACCCTTTTAACATAATCTTTTGTATATAAAGATGGTTCATTACATGGACTTAGGGACACACACCATTGTAAGACACGCATGTTTTGTCTTACAAAATGGGTATGTTTTTCGATATGAGACGTCTTCTCTGAATGGAGATAAATTGCTCTAAGACTTTAGGAACGTATTTCTCAATAAGAATAGACGCGTAATTTCCTTTGGGGACAAACTAATTTTGAATACGTTGTCACCCTTTAAGATGTATTTGTGCATGTGTTTTTTTTTTTTTTTTTTTTTTTTGTTTCTTTGTTTATTGTATTATTATTATTGTTATTATTATTATTATTTTATTTTCAAAATGATGCTGCAGGCTGAAGCAATACGGAACTGGATTGGGTATCCTGACGAAATATTGGACACTGAACATCTGAATGAATTATACGAAAATGTAAGTCAAGTTTTTTAGTGTTTTTTTTGTGTGCAATATTTTGGGAAATGGGGTGCGTTTTAACCAGTTTCAACCTGAACGAAAAATGTCACCGTCATATATTTTTTAACAATCGGACGGATGTTTTTTTTCGGTAATGATCTTTGTAGCGCCCAGCGTAGTAAAAGCAGTGAATAATTTCTAGGCCACGGCACTAGGCCGCTTGAAAGGAATGAATACAACGCCTTCGGCCTCGGTTAATAGTGCAATAGGTCGTCCACAACACCCAGGGGTATAAGTTTTGACTTTTGTCAAAACAGCCATCATATGACTGTATGATATACTTAAACGACTCACATAATTTGAAAAAAAAAATACATCTCGAAAACAAGCCTATAGAATTCTGATCCCCTTGAACAACACGTTTACGAGCGCTGTGGTACAATGCTAAAGCATCGGATTTGAGACAGAGAGGTAGCCGGTTTGATTCCCGCAAGTGCCAAGTGTTGTTTCCGTGAGCAGGAGACTTTATCCACATTGCTAAGTACTGGTTCCTACCCAGGAAAAAAGGGTCACATGGAAGATTAGTACTAGTACTAAATGTGTTACCCTCTATAAATAAGGTCTCGATAGAACCCCTTCGATTAAGCGGTTCTAACGAGTATCCACAATTTATATTTTGAGCAGAAATAAGAAAAATATCAAAGTTTTTCATCTGAAAAATCTCATTTTTCGGCGGTAAAATTAGCAATGTATTTGAATAGGCGTGTTTTCATAATGAACAAAAATCTCCAGGGAGAGCCAGAATCAAAGAAAAGCCCACCTTTGGCACCTGGAAGTCACAAGGAACTAGCATGACGACAACATGCGCTTTGGTTCCATAGACAATATTCATTTATTGCACTTGCGTGAGGGAAACATGAACAAATCGTCATATTCCTCTCACAAAAAGGCAACATATGATTTATTATACCAAATTCTGACTTCTTGTACTTTTGAGCCGTGACGACAGAGGGGAATATTTAGCGGAATATGATAATGCATGGCACTGCGCGTGACTTCTAGAGATTCTTTCAGAGAGTAATCCTTTGTACCTTAAAGCAGTTACGTCAGATGGGAATATTGCAGTTGACTATGATATTTTATTTTCCTGCGCGTGCATACTCTGAACCCATCAGAATTCTAGAACAGCTTATGAATATTAAGGTATAATGAACAGAATTGCCCATCCGATTAACAGAACAATAAGCACCTGGATATCCCCCATCACTAGGGGCTGATTCGGTGAGGAAAAGATGGCGTGTATCTTGCGTCACTGTGGCTTTCAACTGATTATTGGCTTGCAGTTGGACAGGTCAGCTGTCCTTTCAGCAGGTAAGGGTAGATGGGGAATGTCGTTATCTCTTCTGTTTCTATACTTCTGTTCGTTTTCTTCCCTTCTGGCACTCACTTTCATCTAGGGCTGGCTAATCGGACCTGAAAAGATAATCGATTATCAGTCCTGTCATTGCGATCGATACTCGATTAGTAATCACAAAGGATTTTATCATAATTTTATCTGCCTGGCTTTCTGTCTGAGCATGGCTCTTACCATATGTTGCACTTTACCATATGTATATTTGAACAGACAGACTTGAGAAAACAGTGTAGACCCAGATGAGACGCCGCAGAATGCGGCGTCTCATCAGGGTCTGCACTGTTTGCCCCATCATCCAGCTATTTTAGGCATAACTTTGGGTAGTGAATTGTACCTATCAAGTAATCGATTAAAAGCAAATCAGAAATGATAATCATTTTTGGGGAATTTATCGATCGATTAATCGATTATACGATTCATCGTGTCAGCCTTACTTTCATCTCCTGTATTATCTCTTCTATCTGTTTTCTCAGTTTTTTTCTGTGAGACGTGTCGTAAACAGAGTCGATCAAACAATCAATTACCATATCACATAGTGGAATAAAGGGAAAACATTTGTTTGTTTGTTGTTGCTTTTGTTTTTGTCTAAATTCTGCTCCAAAACACCAATAACCTTTGCTTTGATTATTTATAAGCAATGTATCACATATAAGAAGAACTAAGCCTGCAAAGTGGGTGGAGTCAGGCCGTCAAATGCATTATATGTTCTAGAAGGGTTATCCTTTGGAAGCAAGGAATACACCACAGAACTGGATAATATGAAGTGTACATGTTTTCTGGGCCAGACTAGATAGTTTCGGCCAATCAGGCCTCATCAGTGACCCTCAAATATTTTCAAAATTCCACAATGGAATCAATGATACCAAAGGACAAGAAAATATAAACTACACTATGATATATACTACACCAAGCCTTTTGATTTCATTGGACGGTAGAGCTTGTGATGTCATTTCATCTCAATGTCGAATAAAAGTCCGGCAAAATTAACAGCAACGTCCCCAAAATGACATAAAATTGTGTTGACGGGGTCGTACAACCTCAATTCAAACAAATCACAAATTAGCATGTGCTAAACTACACAATATCTTATCATCACGTGAACAAGTCCGTGAAACGAAGACCCCCTAAACTCCACTTTATTTAGAGAAAGCTGGGGTTTACGGGGGTATTCATTATTTTTTCTGATTTCTGCTCCATGACATAGGTTGAGGCGGTTCTAACGAGCACCAACATCCTAAGTTTTGAGCATTTATAAGAAAATATGAAGGATTTTCATCAGCAAAGTAGCCGTTTTGGAGATGTGAAAAAATGTACTAAGTCGTACGGGCGAGTTATCGTTGTATTTACTGAAGGGAGTGATATATGTTTCACTTCTGATGAACGACAATGATGATCATTTCTGGCTCGTCTAACGAAAGTTAGAGGAGCTATTGCGAATAACAGGTGTCCGACGTCAGCGTCGCTGGCATCGGCCTTCGGTTAAACTTTACCTGCAGGCTTTTATTTGTGATATATCAATCACCATTACAACAAGAAAAAGGTAATATCTTACAAATTTACTTTTAATCTATTTCCTAATGTTTTTGTACGTCCGTTTTGTTAAAACGGTTGTATTGTGGTATGGGATCGACGTCCGTCCGCCCGTCTGTCCGTATGTAAACTTTTCATTTCCCGATAACCACCCCCCTACATTTTTCATCCGATCAAGCTGAAACTTGGTAGTTAGTAAAACTATGATCTGGTGTAGCGCATATTGTTTAGAGGTTATGGTCCACATAACATTTACGGCGTTATGCTCATTTGAAAATGTTTGTAAACTTTGGTTTTCGGATGACTCCTCCTACAGTTTTCATCCGATCAAGCTGAAACTTGGTAGATAGTAAGACTATGATAGTAAGACCTGTTGTAGCGCATGTCGTTTCGAGTTTACGGTCCACCAAATATTTACTGAGTTATGCACCTTTTGTTTCCGGATAACTCCTCCTATAGTTTTGATCCGATCAAGCTAAACTTGGTAGAAAGTAAGACCATGACCTGTTGAAGCGCATATGGTTTCGAGGTTACGGTCCACTAAATATTCACTGAGTTATGTCCCTTTGAAAATTTGTGTAAACTTTGGTTTCTGGATAACTCCTCCTACAGTTTTCATCCGATCAGTCTGAAACTTGGTAGATAGTAAAAAAAAAACATGACCTGGTGTAACGCATATTGTTTCGCGGTTATGGTCCACAGAACATTTACAATGTCATTCCCCTTTGAAATTTGTTAAAATTTTTCGTTTCCGGATAACTCCTCCTTTTCATCTTATCAAGCTGAAACTTAGTTGGTAGTTAGACCATGACCTGATGTCGCGCATATTTTTTCGAGGTTACAGTTCTTCATATATTTACAGAGTTATGTCCCTTTGAGTATTTGGCCATAACTTCAAAATTATTTGCCTTTCTCTCATGAAATTTCACAAACATACTTACCATCACAAGACCTTCATTCTGACAAAAACTTCTACCTCACCTCTTTGATAGGACTATGTGGGACTCTTTCTTACGTAGTCAGTGATCTGGTTTTGAGGTTATAATCCAACAAATAAAAACAAAGTTATGCCCTTTTGACAGTTTCTGTAAACAATTTAGCTGATACTTGATATATAGATAGACCCAGATGTGGAGCAGCGCATATTATTTCAAGGTTATAGTACACCAAACATTTTTAGAAGTAAGCCGCTTTGAAACTTCCTCTGAACATTTTGTTTAGGGCTAACTGTTCCTACAATGAACATTTAATCAAACTGAAAATTGATATATAGTTTGAACACAATGTGGAACAGCGCACATTGTTTCGAGGTTATGGCTTACCAGATATAAACAAAGTTATGCCTCTGTAGATTTCTGTAAGTATGTTGGTTGAAGCTAACTTCCCCCACAATTAATATCCGGTGAAGCTGAAACTTCATATACAGTTAGACCATTATGTGGCGCAGTGCTTATTGTTTTGAGGATGCGGTCCACCAAAAAATTAATCGAGTAATGCCCCTTTGAAAATTTCTGTTCACATTTTGTTTGTGGCTAATTTCTCCTGCAGGTAACATTCGATCTAGCAAAATCTTGATATTAAGTTTCACTATGATGTGGAGCAGTGCATATGGTCCACCAAATATTTGTATAAGTATAACACTTCGAAAATATCTTTAAACATTTTCATTTCCGGCTAAATCCCCCTACAATTTAGATCCGATCAAGCTGAAACTTGATATGTGGTGAGACCATGATATGGAGCAGTTCTTATTGTTTCAAGGTTTCAGTCCAACAAATATTAACTTGCTACGGGCGTATGATATTCCGCTTGCGGAGCTCTTGTTCTTTTTGTGCTGACATTGGACTGTTTTAGAAGGCATAACTTCCTGTGTATTATCTCACTATGTTTCCTAGTTAACGTTTACCTGCAAGCTTTGTGGTATAGTGGATATAGTATTGGACTCTGAACCAGAGAGTCCTGAGTTCAAATCACGGTGCAAGATTTGTTTTTCTTTCTAAACGCTCTTTTGAAACAAGGTCGTATTATATTTGCCCCTCGGCGTCCGTTAGTACGTCCCGTTTGTAAACATTTTCCTTCCGGCTTACTCGTCCTACATTTTACATCCGATATAACTGAAACTTGATATATAGCAAGACCACGATGTGGAGAAGCGCATATCGTTTTGAGGTTACGGGCCACCAATTAAAAATAAAAGAGTTGCGACCCCTTGAAAATTCGCGTGAGTATTTTGTATCCGGATAACTCCTCCGACCTTTAACATCCGATCACGCTGAAACTTGATATGTTAGACACTGATGTGGAGCAGCGCATATTATTTAATTGTTATGGATCGCCTAATAATAACAGAGTTATGTCCCTTTGAAAATTTCTGCAAATATTCAGTTTCCGGATAACAACCCCTACATTTTATATCCTATCAAGCTGAAACCTTATATATAATTAGACCATAATGTGGTGTTTCCGAGGTTTGCCACTTTGAAAATTTCTGTAAACATTTCGTTTTCGGATAATATTTTAATTCCAATTAAGCTGAAATCTAAAGTATAGTTACACCATGATGTGGAGCAGCGCATATTGTTTCAAGGTTACTGGCCACCAAATAATGATATAGTTATCCCCTTTGAACATGTCTGTAAACGTGATGTTTCCGGGTAATTCCTCCCACATTTAACATCCTTATCTGGAGCTATGGTCATTTTAGCAGTTTTGGTCAGTTTGGAAGCTGTCACATAGATTTTGAGGCAATGTTAGGATATGACTAAAATACATGTGGCTATCAGAGCACAACTATCTGTGTGTGTTTAGTACACTGCAGCGTCGCTACTTAGCGGACGCTTTTAACCTGGAATTCTTTACAACGTGATTGGTCTGTGGCTCTCAGTTTTTGACGCTTTTGTAAAAAGGTCGTATCAGGTTATGTCCCTCAGTGTCCGTCAGACAAACCATCCGTCCTTACTGTCCTTACGTCCATCCTTCAGTCCATCCATCCATCCGACTGTCCGACCGCACTCACGAACCGACATTTAGGGGGCTAAATATTTGGACAGTTAGCCAGCTAAGTAGTCATCCGTGAGTCCATATGGACTTTATTCCATAGATTTGACATTTAAGTAGCAAACAGTTTCTCTTACATAGTTTGCCGCTTAAGAGAATTTGCCATTTGTGTCGTCAATATGTTGACGCTTAGCCACATAAATGTCCGTTCATAAGAATGTCCGTCTGTCCGTCTGTCTGTAAACGTTTTGTTTCTGGATAATTCCTATTACCTTTTAACATCCGAGCTATGCCCCTTTGAACTTTTTATAAACTTTTCGTTTCCGGATAACTCCTCCCTCATTTAACATCCTTATCTTGAACTAGGGTAATTTTGGTCACTTTGGAAGATGTCACATAGATTTTGAGGCAATGTTAGGATGTGACTAAAATACATGTGGCTGTCTGAGTGTGTATAATACACTGCAGCGTTGCTACTTAGCGGACGCTTTTAACGTGGAATTCATTACAACGCGGATGATATGTGGCTCTCAGTTTTTGGGCGCTTTTGGAAAAAGGTTGTATTATGTTAAGTCCCTCGGTGTCATTCCGTCCATCCATCCATCCGGCTGTCCGACCGCACTCACGAACCGACATTTAGGGGGGGGGGGGGGCTGAAGTTTGGACAGTTTGCCAGCTAAGTTGCCATCCGTGAGCCCATATGGACTTTAGTCTATAGATTTGACATTTAAGTAGCAAACAGTTTCTTTTACGTAGCTTGCCACTTAAGAGAATGTGCCACTTGTGTAGTCAATTTGCCAACGCTTAGCCACATACACATCCGTTCATAAGAATGACTGTCTGTCCGTCCGTCTGTAAACTTTTTGTTTCAGGATAATTCCTATGACCTTTTACATCCGAGCTATGCCCCTTTGAAAATGTCTGTATAATTATTTTGTTTCCGGATAACTCCTACATCTTACCCCCGATCAAGATGAAACTTAAAATAATAAAAGTTAGACCATGGTGTGGAGCAGCGCATATTGCTTCAAGATTACGGTCCACCAAACAATAAAACAGATATGTCCCTTTGAACATTTCTGTAAACGTTCTTTTTTTTTAAGAACAGCCTTGGAACGGTCAGTATCTATTTTATTTATTCAAAATTTTATGACATATACATACATCTCTACTACAAATATACATACAAATATAAATGTAAACGTTCTGGATCACTCCCTAAAGATTACATCCGGTCAAGCTCTTGATGTTGTGCAACGCATATTATTTCGATGTTACGATGTATTAAATAGTAACAGTTTTGCCCCTTTTCAAAATTCTTGTAAATAGTAAGTTTCTGGATAACTATGTTAAAACTTAGATCCGATCCAGCCGAAATTTAACATATAGTTAGACAAAGCATATTGTTAAGAGGTTACGGTCCACCAAATATTTACATCACATAATCAATTATTGTTCCTTGCAATGTTGTAGAATGTTTTTTTTTTTTTTTTTATTGTTTTTTTTTTTGTTGTTTTTTGTCACATATTTTTGTTAAAAATACATTTGATTTTTTTTTCAAACGCAAAGGCCTATAAACAGGATTTCTTATTCTTTTGCTCACAGGGATACTTAATGTTCTGCTTCAAATGTTGCAGTTTGTTTAGCTCTTTTGAGTTTGATATTCTCAAGCAAGTGCAACCTTTAGGGTTCTGAGCTCCAGGTCAAAATCACTGTTGCTATTTTAGGAACTTTATCTTTGTTTCATTTGAGGTTTAACGTCCCCGTCAACACTGTAAAGGTCATTTTGGAGACGTTGCTTTCAATTTTATGGGACTTTTACCAGACATTGAGATGAAATGACATCTCAAGCCCTGTCGCCCGATGAAACCAATAAGGTTTATTAGCATTGACGGTCCGCCTCGCACCGCGGTTCCTGGACAGGCTTCGATCCTCTTAGCGGTTTACTAGCAATAGTGTGCGGGCCGGATTCAGCTCTGCGTGGAAGCATCATGCAGCCCATATATTTCTTCAAGCCCCTATGGGCGGGGGCCGTAGGGAACTTTGTCATCGCCCTAGCGCCTACATTTATTTAAGAACTTAAATGTAACTTCAAACAAATGTTGTGTATGAAAATATCTTAAGCAAAATTGACTGTCAGGGTCCTGAACTCAAGGTTATGATCGTGGCTGTGTTTTAAAATAAAAACTTGTCGTCACCCAAGCGCCTTCATTTATTAAAGTATTTTAACATGGTGTACACAGAGGTTGGGTAGGATAATATCTGGGCGCAAAGTCAATGACACCTTGACTATTTTAGAGAAACTTTGTCAGTTCTGAGGCGCCTTCATTTATCGATGGACTTAGAACTATGTAACTTAACACTAATGATGGGTATAATAAGATGAAGATGCGCGGTACACTGTGGAATAGGTAGGGGAAATAATATGTCAGAATTCGTCGGCCGTATTGTATATATTGAAAGAAGTGCTTAAGCTTAAGAAGTTTTGTGCTACATGTATGTGGATACCATATCTTTTGACAATTGAACAAAAGAGGGTCAGGGTATAAAAAAGCCTTAGAACTTCGAGCAAAATATAAGGATGCGGATCCAAGGAGATTCAGAGAAATAGTAATTGATGATGAAACGTAGCTGTAATTTGAACCCGATTGCAAAGAAAATAATAAAATTTAGGTGGGTGAAAATTGCGAAAGACCTCAAATTGCATTGAAAAATAAGACAGTATGTTTCCTCTGGCATTCTTTGCCGGATCGTTACAGGGTCACTGATGAGGCTTTATTAGCCGAAACTACGCAGTATGGCCCATCTTCTTTCTTATGAATGTTTCCATTGCTCTTAAAGGAACTCATTTTTTATTTTAATTTGCCTTCACTGCAGCTGGTGTTGTGCCGTGTGGCGGCCGTAAAACGTCTCCCCGTACATCAACCATAGTGCAGTTTATATTTTACTTTTGGTCCTTTGAGATCAGCGTGAATATTCTGAGAAATCAGAAATAAATTATTGGTAAAGACTCATATTCTAGACAGGTTTTTAATTATTTGGACCCCATTTTGATTTATATCAGTCTTTGTATCGACTGCCTATTGGAAATTCGCAAAATTGCAGTATGTTTCCTCTGGCTTTCTTTGCCGGATCATTACAGAGTCACTGATGAGGCTTTATTAGCCGAAACTACGTAGTATGGCCCATCTTCTTTCTTATGAATGCTTCCATTGCTCTTAAAGGAACTCATTTTTGATTTTAATTTGCCTTCACTGCAGCTGGTGTTGTGCCGTGTGGCGGCCGTAAAACGTCTCCCCGTACATCAACCATAGTGCAGTTTATATTTTACTTTTGGTCCTCTGAGATCAGCGTGAATATTCTGAGAAATCAGAAATAAATTATTGGTTAAGAGTCATATTCTAGACAGGTTTTTAATTATTTGGACCCCATTTTGATTTATATCAGTCTTTGTATCGACTGCCTATTGGAAATTCGCAAAATTGCAGTATGTTTCCTCTGGCTTTCTTTGCCGGATCATTACAGGGTCACTGATGAGGCTTTATTAGCCGAAACTACGTAGTATGGCCCATCTTCTTTCTTATGAATGTTTCCATTGCTCTTAAAGGAACTCATTTTTGATTTTAATTTGCCTTCACTGCAGCTGGTGTTGTGCCGTGTGGCGGCCGTAAAACGTCTCCCCGTACATCAACCATAGTGCAGTTTATATTTTACTTTTGGTCCTTTGAGATCAGCGTGGATATTCTGAGAAATCAGAAATAAATTATTGGTTTAGACTCATATTCTAGACAGGTTTTTAATTATTTGGACCCCATTTTGATTTATATCAGTCTTTGTATCGTCTGCCTATTGGAAATTCGCAAAATTGCAGTATTTTTCCTCTGGCTTTCTTTGCCGGATCATTACAGGGTCACTGGTGAGACTTTATTAGCCGAAACTACGTAGTATGGCCCATCTTCTTTCTTATGAATGTTTCCATTGCTCTTAAAGGAACTCATTTTTTATTTTAATTCGAGAAGTGTCATGTACGCTCTATTTTTGACTGTGATGGAAATATGGCCCGAGTAGTAGTAGCTGAGAACAAGAGTGTTAAATAATTATTTAATAAAGAAAGAAATCGTATTGATGTAGTTGGTGACTGTTGCAAAGCGTCCACGTGCAGGGATGCGTGGTCTTCATATTCTTCATGATAACGCCCCTGCACACAGATCAGCCACGGTGATCGAATGTTTTGGGGAGGTGAATAATAAAACTACCACATCCTCCATACAGTCCAGACCTTTCTCCCTGTGGTTTCTGGCTTAACCCATATATAAAGCATGTATGCGAGGACGTCGTTTTGAAAGCCATCATGCTTTGGGTAGTGCGTTGTTCCAGTGTATAAACAGTATAACCCAAAAGGACTTCAAAATGCAAAATTCATATTACGCGATTAGAAAAGGCTGGAAAAGTGCGTACAGATCCGAAGAGAATCCTTTGGGGGACTTCAATAGTTAGTTTAGATCAGCTTATCCTTAAATTTACAAACCGCACCAACTACTTTCCAAACGTCCCTCGTCTTAAGTATAACTATATATGGTTCTTACTTGATTTTTAGGGTCCCGGGCTCAAAGGTCACTGTGTCTATTTTTTGGAAAAAAAACCTTGTCATCGTTGTAGTGCCATGCTTTTTTTTCAAGGGATTTTAATTTATCTTTGCACAAATAATGGGTATGATAATATCTTGAGCAAGTTCGACTTTCGCTAGTTCAGTGTTTGCTTACACCAAGTAGACTTGTGCAAAGGGATTTGAATCACCTGCGATGCCTTGTTGACAACACGCGAACTTCCAACATAGGCCGCCCTAGGCGAGCTATGGCTATGTTGGCTTCTGAAAACTCTTGTTTTTTTTTTTTTTTTCGTCTATAACTCTGAGGTGGTTTTGGAGAGTATTGTAGTAGTCACAAATACGATTGGTCGGGCGGGCCAGTTCAGTTTTGTCAATATATGTAAAATTTGCAAGTCTTCAAGAAGATTCGGTAGCGTGCCTTTCACGTGCGTTAAATGGTCATATTGTTTACACCATAGCTTTATTCATTTGATTAATAGTCTAAGACTATTCAAAAGGCTGATTCACATGTCAATCTTATTTGCGATCTATAGCAATCTAGAAATAATGGTACCCATATATCTAAATATCGCCGTTGCTTTGTAACCTAAGTTTGCATAGGCAAGAAATAACAGATGAAAAAAACATGTAAAAATTAGATTGTATGTTAGAAGAGTGGAAAATATTTTGCTTTACTGAACAAGGTAATAGATTTGATTTATAAAATAAAACCGCATGTCCATTACAAGAAATTGTGCGAACAAGAAAATATGTTGTGCTAACAAAATAGTATCGTGTGTGCACAAGTTAATATCTTGTGCGCACAAGCTATTATGTTGTGCCAACAAGATAGTAAGTTGGGCGCACATGATTATGCTCAAGATCAGTGATATGCAAACAAGTATCTTGTGCAAACAGGATAATATCTTGTGCGCACAAGATATTAAGTTGTGCCAACAAGATATTTGTGCGCACAAGCTATTATGTTGTTCGCATACGATGTGCGCACAAGATAGTATCTTGTTCGCAAAACATATTTAAATAAATTGCATGTCCCTTAAAGGGTTCCGTAAGAAATACATTAATTATTTTAATACGTATTCCGTGTTTTATAAGTACTTTCGTCAAATAATATCACTTATTTGCAGGTTACTGTTGACAAAAATGAGTATTTTAACAATGTACTGAACAATTTAAAAGGGACTGCTATTGATGGACTGAAGGATTTAAGGAAGTCCTATAGCAAATCTAAGTAAGTAGCAAAAAGTGCAAATGACTATGATATCAGTATGGTTATAAATATATCAAAATTCAACTAGACATAATTTGCAACACGGATTGTCTGCTTGCGTAAAAATATCGTATACTCAGAAATACATTTCTGGCACACCAGATAAGGAAATCCGTGGTTTTTGCCTGGGATCGAAATTATTATCTTACCCAGGTTTTAAAAGCCAGGGTAAAAATTCTTTTCTTACCCAGGTTTTAAAAGACAGGGTAAAAATCGAAAAGCCTAACGTGCTCGATATGCACTTACCCGCCGTTATGGTTGACGTCACAACACCACACTTGACGTCACTAAACATCACAATATGGCGGAAGACAGCTACTGAAATGACGTCCAGAAATGAAAGGAATGCAAGAAAAAGAATCTTACATGGGTGCGATGGGGTGAAAAAAAAATCCGTCCCTCGGGATCAAAGACCGGCATCACTCGGCAGGCCTCGTGATGCTGGACTGTGGAACGGATTTTCTATCCATTCCTCACCCCATGTAAGACACTGAACTTCGAAGAAGTTTGGAGGGGGGATATTGGTTTGGCCGTGTCCGATTGTCCGTGCGTCAGTCTGTCCTTTACGCCTTTATAAGAGAACTGCTTGAGCTAGGAACTTGAAATTTTATATATGGCTTTAGTACGAAAAATAAGCAAACGCGCATTTTTTTCTGTCTGACCTAGCAAAGTTATGCCCCATATTCTACTCTGTCATAATGACAATAGGAAAAAATGTAAAAACAGCTTCAGTTAAGATTTTGTTATTTAGCACATTACTTAGGATCAATGTTTAGATGACCTGATTAATTTTTGAGCGAATTCCATGAAATACTGACCAAGTTATGCCTCTTCTCAGCTGTGCCATTATAACAATAGCAAAAGATATTCAACACTATATCTTGTGAACCGCTTCAGCTTGGATTCTGATACTTGGCATTTGGCTTTCGGTCAATGTTTAGAGAGAAATAGTGAGTTATGCGACTTGTTCGACTCCACCATTAAAACAATAGAAAAATGTTAAGTAATGCTTAAGCTATTATGATACTGATATTTGCCAGATGACTAAGAATCGGTGTTTAGATAACCTGATTAACTTTTGAGCGGATTCCATGAAATATTGACCGCGCAATGCCCCTTTTTGATACGACCATAGCTTGTCAAGACGATATCTTGAGAACCGCTTATTCTAGGATTCTGAAATTTGGCATATGTCTCACCTTTCTACTTGACAATATTTATATTAGATTCGGTACTAAGTTATTTAGACAATTTTTTGGCATTCCGGTGGGTACTAATTGCGCACCTCTTGTGGCTGATCTGTTCTTGTATTGTTATGAAAGAGTCTTCATGTTGTCGCTTTCCATTGATAATCAATCTGAAATTATTGAAGCTTTGAGCTCCACTTCTAGATATTTAGATGATTTATTAAATATTGATAATACCTATTTCGATGGTTTGATCAGTCAGATTTACCCCCCCAGAGCTTCAGTTAAATTAAGCAAATTCTTCTGATACAGAGGCCCCGTTTTTTTATTTACATCTATCTATTGTAGATGGGTTTCTTTCGTGCAAAATTTATGATAAACGCGATGACTTTGATTTTGAGATTGTACATTTGCCTTTTTCAGATGGTGAGGTTCCTCGTGTGCCATCCTATGGCGTTTATATTTCGCAATTTATTCCATTTGGATAGAGTGTGTAGTCATGTAACTGACTTCAACACTCGTAATAAATTATTTACGCTAAACTTCTTAATCAGGGTTATCGGTACCATAAACTACGCAAAGCCTTTTCAAAATTTTATAGACGCCATTCTGATTTAATTTCAAAATTCAATATTGGACTTAAATCTCTTCTGCAACAAGGTCTATCGGAACCCGAATTTTATGGTGACGTCAGAAAAATATATAACCGCAATGACTTCAGCACCCAGTTTCGTAAAATCAATCTCCGATATAAAAAGATTGGGTACAACATGGATGTTATACGACATACTGCATGCATGGTAGTTAACCCAATCACTGTCGGCAAATTTGCTTCCCTCTTTAATTGCACGCCGGTGGGTCATGCCTCAGATTCTATGACGGTTCCAACGTAAAGGCTTATTGAGAATAAGAGAGATCTAATTCAAGGTAATGTTGGTTGGTACCTGATGCTCTGTCTCTGGTCGAGCCCATCGGAGTCTAACTGTTGGTTTTCTTTTGCTCGAGCATTTCAGTGGTTTCTTGCTTTCGAGTCCTCACCGTTGTGTCATCTCTGTGGTTCCTCGATTATTTGTGTTCACGGAGATGTAGCACTGATGAGTTAGGAGGTAGGGGGCCTTCATGCGGACTGAACGGGTTGTTTGTCTGGGTCGCGACGGTAGTAAGGGCGAGGATTGTGGCCACATAAAATCGACTTAAGTCACCCGGTCGAAATCTTTCCACTGACCGTTCCATGGCGGTTCTTCTGTGGCGATTTATTTATGTTGTTGTTTGTTACTTACTGTGTGTATCACTTGTGTCTTTTTATTTTGGATGGCCATATGACCATTTTGTGGGAAAGTAACTGTCCTTATGGCCTTCCTTAATTTAGGTTTCCATTATGGTCTGGTCGCTTTATGTTTGTGGTTCTTTCCCTTTGGTGTATTTGGTGGGTGGAGTAAGTTAATTGTATCGATTCCTGATCTTTGTTTTACTTCTACTTAGGATCAAAATTCAGATGACCTGATTAACTTTTGAGCGGATACCATAAAATACTGACCGAGTTATGCCCCGTTTTCGACCCTGCCTTTTATTGCAATAGAAAAAGCTTGCAAATCCGATATCTCGAGCATCACTTGAGCTTGGATTCTGATATTTGGCATATGGCTTGGATAAATAGTCTGATGACCTGCTTAACTATTGAGCCAATCCCATGAAAAACTACCGAGTTATCCCCTTTTTCGACTTTTCCATTATAACAAGAGACAACTCTTGTCAACACAATATCTTGAGAAACGCCTGAGCCACAATTCTGAAATTTCACATTTGACTTAACATAAATGTTATACGACCGACTGCATGCATGGCAGTTAACCGAGTTAACCGTTTTGTCTAAATCGCGACGGAAGTAAGGGCAAGGATTGTGGCCACGTAAAATCGATTTAAGCCCCCCTGTGGAAATCTTCCACTGACCGTTCCAAGGCGGCTCTTCTGTGGCGATTTATTTATGTTGTTGTTTGTTACTTACTGTGTGTATCACTTTTGTCTTTTCATTTTGGATGGCCATATGGCCATTTTGTGGGAAAGTACTGTCCTTATGGTCTTCCTTTGTTTAGGTTTCCATTATGGTCTTGTCGCTTAATGTTTGTATTTCTTTCCCTTTGGTGTCTTTTATGGGTGGAGTAAGTTAATTGTATCAATTCCTGATCTTTGTTTTACTTCTACTTTGCTTCCCTCTTTAATTGCACGCCGGTGGGTCAGGCTACAGATTCTTTGACGGTTGCAGTGAAAAAGCTTATTGAGAATTAGAGAGATCTAATTCAAGGTAATGTTGGCTGGTGCCTGATGTTCTATCTCTTGTCGGGCCCATCGGAGTCTAACTGTTGGTTTTCTTTTGCTCCAGCATTTCAGTGGTTTCTTGCTGGCGAGTCCTCATCGTTGTTTTATCTCTGAAGTTATTTGATTATTTGTGTTCACGGAGATGTTGCACTGATAAGTTGGGAGGCCTTCATGCGGACTAAATAAATTATTTAAGGGCGAGGATTGTGGCCACGTAAAATCGATTTAAGCCCACCCCCCCCCCCCCTCGTTTCCGCTGACCGTTCCAAGGCGGTTCTTTTGTCGCGGTCGCGGTCGCGGTCGCGGTTTATTTTTTGTTATGGCTTGTCTTTTGGTTTTTGTGTCGCTTAAATTGTTCTAGTTTGGATAGCCTACTGGCCATTTTGTAGGAAAGTAGCTGTCCTTTTGGCTTTCCGCTATTGGTGTTTCCATTAAGTCTGTTGTTTCGGGTTGTTTCGGCTCCACTATGTTAACACGCTTAAGCAGGAGCTTGGTGGTACTAAGGCCTATGAACTTCAGCCTTTAGCTGAAGAGAGAGCTATAGTAGATAAACATGTTTGTCTTTCAGCCACCAAGTTTGCTGTGTGTGTTAAAGAAGGCCAAGACAAGCTTCCTACGCTATACTGGTTACCAAAACTTCATAAAAAAACTTTACAAAGCACGGTTTATTGCAAATTCTAGCTCTTGCACTACCACTGAACTTTCTAAATTATTAACTTCCTGTCTTACTGCTATTAAAACGCATGTAATTAAATATTTTGATAAAGTAGAAGTAAAACAAAGATCAGGAATTGATACAATTAACTTACTCCATCCATAAAAGACACCAAAGGGAAAGAAATACAAACATTAAGCGACCAGACCATAATGGAAACCTAAACAAAGGAAGGCCATATGGACAGTTACTTTCCCACAAAATGGCCATATGGCCATCCAAAATTAAAAGACACAAGTGATACACACAGTAAGTAACAAACAACAACATAAATAAATCGCCACAGAAGAGCCGCCTTGGAACGGTCAGTGGAAGATTTCCACTGGGGGGCTTAAATCGATTTTACGTGGCCACAATCCTCGCCCTTACTTCCGTCGCGATTTAGACAAATAATTTGTTCAGTCCGCATGAAGGCCTCCTAACTCATCAGTGCAACATCTCCGTGAACACAGAAATCAAAGAACCACAGACTCGACAGCAAGAAACCACTGAAATGCTGGAGCAATAGAAAACCAACAGTTAGACTCCGATGAGCAGTCTTTGAAAGATCAGGAAGAAATCTGTTTTGGTCTATAAAAAATTCGTATGAGGTTTTAAATAAATTGAAATCTAGACATTTTCGTGCTTCTAGTCTGTCTACCTACGATTTTTCCACTCTTTACACTACACTTCCTCATAATCTTACAAAAGAAAAGCTTAATGATTTAATTGAATGGGCTTTTCACAGAGAAGATTCTCTCTATCTTGCATGTAATGTCAGAAATGCATTTTTCACTTCTAAAGAGCATAAGAATTATACACTTTGGTCATGTCAGAAAGTGTGTGATGCCCTCACCTTTCTACTTGACAATATTTTTATTAGATTCGGTACTAAGTTATTTAGACAAATTGTGGGTATTCCGATGGGTACTAATTGCGCACCTCTTGTGGCTGATCTGTTCTTGTATTGTTATGAAAGAGACTTCATTTTGTCGCTTTCCATTGATAACCAATCTGAAATTATTGAAGCTTTTAGCTCTACTTCTAGATATTTAGATGATTTATTAAATATTGATAATACCTATTTTGATGGTTTGATCAGTCAGATTTACCCCCTAGAACTTCAGTTAAATAAAGCAAATTCTTCTGATACCGAGGCCCCGTTTTTGGATTTACATCTGTCTATTGTAGATGGATTTGTTTCGTGCAAAATTTATGATAAACGCGATGACTTTGATTTTGAGATTGTAAATTTTCCTTTTTTGGATGGTGATGTTCCTCGTGCGCCATCCTATGGCGTTTATATTTCGCAATAAATTCGATTTGCTAGAGTGTGTAGTCATGTAACTGACTTCAACACTCGTAATAAATTATTAACGGCTAAACTCCTTAATCAGGGTTATCGGTAACATAAACTACGCAAAGCCTTTTCAAAATTTTATAGACGCCATTCTGCTTTAATTTCAAATTTCAATGTTGGACTTAAATCTCTTCTGCAACAAGGTCTATCGGAACCCGAATTTTATGGTGACTTAGTATATAAATTCAGAAAAATATATAACCGGAATGACTTCAGCACCCAATTTCGTAAAATCACTCTTCGATATAAAAAGATTGGGTACAACATGGATATTATACGACAGACTGCATGCATGGTAGTTAACCCAATCACGGTTGGCAACTTTGCTTCCCTCTTTAATTGCACGCCGGTGGGTCAGGCCTCAGATTCTATGACGGCTCCAACGAAAATTTGAGAGATAATGTTGGTTGGTGGCTGATGCTCTGTCTCTGGTCGGGCTCATCGGAGTCTAACTGTTGGTTTTCTTTTGCTCCAGCATTTCAGTGGTTTCTTGCTGTCGAGTCCTCACCGTTGTCTCACCTCTGTGGTTCTTTGATTTTTGTGTTCACGGAGATGTTGCACTGATGAGTTAGGAGGCCTTCATGCGGACTGAACAAATTATTTGTCTAAATCGCGACGGAAGTAAGGGCGAGGATTGTGGCCACGTAAAATCGATTTAAGCCCCCCAGTGGAAATCTTCCACTGACCGTTCCAAGGCGGCTCTTCTGTGGCGATTTATTTATGTTGATGTTTGTTACTTTCTGTGTGTATCACTTTTGTCTTTTGGTTTTGGATGGCCATATGGCCATTTTGTGGGAAAGTAACTGTCCTTATGGCCTTCCTTTGTTTAGGTTTCCATTATGGTCTGGTCGCTTAATGTTTGTATTTCTTTCCCTTTGGTGTCTTTTATGGGTGGAGTAAGTTAATTGTATCAATTCCTGATCTTTGTTTTACTTCTACTTTGTATTGTTTTCCTTTTACTGTATCTGATGGGAGATGTGGGTTGATTGTATCGATTCCTGATCATTGCCTCCACTTCTATATTAGATTCAATATTCGGATGACCTGGTTAACTTTTGAGCGAATACCATAAAAACTGATCGAGGTATGTCCTTTTTTCGACTCTGCCATTATAACAACATAAAAAGATTGTCAAAACGATATCTTTAGAACAGCTTGAGCAAGGATTCCGATACCTGGTATAGGATCAATTTTCTGATGACCTGATTAAATTATGAGCGAATACCAACTGCAATAATGAGTTTCTGATATTTAGGACGAATGTTCATATGACCTGATTATTTTTTTAGCAAATACCACGAACTGATCAGGTTATGCCCCTTTTTCTATCCTGTCATTATAACAATGGAAAAGAAAGTTTCAATATGATATCATGAATACCTCTTGAGCTAGGGTTTTGATGTTTCGCGTACTGCATAGCATAAATGTTTAGATGACTTGATTTACTTTTGAGCGAATTCCATTGAATATTGACTGAGGTATGCCCTTTTTCCGACTCTGCTGTAACGTTATAGCAATCGAAAACATCTAGTCAACACGTATTTTGTTATTACGATATCCAGAGAGCCACTTGAGCTAGGATGCCGATATTTGGCATACAGCTTAGGGTCAATTTTTAAACAACATGATTACCTTTTGGGGCAATTCCGTAAAATATTGATAAGTTATGCCCCTATTCATTAGTGTTTTATCATTTTATTATAACATCAGGGAAAACCTTGTCAACATGACATCTAGAGATAAGCTTGAGCTAGGATCCTGAAATCTAGAATATTGATCTGGTTAATGTTAAGATGTCCAGATTAACTTTTTACCGAAGTATGTAAAATATTAACAGCGCTATTCCCTTTATGTCCTCCCTTTATGTCCGCTTCTCCTTTTGTTTGTTTTTAAAACTAGACAACCCGACCCCTCGCCCCACCCTGATTTTTTTTTCAGATTTGAATGTTTTGTCAAAATTGACTTACTGTAGAGCTTAAATTTAAGAGTTGTAGGGTTTATAGTTGTGTGGCGGCCTTAAAAATTCTCCCGGCCATACATCATAGTGTAGTTTATATTTTCTGCCCTTTTGAATCATTGATTCCATTGTTGAATTTTGAAAATATTTGAGGGTCACTGATGAGGCCTAATTGGCCGAAACTAGCTAGTGTGGTCCAGAAAACATGTACACTCCATATTTTCCAGTTCTATGATGTGTTCCTTGCTTCCAAAGGATAACCCTTTCTAGATCATATTTGTACTTGAAAAGTTATTCACGTATTTTGAAATGATGATTGTACCGCATGCTTTCATTGAGCCGAGTGCTTTGACACTCAGGCATACTGTTTTGTTTTCTGAATCCCCATCTCCTATTATAGCTCACCTGGGCTAAAAGCTGCAGGATAGCTTATAGTATGGTGGGTCGTCCGTCGACAGTGCGTCGTCTTCCGTACGTCTGTCCGTCGTCTGTCCGTCCACACATTTGACCAGTTATATCTCTGCAACCTGCTGGTTGATCTCAAGGATTTCTCATCTGTAGCATGCCTCTTGTGGGGCATTGATGATATGAGCTTATTGTCAAAACTGAATGAAAACTTTGGTTGCTATGATAGCAACCACAAGGTCCCGTGGACTAACAATGGGAAAATTATTACCATTACCGTAGGGACTTCAGTCTTGATTGGATCTTTCAGAAACTTATATGTAAGATGAGTTCGAAAACTAGCGATGTCAGCCCATTATTCATATAGTTACGTCCCCTTGATTATTGAAAATGTCTATGTATGGCCTGGTCATAACCGTAGCCCTTTCAGTTTGATTGGATCGTCTTGATAAACATATAAGTAAGTAAGCTTGGATCTGTTCGAAAACTATCGATGTCGGTTGTGTACCGATGGAGTTTATGTTCCTACTTCGCTGAAAATGCTTATTTTAGACATCACCGTAGCCCCTTCAGATTTAATCGGCTCTTCTCTTGAAACATACATACAAGTAAGTCAGGGATAAAAGCTTGAATGAATTCAAATACTTGTGAGGTCGGCCTATATATCATAGAGTTACGTCCATTTGATTGCAAAAAGTCCCTATTTTTGACCGTGTCATCACCAAAGCCAATTCATTTTTTATCGAATCTTCTGGAAATCAACATATAAGTAAGTCAGAGATACAAGCGCGAGAGAGTTTGAAAACTGGTTAGTTCGGCATATATATATATATATATATATATATATATATATATATATATATATATATATATATATATATATATATATATATATATATATATATATATATATATATCATAGAATTAGACCCCTTCGATTGCAGAAAATGCCTATTTTGCCCTTGTCCTTCAGATTTTATCGGATATTCTTGAAACTAAAATGTAAGTACGTCAGGGACGAAAGCTCGGACGAAGTCGAAAACTGATGAGGTTGGAATAATTTTCATCATAGAGTAACGTCCTTGTGTTTGCAGAAAATGTCTGTTTTACCGTATTGTCACCGTAACCCCTTCAGTTTTTTTATAAAATCTTCCTGAAACATACATGTAAGTAATACAGCGAGACAAGTTGGGTTCGGAAACTGATGAGATTCGCTTTAATATTTAGCATAGAGTTTTAGCATACAACTGATTGCAGACAATACCTATTTTCGACGTTGTCAACACCGTAGCCCCTTCAGTTTTATTAGAGTCTGTTGTTTCATGATTTTGTTTCTTTTCCTTTGGTGTCTCTGATGGGCGCTGTGGGTAAATTGTATCGATTCCTGATCATTGCCTCCACTTCTTTTTCATCGGATCTTCTTGAAACTTGCAAATAGGTATGTCAGGGATAAAAGCTCGGATTAGTTCAAAAACTGGTGAGGTCGGCTTAATTATTATAGCGTTACGTCCCTTTGATTGCAGAAAATGCCCATTTTTGACCTTTGCATCACCATAGCCCTTTCAGTTTCATCGGAAATTCTTGCAACTTTCGTGTACGTCAGTCAGGGATAAAACCTCAGACGAGTTTCGGAGTTTGAAAACTGTTGAGGTCGGCCTATTCATTATAGATTTACATGGCCTGGATTGCAGAAAATACCAAAGTTTGAGTTGTCATCTCCGTAACCCCTTCAGTTTTTATCGGCTATTCTTGAAACTCACATATATGTAGATAAGAGATATAAACGTCGACGAATGAGTTCGAAAACTGGCGAGATCGGCCTATATATCATAATGTTACATCCCTTTGATTGCAGAAAATGCCTATTTTATGCCTATTTTGGCCTTGTCATCACTGTTGCACCTTTGGTTTTCATCGAATCTTCTTAAAACTTACATATAAATAAGTCAAGCATAAAAGCTCGGACGAGTTCGAACACTGTCGATGTAGGCCTATAACAGTAGAGTAATAGAGTCACTGATGAGGCCTAATTGGCCGAAACTAGCTAGTCTGGCACAGAAAACATGTGCACCCCATATGTTCCAGTTCTGTGGTGTAATTCTTGCTTCCAAAGGATAACTCTTTCTAGAACATATTTATGTCTCATCTCTGGCTGTAAACGCCCATTTTGGACACTGTCACCACCATAAGTCCTTTAGCTTCGTATCTTCTTCAAACTGATGCATATTAATGTTGGGCATAACAGCTTGTATGAGCTCGAAAACTTGCCAGGTGAGGCAGTCTGTCTTTGAGTTATGTCCCTTTGTTTATTTAAATTGTCTATTTTTGACAATCTTATCACCATAAGTCCTTAAGATTTGAACGGATCTTCCTGAAACTTACATATAAGTGAGGGAAGAGGGAAGCAAAATTGTCAACCGTGATTGGGTTAACTACTATGCATTCAGTCTGCCATATAACATATATGTTGTACCCAATCATTTTATATCGAAGAATGATTTTACGAAATTGGGTGCTGAAGCCGTTAAATATTTTTCTCTGAAATATATACTAAGTCACCATAAAATTCGGGTCTGTCATTCAAATCTATTTATGATTTTTCCACCGTTTACACTTCACTTTCTCATAAACTTATAAAAGAAAAACGTAATCATTTAATGAATGGACATTTCATTGGGAAGATGCTCTCCATCTTGAATGTAATGTAACAAAATGTTTTATCAAATTGTACTTTATGGTCATGTCAGAAAGTGTGTGAAGCTATCACCTTTCTACTTGACAATATTCACATAAGATTTGGTACTAAGCTATTTAGAAAAATTGTTGGTGTTCCGATGGGTACAAATTGCGCACATCTTGTGGCTGATTTGTTCTTGTTTTGTTATGAAAATGACTTCATGGTGTCCCTTTCCGTTGAAAACCAATCTGAACTCATTGAAGCCTTTAGCTCCAGTTCTAGATATTTGAATGATTTATTAAATTATTAAATTTTGACAATAACTATTTAGATGGTTTATCAGACCAATATACACTCCCACCCCCACCCCCACCCCCACCCCCACAACCCCAGAACTTTTCATTTAAATAAAGCACATTATTCTGGTACCGTGGCCCCGTTTTTGGATTCACATCTAACTATTGTAGATCGGTTTGTTTCTTGCAAAATTTATGAAACGCGGATGATTTTGATTTTGAGATTGTAAATTTTCCTTTTTTGGATGGTGATGTTCCCCGTGCGCCATACTATGGCGTTTATATTTCGCAATTAATTCGATTTGCCAGAGTGTGTAGTCATGTAACTATCTTCAACACTCGTAATAAATTGTTAACTGCTAAACTTCTTAATCAACTTTATCGGTACCATAAACTACGCAAAGCCTTTTCAAAAGTTTATAGACGTCATTCTGATTTAATTTCAAAATTCAATATTGGACTTAAATCTCTTCTGCAACAAGGTCTATCGGAACCCGAATTTCATAGTGACTTAGTATATAAATTCAGAAAAATCTATAACCGCAATGACTTCAGCACCCACTTTCGTAAAATCATTCTTCGGTAGAAAAAGAATTGGATAGAACAAAAATGTTATACGACAGTCTGCATGCATGGTTGTTTACCCAATCACGGATGACTAGTTTGCTTTCCTTTTTAATTGCACGCCGGTGGGTCAGGCCTCAGATTCTATGACGGTTCCAGCGTAAAGGCTGACTGAGAATTAGAGAGATCTAATTCAATGCAATGTTGGTTGGTGTCTGATGCATTGTCTCTGGTTGGGCCCATCGGAGTCTAACTGTTGGTTTTCTTTTGTTCTGGCAATTCAGTGGTTTCTTGCTGTCGAGTCCTCACCGTTGTTTCATCTCTGTGGTTTTTTGATTTTTTGTGTTCACGGAGATGTTGCACCGATGAGTTAGGAGGCCTTCATGCGGACTTATTTGTCTAATTCGCGACGGAAGTAAGGGCGAGGATTGTAGCCCCGTTAAAATCGATTTAAGCCCCACCCCCAGTGGAATTCATTTCACTGACCGTTCCAATGCGGTTCTTCTGTCGCGGTTTAAATTTGGTTATGGTTTGTCTTTGAGTGTTTGTATCGCTTACATTATTTTGCTTTGGATAGCCAATGGGCCATTTTGTGGGAAAGTAACTGTCCTATTGATGTTTCCATTAGGGTCTGTTGTTTCATGTTTGTGTTTCTTTCGTTTTGGCGTCTCTGATGGGAGCTGTAGGTTAATTGTATCGATTCCTGTTTTTGCCTTCACTTCTTTTTTGAAGCCCGAAAACGCCTGGGTTTCAATTTATTTAAAACTCCATTAGAATTTGTATAGACAAAACAGATTTCTCCTTGATCTTTCAAAGACTTGTTGCAATATTTAATCATATGTGTTTTGATGGAAGTAAAACATGAAGTTACTAATTTGGAGAGTTTTGTGGTACAAGAACTTAAATATGCAATAAACAGTGCTTTGTATGACCTTTTACGAAGCTTAGGTAACGTAGGAAGCCTGTCTTGGCCTTCTGTAACACATCAAGCAAACTTGGTGGCTGAATAACAAATGTGGCCATCAACTACAGCCCTCTCTTCAGCCAAAGGCTGCAGTTCATAGGTTTTAGAACCTCCCAAGATTTTGCTGAAGTATATTAACATATTGGAGCCATCAAACAACGACCATTTTGTTAGCGGCCTTGTCTGCTGGAGCCAAAACAAAATTTCTTATGAAATTCTTGAATACTTAGTTTAAGGTGACGTAAAGACGTCTTAGGCTTTGGAGGTAATAAGTTCGTATTTTCAGAGTAGAAAGAAATGCGTTTGTTCACTAGTTTCAGAATATTGCGTTTCAATTCTTTGAGAGCTTTATGCTCAACATACTCTCTTTACGCCACCGTTTACGAAATGCGTCCAATGCAGCAGTGATTTCATCTCTGCACTTATTGAAACTAACTTTAGAAGGAAATCGATAATTGGGTCCTTAAGAAATTATATTTCGTATCCTAGAATAAGGAATAATGTTTTAAATTTTTATTTTTTAAACCTGTGTTGTTGGTACTCATAAGAACGGCCTCGGCGAGGCGGTTCTAATGAATACCCACACCACAGTTTTTATAACTATCCTTCAATTATCACAAAATACTTACCTTATTTGTTGCTCCGAGGGCGACTCAATAGAAAACCAGCCTAACTTATTTCTGGGTGAGATCGATCTCTACTCATTGGTTGTTATTGCCCTCTAGAATGATACACTTGGACCAACACTGTTCCAGTGTCATTAGCCCAGAACTGAACAAGCCAGGCTTCTTGTCTCTAACCCATTCCTCAACTGCCGCCACTACTTCTTCGTTGGACCGGAAATGACATCCACGGATATCCTTTTTCAAGTTAGGGAATAGGAAATAGTCACTAGGAGCTAAGTCCGGAGAATAGGCGGGGTGCGGTATTAGCTCGTACCCATTCCCCTCAACAATATCCATTGCTTGTTTTTATTTCGTTTGCTGAGGGACTCTGGACCAAGGTTGACTATTTGAACACATGCAGCCTCATTAACTCATATAGCTGATTGCATATGCCATGTAATTTCATAGACAACAACAGTTTTTGAACAAAATATTAATTTCCACCTTTTTATATGAAAACAAAAGTGACCAAACTGTCTCAACATTTAAATGAATTACAAGCCCCTAATGCTAAATTAAAGTTTCAGTGCAATAGGCCCACTGGTTTGTGACAAAGATGAGGATTTTTACCATATATGGTAATGATGGCCATCTCGGTCATGTGACCTGTACCAGTTCAATAAAATCTCATTTCTTTCATCCCATTAAAACTTCATATGATTTGACTTTCATTTGTCTAGCAGTTTTAATGAGTATAATGTTTTATTGTTGATGTCTGAGTGACCTCGGTTCAAGATCAAGCGGTGACCTTAACCTTTGATACTCATTTAGTTTCATTTACTTATTCAGTTGACTGCATACACTACTTTAAAGTTTACAGGCAACAGTGGTTTCTAAAAAATAAGCAATGTCCAGTTTTTCCCATATAAAAGCATCTGCAACCAAATCTGATCTTGATGTTAATTGTGTCAAGTCAACTGAGAATCATCATTTGAACAAATTATGGTGGGGCCCAGACACTTTCACTACATACCAAGTTTCAAAGTAATTGGACAATTGGTTCATTGGAAAAATGATTTTCAAGTATTTTACAATATATGCGCATAGGGGTGATATAGGTCATGTGACAATACTCAAATTAGTTGATGTTCATTTCCTTGATCCTTAAAGTTTTTATATGAAATTTGGTTACAGATGGCCGAGTGGTTTTTTAGTAAAATAATTCATATCTGAATGAACTTGCGCCAAAGTCAAGGAATGACCTTGACCTTGAATACTCAAGTAGTTTCATAAACCGATTATGCTAACTGCATATACAAATTCTTAGATACAGGCACCAATACTGGCGAAATATACGCGATTGTGACTGCTTTTTGTTGTTGTTTTTTTTTTCATACAAAAGCCTGTGTTACCAAATTTGATCTTGGCGTAAAATAGGTCAATGTCATTTAGGATTATCATTTGGGCCCCGTCAAGCGATTTTGGTACTTATCGCCTATGCGAGCAGCGATGGTTCAGGCGAGCCTGCGCATCCGCGCAGTCTCACCAGAACCTTCGCTGCTCGCTCATACAAGCAGTGAATGAAGAGGAACCTTCAGACAGAAAACCATATCCCTGGCCCCTCTGTATGGCTTGGCATGCGCAGTTAAAATTTGTCATGACGGAATGCTCGAAGACACAAATTCGCTTGGCGGGGCTCATTTGAACAAACTATGTGCTCGACAACTCATTACTTCATATCAAGTTTCAGGGTAATTGACCCATTGGATCAGGAGAAAGAGGTTTTTGATGTGTTTTCAACATATATGGGTGTGGCAGACATATTGGTCATGTATCAAAAATCGTATTGATAAATTTACATTGCCTTTTTCCTAAAAGCTTTCATATGAAATTTGAATGCAAATGACTTAGTGGTTTCTAAGAAAATTTAGTTTTCATATTGATATGCCCTTGACCTTGAATAATCCTGTAGTTTCAGTTACTCATTGATTGTTTGAATTGTGGTTAAACGTCCCAGTCAACACTATTTATACCTTTTTGGAGACATTTAGCTAACTGCATGGTAGCTCAGTGGTTACTGCACTTGCCTATGATCCTAGAGGCCTCCGGTGCGATTCCCGGCAGCGGTAATTAAACTGAGATTTCCGAACATGTCGACTGGCATCATTTGCAGAGATGATCGGGACGTTAACTGGATGCCCCCTGTGTAGGGCGAACCATCCAGCGTGCAGGTAAAAAGGTCCCTACCGTAATAACATGATTACTTTCCATCCTGCAAACCTGGAGTGTATGTAATGTACACCTGCCGAATGTAATGCACAGCTGCCGCAAATGGCTGCGAGGGCGTAGGCAGAACACGAAGGAAAAGAAAGAAAAGAGAGACATCTACCAGTTTTCTGATGAAAGGCTTGAATAATTGCTGAAACATATACGGTTCAAACGTTTCCCATTCCCATCCAAACGTCTGTGTGATCAAATTTGATCTTGGCGTAAAATAGGCCAAGGTCATCCAAGTGTCATCATGTAAACAAATTATGATGGGCTCGTGTGCCAAATGCTACTTGCCAAGTTTCATTGCAATGGGCCCTCTGGTTGTAGAGGAGAAGATTTTGAAGTATTTTACCTGATATGGGCATGGCGTTCATTTTTGTAATTTGACCTGGACCCCATGAACAAACGTTCGTTCCCACATCTCATGAGTGGTTCATGTGACTTCAGTCGGTGGTTTCAGAGGAGAAGCTGTTTGAACAGACCAATGACGGACAGGCAGACAGACAGATGGAGCCTTACCATACTTTAAGTTCAGTTCTGAGCGAAGGCTCGGGTGAATTAAAACGTGCAGTTTGAGGGCTAAAATATAAATCAAAAACCATTGCCCACAGTTTTCCTATTCACACCGGAAGCGCTCCGCACTTTCAACTTTTTCTTCTTTCTCTAGACATCTACTGGATATTCAAATCATGGTTCATTGGCACATGCGCTCTTTGGGATTAAGCAAGTTATCGTTTGATGGGTGCATTCGCTGTTGGTAAAATTAACATAGGGCAAGCCGCCAGGTATCTTATATTTGTGGCAGTGCTCACGGTACAAATTTCTAATACCATGGTATTTTGCTAAGAAATATCAATTGATGGGAATGATTAAAGGTGTGTTATAGTATGTTCTGTCATTTTTATGACCAATTCATATATATTTAACGCCAAACTGTTTTACGGTCGCAATTTCGTTTTATATATTCGATATTTTTGACCTTAAAAACGCCGATTTACCCCCCCCCCCCTCCAACTGACAATTTTCATAACAGGTATCCCCTACTGTAAATACTTTGGCTCACATCTAACCCTTGTCCTGCTAATCCCGGATATGCCTTATCTTTGAAACAATGTAGATCCAGATCAGATGGCTTCTGACGAAGCCATCTGATCAGGATCTACATTGTTTGCCATTCAGATTGTGAATGTGTTGCAATAATTTGCATCAAGTAATCTGATTGGTTGATAATCGGTAGTGGGTGTGGCATATATGAATATTCAGCAGAACAAGGGTTAAAAATTGTATGCTTGTGTTTCAGGTGGAGTACAACGCCATCGACGGTGAATGCATATTACAGTCGTATCAAGAACGCCATAAGTATGTCATTACAGTGTATTTTATTGTGTCAGCAGCCACCCACTTTCTTATAGATCCTGGCTTACTTAATTACATCTCCATCAAAAACAGTTGTTCCTTTATAAGGCATTCATCATCCATTGTGTGTCATCCCACAAATTTCCACATAATCGTCTTTGTAACAACAAATAAAAATGTCCCGTGTTGTTCTTTGGTTGACAATCTATTATAATACCATTACTATATACTAACTCTGATTGGCAAGATAGCATGACGATTGGCGGACATTTTGGCAATATGCAAGTTAAAACCAACTTCATATTACGACAGACATGCACGCCTGGTAGTTAACGCAATCAAGGTTCATAAGTGCTTCGCTCTTTAATTACACGCCGGCGGGTCACGCCTGAGATTCTATGACGGTTCCAGCGTAAATGCTTCCCTAAAGTTTTAGGTAATGTCCTTTGGAACATGTACCTGATTATGTGTGTCTGATCGGATCCACCGGAGTCTAAATCTTGAGTTTCTATTGCTCCAGCATTTTCCAGCATTTCAGTGATTTCATGCTGTCGAGTCCTCACCGTTGCTTCATCTTTGTAACCGATTGATTTAAAGTCCTCGGAGATGTAGCATTGAAGAGTTCGGAAGCATCCATGCGGACTGAACAAATTATTTGTCTAAACCACGACAGACATAAGGGCGAGGAGTGTGGCCAAGTAAAATCGATTAACCCCCCTCCCCCAGTTAAATACTTTTGCTGACCGTTCCAAGGCGTGTTTCTGTCATGGTTTATTTATATTATAGTTCGCCTTTGCATGTGTGTATTGCTCATATATTTTATTAAGGAAAGCCATTTGGCCATTTGTTGGGAAAATTACTGTTCTTTTGGCTTTCAGCTGATGATGTTTCCGTTAAGTAATTTTCCCAACAAATGGCTCTGTCTCTGGTTGGGCCCATCGGAGTCTTAACTGTTGGTTTTCTTTTCGCTCCAGCATGTAAGTGGTTTCTTGCTGTCGACTCCTCACCGTTGTTTCATCTCTGTGGCTGATTCATTTTTGTGTTAACGGAGATGTTGCACTGATGAGTTAGGAGGCCTTCATGCGGACTGAACAAATTATTTGTCTAAATCGCGACGTAAGTAAGGGAGAGGATTGTGGCGACGTAAAACCGATTTTAGCCCACACCAACACGTGGAATTTGTTTCGCTGACCGTTCCAAGGCGGTTCCTCCTTCGTGGTTTATTTTTGTTATGGCTTGTCTTTGAGTGTGTGTATCGCTATATTATTTTGCTTTGGATAGCCAATTGGTCATTTGGTGGGGAAGTAATTGTCCTTTTGGCTTCCCGCTAATTATGTTTCCATTAGGGTCTAGTTTTTTCATGTTTGTTTTTCTTCGCCTTTGGTGTCTCTGATGGGAGCTGTGACTGTGGGTTAATTGTATCGGTTCCTTATCATTGTCTTCACTTCTGTATTTCAAAAAGCGTCTCCACATGGTATGCTCGGGAAATGTAGTGAATTGCTACTCAATTATGTAACTTTATGTCAGATCACTTGAGGTAGAATGTATGGGCAAGGGAGCATTGCCGCTAGAGGGCGAGGCATATTTGCCTTATAATTTGGCTGCAGAACGCATGACAAAATCTACAAGAAGTCTTGAGCGACCAGCAAGGACTCATATCAGCAGTCTGATCAGAGTCTTCGCTGATCGCATGTACGTGCTATAGGCTTATATCAATGCAAAGAGACAAAAGCATAAGGTCGTGTCAAAGTGGATGGGTGTGCAGGTTGATTTGAGTCTGTGCTGGTATTCATATATCTTCAGGACCCAGTTGTTCGAAACTAACCATGACATTAGTTATGGTATATCCCCACCCCACCGCCCCGCCCCCACACACACCGACAAAAGGATCATTAAATATGACAAATATGCGTATTTTGTTCTAACTTTTAATCGTAAATATCTGCAATGATGTGACTCATAAACCGGGTTCTAAACAGTCAACGAGCCATCTCATGATCAGTGGTTCAGCCATCGAAGTTTTAACGTCACTAAGTACCTTACAATTGACGCACTGTCATTGTTTGAGCCGTAATACGCTCTCTACAATACATTACATTTCGATAACACATCCGTGAGACATAGTGCCTTTTTTCTTTTTGTTTTACAAATGGACATTTTTCTGATGAATTATTGTGATATTTATCGTATTTTTCCCGCAAACATAGGTTGAGGGTGCTCGTTAGAACCGCCTCATTGAGACGATTCTAACGAGTACCTTCAACCTAAGTCTTGGAGCAGAAATAAGGAAACTAATATATACCCCCATAAACCCCAGATTTCTCTATATAAAGAGGGGTTTCTGGGTGTTCATTTCACGGACTTGTTCATTTGATCAAATCAGAAGTCGCTGTATGTCATGTTGAAAATTAAATAAGCAAATCTGTATGCTAGTTCTGTGAAACTTTAACCCATTTAGTACCAGAAACCCCAAAAATGATACCCTGGCAAACAGTGCAGGTCCAGATCAGACGCCACAGAACGCGGCGTCTGATCAGGGCCTACACTGCTTGCAAAAGGTTCAGCCATTTTCAAAATAAATTTTGAAGAAACACAACCTGACACCCCTAAATTTTGAAATGGACTCCTGCTATATATAAGGAGGAAGAGTCATTTGGTACAAAAAGGGTAAAGTAGAAGTAAAACAAAGATCAGGAATCGATACAATTAACTTACTCTACCCACAAAGACACCAAAGAGAAAGAAATATAACATGAAGCGACCAGACCTTAATGGAAACCTAAACAAAGGATGGCCATTAGGACAGTTACTTTCCCACAAAATGGCCAAATGGCCATCCAAAATAAAAAGACACAAGTGATACACACAGTAAGTAGTAACAAACAACAACATAAATAAACCGCCACAGAAGAACCGCCTTGGAACGGTCAGTGGAAAGAATTCCACTGGGGGGCTTAAATCGATTTTACATGGTCATAATCCTCTCGCCCTTACCTCTGTCGCGGTATACACTAATTTTGTTCCTCTGCACATATGTTGCAATTTTTTTCCTAAATCATTATTCGAAGACAACCGATGAGTGCTAAACTGACATTTTAAAATATTGGAATCCACGCATATTCAACATAAAGTAAAACGATACCGTATTGAATACACGTTTGCACGACAAAATCTGTTGTTAGACGTGCGACCAGCGAAGACTATGATAGGCATGCGCATTCGCTCTCTACTACATATCATCACGTGAACATGTCCGTGAAATGAAGACTCCCTAAATAGAAGTGGAGGCAATGATCAGGAATCGATACAGTTAACCCAAAGCTCCCACCACAGACACCAAAGGGAAAGAAACACAAACATGAAACAACAGACTCTAATGGAAACATCAATAGCAGAAAGCCAAAAGGACAGTTACTTTCCCACAAAATGACCAATAGTCTAAACAAAATAAAATAATATAAGCGACACAAACACCCAAAGACAGCCCATAATAAAAATAAACCCCACCTTATACAGCAAAATCACTGGGGGTTACCGGGGGTATACTTTATCTGCCTTATTTTTCTTAAAACCATAGATTGTGGGTACTCGTAAGGACCGCCTCGTTGAGGCGGTTCTAACGAGCACCCACAATCTATGTTGAAAGCAAAAGTAAAAAAAGATGTTATGATTTTTGCCTCAAATTTGTCATTTTGGACACCATGTTGGACGCCATTATTTCACACGGACATGTTTTCCTAATGTGGGCACGCAAAAGACAAATAAACAAACGTTGTTTTCTTGGTTTGGTTTAAACATATTTTTTGCTCATATACATGTAAGTTACAAGCAAATGTGTTGGGCCACAAGTTCTAACAACATTAATTACGGCCCGTCCCGTACAAAGTACACAAGTATAAGCAATAACAGATGACAGTGAATGCATCAATACAATCACAAAACAGAAAGAATACAACTCTTGCAAATCAGATAAGGAAATCCTGGACCCAACACTGGGATTGAAATTCTTATCCTGCCCAAGTTAACCCACCCAGGGATATGATAACATTACGAAACCACGCCTAAACAAAAACACTGTAACCTTTTCGCCATTGTTAGAAGAAATCCCGCTAAAATTATTGACTGAAACAAATGCATTTATATCCTTTTCTAACGTTTTCGATGCGAGAATATGACGTTACACTGTCTAACGTCAAGGAAATCAACTAGTGATGTCATAAATTGGCAGTTTTAATGACGTCACTCGTCACGCTCTTCCTTGCCGTGATTTGTTGTAGAATAAAACACAGTTATTTTCCATTGCCTATATAGGCGCCCTGTGTTAGAGTAGAGTCTCTTAATTATGTTTCAGTTTTTCCTGCTGGTATCCTACAACCTCCATTCTTTTCAAAGTTTCAGCCAAGGTAAGAGCTTATATTCTCCAAGGTAAGAGCTTATATTCTCTTTCTCTCTCCCATCTCATATTTCCTTTTTCTAAGCTTTTTGCATTTTCTATACAGTTCTTTGAATTCCATTATGTTCTTTGTTTTACTTTCTATAGGTGACTTGAGACAGCTGCGTTCTTAGATTGTGGCCTTTCCTGTGTGACCTTTTCTAACTAGTTTACATGCAGCATCCTGTTTACACTTGTGTGCCATAGTAGTGTTTTTGGCTCTTGCCTTCATGGCGGGCTTTGGCACATTGCCAACCGCCATTACTATAACACACTCGTGCGACACAGTCATTTTTACACAACTCCAAAATGGCTACTTCTCTGACGAAAACCGGTGATACTTTTCTTATTTACCATTACGATAACACACCGTGCGACATTTTTCACATCTCCAAAATGGCTTCTTCGCTGACGAAAACCCGTGCTACTTTTCTACGAACTGCCAACAAAGGTTATGGTGCTAGTTAGAGTCGCCTCATTGATACGGTTTTAACAAGTACCAACGACCTACGTCTTTGAGCAGAAATAAGAAAATTAATCAACTGAGCCAGCGCATGACAAAACCTACAATATACATTTGCGGCCAACGAAGACTCAGTTCAGCCTGCGCATCCGGGCAGTCTGATTAGAGTCTTAGTTTTGCGCTCGAAGGATAGCTAAGGACCCAATGCTTCTTCATGCAGCAAGAGAAGTCTCTGGTTAGACTATATTGATGCGCAGGCTGATCTGAGTCTTCGGTGTGCGCACGTCTTATTGTAGGTTTTGTCGTGCGCTGGCTCAATTCATAGCTGACTTTTGTAGACCCCTCTCATGTATTGCAGGCGTGTTAGACTAGAATCATGAGAGCCAGCTCACGACAAAACCTACAAAAAACACGTGCGCCAATCGAAGACACAGATCAGCCTGCGCATCGACATAGTCTATCCAGTGGCTTCCCTTGCTGCATGAAGGAACATTGGGTCCTTAGCTATCCTTAGAGCGCACGACAAAGACTCTGATCAGACTGCGCGGATGCGCAGGCTCATCTGCGTTTTCGTTGGGGGCACATTATTTATTGTAGGTTTTGTCATGCGTTGGCTCATGATATAGAGTTCGGACTGGAGTCTGGAGTCAAAATTTGGACTAGTTTTTTTGCACACTTAATATGACCTAACATCATAAATGTAATGAGGTATAACAATATGAGTCTGGGTCAAAATCCTCTCATCAGAATTGCCCATTGTTACAAAGCCAAATCAACACACAATAACAAAGGACTAAATTACTTTAAAATTGCATTTATCTCATTTTGTTTTAACCGTTAGAATACAAAATAGAAATGACGGCAATGATCAGGAATCGATACCAGACACCACAGGGAAAGAAACACAAACAAGAAGTAACTAGACACTAATGGAAACATCAATAGTGGAAAGCCAAAAGGACAGTTACTTTCCCACAAAATGGCCAATTGGCGATCAAAAACAAAATATATAAGCGATACTGACACACATTCAAAGAGATGCTGCTCGAAGCGAGTCCCATTTTTATCACAAATTCTAACACAGCGCGCCTATATAGGCAATGGAAAATAACTGTGTTTTATTCTACAACAAATCACGGGAAGTAAGAGCATGACGAGTGACGTCATTAAAAACTGCAAATTTATGACGTCACTAGTCGATTTCCTTGACGATAGACTGTGTAACGTCATATTCTCGCATCGAAAACGTTAGAAAAGGTTATAAATACATGTGTTTCAGTCGATAATTTGAGCGGGATTTCTTTTAACAATGGCAAAACGTTGTGAAAATTTGAAGGAAACAACAGCATTATTGTCGATTTTCAGCGTGTTAGAATCGAAATAGATCAGCTCTACTTTGTGATTTGTTGAGTTATAAATCAGTGTTTGTCGGTCAGTTGTAAGTAGACAAATCACGCGCGCTACGCGCTCGTGATATACTCAACAAATCACAGTTAGAGCTGATCTATTTCTTAAACAAACTTTATGTGGGAAGAAAAAACAGGTAACGGTAGCAGCAGTGAAGTGGGGAGTCTACTCAAATTACCTAGTTTGATCCTATATTATTCAAGACTGTTAGAAGATACCAAGTTCATTTTATCAAATGATCTTATTTTCGGAATGTAAAATGACATACTGTTTGGAGGAAATGACATTCTACATGTAATGTAGCGCGCCTTTATGTACAATGGAAAAGAAATGTGATTTATTGTGCAACACATTACGAAAACACACCTATACAAACACAGTGTAAATTTTATTACGAAGAAACGAAAGTTTTAAGATGAAAAATTGTGATATTTTCTTATAACTACTCAAAACATAGACTGTGTGTATCATTGAGGCGGTTCTAACGGGTTCACACAATCCATGTTTAGAACAGAAATAAGAAAAATAAGAGTTATCCCTGTAAACCCCAGGTTTTCTATATAAAAGTGGGGTTGACGGGTGTCAAAATTATATAGGCGTGTTTTCCTGATGAAGTCACTTGTCGAAAAAGCGTGTCGAATGTCGTCATTAAAACGTCTTATGACGTCACTCGTATATTCCTTTACGTTAGACGGTGATACGTTATTTCTCGCATCAAAAAATTACACGATGACATAATTGTGTTTGGCAAGTCAATAGTGTCGGTGGGATTTGTTCCAACAATGGCGGAAGGCTTGGAGAATATGAAGGAAGCAACAAAATAAACAGATCTGCTCTTATGTATGATTTGTTTAGTAACTATGATTTGTTAAGTAACTATGATTTGTTTAGTAACAAATCACAGTTTGTCATTTCGCCCCCGTCCATAGGGGCTTGGAGAAATATATGGGCTGCACGATGCTTCCACGCAGAGCTGATACCGACCGCACATTAGTACTGGTAATCTGCTTAGGTCTAAGCCTGCCCAGGAAAACTGCTGCGAGTCGGTCCGTCCATGCATATAAACTCTATTGGTTTTATTGGGCGGCAGGTATTCAGATGTCATTTCATCTCAATGTCGGGTAAAAGTCCCACAAAATTGGAAGCAACGTCTCCAAAATGACCTAAATAGTGTTGACGGGGACGTTAAACCTCAAATCAAACAAACACACACAGTTTGTCGGTCAGTTGAAAGTAGACAAATCATTCGCGTTTTAAAGCCTTCGTACTGTATGACACCCACCGCCAGCACTCCAAACATCACACTTAATCACGTGAACAAGTCCTTGTAATGAACACCCCCTTACACCTTACTTTTTTAGAGAAAACTGGGGTTTACGGGGTGTAGATTAATGTTCCATTTTAGACATGTAAAAATGCACTTCGTCGCACAGATGGGTTATCGTTATACGTTTAAATGTTTAGTTGAAGTTTTAAGTCCTACGATATATGATTTATTTGTTTGGTTTGGTTTGGAGTTTTACGGCCAAGTCAACACAGGTCAATTTAACCACTGTGACACTTATCCTTGGCAGGCTTATACATAAGCGATTAACCAGTTAAGTGCATATGTATTCGTCAGAAACTGGTAACTGCGATTCTTGAATCAGTGGGGGGGGGGGGGGGGAGAGAGAACGTCCATGGAATCTGTTTCATCATCAATCTCTACGAAAGAAAATGGCCGACCTTGTGGGGATCCAATTCGAGAATTTCTAATCAACAACATCGGACGCACATCAGCCTGAGCCGCCGATGCCGGCTTGATAGGTGTAGGTTTCTATAGGATTAAATTACCGTTTTCTTTTTTACCGTTTTCTTTTTTAAATTAAATTCAATAGGTGAAGGGAAGAACCGAATTCGATATTCGACAGAGTAGCCGAGAGTATGTTGAGCATAAAGTCCTTAGGGAGTAAAAACTTAGCATTTTTAAACTAGTGAACAAACGCAAGGATCTAAAACCTCCTAAACCAAAGACGTGTCATCATAAACTAGGTATTCAGGAAAATCATAGGAAGCATGTTTTGGCTACGACAGTTAAGGCCGTAAACAATGTCGTCGTGGTTTGACGGCTCCACTATATTTATACTCTTCAGAAAAAATGGTGGTTCAAATACCTATGCACTGTAGCCGTTGGCTGAAAAAGGTATGTGGATAATAATTATTATAATGTTTTCATTCAGTCACAACGATTTAGCATTTTGCAGCCTTTGTCTTACCATTAAAGAAGGATATAAGGGAGTATCCTGCATAACCCGTCCATTAGATAAAAAAGTGCATGATGCTCGCAATGCTCTTGTTTGACTGAGCATACGTTTGTGCTTTGCTTTCAATTTCAATGGCTTTTAATTTGCACGAAGATCCTGGAACAACTAATAAAAAAACTTGATATTTGATATATAGTTTCAGCCTTAGTTTTCCAACGAAAATATTCGACTGAAAAAAGATTAAATTGGCCGGGGCACAGCATTTCCTACAATTTACATGTGCGCCCAGCGAAGAATCATATCAGCCTGCGCATCCATATAGTCTAGCCAGAGACTTCTCTTGCTGCATGAAGGAGCATTGAGTCCTTAGCTATCCGTAGTGCACAACGAAGACTCTGATCAGACTGCGCGGATGCGCAGGATGATCTGAGTCTGCGTTGGGCGCACATATCTTATTGTAGGTTTTGTCGTTAAACTATTTCCTCTGAACAGTTTTTATTTCTTTTTTTCAATAGGTCTTTGAATTACGGTGGCATAGGTTCGATTATTGGACATGAAATAACGCATGGATTTGATGACAGAGGTAATTTGAAAAATTGTAAACCTTATTCAAATTCTTGTAAGAACTACTATTTACGAGCATAAATATAGTTGCGTTGTCAACATGAACATGATATCTGTCTAACACACAGCAAATACTATGATCAAACTGCGTATATCCACAGGCTGATTGGAGACATTTCTTGGAGCACATGTGCAATGCATATTAAATTTTGCGCTGGTCGGGAGTCATGAAGATTAAAACTTAAAAATCGCACCTCTCTGACAATATCTAGTCAGTTAAAAGGCTATTTATGTAATGTTAGTTGGTGCGTGATGCTCCGTCTCTGCCCCGGGCCCATCGGAGTCTTACTCTTGGTTTTCTTTTGCTCAAGCATTCTTGTGGTTTCTGCTATCGAGTCCTCACCGTTGTTGCACCTCTTTGGTTGTTAGATTTTTGGGTTCTCGGAGATGTTGCACTGATGAGTTCGGAGGCATTCATGCGGATTGTCTAAATTGCGACGGAAGTAAGGGCGAGGATTGCGGCCGCGTAAAATCGATTAAAGACCCAAGTGGAATTCATTTCACTGACCGTTCGAATGCGGTTCTTCTGTCGCAGTTTATTTTTAGGTCTGGTTTGTCTTTGAATGTGTGTATCGCTAATACACCTACGGACACAAATGCGTTGAAACTTTGATGAGCTTCATTTCCTTTTGATATGATGTTTAATTCAATATTTCCTTACATCCTATCAGTCAACTGCAAGACAGAAATAAATTCAAAACACAAAGTGTTGTACATTTCATTGTAGACCTTGCACTCTCCAGTCAGAATACATCTGGGATGTCAATCAGATCTGAAAATGAAAAAAAGTACTTGCCACAATAAGACCAATCAATGTATATTTCTTGATCCAGTTTTAGACTACTTTGATGAATGACATCTGCTTGTCAAACTAACTTGATGCAAAGAGATTCATTGAAAGGTACTTCATCAGAGTTTGAACACTTTTTTGTCCACAGGTGTATATGCTTTGCTTTGGATAGCCAATTGGTCATTTTATGGGGAAGGAACTGTCCTTTTGGCTTTCTGCTATTATTGATGTTTTTTTATTAAGGTCTAGATATTTCATATTTGTGTTTCTTTTCCATTGGAGTCTCTGATGGGAGATGTGGGTTAATTGTATCGATTCCTGATCATTGCCTTCATTTCTTTTTTGAACAATTTATTTTTAAGAAGTATGAGACGAGGGCATTCTTGCTTTTTTACGAGAGTATACACTAGTTTGTTTTATCTGCTCCTGACCTTCCGTTGCAGAAAATTGCATTTCATATGTGTCCCGAGCTAGACAGTTTCTCTGTACTTTATCATAAGGCATCTTATCTGGGATCACTCGTCCCTTTTTCGAATTATGTAAAGAGTCTGTAATTTAATTTGAAAGATTCCTCTTGCGCGTATTACATTCTTAAAGAGATCATTAAACAAGTCATTGCCTCGGTCTAGAGACTAACAGAACATTGCATATTTCGAATTGGTACCTTATCTACTTAAAGGAGCAGTCCCTATAAGGCCCTTTTTTGGCCACTTTTGATTTTCTTTAAACTTTGCAAACTCAACATAAGATGTATTTGCTGTAATGTGGTGAAATTTCAGATCCACAGATGTAATGTTATTGGCTCTATGAGCAAACAAAGTGGGTGGGGTAATTCTACCCCATTGAGAGACCCGTGGTTCTTAAGCTATTATCTGTAGCACAAAACAACCTGGCAAGTGGGTCTTTATAATATTGTTTATACCTTCATAGATGTTAAACATAATGTATACGTTTTTGTGGAAAAATTCTTCACTTTACCGCTATACTCACTTATAAGTCGAACCTAAATTTCAGCTAAATTTACTGATCGTCTTTACGCAAAACCACAACATAAGTTTATTTCCAAAGCTTTTGCAAAAGAACTCGACAGGGATAATTAAGACATAATAGGCATTGCCAAATTATGAGCATTTCTTTCTTCTGTTATTACTTATAGAGTTATCTGCCCCCCGAATCCAGTTTTTTGTCATATTTTATATCATATATAAAATCTATAAATATATTGCAAAAGGATTCTTCAAAACAGTCAAAAACTCAGCAAACAATGGTTTTCTGTCGATATAATATACCTAATAGGTGATTTGTAAATATCTTTTTAAATAATGAATTAAACAATATGGGTGGTTTACATACACCCCTTTGCTATTTCTACTGCAAAAATTTCCTTGGCTTTATGTAAACTCATCTTCACAAATCACACACGTGACGAGTAAGCACTAGCGCATACTATAATTGATGGTAGAAACAATAATTGTTCACATTCGTTACACCAGAAATGTCTAGCAATAAAGAAATTGATCTTTTATTGAATGACAACACTTACTTTTGCACGAGTTTCTATATTTATTCTTTTGCTCTATATTCTATTAAAAGCAAATAGCCTCGATAACGCAGTGGCTAGTGCATTCTACTTACAATTGTGAGGTTGTTGGTCAAATCCGGCCACCAGAGGCAAGCTGTGTCCTTGGGCAAGACACATAACTAGGCACTGCCCCACTCCACTCAGGTGTATATGGGTAGCAGTGGAGCAAAAGTCACTGCCCTAGTTAATAGCTCTGTTTACACGTTTTCGCAGCTGTTTCAAATAATATACTTATTTGATTCAGCTATTGTTGTAACAAGTGTTATTCAAAAAGTAAAAAAATGACAGTTTAGTGTACTAACGCATACTGTAGAACGTCTTGAAAGGTACTGCAGGTATCTGTTTTAACAATTTCTTTGATACCGTGTTATGAAAATAATTTGAAACCTTAAAGTTTCAATCTTATTTTATTAGAATCATCTACTGCATCGTTAATATATATATTAATATCTAATTCATTATGGTGTCAGATACACACCATATTTACTTTTTTATTCCTTTGTGAAGCCTGCTTCGAGGTAATTAAGCAAATCATATTTTATTCTTCTAAGTTTTGCCCATTTATGGCTAATTTTCCAATAAACTTTATTCCATGTGGGGATTCGTGGGTTCAATGCTGCCTTCTCCAGACTTTGGAATGAGACTAACCCTTTTATAGAACATATTTAACGTCTCTAAGCTGATGTGTGGGATTGTGTAGCGGCCGTAAAAAGTCTCCCTGCACTTCATCATAGTGCAGTTTATATTTTCTTGTCCTTTGGGATCATTGATTCCATTGTGGAATTTTGAAAATATTTGAGGGTCACTGATGAGGCCTAATTGACTGAAACTAGCTAGTCTGGCTCAGAAAACATGTACACTTCATATTTTCCTGTTCTGTGGTGTATTCCTTGCTTCCAAAGGATAACCCTTTACAGAGCATATTTGGAATGAAGTGGGCACGCACAGTTGGTTGTTGTGTACATTATAGCATCTGTACTCGGGTACTTAATACACAATACAGAAAATAATGACACTAAACCTAACAGAGCTCACATAGGCCACGTCGTAGATGCAGCCATAGAGACTTGGAGTGCATCAAGTGAGTCTGATGAAGATGAGTAGAACAGGATAGAAGACAAATGCACCAAGGTCAAACACCAGACTTGTGAACCCATTGACAAAAGTGAAAAGGAAAGGTTAAGGGAAAGCCATTATCACAAGATGTGGCCAAAGCAAGGACAGACAAAATAGAAGTGAAGGCAATGATCAGGATTCGATCCAATTAACCCACAGCTCCCATCAGAGACACCAAGGGGTAATAAACACAAACATGAAACAACAGACCCTAATGGAAACATCAATAGCGGAAAGCCAAAAGGACAGTCACTTTCCCACAAAATGGCCAATTGGCTATCCATAATAAATTAATATAAGTGATACAAACACTCAAAGACAGACCATAACAAAAATAAACCGCGACAGAAGAACTGCCTTGGAACGGTCAGTGAAACGAATTCCACTGGGGGGCGGGGTAATTTGTTCAGTCCGCATGAAGGCCTCGTAACTCATTTTTGCAACAGCTCCATGGACACACAAAAAAATCAAACGACCACAGAGATGAAACGACAATGAGGACTCGACAGCAAGAAATGCTGGAGCAAAAGAAAACCAACAGATACGACTCCGATATACACATATAACATGTAAAACATCAACAATTTCTAACTCACAAGGGTTGATTAAAATGTGAAACAAAAGACACACAACCAATGTAACAAACAAAGGGGACATCAACAGGCCAAAGTATTACATGAACCACATCAGAACCACTGCCTTTGAATGGTCGGTAGCACATACTACCAGTGGGATGGAGGATCCTCTACGTCCAGCCAACATTCACCATGGGTTCAGGTGTTAAATATTGAATGCTTGTTTCGTTTACTGGATTGCTACCATAACTGTCGGTGTTCAAATGAGGATATGTGTAGTGACTCTGCTTCCTGTCAAATCCCTAAGCATTTTTTGGTCAGCCAAAACTGATAATCTATTGAAAATTGGCTGTCAAAATCACTTGCTAGGTAAATTCTTAAAAAAAAACACCTAACAGTTGGTAAGTAGATAAAAACTAATACATATGTGGTATCAAGAGTTAAATGAAAGGCTCAAAGAGTACCAGAATCAAAGGCTAGAGAGTACAAGAGGCTCCAAAATGATATACAAGTGAAGGGACAGAGTAAGCAAGTGCTGGATAGGCTCTTCAAGCAATCATTTCTTGGTTTACCTTAAAGCATATAAGAAGCCTAAAACTGCTGTGGAATCTGGACAAGAAGAACCGCAATTTTCTACTAACCATATTGGTTGCAGCTCCAAATACAAGCAAAATCAACTGAAAAGCTTCAAATTAAATGTTGTGATGTAAAACAAGATTTATTAAGTCCAGTAATATTCCAACGTTATGGGTAAGTATGACCTAAAAGGAGACTTATTCTAAAGATTATGAGAAAGTTTCGGTTTTTCTAACTTCATCTAAATTGTCAGTCAGATAGATTTATTAAGATGAGTAGACATAAAGCCAAGGAGTTTTTGCAGTAGAAATAGCAAAGGGGTGTATGTAAGCTACCCATATTGTTTAACTCATTATCAAAGAAGATATTTACAAATCATCTAATAGCTTCATTAGATCAACAGAAAACCATTGTTTGCTCAGTTTTTGACTGTTTTGAAGAATCCTTTTGCGATATATCTATAGATTTTAAATATGACAGAAAATATGACAAAAACTGGATTCAGGGGCAGAAAACTCTATAAGTAATTACAGAAGAAAGAAATGCTCATAATTTGGCAATGCCTATTATATCTTAGTTATCCCTGTCAAATGGTTTTGCAATAGCTTTGGAAATAAACATATGTTGTGGTTTTGCGTAAAGACGGTCAGTAAATTTAGCTGAAGTTTAGATACGACTTATAAGTGAGTATAGTGGTAAAGTGAAGAATTTTTCCACAAAAACATATACATAATGTTTAACATCTATAAAGGTCTAAACAATAATAAAAAGACCCACTTGCCAGGATGCGTTGTGCTAGAGATAATAGCGTAAGAACCACAGGTCTCTTAATTGGGTAGAATTACCCCACCCACTTTGGTTGCTCATAGAGCCATTAAAATTACATCTGCGGGTCTGAAATTTCACCACATTACAGCAAATACGTCCTATATTGAGTCTGCAAAGTTTAAAGAAAATCAAAAGTGGCCATAAAATGGGCCTAATAGGGACTGCTCCTTTATTTGTTTCATTCTCAGCAAAACAGACTGTATTTTTTTGTTTCCTAATGCCATCGATACAGCTTTATTTTTCTAACAAATGTCTTTTCCTACAATTATTGAGGCAAATTGTATACAACCTACATAACATGTTTCGAAAAGGTGGCTAAGCCTCTTTGATTTAATGTGTAATTGCATTGTTTCAGGGCCGCGCCAAGGAAAACGTTATTTTTGACACAGGCGCAAAGCAAAGACATATTACGTTAACAAAATAGAAGTAAAGGAAAGGGCTCGAGAATCGTTACAATTATTTCCTTCCATCTAAGACACTGAAGAGAAAGAATCGCCCACAAAAAACAACTTCACCATAATGAAGCGTCACAAACCTAAAGGCAAATGGACACTAATTTCAATTACAAGAATTCCGCCGAACCTGTGGGGGCGCAAATTTAAAGTCACCAAACCATGAAATCTAGGTCAAGTTCAAACATGGATATCTGTATAAATTTGTCACTCCCAGATGCAAGTTTGTACTAAGTATCATTAATGAAGCCTTGTTACTCCCGAGAAATGGACCCTCACATTAGGGTGAAAGTTAGGATGGTGGAAATAAGTCACAAAGTCAGTGAACCATGAAATGTAGGTCAAGGTGAGATATGGATGTTTGCAGTGATGTTGCCATTCATAGATGCAAGTTTATACCAAGTATAGTTAATGAAGCTCTTTCAATTCTTGAGAAATGGTCTCTTACATTAGGGTGAAAGTTAGGCTGGTCACAATAAGTCACAGGTCAGTAAACCCTGAAATCTAGGTCAAGGTGAGATATGGATGCTTGCATTGAAATTGCCATTCCTAGATTCAAGTTTGTATCAGTATAATTACCGGCCTCCGTAGCCTAGTGGTTAAGAGCGCTGACTCTTGATCATTAGGTCTCTTACCGCTGTGTGGTTCGAGCCTCGCTCGGATCACATGTGAGACGCCAAGTTCTGTAGCGGAAGGTCATGTGGTTTTCCTCCGGGTACTCCGGTTTTCGCCCACCTCTGATTAAAGATCCGTTCGATATGAGTGAAATAATATTGAAACGGCCGTGAACCAACCCCGACCACCCCCCCCCCCCCCCCCCCCAAAAAAAAAAAAAAAAATATCAGTATAATTAATGAAGCTCTTATGATTCTCGAGAAATGGACTCTTACATTAGGGTGAAAGTATGGGTGGTCGCAAAAAGTTACGTAGTCAGTGATGCATGAAATATAGGTCAAGGTGAAATATGGATGCTTGCTTTGAAGTTGCCGTTCTTAGATGCAAGTTTATACCAAATATCATATAAGTTTTGTCACTCCTAGATGCAAGTTTGTACTAAGTATCATTAATGAAGCTCTTATAACTCTCGAGAAATGTTCTTTCGCATTAGGGTGTATGATAGGATAGTCGCAATAAGTCACACGTCAGCGAACCCTGAAATGTAGGTCAAGGTGAGATATGGATGCTTGCACTGACATTGCCATTCATAGATGCAAGTTTGTATCAGTATAATTAATGAAGCTCTTATAATTCTCGAGAAATGGACACTTACATTAGGGTGAAAGTTAGGGTGGTCGCAACAAGTTACGAAGTCAGTGAACTATGAAATATATGTCAAGGTGAAATATGGATGTTTGCATTGAAGTTGCCGTTCCTAGATGCAAGTTTATACCAAGTATCATGATAGCCCTTGTATGATTCGAGAAATGGACTCTTACATTAGAGTGCAAGTTAGGGTGGTCTCAATAATTCACAAAGTCAGGGAACCATGGAATATAGGTCAAGGTCAGATAGAGATGTTTGCATTGAAGTAGCTATTCCGTACCGAGTATCATTAATGATAGTCTAATAGTTCTCGAGAGATAGACTATACATTAGGGTAAAAATTATGGTGTCGCAAATGTTGACGGCTTGACGAACGGACGGAAAACCGGACTCCTATATCGCGCCATGCTTAAAGCGGGCGCAACAAAAATGGCCAAACGGCTACCTAAAACATATTAGCAACATATATACATGCAAAGACGAACTGTAACAATAACAAGCTACAGCAGAAAAAACCTTGGAACTCACAGTAAAGAGATGTTTACTGGAGGAGGGGTGGGCGGGGTTGGGGATTAAATAATCGATTTTTCGTGGCCACAATCATCGGCCTTTGTATAAAGGCGAAAACAATTTGAGACGCTTTTGCATTTGCAAAATAGAAATAGAGTATTTATCTGGAATCTTTACAACTACCTAACACCCCCAGCCAAGCTGCAAAAAATGCTTAGTTGTTGTTGTTGTTGTTGTTGTTGTTTTTCAGCAGAAATATTAGTTTGTTTGAGATACTGAATGGTTGAAGTTTCAACTTCATGTAAACTAACAACGTCGTTACTTAACCCTTTTTGTACCAAATATAATCCCCCAACTTATATATAGTAGGAGTCCATATCTGTTTTCTTCAAAAATTGGCTGATGTTTTTGCAAACAGTGTAGGCCCTGATCAAAATCAGACGTCGCGTTCTGCGGCGTCTGATCTGGGCCTGCACTGTTTGTCAACTACCCGTGTTGGGTTTCTGGTACTGAGTCGAGTCTTCAGTGTGCACAAATGTCAAAAGTCACTTTTTTCTTAGTCGTAGCTTATTTCGTAATTTTTGACTGAATATTGAGTCTAATAAATAACTGTGTTTCCGTTAAACCGAACGACCCTGATTTTTGCCGACCCTACAACTGGTCATCTGATCAAATGCGCGTTCGTCTCTCATCACTGCGATTTGCCCCTGGCGCGGTCCACATGTGAGACGTCAAGTTTTGCTTCATACCGCCAGTAGGTTTTCTCCGGGTACTCCGGTTTTTAGCGATCGGCTTGATTTTATGGAACTAATCATAAATATGTTCTATAAAAGTGTTATCCATTGGAAGCAAGGAATACACCACAGAACTGGAAATTATGATGTGTACATGTTTTCTTGGCCTGACTAGCTAGCTTCGGCCAATAAGCTTCATCAGTGACCCTCAAGTATTTTCAAAATTCCACAATGGAATCAATGATCCAAAAGGACAAGAAAATATAAACTATACTATGATGTAGGACAGGGAGACTTTTTACGGCCGCCACACATTCCCTGACATCAGTTGTAGTGACGTTAAATATGTTTTATAAAAGGGTTATGCTTTGGAAGCAAGGAATAGACCACATAAAAGCGCTGTAAAACCGAAACTAAGAAAAATAATTATTAAAAAAATCCGTATTTGACGACATAACAGTTTTTTTGTTTGTTGTTTTCGTCAATGAATATCCTTTTATTAGCATCGATCATCCCTATTAATTTTGACGGTCATTAATTTGTCTATAGGTCGGCAGTACAATAAAGAAGGCGATCTGGAACAATGGTGGGAACAAAAGATTATTGACAAATTTAAGAATAAAGCAGAGTGCCTTGTGGATCAGTACGGGAAATTCCTAGTACCGGAAGCAAATATGACGGTAAATTTATTTGTTTATTTGTTCATTTATTCGAGTTGTTTCCGTATTTAATCTTTTGTTATTTTTAAGTTTAAATGACCAACCCTCTAAATCCTACTTTTATTTGGATAGAATGTGGGTTTTCAGAAGTATAAAATAAGTTCTTTACTTTTGTTCAAACACATGGATTTAGGTTACTCGTAAGCACCGCCCCAATAAGGCGCTTAAAAAGAATATACATCTACACCAATTGAGTTTGAAATTGGAATGCGAAATATACCAAACAAATCTGAAAGGGGCTGTTTCTAGAGATATCAGATACACCATTTAAGGACACTGATGTGTTATCGCGTAAAGTATACTTCAGTATCATATAAAAGATAAGCTTGCCGAATAATCAGAAAAGCGCCCACGCGCAGCTGCAGTTTGATATGAGATTTTCAGTCCACATGTAGCCTCATTCTGCATCCAATTACATTCCAGGACAACCTGCAATCCTACTGGCCGTCAAACACCTGTGTATTTCACGTCTCATTTGACATTAAAAAGCCTAAGATGGATTTATACTAAGAGTAAAACAGTATCGTATTGAATTTTCTATTTTGTATTTGGTTACAAAATAGAAAAAATTCGGCCAGCTTGCATTTAATGATTAAAATATTCAGAAGCATATCCTTTCTAGTAGCACTTTTTATTATGTTGAGTTATCCATGACAAAGTCAGTACCCCATATTAATGTGCGGGTTGAAAGACTTATCCGAAAGCGTGACGAAGCGCGGAATTGGATCCACTGCCGTTTGTTCATGAAGCAAATGGCTTAACCGCTACGCCAAGGAGGATTCTTAATATGCTCTATTACTAAAGATATTTCCAAGGTGCATTTGTTTTCTTTCAGCTGAACGGCATAAATACGCAGGGAGAAAATATAGCTGATAATGGTGGACTGAAACAGAGCTATAAGGTAAGAATATGGATTGACAAGAAATTGCGTAAAGTGACAGCACCATAAAGCAATCGATGTTGAATTTAAGCTCCACGTAAAACCGCATGTAAGTGCAAACAAAATTCAAAACAAATAGCCTTGTTAGCATTGCTAGACATATGGAAATAGTGAGTTTACATTGCTATACATTACGAAATATGTGACATAGTGCATTTTTTCATATCTCCAAAAAAACTACTTTTCCAATGAAAATTAGTGATATTTTTCTTATTAACACTCCAAATATAGATTGTGTGTGCTCGTTTGAACCGCCTCATTGAGGTGGTTCTTATGAGTACCCATAAACTATATCTTGGATGAGAAATAGGAAAAATAATGTATACTCCCGTAAACCCCCGTTTTCTCTATATAATGCGAGGTTTAGAGGGGTGTTCATTTCACGGACTTGTTCACGTGATGGATTATCGTCAGTTTCCCTGCTCACAACCATAGATTGAGGTGATTCTGACGGGGGCATACATCTGAGGAGAAATGAGCAAAATATTGGGACTTTTTGTTTGAAATAAAGCCACATGTGATCTCGTTGGAATCAATGGATGCATTGCTGAATTGCTGATCTAACATTTACCTGATTCTTTCACAAGAACAAGGGCCATTTGATTTTGTAATTTGACGTTCCTTTAATACATATTGGCATTCTTCTGATGATTTATATTTCTTACTTTCGGTTTTGTTTTGTTTTTCTAGTTTGCCTCAATGCCATCAACATAGAAGTAGAGGCAATGATCAGGAATTGATACAATCAACCCACAGCTCCCATCAGAGACACCAAAGGGAAAAAAACATAAACATGAAACAACAGACCCTAATGGATACATCAACAGCGGAAAGCCAAAAGGGCAGTTACTTTCCCACAAAATGGCCAATTGGCTATCCAAACCAGAATAACATAAGCGATACAATTACCCAAAGACAAACCAAAACAAAAATAAACCGCGACAGAAGAACCGCCTCGGAACGGCCAGCGAAACGAATGATCAATTTGGTTATACATTGCCCAGTGGTCACTGTGGGAAACAAGTTTTTATTTTCAAATCTGAATGACCTTGGGCCAAGATTAAAGAATGACCTTGCCCTTGAATTCTCCTGAATTTTTATCTACTCCTTTACCTTACTGCAGCTATTAATTTTCAGACGACAGGCTGCAATAGTTTCCAAAGAGTACTCAGTTTTGACTTTTTTACATACAAAAGTATATGTCACCAAATTTTACCTTGGCATGAAATAGGCCAAGGTCATGCAAGAGTCATCATGTTAACAAAGTATAATGATCCCGAGTCCCCAATGCTACTTACCGAGTGTCATGACAATCGGCCTACCGGTTCCGGAGTAGAAGATTTTTGAATAGCTTTTACCTTATATGGGCATGGCGACCATCTTGGTCATATGACCAAACTCATATTAATCAATTTTCGTTTACACGTTCCCAAACGCTTTCATATGCAATTTGGATATCAATGACATAGTGGTTTCTGTTGAAAACAAGTTTTAAATTTCATACCTGAATGAGCCTGGGCTAAGGTCAAGGAATGATCTTGATCATGAATACTCATGTAGTTTCACCCACTCATTAAGGTTACTGCAGCTACAAATTTTCAGATAACAGGCTGCAATGGTTTCCAAAAAATACTCAGTTTTGACTGTTTCCCATACAAAAGTATATGTGACCAAATTTGACCTTGGCGTTAAATAGGTCAAAGTCATCCAAGGGTCACTATGATGGGTCCGAGTCCCAAATGCTACATTCCAAGTTTCATGACAATCGGCACAGTGGTTCCGGAGAAGGAAATTTTTGAAGGGTTCGGCATGGCGGCCATCTTGGTAACGTGACCTGGACCCTGCGATCAAACTTTCGTTTCCCCATCACATGGATGCTCCACATGTAATTTGACTTCAATCGGGCCACTGGTTTCGGAGGAGAAGATGTTTGAAAATGTTTGCAGACAGACAAACAACGGACCCTTGCCAGACTCTAAGCCTTCGGCTCAGGGGGAGCTAATAAAGAAATGCATTCCTTTTTCCACTTTTATTATTCTAAATTTAAATCATCTAGTATGCTTTTCGAGCTTCTGACTTAAAATAAGAAAATCAAACTATTTGTCTATTTATCATGGAAAATGATACCAAAAAATTCTAAAACTAAATTTCCGTAACTACACATATAGATCGAGGGCTTCAGATACCGATCTCAAGACAGGGACTTGGAAAATACTTCTCTTGCGAGTATCTACAGTTCCCTGTTATCACATTCGGTACAGAATGAAAATGGACTCCGTATTTTCACTATGCCAGGTTGCAAATCAGTTAAGGTTAAGGTTTATTTCCGGAAAGATTTCTTCAGAGATGTAAAGTTATTTCCTTCCAGTTTAAACATTTTTCTTCTTATCTATACTTTGATTCTTGTATTAAATGCAAAGAACGAAAAGTAACCGTCTAAAATAAATTGTACTGTAGAAACAAACTAAAAGGTAAATTGAAATGAACCAATTTGCTTGTTATCATTGTCTTACATTTGAAAACTTCATACTAGTTTGATAACGGAACTAAAAAAAATATTTCATATCGACCACTCAAGCTTCACGAAGCCGACGTTTCTTCAAAGAGCAAGCAGTGAATATAATTCGAAGTATAAAATGTATGAGAAACCAATATTCCGCTGTCAATACGTTCTCTCCTTTTTGACCGTATTCCTTTTAACTTGTCTGTTGATTTTGATTTGGACTACATACACACTTTACGACATCACTAGTGTCATCATTTCTTAGACATTTAATATAAAATCTTTTTGATTTCGGAGTCAAAGACTGGCCATTAAGGCGTCATGGTACGACCACTAATTCTTTAGCTCTGAGAACAAAAATTAAATTTCTATGGTTACTACTATATTAAACACTTTAAGGCATGCTAAGCTTACTCTGAGACAAAGTGTGCTAATAAGACGGCACATATATTTCAGGCTTACAAAAACTGGGTGAAGAAACAAGGGAAGGAAGAGCCAAAACTTCCGGGACTGGATTATACCCATGACCAGCTCTTCTTCATCGGTTTTGCGCAGGTCAGTAGGAAAAATATGCTTAAAACTGTAGCATCTTTAAAACTTCAATGAATACTGTCAGTATTTCCACTTAAACCAAATTAATTTTTTATCTTGGCATTTGAAAATGTTTTTATAATAATGACGTAATCTGTCGCAACTTATATTTTGGAGGGAGTGCATACCTAAGGATTTAGACCTGTCTGTTCCATCCCTTAGTAATAAGAATTAAAGTAAGGTTGTTACATTTCAACAAATTAGAAGTAAATGATATGATCAGGAATCAATACAATTTACCAATACCTACCATTTGAGACAAAAAAGGAAAGTAGCACGAAAAGTAAATAAACAAACTCAATGAAAACATGGCAAGCAGAAAGCCAAGGAGACAGACATTTTCCCACAAAAAGGTTATCCAAAAATAAAACAAGAGAACCATGATGGTCCTAATTCGCTCACCTGAGCTAAAAGATATACATGTGGGCCCCAGGGTGAGGCAAATTTTGGCCCCAGGTCTATAATTTGAACAATCTCGGTAGACCCCGGTGCGGGGGCATTTTGACATCAGGGCTATAATTTGAACAATCTTGGTAAAGGTCCACTAGATGAAGCTTCATACCAAATATCAAAGACTTGGGCCTTCAGGATTCATACAAGAAGATATTTAAATGTTTTTCACTTAAAAGTCTATGAAAACCCAGTGGGCCCCAGCGCAGGGACATTTTTGGGCCCAAGGCTGTAATTTGAACAATCTTGGTAGAGGTTCACTAGATGAAGCTTCATACCAAATATCAAAGACCTGGGCCTTCTGGTTTCAGACAAGAAAATTTTTAAAGGTTTTCCCTATATAAGCCTATGTAAAATCAGTGGGCCCTGGCGCGGGGCAATTTTTGGCCCCATGCCTATAATTTGAACAATCTTGGTAGAGGTCAACTAGGGTGAAGCTAAATACCAGGTATCAAAGACCTGGGCCCTCTGGTTTAAGACAAGAATATTTTTAAATGTTTTTCCCTTATAACTTTTTGTAAAACTAGTGGACCCTGGGGCGGGGCCAGTTTTGGCCCTAATGTCATAATTTGAAGAATCTTGGTAGAGGTCCGGTAGGCGAAGCTTCGTACCAAATATCAAAGATCTAGGCCTTCTGGTTTCAGACAAGAAGATTTTTGAAGGTTTTCTCTTAGTATGTAAAACCAGAGGGCCCCAACGCGGTGGCATTTTTGGACCCAGGGCCATAATTAGAACAATCTCGGTAGAGGTCCACTACATGAAGCTACATACCAAATATCAAAGACTTGGGCCTTCAGGATTCAGACATGAAGATATTTAAATGTTTTTCCAATATAAGTCTATGAAAAACCCTCCGGGCCCCGGCGCGGGTCCATTTTTGGGCCCAAGGCTGTAATTTGAGCAATCTTGATAGAGGTCCACTAGGTGAAGCGTCATACCATATATCAAAGACCTGGGCCTTTTGGTTTCAGACAAGAAGATTTTTAAAGGTTTTCCCTGTATAAGCCTATGAAAAACCAGTGGGCCCTGGGGCGGGGCCATTTTAAGCCCTTGGACTATATTTTGAATAATCTTGGTAGAGGTCCACTAAGGTGAAGCTAAATACCAGGTATCAAAGATCTATGCCCTCTGGTTTAAGAAAAGAATAGTTTTAAATGTTTTTCCCTAGGCTTATAACTCTATGTTAAACTAGTGGGCCCTGTGGCGGGCCAGTTTTAGCCCCAGAGTCATAATTTGAACAATCTTGGTAGAGGTCCACTAGGTGAAGCTTCGAACCAAATATCAAAGATCTAGAACTTCTGGTTTCAGACAAGAAGATTTTTGAAGGTTTTCCCTATATAAGCCTATGAAAAACCAGTGGGCCCCAAAACGGGGGCATTTTTGGCCCCAGGGCCATACTTAGAACAATCTTGGTAGAGGTCCACTACGTGAAGCTACATACCAAATATCAAAGACTAGGGCCTTTAGGATTCAGACAAGAAGATATTTAAATATTTTACCTTTAAGTCTATGTTAAACCGGTGGGCTCAGGCGCGGGGCCAGTTTTGCGCCCAAGGCTGTAACTTGAAGCTTCATACCAAATATCAAAGATCTGGGCCTTCTGTGGTTTCAGACAAGAAGATTTTTAAAGGTTTTCCCTATACAAGCCTATGTTTTTAAACCAGGGGCCCTGGCGCGGGGCAATTTTTGGCTCTAGGCCTATAATTTGAACAATCTTGGTAGAGGTCCACTAGACAAAGCTTCACACCAAATATCAAAGACCTGGGACTTTGGGTTTCAGACAATAAGATTCTTAAAGGTTTTCCCTATATAACCCTATGTAAAACCGTTGGGCCCCGCCCCGGGGCCATTTTTGGCCACCGGGCTATAATTTGAACAATCATGGTAGAGGTCAACTAGATGAAGCTTCATACCAAATACCAAAGACCTGGGCCTTTTGGTTTCAGACAAGAAGACTTTTAAAGGTTTTTTCCCAATATCACCATATGTCAAACCATTGGGCCCTGCCCCGGGGCCGATTTTGGCTCTAGGGCTTTAATCTGAACAATCTTGGTAGAGTTCCACTAGATGGAGCTTCACACCAAATATCAAAGACCTGGGTCTTTTGGTTTCAGACAAGAAGATTTTTAAAGGTTTTTCCCTATATAACGCTATGTAAAACCGGTGGGCCCCGCCCAGAGGCCATTTTTGGCCCCAGGGCTATAATTTGAACAATCTTGGTAGAGGTCAACTAGATGAAGCTTCATACCAAGTATCAAATACCTGGACCTTTTGGTTTCAGACAAGACGATTTTTAGAGGTTTTCCCTATATAACCCTTTGTACACCGGTGGGTCTCGCCCAGGGGCCAATTTTGGCTCTAGGGCTACAATTTGGACAATCTTGGTAGAGGTGCACTAGATGGAGCTTCACACCAAATATCAAAGACCTGGGCCTTTTGGTTCCAGACAAGAAGATTTTAAAAGGTTTTCCCTATATAACCCTATGTAAAACCGGTGGGCCCCGCCCCGGGGCCATTTTTGCCCCAGGGCTATAATTTGAACAATCTATGTAGAGGTCAATTAGATTAAGCTTGATACCAAATATCAAAGACCTGGGCCTTTTGGTTTCAGACAAGAAGATTTTTAAAGGTTTTCCCTTTATAACCCTATGTAAAACCGGTTGGCCCCGCCCCGGGGCCATTTTTAGCCCCAGTGCTATAATTTGAACAATCTTGGTAGGGGTCAACTAGATGAAGCTTCACACCAAATGTCTAAGACCTGGGCATTTTGGTTTCAGACAAGAAGAATTTTAAAGGTTTTCCCTATATAACACTATGTAAAACCGGTGGGCCCCGCCCCGGGGCCAATTTTGGGCCCAGGGCTATAATTTGAACATTCTTGGTAGATGTCCACTAGAAAAAGGTTCATACCAAATATCAATGACCTGGGACTTCTAGTTTCATACAAGAAGATTTTTAAAGGTTTTCTCCTATTTTTCCCTTTTTTGTTGCCATGGCAACCAGAGTTCTGCATGGAATTGAATTCTTTGAACAACTTTGAGAGACGACCACCTAAGGCTTATTTCTGCCAAGTTATATCCAAATCTGTTCAGTGGTTTAGGAGAAGTTGTTTGAAGCAATTGTGAACGGACGGACGGACGACGACGACGACGACGGATGGTGACCGATCACAATAGCTCACCCTGAGCCAAAGGCTCAGGGTGAGCTTAAATATAAGCAATACATACATGCAACGACGGACTTCTTCTGTCGCGGTTTATTTTTGTTATGGTTTGTCTTTGGGTGTTTGTGTCGCTTATATTATTTTATTTTGGATAGCCTTATTGACCATTTTGTGGGAAAGTAACTGTCGTTTTGGCTTTACGCTGTTGATATTTCCATTGTGTTATGTTGTTTCATATTTGTGTTTCTTTTCCTTTGGTGTCTCTGATGGGAGCTGTGAGTTAATTATATCGATTCCTGATCATTGCCTCCACTTCTATTTAACAATAGTAAACCACGACGAATAACCGCGTTTGCAGGTCAGTAATATAAGAATCTTATAGGGGTGTGAGGGGTGGATGGAAAAATCCGTCCCGAGGGTCCTTGTCCGGCATCACGAGGCTTGCCGAGTGATGCCGGACAGTGAACCCGAGGGACGGATTTTTCTATCCACCCCTCACACCCATATTGGATTCTTTTTCTTGCATACCTTCCATTTCTTAGCGCTGATTTTAATGCTGCAGTCACTTCGGTTACCAACGTCCGCCATATTGTGTTGACACTGCAGGAATGTTTAGTGACGTCACGTAACGTGCATGACGTCAACCTTAACGACGGCGCATACAAGGCCGTAATCAACCAGTGTATTTATCAAACACGCGATTATATTAGATTTTGGGTCGGAACACAAGGTTCAGAACATAAATTTCTATCCCGGGGTAAAATCACGGATTTCCTTGTCTGGTGTGCAAGAAAATCGATTATACGTGTCCACAATCCTCGCCTTTGGTTTTGTCGTGGTTTAGACGAATAATATCTGAAACTTTATTTCTAACTCATCAGTGCTACACCTCCGAAAACATAAAAATCAAACAAGTACAGAGAAGAAACAACGATGAGGACTCGACAGCATGAAATAACTGAAATGCTGGAGCAAAAGAAAACCAAAAGGTACACTCCGGTGGGCTCGACCAGAGACAGAGCATCAGGTACCAACCGATATTACCCAAACGTTAAGCAAAATAGAAGTGGAGGCAATGATCAGGAATCGATACAATCAACCCACAGCTCCCATCAGAGACACCAAAGGGAAAGACACACAAACATGAAACAATAGATCCTAATGGAAACATCAACAGCGGAAGCCTTTACGCTTGATCCGTCATAGAATCTTAGGCCCGACCCGCCGGCGTTCTTAAACAGGGAAGCAAAGTTATCAGCCGTGATTTTGTTACCTACCGAGCATGCAGTCTGTCATATAACAATTATATTGTACCCAATCTTTTATATCGAAGAGAAATTTTACGATATTGGGAACTAAAATCATTGCAATCATATATTTTGAATTTATGTACGCTGGCAAACCGAAACAAAATGCGAAATATACCGTACACCGTAGGATACCGCACGAGGAACATCAACATCAAAGAAAGAAAAATATAGAATCTTAAAATCAAAATCATCGCGTTTGTCATAAATTTTGCATTAAAAACACATTTTAAATAGATAAATGTAAATCCAAAAACGGGGCTTTTGAATTTGCTTTATTTAACTAAAATTTTGGAGGGTACATTTGACTGATCATACCATCGAAGTAGATATTATTAATATTTTAACAAATCATCCAGAAATCTGGATGCCGAGCTGAAAGTTTCAAAGATTTCGGGTTGGTTTTCAACGGAAAGGGACATCAAGAAACACAGAAGCGAAGGAAATGATCAGTAATCTGAACAATTAACTCACATCTCCTATGAGAGACACCAAAGGGAAAGAAAAACAAACATGAAATAACTAGACCCTATGGAAACATCAATAGCGAAAGCAGAAAAGACTTTCCAACAAAATGGGCATTTGACAATCCCAAACAAAAAGATGTAAGCGATATACACTTTCTAAGACAAACTTTAACAAAAATAAGAACCACCTTGGAACAGCCATTCTTGCACACCAGACAAGGAAATCTGCGATTTTACCCTGGGATAGAAATTTATGTTCTGACTCTGGTGTTCCGACCCCAAATCGAATATAATCGCGTGTTTGATAAATGCACTGGTTGATTACGACCTTGTGTGCGCCGTCGTTAAGGTTGACGTCATGCACGATCCGTGACGTCACTTAACATTCCTGCAGTGCCAACACAATATGGCGGACGTTGTTAACCGAAGCGACTGCAGCATTGAAATTCCGCGCTTAGAAATGGAAGGTAGGCAAGAAAAGGAATCCACTATGGATGTGAGGGGTGGATAGAAAAATCCGTCCCTCGGGATCACTGTCCGGCATCACTCGGCAAGCCTCGTGATGCCGGACAGTGACCCTTTGGACGGATTTTTCCATCCACCTCTCACACCCTATAAGATTCTTATAGTATTTCACAGACTTTGAGGAGCTTAAATCAATTCCGTCGCGGTTTAGACAAATACAACACGAAACAAATGAAATACGAGGGCGAGTCAATAAAAACCAGCCTAACTAATTTCTAGGTGAGACCGATCTCTTCTTTTTCGATGTAATTGCGCTCTAGAATATTACCCTCAGACCAAGGCTGTTCCAATGCCATCAGCCCAGAACTGAAGAAGCCAGAGTCCTTTTCTCCGACTCCCTCCTCAACTGCCGCCACGACTACTTCGTTGGACTGGAAATGCATTCACTTACATTAAGGTCTTTCGGTTCCCAGGGGTTATGGCCCACCCTCTTCATGTCATAAAAGACTTAATATCTCAGGAACCGTTACGATCACCACCCCGAACCATATATATATATTCTTGTTTTTTTTATGATAAGACACATCCAACTGAAAACGAGAGATATAAGTATGTTAATTTGAATTAATATTATCTTGGTTGGTAGCAGTTGCAATTAAAGGATTCAAGTTGCGCTTTAGTAGTCAAATCCATAGATTTTTAACCCCTTTTGTACCAAATGAAATTTTCCTCCTTACATATAGCAGGAGTCCATTTCAAAATTTAAGGGTGTCAGGTTGTGTTTTCTTCAAAAATTTATTGGGAAAATGGCTAAACTTTTTGCAAACAGTGGAGGCCCTGATCTGCGGCGTCTGATCTGGGCCTGCACTGTTTTCCAGGCTACCCGTTTTGGGGTTTCTGGTACTAAATGGGCTAAGGTTTATGTTCCTCAGGTGAGCTGATAAGGCTCAATGAGTCTCTTGTTTCCTCTATATATTCTACTCTATCATTCCTTTCTCTGAAACCCCAGCCTTTTGGAGACGGCTTGAGATGGACGGTTGCTGGAGGACTCGCGATTGGCCGTTGACCTACCGGCTTTGTTGTCGGTCAAGGTCGGTGTAATCTCTTCAGGTGTTTGCATAGAAAAGGCCTGTCAAGGAACAGAGAAGGTAACTGACCGTCCCACAGGATCTCAGCTGTTGAATGGGTTGTAAAACCGCGACACATAACACATTTCCTAATTACTTTTTATTCAGTTTTGAGTCCACCTCATTAATGAGCCCATATCGGGCACCCACATATATATTGATAGCGAAAATTTATTGTATGTTTGATCACCAATATTGTTACATGGAAACTAGACGTTTAAAAAAGATAACCATTACTTTAATGTCTTGACAAATTCTAAGGGTAAGTCTGTCGAAGATATTTTGACAGGCACTTTCCTTGTAGCAAATGTGAGAAAACGTAGACATGCTTTACCTGTGTGACTGATTCGAGTTACAATTAAATTCCTATATTAAAACTACCTTTGGGACTGATTAAAAGTGGTCTTTAAGACCACTTTTGAACAGTCTCAAAGGTGGTCTCTGACTGAGGACACTGTATGCAGAAAATACAAAGAAAGAATGACTACAGCCTGTTATTTAAGCTTTTTAAAGCAGAATTAGTCCAAATGTTAGGTGGTCGTTAATTAAAAGTAGTGGAATTTTATTGGTTATGAAAAGTTTAAAACCAGGGAAGATCTCCCGTCTTTGACCACAGCTCAAAACAAATAACGACTATTTGTCTGATTTGAAGTATGTTTAACGTCCCCATCAACACAATTTAAGTAAAAACAACACCGTTTATTTCCTTTCACGTTAGTTTACGTCTGTTGGTGCACTTAAAATGACCGTTTGAGACGGTTCGAGCGAGAACCCGCAATCTTTTGCAAAAATGTAAAGGGGACATGGAAGTTGGCGCTCTTTAAGATGGTTGCGTTTCCAAAATTTATTGCAGGTCTGGTGTATTAACATGAAACAAGAGGGCGCCATTAATCGGGTTAAAACAGGTGTTCACAGTATACTTAGTTATGACAACGTTTTTATCATTAGCACGTTTATAAAGCCATTACAAAAATACTCCTATACAAATGTTTTGTTTGAATTGGGGTTAAACGTCCCGGTAAACATTGTATAGGTCAGTTTGGAGACGTCGCTTCCAATTTTGTGGGACTTTTACTCGACATTGAGATGAAATGACATCTCAAGGCATGTCGCCCAATGAACCAATAGGGTTTATAAGCGTGGACGGTCCAACTTTCACCGCTTTGGCTGGGAAGACAACTTTGCTTCCCTCTTTAATTGCACGCCGGTGGGTCAGGCCTCAGATTCTATGACGGTTCCAGCGTAAAGGCTTATTGAGAATTAGAGAGATCTAATTCAAGGTAATGTTGGCTGGTGCCTGATGCTCTGTCTCTGGTCGGGCCCATCGGAGTCCAACTGTTGATTTTCTTTTGCTCCGGCATTTCAGGGGTTTCTTGCTGTCGAGTCCTCACCGTTGTTTCATCTCTGTGGTTGTTTGATTATTTGTGTTCACGGAGATGTTGCACTGATGAGTTAGGAGGCCTTCATGCGGACTGCACAAATTATTTGTCTAAATCGCGACGGAAGTAAGGGCGAGGATTGTGGCCACGTAAAATCGATTTAAGCCCCTCAGTGGAATTCGTTTCCGCTGACCGTTCCAAGGCGGTTCTTCTGTCGCGGTTCATTTTTGTTATTGTTTGTCTTTGTGTGTTTGTGTCGCTTATATTATTGGCCATTTTGAGGGAAAGTAACTGTCCTTTTGGCTTTCCGCTATTGATATTTCCATTAGGGTGTGTTGTTTCACGTTTGTGTTTCTTTCCCTTTGGTGTCTCTGATGGGAGCTGTGGGTTGATTGTATCGATTCCTGATCCTTGCCTCTACTTCTATTTAGATTCCCTAAGCGGTTTACCAGTACTCGTGTGCTGTCGGTTCAGCTCTGCGTGGAAGCATCATGCAGCCCATGTATTTCTTCAAGCCCCGATTGTAAAGGGGACATGAAAGCTGGCGCTCTTTGAGATAGCTGCGTTTTCAAAATATATTGCAGGTTTGGTGTATAAACATGAAACAAGAGGCCGCCATTAATCGGGTTAAAACAGGTGTTCACAGTACAGGACAGTACAGGTACTTAGTCATGACAACGTTTTTATCATATGCACGTTTATAAAGTTATTACAAAAACACGCCTATACAAATGAATTGCTGATTTTACCGTCGAAAAAAAGGAAATTTAAAATGAAAATTGTGATATTGATCTGATTTCTGCTCATAATATTCACTGTTGGTATACGTTAGATGCGGCAGTCTAACGAAATCGCTAAAGGCTCGTTTCATAATTTTCATAAGAAATGCTTACTCGTGTAACGTGCTCTTTATCTTCAATTTGAAAACTCTTGCCAGTTTGTATTGTTGAGTAGGCTTGTTTGTGATGGACTTACTTATAAGCCCCGCAAAAAGGTTTTCTCGTTAGAAGCATCATACAGCCTGTCCGCCATCATGAAAACACGCCTATATCATTTTCTGACCCCCTTGAAACCCACTTTTGTATAGTAAAACTGCGGCCGCCCCCGCCCATCGGGGCTTGAAGAAATAGATGGGCTGTATGATGCTTCCACGCAGAGCTGAAACCGACCGCACATAAGTACTGGTAAACCGCTTAGAGGACTTAAGCCTTCCCTGGCATAGCCGTGCGGGTCGGACCGTCATACATATAAAACCCTATTGGTTTTATTTGGTGGCAGGGCTTGAGATGTCATTTTATCTCAGTGTCGGGTAAAAATCCCACAAAATTGGACGCAACGTCTCCAAAATGACCTATATAGTGTTGACGGGGACGTAAAACCTCAAATCAAACAAAGTAAAACTGCGGTTTACAAGGGTAAACCTTATTTTTCTTATTTCTGCTCTAAAATATAGATTGAGGATACTCGTTAGCACCGCCTCGATAAAGTGGTTCTAACGAGTATCCACAATCTATATTTTGAGCAGAAATGAGAAAAAAAAAATCACAATTTTTCAGCTGAAAATGTTCGGTTTTTTTGTTTTTTTTTTTCGGCGGTAAAATTTACAATGTATTAGTATAGACGTGTTTTCGTAACGATAGAGCCTGTCCGTGAAAACGTTTTTGAAGCAAAGGCTTGCTTTTTTAGCTCACCTGAGCCAAAGGCTAAAGCGAGTTGTTACTATGTCAATGCTCAGGCATCCGTCGCCTGGCAACCGTCGTCCATCCACGATATCAAGTAAGTTTATCTCTTGCACCAGATTGCTAGTCTTGATCAAATTTCTGGTGAGCATTATCAGATGGCGGAAGGCTTTATATGATTTTGGTGCTGGTCGGATTAGAAATCTAGCTACCATGGAAACATTGGGTTTCCGTAGATTTCAATGGGAAAAGCATCACAAATCTTCTCTGAAATATTAGGCTCAGAACTAACATATTTAGAATATTGCAATGTTTAAGTGTTGTCTCCGACGTAAATCCTGCCAACCAAGCAGGACTCGGGGTCTATATTGGCAATGCCTACGAGGTCTTTAGCTTTCCAAGACTCATAAGGGGAAAAACTTAAAATCTTCTTATCTGCAACTATGATGTCCACAGCATGTATATTTAGTTTGTAGCATAGTTGAATTGTCTCCTGCATAAATAACTACAATCCAGTCCTTCGGGTACAAATTGACCTGGCCCCAGGGGATCATTAGCTTAAATAAACTTATAATGGGGAAAATATAAAAAACCATCTGCTCTGAAACCATGAGGTCCACAGCTTATCTGTTTAGAATGTCTCAATTCTTACCCATTGACCTCGCGCAAGGGATCATTAGCTCAAATAAACTTAAAATGGGGAAATACAAATAAAATCTTCTTCTCTGAAACCATGTGGCCCATAGCTTATTTGTTTGGAATGTTCGGGAGCGAGTCAATAAAAACCAACCTCACTTATTTCTGGATAATATCGATCTCTTCTTTTTCGATGTAATTGCCCTCTAGAATGATACACTTGGACCAACACTGTTCCAGTGCCATCAGCCCCGAATTGAAGAAACCAGGGTCCTAGTCGCCGACCCACTCCTCAAATGCCGTCACGATTTGTTCGTTGGCCCTGAAAGACGTCCACGGATATCCTTTTTTAAGTTTGGGAATAGGAAATAGTCACTAGGAGCTAAGTCCGGAGAATAGGCGGGGTGCGGTGTTAGTTTGTACCCATTCCGCTCAACAGCAACCATTGCAGTTTTGCAAGTGTGTCCTCTTGCATTGTCCTGTTGGAACAGAATCCCTTTGGAGAGTTTACCTCGGCGTTTTTCAAGGATCGCAGTTCTCAGTTGGTCGAGCAAATTGTAGCAATACTTACTCAAGCACGACAAAAATCCTGGCAATCAAGCTCATGGGGTCAATCCATGGCACACACCAGCATATTTGTTTATAAAATGCTATGTCTGTATATAAGTAGGAGCAAACAATGCCCCTGGGTTCCAATTGGCCACGCCCTTGAGGCTCACAACTTATATATGTAGCAATATTAAGTGGACCCTACATAAATTCTTACAATAAACCCTCTTGGGTCGAAATTGACCTTACCATAGGCAGCATTCGTTTATATGTGTAACAGATGAAAAAAGTGCTACACACCTTTGGCCCGGTCGGGGAGCGAAGCCGGGCCGCCAGATTGATAAGCAAACACTCTACCACGTCGCTATAAAAGCCGGCTTGTACCAATATGCAGTACAGGTTTGCTGTATACCTACATCCTATGACATTCTCCCTATCCACATTGAAATTCGTCCTCGAATGTGGGTTATTTACGGTGGGCGCCAAATGTAACAGGTGATGAAAAATGTAGAAGACCAGGCCGGGGATCGAACCCGGTCCGCCGGATTGACAGGGCAACACTCTACCACTTCGCTATAAAAGCCGGCTTGTGCCGCAAGGCTGTACATGTGTGCTATATACACTGCTCGAAACAAATAAAGGAGCAAACTTTTAAGTCTGTATAACATCACCGCTTGGCAATTTTCAAACTCAAGGAAATACATTGTTTTAACAAGGTTCTTGCAAACGTCAAGAAGTAAGGTTCACGTACAAAGCAAGTACGTGAGCTACAGCATGGATACCCCTATAAAACGCATGAAATTCGTTATGTGGCGATCTGTTCCAGATTTGAGTTCGGGTCAGAAACATGTCAATCCTTCGGTTATGCATTATTTCGGGTTTCATATTGACTTCATATGGTGTTAGGCGGTTCTTGGAAGAAGTTGAGGTCGCTCAAGCTGTCGCTTTGCTTGAAAACGGGTACACCCAAAGAAACATTGCTGGACGCTTTGATGTATCGAGAGGTGTTGTTGCCAGGCTATTGAGACGCTACTAGGAGACGGGTGAGTTTAGTAGACGAGAATCGCAAGGTCGACACCGCATGACGTCACAAAGGGAAGATCAGTTCTTCGAAATCTAGCGCTACGAAATCGGCAGTACACGGCCAGAAGGCTACAGATAGATTTCCAGCATACAATTGGTCAAAGGATATCCAATCAAACAATACGTAACAGGTTACATAAACGTGATCTGAGGGCCAGACGTCCGACAAGAGGGCCTATTCTCACCAGGCAACATCTTGCAAGGCGATATGAGTTTGCCCAAGAACATCAGATCTGGCGATTGCAAGACTGGCGTACAGTTCAGTTCACGGATGGAAGCAGATTTCACCTGAGTGCCTTTGATCGACGTGTTCGAGTCTGGAGACGACCCGAAGAACGATACGAGGACTGCAACATTGTGGAACAAACAGATATGGAGGCGGTCAGTGTTGGTATGGGATGGAACTTCTTATGAAGGCCGAACGGACTTGCACGTGATAAACGGAGGTACATTTACTGCATTACGGTATCGAGATGAAATTCTACATCCTATTGTGAGGCCTTTTGCTGGAGCAATCGGTGACGATTTCATTCTGATGCAGGATAATGCGCGCCCCATACTGCTAGTGTGTGCATGGATTACCTTAATCGTGAGACTTTAAAAGTAATGGACTCCTAACTTAAACCCAATAGAACATATGTGGGACATTCTTTACAGACGTATCTCACAGGGCAATCGTCCACCAATGACTATTCAAGAACTCACAAACATCCTTAGACATGAGTGGGAAACTCTAGCTTTACAAACTGTTCAAAATTTGGTTCGTAGAATGCCTCGGCGATGCCAGGAGTGTTGTGCTTCTCGAGGTTGAAGAAAAAGTGACTGATTTGCGCATGTCTGTGACATTTGAAATAATCAGACATAAAGATGGCGATTTCTCAAACATTTATGCAAATTCTTCCTTAACACGTTACAGGCCGTGATTTGTGAACTGGTTGCCAATGTGTGCCATTGACATGTTGCAGATAAAGTGATCCATGTTTCTGAATCGTTGTTTCATCATCATTATCCAACATCTTTATACTATGAGGAAAATGTGTTTGCTCCTTTAGTTGTTTTGAGCAGTGTACCTACACCCTATGATATTCTCCCCTCCACATTGAAATTCGAGAATCATGTGAAATGATGCTCAAGGAGTTTTATTGCACAAGTGGTTATTTGAGGTGGGTGACAAATGTAACTGGTGAAAAAATGCTAATCGCCTTTTCCCGGCCGGGGATCGAACCCGGGCCGCCGGATTGGTAAGCAAACATACGTCGCTATAAAAGCCGCTTTGTACCGCAAGCCAGTACAAGTGTGCTATATAATATAACTATACCCTAGGACACATCGGCTAGATTTGCAAATATTTTTTTTTTAATATTTTAAAGATTATTGCTGGGTTCTGTCTGCTACGTTTGGCTCGTACCTATTATAGCTGGGATAACATTCTCGTCTGACATAGTCACAAAGGTGCCATAGTCAAGTTTCAAAGCATTTACAGCACCGCTGAGTTGCAATTATCTCTGGGTGTAGGCTGGGAAAATGGTCATTCTAATACAATTGCGTATGAAACGCTACGTCTGATTGGATAATGTCAAACCTTTGCGAGACTATATTTTGCGATATACTTTCGGGAACCCGACGTCATCACGTAACGCCACTTTTAATTGGCCGGCCTATGGCTTTACAAAGCTCAAACTTGTGCTGCTTTGTGCGAAATAAAACAGCCATATAAGTGCAAGAGAATCTGGATAACTATTGAAAATAGCATTTGGGTAGGTAAAACGTCGGTTTTACGGTCGCAAATTACGTCTTACGGCTACTCTTAACATGTCGCCGTAAAACGAAATCTCCGACCGTAAAACCTCCGCTGTACCCAGTCCCACAAAATTGGAAGCAACGTATCAAAAGTGACCTATACAGTGTTAACGGGGACGTTAAAACCAAATTCTAACACAGCGCGCCTATATAGGCAATTGAAAATAACTGTGTTTTATTCTGCAACAAATCTCACCTCGGAAGAGCGTGACGAGTGACGTCATTAAAACTGCAAATTTATGACGTCACTAGTCGATTTCCTTGACGTTAGACGGTGTAACGTTATTTTCTCGCATCGAAAACGTAAGAAAAGGATATAAATGCATGTGTTTCAGTCGATAATTTTAGCGGGATTTCTTCTAACAATGGCGAAAGGTTGTGAGATTTTGAAGGAAACAACAACATTATTGCCGATTTTCAGCGTGTTAGAATCGAAATAGATCAGCTCTTGTCTGTGATTTGTTGAGTAATAAATCACAGTTTGTCGGTCAGTTGTATGTAGACAAATCACGCGCGCTACGCGCTTGTGATTTGTCTACTTTACAACTGACCTCCAAACTGTGATTTATTACTCAACAAATCACAGCTAGAGCTGATCTATTTCTTAAATCAAACAAACAAACAAAACCTTCACAAATGACAATTTAAAATACAATTAGCCGCTAATTAGCGGTGACTTACACCCTTAAAGGGGAATGGGAACACCTGGTAGATTTTTCCGCCATTTTTCAAAGGGAGACTTTTGGATTTCCTGTTTGCCTTTCTATAAACTCTGTCCCACTGAAGAAGGGATCAACTCTCCTTAGGAGCAAATTCTTTCCTAAGGCTTTAAGAGTTGACCCCTACTGACATTGGAGACAGTATAGTTTAACAGGAGTTGCCTCCCCTGAAGGTGTATCCATTCCCATTTCATTTAACCCTTATTTTCCGGTACTGTAAGCAAACAATTTTAGACATTGATTAGACGCTGCGTTCTGACCCTTAAATTTCCGTACTGAAGGCAAACAGGGTAGACCCTGGACATACGCCCCGTTCTGCGGCGTCGGATCTGGGTCTATACTGTTTGCCCAGCCCAAACCATGATTCAAGTCCAGATTCTATAGAAACCCCTATCAAGAAACACGATGACATCAAGCCGATAAAATTAACGCGGTTACTGAATATTAAAAAACGTTACCTGGATTTCCTACAACAATTAAGGGGTCCTATGCTTAGTAACTTTGGATCGATTGGCAAACAATCCACCCCAAAATGCCAGCTTGCTAATAACAATTTATGATACGTGTTCTTCTTTCTCCTTTGAACATTACGATAACACACCCGTTTGTACATTTTTCACATCTCCAAAATGGCTACTTTTCTGATGAAAATCCGAGATATTTTTCTTATAAATGCTAATAACATAGGTTGTGGGTACTCGTTAGAACTGCCTCATTGAGGCGGTTCTAACGAGTACCCACAACCTATGTCTAGGAGCAGAAATAAGGAAAATAATGTATACCCCCGTAAACCCCAGTTTTCTCTATATAAAGTGGGGTCTGGGGGGTCTTTATATCACGGACTTGTTCACGTGATGAATACCCGTTAGAACCCGCCCAATTGAGGCTGTTCCAACGAGTATCTACATTTAATGTTTTGGTCACAAATAAGGAAGATTTATGTACCACTGTAAACCGCACTTTCTACATATAATGTGGGATATATATGGACACTTATTATACTGATCTGTTAACGAGATGTTAACTAAAGATTCTGTTTTTCGTGCTTTAACTATTTTCAGGGTTATAGGAACGCTCCAAAACTCGGCAGATTTCGCTCGGGCATTTAGCTGCCCCAGAACCAGTTATCTAAATCCGGACAAGAAGTGTTCTGTGTGGTAACCATATATCGACACCCTACGACAGCAAATTATGAACATCATGTGGCATCGTGTAAACAAGTCTGTGTTATGGACACCCCTCTAAACACCACTTAATATAGAGTAAACTGGGCCCCCGTCCATAGGGGCTTGAAAAAATAGGTGGGCTTCATGATGCGACCTACCCGCACACATGTACTGGTAAACCGCTTAGAGGATCTAAGCCTGCCCAGGCAAAGCGGTGTGAGTCGTCCATGCTTATATACCTTAATGGTTTTATTGGGCGGCAGGGTTTGAGATGTCATTTCATCTCAATGTCGGGTAAAATTCCCACAAAATTGGAAGCAACGTCTCTAAAATGACCTTTACAGTGTTGACGGGGGCGTTAAACCTCCAATCAAACAAAACAAATATAGAGGAAACTGGGGTTTACATGGGTTTTGGTTTGTTTGTTTGAATTGGGGTTATGCATTTGACGATCTGACTCACACCGCCTTCACTTTGCCCGGGCAGGCTTAGTCCTTCTAAGCGGTTTACCAGCACTCGTGTGTCGTCAGATTCAGCTCTGCGTGATAGAACCACGCAGTCCATTCTATTTCTCCAAGCCCCGATGGGCGGGGCGTTTACATGGGTATACACTATTTTTCTTATTTCTGCTCTAAGACAGGTTGTGGATACTCGTTAGAACCGCCTCAATGGGGCGGTTCTAACGAGCACCCACAACATACGTTTGGAGTTACAATGGCCATATTCGACTTGGAAGTTTCGTGAAATTTCCGTGAAATTCCACGCAGGAGTGTGGTGTCTTTCTTGTAATAGCCGATCACATGGTCCAGTCAAATATGAGTTATTTTTCAAATACATAAGCGTGGAGAACGATTCTATTCGAAGAAAAATTCGAACCTTTCGTGCACCACGGTCGCTTATGAGCTATACACAAATAAAAGATTTGATTGGACCATGTGACCAGCTATTACAAGAAAGGCACCACACTCCTGCGTGGAATTTCACGGAAATTTCACGAAACCTACCAGTCGAATACCGTCAATATGAAAAATATCAACCGTTTTCATCGGTAATAGTATAGTAGTCGCAGATAAGATTGACTAGGCGGAGCTATTCAGGTGTTGTCAATATATGTCAAATTGACTGAGTCCACTAGAAGATTCGGTAGAGTGCCTTTCGCACGCTTTCCACAAGCGGACGAAATGGTCATATACGCCACAGCTGTGCTGTGTTACAGTTGAATTCACACAATCGGGTGACTTGCTTTACCTTTTTGTCAATGGAACATTCCTAAGGCAGGTAGAAACGTTAGCTCCGCCTAGTCAATCTTATCTGCGACCACTATACCGTTTTTGGAGAAATGAAAGAGTGCTCCATGTTACACGGGTGTGTTATCATAATGAGAAACATGATTACACTCAAACACCTATGGGACCATGAAATATGTTCGAGATAAAGGTAGTCCGAATATTGATGGTAAATCATAATGTCAATTCATGATGTAAAATAGAGATGCGTTGAGTCATTTTGAAAACACGCCTATACAAATACATTGTAACTTTTCCCGCCGAAAAACAATGACAATTTTAAGATGAAAAATTATGATTTTTTTTTTCATATTTCTGCTCAAAACATTGATTGTGGATACTCGTTAGAACCGCCTCGCCGCGAGGCTGTTCTAACGAGTAGCCACAATCTATGTTTTGAGCCTCGGCGAGGCGGTTCTAACGAGTACCCACAATCTATGTTTTTGAGCAGAAATAAGGAAAATAATGTATACCCCCTGCAAACCCCAGTTTTACGATATAAAAGTGGGGTTTTAGGGGGTCAAAATTATTAGGTATGTTTTCGTGATGATATTTTTTCGATCATCTATGAAATAATGATATGGTGTGTGCATTTATCAGAATCGCCCCCCATTGAGGCGTTGTGTGTACACATTAGAATCGCCTCAATAGAATCGCCTCATTGAGGCGATTCTAATGAGAACACATCTTTTTCCGATTAATTCTGAAAAAAAACTTCATAAATCATCTTATTTATATGAACAGTTGGGGCTATAAAAAATTCTCTAGAAACACTAGAAAGATTTCGAATTAGAAATGGTAAAGGAGCCATTATTATAAGCAATAACCATCATCTTTAACATGTCCCGCAATGTAATGGTTAGTTGGCTGTCCGTGTTTCGATTATCGAAGTTTCGCTGTATGCAAATTGGGGGATAACTGTATTGAAAATTGTCATTTATGGCGCCGCGTCAGCGGAGCCGTAAAACGGAATTTGCGACCGAAAAACCGACGATTTACCTCCCAGAATTTCAATACAGTTATCCCCATTCTAATGCACTTTTTCGGCTGTTTTGTTACAAAGTGTACCATTTTGCACAAAGTGGCAAGCCCTCTGAGCAAGCCAATGAAAATCGAGGTTACGTTATGACGTCGGGTTTCCGACAGTGTATCACAGGATATATTGTTGCAAATTTTTGAAGTTATCGAATCAGACGTCTCGTTACATCCACAGGGGCATTAGAATATTTAATACCCGTAACACGGACGGCTTCTATACCATGTTTATCATTTCATTTGGGATATTAATTTAGAGATGCTTGTTATTGTTTATATAGGGGATGCTACATGAATGTTCATGTGTTATTGAATTTATTAAACGAATTGAGGAAATATTATAAAATGCGAGGCTTTGCCGAGCATTTTATGCCTTTTCTTGTTCAACGAGTTTAATAAATTCAATAATACATGAGCACGAATGCATGGTTCTATTTATCATGTGACATGACAAAGGCATTTTATTCAAGATTTGTTGACAAATATGTCAATACTCAGTCATTAGTAAACGCTACGCCGTTTATGACGCCGTACATGTATCGTTAAGGGGCGTTTCTAACTAATTTACACATTTATTTGTTTGATTTAGTTTAGTTTATACTAATTTATTTTAGTTTGATTGCGATTGAAGCTTCAAGCACATTTAATCGCTCTCGAACACTCATTCCGGATGTTTTCACGCGCGCGAGAGAGGGGCAGTGACTATTACACCACTGCTACCCATTTACAGCTTGGTGGAGTGAGGCAGTGTCATTACGTGTCTTGCCCAAGGACATACCTCGATGCCGGCTGCCGGATTCGAACGCACAACCTCTCAATTATGAGTCCAACGCGTTAACCACTGCGCTATCGAGGTTGAGGTTTAATGTCCCCGTCAACACTGTAAAGGTCATTTTGGAGACTTTGCTTCCAATCTTGTGGGACTTTTACCTGACATTAAGATAAAATGGCATCTCAAGCCCTACCGCCCAATGAAACCAATAGGGTTTATAAACATGGACAGTCCGACTCGCACCGCTTTGCCTGGGCAAGCTTAGATCCTCTAAGCGGTTTACCTCGTGTGCGGGTCGGTTTCAGCTGTGCGTGGAAGCATCATGCAGCCCATCTATTTCTTCAAGCCCCGATGAGCGGGTGCCGAATTTACACATTTAAGATACCTCAAGACTATCTAAGATGCTCATCCCCACCTTGGTAGCCTATTGCTTTCTCGAAACGCAGGCTGTAATGATAAGTTGAAAGAACAATGTCAATTTTATTTTTAAAAAATATAAATTAAGCAATATGATTTTAAGAAACTCTCCTCGTGTCATAAAAATATTAGAGCCTGCCTCTGCGACAAGTTCTGCAATGGAAGGCCATGCGGTTTTTCTCCAGCCACTCCTGTTTTCTCCCTACTCTGATTAACGATCGGTTTTAAATAAGTGAAATAATCTTGAAAGGGCCGTAAAACCAAATTGAAAAAAATGAACTGCCAGAGAGCAGTGCTTGAAACAATTTCATGCAATGCTCATCCATTCCTGGCGAATTTGGAATTAATCGCACCTTTAACGTCTTGGCGGTGTGTACAATCTGATGTTGGAGAAGAGGCTATTGGACTGTGCGTTTCACAACACCCATGTCAAACTCGTCCAGAACGACGTTATCTTTCCTCTGCCTTCTAGTAGCAGGCATCTCAGAGGACTGCTCCTGAACCAGTGTACACTCGTAGCAGCACGGTCAAATGCAGCGGTATTAGGAGGATGAGATGAAGAAAAACATGATGATGGTGATGATGATGATGATGATGATGATGATGATGATGATGATGATGACGACGATGATGATAATGATGATGATGATGATGATGATGATGATGATGATGATGATGATGATGCAAACGATACTTTGTAGCTCGTCTGTTTTTCGAAATAAAAAAACATTCGAGCCATTGTCGTCACTCGGGCGTCTGCGTTGTCATTGTCGTCGTCGTCGTCGTTCCTAAAAACACTAACCTTGGCTATAACTGCAAAATAATTTGACCTGGCCTCATGAAACTTCATACACATATTCACCATCACAAGAGCTACTTTCTAACCAAGGGCCATAACTGTATTGGTGATTTTTGCTGAATTATCTCCCTTTTTTCTGAAATGCATTTTTTCCTCAAATTACCTTACTACTTATAGCAGAGCTCGGTGTTCCTTAGGACAAGACATTTCCACTGATATCAAACATTTTGACCTGTGACTTTGACCTTTGAACTTAGACCTATTTTTCGAAAATTTTACCAAACACTTTAACCTTGATCGTATTTCCAAACGTTTTTGGCTTACCTTCATTACGTTATTACACCCTCAGACGCGACGTCATATGATAAATTGGCAAACTGCGTAGGTCCAGATAAGACGCCGCAAAGCGCGGGGTCTGATTGCTGTAAACACTGTATGCTTAAAATAATGTATTTTAGGGTTAAACGAAACAGAGAAAAATAGAAGTGAAGGCAATGATCAGGAATCGATACAATTAACCCACAGCTCCCATCGGGGACATCAAAGGGAAAGAGCACAAAGATGAAACAACTAGATCCTAATGGAAACATCAATAGCGGAAAGCCAAAAGGACAGTTACTTTCCCACAAAATGGCCAATTGGCTATCCAAAACAGAAGATAATAAGCGACACACATACTCAAATACAAACCACAGCAAAAATAAAACCGCGACAGAAGAACCGCGCTGGAACGGTCAGTGAAACGAATTCCACAAGGGGGGGGGGGGGGAGAGCTTAAATCGATTTTACGTGGCCACAATCCTCGCTCTCATGGTGCAGAAAGCCTGGCGCAGAACCGCCTTCCCAGTCTACAATCAGAGACAATCTAGCAAACAGTGCAACACGTGCTTTGAGTTCTTTGTAGTCTGCATCTCCATCAAATAGAAGATATTTGATTTTTTCAGTGTAATATCGGATTTTATTTCACCGAATGAACACTAAAACCAGTATTTTCCCGAGTGGCGTAGCCACGAGTAAAACACCAGTTTTAGTGTTCATGAGTGAAATAAAAGGACGGGTTACAGTTTTCTATTGCAAAGTACCTACTGAAAGAGCTAATTCTTGAAGTCAACTACAACTGATCAAAATACACTCATAAGGTGACCAAATATCTCTGGTTTGTTGGACAAATATTTACTTTTCCATCCGCATGCGTTTTCGTAACGAAATTTCCGGTTGAATACATGCACTACTGGTCATGTGTAACATTGCGCCTATGGAAAAAGTGAAGACCCCTGTGGTGTTCAAAGGAAAATTGCATAGTCGTCCACATTTTTAACCAGAGAAAACTACACACCTTTTTATTTCAGAAACAATAATGCTTTCAAAAATGCTGATGTTTTGGCGGTTAACGGTGTGGAGGATGTTGTAAAATAAACTTTTATCGATAAAATAAGGTGGGAAAATGAATGTAATCAAAGTACTGTGCATACTCGCACAGGAAAAAGTCAATATAGCCTACATCGGCTGGCCATCTGTATGAGCACGACCATCATTCCTTGCTGGGCAAACGGGAATGCTTTTCATTGATGAATTAAAGGACTAGCATGTAACTGCTGTCACATGCTGTGCATGTTACTTGTATGACATGCATCCATATTTACCTTCCATTACCAGTTTCTGTCTTATATTGAGTATGTAACATTTATATTTTCTGCAGACATACCCTGAATGCTGGTATAAATAAAAATGTTTTCAGAGGAAAACAATGTCTCCTCACCATAAATGTATCTTAAACACCCATTTGACTTTAATAACTGAATTAAAGTCAACAAAATGTAAGCTGCAAACCAGCCATTTTTGGTCAAAAGCTGACAGTTTTTGTGGGAGCCTATGACCTTAAAAACAGTAAGTCATTAAAAAGCTCAGATCACCAGACAAATTTGGTTGACTGTAATTAAATGCTCTACCGATTTTCATAAATTCTTAAATGATATAGGTTACAGATAAGCCAATATAGGCCCCAAAAGAACAGGTTTCGGGAGACCTTGGCCTTAGAGTGCAGACAATAAGTTGCAGAAAGGGTTATCCTTTGGAAGCAAGGAATAAACCACAGAACTGGAAAATATGGAGTGTACATGTTTTCTGGGCCACACTAGCCAGTTTTGGCCAATTGGGCTTCATCAGTGACCCTAAAATATTTTCTACAATGGAAACAATGATCCCAAAAGGACAAGAAAATATAAACTACACTATGATGTAGGGCAGGGAGACTTTTTACGGCCGCCACACATGCCGAGAAACCAGCTGTAGTGACGTTAAATAAGTTGTAGAAAGGTTTATCCTTAGCCATTTTTGGCCCAAAATTGAATATTTTTGGGGGCCTGTGACCTTGCAAAAAAATCAAGGTCACCAAAATCTAATCAAATTTCCGGTATGTTGTAATGATATATTGTTCCAAGTTCGATTAAAATTAATCAATTCGTTATTGAGAGGGTGCAGACAAGCCATTTTGGCCTAAAATGACTGTTTTTGGGTTGCTGTGGCCTTGAAAAATGAGGTCAATGTCACCAAAAAAAATCAAATCTGCTGTATGTTGTAATGATATATTCTATTGTTCTAGTCTTTGTGCCAACATTTTAAATATATATTTCAGAATCGAAAATACATTCCGTATTATTAAGCACTTCTAACGTGTTATACTAAATACATAAAACGTCAACACAATATAAATTTCTTATGCACATACTGCACATAATATTGTGTCACGGGATACAAGAAACATAGATTATGATATGGCTATGTAGATTAGCACGCTTTAATGTGGTTAATTGTTAAAAAATGTCATATTACTTTGGCAAATCACCAAATACTGACAATTACCCCACTTGTAGAAAAACGGAAGTCACGTGACTGCACATTTCATGGTTAATTAACTATTGTTGTCATATGAACGTGCATATGTTGGACTATATTGCATATAAGTTTCATCAAGATCCATCGTAGGCACAAATATGGCTAAACTGTAACCAGTCCTTTGATCTTACACTAAGAAAAATCAAATTTTATGTTTCTTACATACGCCAAAACGGCAATATTTAGCTTCACTAATCGTGTCAATCACACTCAGAGAAAACCAACTTTGTTCCTGGTCGTTTCGCGTCAATTTAGTGGTGTCCAACATATTACCTGTGTATAATATTGGGTGTAAACTGAACGTTTGCACATGGGACATAGCCTGGGATGGCATTTCTATGAATGGTTACTGAAATAATTGTGAGATAAGTTTCCCAAAGAAAGTGCGGGCAGATCTAACGTCGCGCGACAAAATACGTCATTTACGTCCTCGTGACGTGTGAACGGGCTTAGCGTCAATTCTAATACAGTTTATTAATTGTCAATCATCTGACAATGGAAAAACTGACCACAGAATTAGATTTCGAGAAAAAAGTAGTCCAAAACAGTGAAAAATAAAATTGATATCAGTCATTGTTTGAAACAGTGACAATATCGTTTTCGATTTCACTGAGTAATCTCTATATTTCATTGAAAAGCATGTAAAAATGTTTTCTTCTGTGTGCATGTACAGTGCAATTCCACAATTAAGGCCACCTAAATTCAAGACCAATTTTGGTTTTAAAACCTTATTGCGTAGGTCGCAGTTATTCTTTCTTTGTGTTTTTGGCATACAATGTCCTCTGAATGGAGACCACATTTGGGATTGTACAAAAGTGGTCTTAAAGATCACTTTTAAACATTCCCAAGAGAACATGCACATGTATGTCTGGAAAGCTTCTCAAATGAACCACAATTTAACATCACGAAAACACGCCTATATAATTTTGACCCCTAAAACCCACTTTTAAAACAGGCCCTTGGGTATACATTATTTTCTTATTTCTGCTCAAAAACATAGATTGTCGGTACTCGTTAGAACCGCCTCGACGAGAATCGACAATCTATGTTTAGAGCAGAAATTTGAAAAATATCGGATTTTTATTTGAATTTTATTTGAAAATTTCTTCTATTTTTTTTAATGGGATAATTCTCAACATATTTGCATAAGCGTGTTTTCTAAATGATATAAGCACGATGTGAAAAAAAACCGTTTTGGAGTTTGCGAAGCAAGCAAGTGCAGATAGGCCTGTGCCGAATAGCAGGCTGATCAAACCCGCTTTGTCCACTGATTGTCTTGTGCCACACTTCTAGTTTCTTCCTAGTGTCATTTGATGTCAAGTTTATCAGACAAGGCTTCGAGAAAGCTTGTAGAAGCCGAGCCTGCTAAACTTGACATCTGGTATTCTATCAGATAATCCCCTTGTACACTCTTACAGTTTTGCCAATTTCTCCAGCAGTCCAGTTCATAGAAGTGCAATATCACGTTGACCTGATGAAGCTCACTTGTCCCGTGATACATGTAGCAAATCATGTTTCAATGCAATTAATATAGGGGTAACATACAAATATGGATAGCACCCCCGCCAATCGGGGCTTGGAGAAAAAGATTGGGACTGCATGGTGCTTCCGAGCAAAGGCCTAAGCCTGCCCGGGCAAACTGGTTTGAGTTGGATCGTCTCTTAAGTCATAGCTGTTTCTTCATGCGATAGGACTGGAGAAGTCAGTTCATCTTAATTTCGGGAAGATACCCACAAACTAAGAAGCAACCCTCCACATAAACAACAGTGCGAATGCTATATTTAAATACCTTGCTGATTTACCAGAACTTTTCAGGCATGGAACAAGGCATTTCTAGACCTTATGCGAGAAATTCCAATTTTCTACCATTTAGGCTGACATGATTAATCGTATAATCGATTAATCGATCGATAAATTCCACAAAAATGATATTCATTTCTGATTTGCTTTTAATCGGTTACTTGATATGTACAATTTACTACCCAAAGTTATGCCTAAAATAGCTGGATGAGTGGCAAACAGTGCAGACCCTGATGAGACGCCGCATTATGCGGCGTCTCATCTGGGCCTACACTGTTTGCTCAGGCCTGTCTGTTCAAATATACATATGGTAAAGAGCAACATATGGTAAGAGTCATGCTCAGACAGAAAGCCAGACAGGTAAAATGATGATACAAACTTTATCGATTACTAATCGATTATCGATCGCAATGACAGAACTGATAATCGATTATCCTTTCAGCTCCGATTAGCCAGCCCTATCCACCATCATTTCGAGCGATCTGACAGGTTCGGAATTAAAGTTTATTTATTCCATGAGCAAGAATTTCAAATCTGTTTCAAAGAGCAATCGAATAGCGACAGGTAGTATGATAACGTGACGTCTGAGAACATTTAAAAGCCGCACATTACGCCTTTGTAAGAAGTGACATCTACATCGTTCGATTGAAAGATGGGAAACTATTGAAAAAGTAAGACAATTAAGCGAAATTATAAGACTTGACGGTTTTTTTTTTTTTTTTGTGTGTATTTATTATTTTTTTTTTTTTGGGGGGGGGGGGGGGTTGGGTGGTTGGTGGGGGGGGCTTGGGTTCCCTTCAAAAATGACAACTTCTAATTGAATAGTCATTCCGCCGTGGCCATTGGTAAGTACATCGTTACAGTTTTCGAAATAATTCCTAATAAGGTTCCATTTTGGTGCCATTTTTAACATTTGATTGACAAAGCTGGAATTACAAAGACTGAATTATCGTTTTTGCAGATTGTCTCGATGCACATGTATAAACTCCGGCGAATCACTCACAAGCTTAGCATAAAGCCCTGCCGTTTGTGAGTGCTTGCCAGAGTTTACACATCGATACAAAAATGAAATTCATTCAAATAATGACTACTGGGCTTGCAACATGAAGCCAAACTAACCGAAACAAAACATTTTTAATCCCTTGTTCTAAAATTGTACTTGCGAGTCCTTACACCAGTCAGGCTATACGCTAAGTCAAATCACATAGTCAATGAAGGCTCAAACTAAGATTTTACTTCAATTTCGCTGGAATACACCAGTAACTACCCTAAGTATTCGGTCACCTCAACTCCTTACCATAATTGTTCTAAAAATTTTACAAGTACAATCTGGGCCCCGTCAAGCGATTTTGGTAATTATCACCTATGCGAGCAGCGAAGGTTCAGGCGAGCCTGCGCATCCGCGCAGTCTCGCCAGAACCTTCGCTGCTCACTCATACAAGCAGTGAATCAAGAGGAACCTTCAGACAGAAAGCCTTATCCTTTGCCCCTCTGAATGGCTGGGCATGCGCAGTTAAAATTTGTCATGACGGAATGCTCGAAGACACAAATTCGCTTGACGGGGCTCATCTAATACCAGATACTGTGTCTAAAATAGCTGGATGAATTGTGAACAGTGTAGATCCTGATGTGACGCAGCGATTTCAGGGTGTTATCCGGGTCTCCAAATTACCTTGGGAGTATGAAAACACGCCTAGTCATGAAAATTAACCCCCCCCCCCCCCCTCAAAAAAAAAAGAAAATTTTCAGATAAATCTTTTTTTTTTCATATTTCTGCTCAAAACATGAATTGTGGGAACGGGTGAGAACCACCTCGACGAGGCGGTTCTAACGAGTACCCACAATCTATGTTTTTGAACAGAAATATGACAAATAATGTATACCCCAGTTAACCCCAGTTTCACTGAATAAAAGTGGGGTTTCACGGGGTCAACATTATATAGGCGTGTCTTCCTGATTGGACTGTGCGTATGAATGCATACGCTGAATACCGCTTTTGGCGTAGCCTGGCATAAAATCTTCTGACAGACTATTTGTTTGGTTTACAGAAAGCGGCACTCAGGTTTTTTCTGAAACGTGCCCCACTGATAACGTAGAAAACAAAATTGAAGGCGTGGTTGCACAAGCACAGGCATTCAGCTATCAACTCAAGAACGGATTCGTCTTTTAACTGGTACATGTCTTTATACTCGTCCGCCATAAATGGTTCAGCAATCAAAACAAATGATACTGGCGTTATGAAACAAATAAACGCCACGCTAATCAACGATGTAAGAATCGTCACATGGCGTGACCTTCGAATATTAAGTAATGAAGGTGTAATCATACTTGAGTGGGTAGATCTGTAGACTTTTATCCATGTAGCTGTGTTACACACAGTAAGGATGACAGCAGGAGCAATTAAGTACATTACAACGTCGACCGTTGCCCAAACTGTGTAGAAATCGGCATATGTCTTTCCGATGAAACTACATACGGTTCTGTATTTGTAGACGCTGAGGTTAAGCGGCAAATGTGTTGTATTTTCAAGCTCAATCCAGTTATCAGTTTCATTTTGCACTAGTGCTAGTAGATTGTTCTGTGCTTGTTTCAAAGTATCAGATTCGTTAGAAGCTTGCGTAACAAGACTTTTCTTCTCACGCTTCCAGGTATCTTGTTCATTAAGCGCCTGTGTGATAAAACTGCATATCCCATGCGTCCAGTCGTCTAAGTCATTAGGTGCCTGTTTCATCTTCCCCTGATTCAACTGATCAGATTCATTTGTTGCTTTTGTTTGAAGACTAGTCATCTCATGATTCCAATTGTCGGATTCATCAAGCGATTGTGTTTGACGAATAATCTTCCTAAGAGTCGAGGTACCTGATTCGTGTGGCTCTTGTTTCGTTAGATTCAAATAATGTGATTCATTTGGTGCTTGCGTAAGATGACTTTCATTCCCACTGCTATGATTTTGTCGGGTTATATCACCCATATCCAAATGCGGCCAGTGGCTAAACAACTTATCTGTGGACTCTGGTGATGTGTTTTGAAGTTCTCGTAGAGGGAGTTGCGTTGTATTCTCAACGGTTAACAGAAATTGTCGAGTTGAATTGTAATCATCCCGTCTTAAAGAATTCCCAACAACAGGTGTCGACACACTCGTTTTCATATGTTTATTCCAGTCAGAAGTATTTCCACCATTAAATCGAGATGCATTATCTTTGTGAAGTTCATCATGTTTTGAAGTATTTCCAGTGGTAAAGAATCCTAAGACGGTTTCATTGTCATTGATCCTTTCAACACAACCCCCAGTGTCAACTGTTCGATTACAGTTAAAATGTTCTGACAAATTGACTTGCGGCAAGAGTGTGTGATTTTCATGATTTGTTATTCCCATAATTTCAGCATTCAATGATAGAGTGTGGTTATCGTCGGTAATTTCCAACTGCATAGCATCGTTGTTCTGGATGGCGTTGGTGGCATGAAAGAGCTTATACCCGAATAGCGCATGTGAATTATATCCAATAACACATACTAGGAGGATTCCTGTGCCGATAAAACCGGTTTTAGTGCGACAAACGCTCCTGGTCTTGTGTGGAACATAAACGGAGAATACTCTTTCTAAAGATAGTATCACAACTAGCCAAATTGAAAGGCTTGAAGAAACACCAATGATAAAAGTTTCCAGTTTGCAATAACCAGGATTGATATCTGCTATGTCGATGTTGAATGTCCTGGGCAGCCAGTTTCTAATAGCGAATATGTTCAAAGTCAGTGTATCGGCAACGGCCAGCGCTGCTATGTAAACTGAGTAGGAGCTTTTCTTGGAATATTTGTTTGTCACTGCTATGAAGGACAACGTATTACAAATAGTTCCTAGGCATACTATCACAGGAAATAGTATCACCCGAAATAAGATGAGAGTCATTGTGGTTTCTTTCCTGAATATTAATTAAGTTTTAAATATTTTCAAGTTCCTTCAAGTCACAACCCTAAGAATTTCTTTTTCCTCCACTAAATCAGTCATCTTCATAACTTCTCTGCGACTGACATCATCAGTCTTCGGCTGACATATTACTAATGCAGTGACATTCAACCGAAGGTGTAAGTTGCAGAAAAGTTCTTAATAAGGCCACAGTTGATGGCCAAAGAAACTTTAGATGTGACTTGAGAAAAAAAAAAAGAAATTATAAGGATTACACCAATCCATTAAACAGTTTCCAGGATTAAACCGTTTTGCTCTGTAAAATGCCTGTTAAGCGAGGATTCAAAATGCGGATCGATTAGTTATTGATATTGCAATTTAGACAGATGATTGAATGTTTATCATCACAAAACCGACCTATATATTTATACCCCCTGAAATACCTCTTTCATATAGTAAGACAGGGGTTTACAGGGGTATACCTTATTTTTTTTCTATTTCTGTTTAAAACATAGGGTATGGGTACTCGTTAAATCCGCCTCGAGGCGGTTCTAAAGAGTGCCCACAATATGTGAGTCTAACTGTTGGTTTTCTTATGCTTCAGCATTTCAGTGGGTTCTTGCTGTCGAGTCCTCGGCGTTGTCTCACCTCTGTGGTTGTTTGATTATTTGTGTTCACGGAAATGTTGCACTGATGAGTTAGGAGGCCTTCATGCGGACTGAACAAATTATTTGTCTAAATCGCAACTGAAGTAAGGGCGAGGATTATGGCCACGTAAAATCGATTTGAGCCCCTCAGTGGACCGCGGACCGTTCCAAGGCGGTTCTTCTGTCGCGGTTTATTTTTGTAATGGTTTGTCTTTGGGCGTTTGTGTCGCTTATGTTATTTTATTTTGGATAGCCTATTGACCATTTTGTGGGAAAGTAACTGTCCTTTTGGCTTTCCGCTGTTGGTATTCCCATTAGGGTCTGTTGTTTCATGTTTGTGTGTATTTCCCTTTGGTGTCTCTGATAGGAGCTGTGGGTTGATTGTACCGATTCCTGATCATTGCCTCCACTTCTATTTTGAGGAGAAATGAAAGTTTTCATATTTTGGTGGTACAATTTCAATATGTTTGAATAGATTGGGTTTCGTTATGAAACTTGTGAATCAAAACATTACGATACAGTGAAACCTCGATTAATGCAGCCACCCAGGAGAATATCTAAACTGGCTGTATAAAGGCGATGGCTGTTCACTAGAGGGACGTGTCTGAGATGCATGTACCAATAAAGACAAACTGCAATGTTTTGATAACGGAGGTCGTACGGAAAGAAAACAAATGTGGCCGGTGTATGATGGGTCTACACAGCTTAAGGGGAATGGGAAAACCTGGCAGATTTTTCCGCCATTTTCCAAGGGGATACACATTTCGGGACTTCCTGTTCGCTTTTCTATAAACTCTGTTCCTCGGAAGGAGGGGTCTACTCTTAAAGGAAAGAATTTGCTCCTCAGGAGCAAAATCTTTCCTTTAAGAGTTGACCCCTATTGACATGGGAGACAAAAATACTTTTGCCTCCCCTTAAACCTCATAGGCTTTCATTTTTCTCTTCATTCACGTATAGAAGAACTTCTGTGACTCTTACGGGCCTCCGTGGCCTAGTGGTTAAGAGCGCTGACTCTTGATCATTAGGTATCTCACCACTGTGGTTCGAGCCTCGCTCGGATCATATGTGAGACGCCAAGTTCTGCGACGGAAGGTCAGGTGGTTTTTCTCCGGGTACTCCGGTTTTCGCCCACCTCCGATTAACTATCGGCTCGATATGAGTGAAATAATCTTGAAAGGGCCGTAAAACCAACACCAAAAAAAAAAAAAACCTTCTGTGACTCGATCACCGATGGCTCGTTTACTATGGCTGAATCAAACCCGTTGTTCGTTACGATAACACACCCGTGCGGCATAATCTATTTTTTTTTTTTTTTTTTTTTTTTTTATTTTCATATCTCTAAAATGGCTAATTTTCTGATGAAAATTCGTGATAGTTTTCTTATTTATGCTGCAAACATTGGTTGTTGGTGCTCGTTAGAACCGCCAAAATGAGGCGGTTCTAGCGTGTACCAACAACCTATGTATTGGAGCAGAAATCAGAAAAATATTGCACCCCCCCCCCCCTCCCTAAGTCCCAGTTTTCTCTATTTAAAGTGGGGTTTAGGAGGTGTTCATTTCACGGACTTGTTCAAGTGAGGCGAGTCCCTAGGGAAATTCTCTACATAAATAAATGGTGGGGGAAATTAAGAATACTTTCATCTTTAATCTTGCAAACGTATGTTGTGTATTCATAAGAATCGCCTCAATGAGACGTTTTAAACAGCACACAGCGTACATTTTTATAGAAGACCGAAAACAAGTCCCAAATCATCCCCAAAATGTCTCCTGGAAGTAGCCCTCAGTGGTTCGAACTACCCCTGTCTCGAACAGATTTTCATGGTCCCAAAGGTGTTCGAGCCATTGAAGTTCGACTGTAGTTAGAAGTTGTTTCCAATAATTAGAAGCGGCGACTGATCAGGGCATTAACACACTGGTAAAGGCAAGCGCGTAGGATAAGGAACAAACGCACAGGATAAGGAACTTTTTCCGCTCAGGATAAAGAAGAAAATGGCGGAATCGGCATCACATATGCAGGTTTGTTGTTGTTCTAGATCTCGTGTTATGGATGCTAATCAATACGGCTGCTCACATTAGCTTTACGGAAGACACATATTATTCACAAATTTATCTTTGATGGTCCGATTTCGACAGTGACAGCCAGTCAAACGGAGAACCGGACACAGTAAGGCTACTCAACCGCGAAATCTCATTATTTTACATGAAACGAACTTCTGAGACATACCTATTGCATGGTGCATCTGGCTCCTTTTTAGCCCCATTCAAATCCTCTTCAGTGTGCATCGTTTCACTTGCTAACAGGCTTAGTTAAGGGAAACATACAGAAACAAATTGTTTCATCTTCATGTATTTTCAGAATAACTTGAATTTTGGATGTATCTGTATTGACTTAATAAATGAAGACGAAAATAGTAAGAAAAGTGTGATAAAAGTATATCCCTTCGAAAAAGACAATAAATAGTGCCTTTGGAAGCACCTGATTATAGGTTTCAGTTAGCGCATTAATATATCAGGTAGCACTGCTAACCATTTGCACACTAAGTGAGTCGTTTCTAGTTACTTGCATTATCATGGAGATATACCAAAAATGAAAAATTACAGGATCAAAATGAAACAGGTACCAAATTATTCCTTGGGTTCTAACTAAGAAAATGAGTAATAACAACATACATGTATATTTATGTTTACTATGAACGGAGTTTCTGTTTACTCCAATGGAAATTTTTATGTTGAAATTTCTGAGAATGACAAAAAATTAAGTTATCAAAAATTAAAAAATAAATACAGAGTCCACCTTTCATTTTTTATATTTTTCACCACATGTTAACATATAAAAACTTTATCTGTATACAAACTCTGTATACAAAACAAAAAATATGCACAAGCCAGGCCAGGCTGGCATATTTTGAAATCCACACAGATGGCAAAATTTTCAATTTTGGTCAAAATCAGCTTGGGGTAGGGGTAAAGTCATGGTAAAAAGCATACCTTATTTGTGGATGACCTAACATTTTTATTGATTTGTTTTTCTGTGAAGTTGTATCTTTTCATTAAACTTAATTTGGCTATCACCATAAAACATTTATGAAACAAATATTCAGGGTGTGTGTGTGTGTGGGGGGGGGGGGGGTTAAAATGGGAAATCTTTGCACGTAGTTCGTCGTCGGATATAAGACAAATAAAATACCTTTTCTACGGCCATTCTTCCGTTGATTCAAGAAGGGCAGTTGTCAATTTCTGGCGAAAGAATGTGCACTGTACTGGCTAACCGCTGACATATACGTTTGCCCAGGTAAATGTGGAAAGGTAAACTGACAGATTCTAAAATGAGCATGTCAGTTTACCTAAACGTAAGCGGTTAACCAGAGTGGTGTACAGTCTTAATCAATCTTCGCGAAAGAATGTTGCCGACCCCGGTAGGTATCGAACCCACAGCCTGTCAGACGCGCACCCGACTGAGCTACCGAGGCCGGCCTAGAGAGATAGGGGAGATAAAAAATAAAATAAAACAGAAAATACTCAGATACCGTCAATTTATTTAATATACAGTCAAGCTAAATTGTGTCTATTTTATTCAAACTTGTGTGTGGAAAGTGATCTTGATCCACACTGTTTGAAACATTATTCAAAACATTGTTGTGGGTACAAAGTAAATTGTTGCCTCATCTGAGACGATTATAACGTGCAGCCGCAACATATACTACTAACAAGAAACAAAGAAGTTTATCCCAAATTATCTTTGGAACACATCCTAACAACGGTTTGTTTTACAAAATCCTAAAAATATGTTGAGGGTGCATAAAAAATATCACAATGTATGCACAAACAAACAAAACCAACAATTTAAGTGCGAAAAAGGTAATTGAGAAAGCAAGGAAACATGACCAGTCAACATATTGTCAGCCAGTTAACCAAGTGCTAATTGATCTTGTCTTCCAACAACTTTAAACAAAATCATTAAATTTATCTATATTTTTGTTTTGTTTTTGTTTAGTTATCAATTATTATGTCTTTGCTGCTATCGATTTTGGCCATTAATAATATCACAGGCTTAAAGATATAGTTTAAAAACAAAATAAAATTTCTAATTGATTTTGATTAAAATCCCTTCCACAAGCATTACTGAAAACAAACTCAAAACAATAAATTGTCAATTTGAACTGGACATTATATTAACCTGGCCAAATTGCCCTATCCAACATTTTTTGCTGGCCAAATTGTCCTAGGCCGAATTGTCCTAGGTCAAATCTTCCGGGCCAATTCGTCCTAGCTAGATTCATAGTGTGTGTATGGGGGGGGGGGGGGGGGTTATATTGCTAGAACCAAAGCAATGCACATGCCAAGACAAGGCATACAAACTTTGAACGTTTGCTTAAGGTCACAACTAGTGCTTTAAACTACATGTATGTAGGACTAGTTATTGATATCGGAAAATCTAATCTGAGATGCTACGACCATACAACTACCATTTTCCCCGGAAAATGTTGTGTCTTATCATATGCGTTGTACCCATTTCCTTGCCCGCGAGCGTTGTATTGAAAATGGAACTAGGATTTCTCACTCAGTGTGGGCCTTCCAATTTCAAAATTTCCTTAAATCGTATTTGCAACAGTCCGATTTATCATGTGTATGTCTACAGCCAACAAAAAGTGCATGTCACCTTCCAAGAAGAGCGTTTCATGTAAAATAATGAGAGTTCGTGTTTGAGTAGCTCCACTGTGTCCGGTTCTCCGTTTGACTGGCTGTAACTGTCGAATTCGGACCATCGAAGATAAATTTGTGAATAATATGTAGCTTCCGCAAAGCTAATGTGAGCAGCCGTATTGATAAGTATCCATAACACGAGATCTAGAACAACAACAAACCTGCACATGTGATGCCGATTCCGCCATTTTCTTCCTTATCCTGAGCGGAAAAAGTTCCTTATCCTGTGGGTTTGTTTCTTACCCTACGCGCCTGCCTTTACCAATGTGATTTACTGTATGTAGAAAATTTAACATTGTTTAAATAAATTTCTAAAAATAACTTGAGCTGTCGGCCCTAAATTCTGGAATGGACTCCTGCTTCATATAGAAAAGATATTACAAAATAGGTTAACCCTTAAACCATATATGCCTAGCGGCCCTTTTCTGGGTCATTGGCAAACAGAACAGACCCAGATCAGACGCCATAGAACGCGACATCTGACTTGGGTCTACACTGCTTACTTAAAAAACATTCGTTTTTGTAAAATTTGCCACAAACAAAAACATACCTGACACCCCTATAATTGGAAATGGACCATGCCAGACTTACTAGGTGGAATATTCAATTGTCATATGTCAAGTATATGTGCATCTTGTCTGACATGTGTCCACACTGTTTCCAAACATTACTAGAAGCCTTTGTGTTGTAGTGATTACGCTACTCGCCTTGTAAACCAGGGGTCGCAGGATTGATCCCGGGCTTCTCCAGACGTTCGGAGGCGTTTTAAACCTATGTCCCGTCTCCGTATGACCTTAGCTGTTGGTGGGACGTAAAACTCAAGCACTCACTCCAAATATTACTTTTAACCCATTTTATACTAGTGGACTCTTCCATTACTATATGTTGGACAAGGCCATTTGTCATATAACGTGTGTCAGGCCTTTTGTATCGTTCTATATTCTATTTTTGAGGGAAATTTTTGTTAAAAAATAGTGTAGGCCCTGATCAGGCGCCGCGTTCTATGGCGTCTAATCTGGGCCTGTACTGTTTGCCAAGGTACTCCTTTAGGGGTTTCAAGCCCCCGCCCATCGGGACTTGAAGAAATAAATAGGCTGAACGATGATTCCACGAAGATCTGTACTGGTAAACAGCTTAGAGGATCTGAGCCTGCCCGGGCAGACCCGTTTATGCTTATAAACCCTATTGGTTTCATTAGGCGACAGTGCTTGAGATGTCATTTCATCTCAATGTCGGCTAAAAGTCCCACAAAATTGTAAGCAACGTCTCCAAAATGACCTTTTCAATGTTGACGGGGACGTTAAACACCATATAAAACGAAAACGAAACAAACTTTAGGGGTTCCCTCCTACAGTTGGTTAAAGTAAGTAGCAGACGACAATGGAGACACTTATTGTTGTGATGGTATATTAAGAGTTTTGCATTACGAAAACCCGCCTTTACCAATACAGTGTAACCTTTATCGTCGAAAAAATGAAAATTTTAAGATGAAAAATTGTGATGATTTTCTTATTTCTGCTCAAAATATAAATTATGTGTACACGTTAGAACCGCCTCATAGAGGCGGTTCTGACGAGTACCCACAATCTATATTTTAGAGCAGAAATAAGAAAAATAAGGTTTATCCCTGTAAACCCCAGTTTTCACTATATAAAATTGGGGTTCGAGGAGTGGGGGGGGGGGGTCAAAATTGTATAGGCGTGTTACCGTGATGGAGTATAAGAAACTACAGAAAAGCGACCACCTTATGGCGGTCTAGTAAAAAAAAGTAGTACAGTATAACTTCAATGGCTCGAACACCGATGGCTCGTTTACCATGGCTGTGTCGAACCCGTTCTTAGGCCCCTAGCGAAATCCTCTACATAAGAAATAGTGGAGGATAATTAAGGAGATTGTTGTCTTTTATCCTGCAAATGTATGCTGTGTGTACTCATTAGAATCGCCTCATCCGCCTCGATGAGGCGATTCTAATGAGTATACACAGCATACATTTTCATTATAGAACACCGAAAAGATGTCCAAAAGTATCTCGTTATGCCTACTGGCAATAACCCTCAGTGGCTCGAACTACCCCTGTCTCGAACAGATTTTCGAGCTCCCTAAGGTGTTCGAGCCATCAAAGTTCGACTGTATATGTTCGTGTGAGGGTGGAGAGTGGGAAGTTTCATTAAAAAAACGATAACAAATAAATCCGCACGACGAAATCCTATCTTAACAGTGGGTTATAATAATACCATACAGACAGACAGTCATGAATATGGCTGTCACAGGTTAATTTTATTTTTTAAAGATTTGGGAATTTTCTGAAAAATGTCGTCTAGCGTTATGAGAGTTGGTTGTTCTAAATGTATTTACCGTCATCCATTCCGTCAGTTAATTTTTATTCATCCTCTTTTCTCCAATGACTTCTGTCTTTATTCCTTGAACGCAAACACAGCCATCACGAAAACAGGCCTATATAATTTTGACCCCCTTGGACCCCAATTTTATATAGTAAAACTGGGGTTTCCGGGGCTATCCCTTATTTTTCTTATTTCTGCTCTAAAATATAGATTGTGGGTACTCGTTAGGACCGCCTCGATGAGGCGGTTCTAATGAGTGCTAATAATCTACATTTTGAGCAGAAATAAGAAAAATATCACAATTTTTCATCATAAAATTTTCATTTTTTTTTCGGCGATAAAGGTGGCAATGTATTTTTATAGGCGTCTTTGCGTAATGGACAATTTCGCCAGCCAGTGTGTCCAAGTTTTGTATGTTTCACTTTTATCTACATATATCATTAAGTTAACAGGGCTTTAACCCTTATCTTACTGAATATTTATTTAAGCCACGCCCATTTCTGTCTATCAACCAATCAAATTACTTGATGTAATCTATTGCTACAAATTCATAAATTGAATGCCAAACAGTGTAGATCCTGATCAGATGGCTTCTTCAGAAGCCATCTGATCTGGATCTACACTGTTTGCAAAGTTAGGGGTTGTGGAGAACAGCCAGACAAGGGTTAAACTTGACTTTATATGGCAAAGAGTCGGATTCACATCACTTTCTTTCTTTTTGGCTAGAAACCAGAACGTTTGTCTGCTCAAATAAGCAGCCACACTCAATGTTTATAGCAGAAATAATGAAACTTATCACACTTTTCAACAATTTGAAACATGACCATGCATTTTCGAGTCATAAAAGAAAAGCGGCAGGCATAAAGCGACAAGAAAGAAACCGGCATGAAAGAAAGCGAGCGACAAGAAAGAAAGCAACCTGATAGAAATACACACGGAAAGAAAACCGCAAGAAAGAAAGCGGCATGACAAAAAGCGAGCGACAAGAAAGAAAGCAGCCTGATAGAAATACACACGGGAAAGAAAACCGTAAGAAAGAAAGCGGCATGAAAGAAAGCGAGCGACAAGAAAGATAGCAGCCAGGTAGAAAGACACACGGGAAAGAAAACCGCAAGAAAGAAAGCGGCATGACAGGAAGTAAGACGCAGAAAAATGCCTGATTTTTGTTTTTAAGGTAACCGGGCGCCAAGAGCACAAAGGGGCTACCCCCAGTTCGCCGACTGGGATTAGTTGTTGGTACTGCTCTTTTCCCTAGGCTGCCAATGTGCTGACTCCTGTCAATTTGACAGTTATCAGCTAGTCGTTTGGGAGTGAGGTGACTTCTTTCGCAGAGGATGTGGAAAGCAGGTCAATCCCACCCCTCACACCCCCCGCTCAAGATGTTGGTAGGCACAAATCGCACCCAATGTCAAACGTTTGTCCTGTAAACCGAGCAGAAAAATGCATTAAAGAGGGCGACATAAAAGAAAGAGGTATGGCGGAAAGTGGCTTGAAAAAAAAAGCGTATGAAAAAAAGAGGCATGTAAGAAAGAACCGATAAAGAAAGTGACAGTATAGAAAGTGGCTTGAAAGAAAGCCACTTCAAAGAAAGCGGCATGACAGAAAGCGGTAACAAAAAGTGAAGGTATATAAAGTAGCATGAAAGAAAGCGACATCAAAGGAAGCGGCATGACAGAAAGCGGTATTATAGAAAGAATCATGAAAGAAATTAGCATAAAAAATAAGTTAAAAGAAAGTGATATGAAAGACAGTGCCAATAAAGAAAGTGGCATTACAGAAAGCAACATGTAAGAAAGCGGAATTTAAGAAACGAACATGACAGAAAGCGACATAAAAGAAAGTTGCATGAAAGAAAATGGAATGACAGAAAGAGACATTAAAGCAACAAAAACTCACATGTGCGTGTTATCCTGAAGTATACCCCCTAATTACGCTTCACTAAGCCACAGGAAATAAGGTAAAATTCCTATATTCAGACCACCTTGGGGACTGTTTAGAAGATGTCTTAAAGATCACGTTTGAACAGTTTCAAAGATGGTTGAAAGTAGTTTTGAAGACCACCGGAACAAAACGTATATATAAGTTTGATGAGGCGGTTCTAACGAGTACCCATAATCTATGTTTTCATCAGAACAGGACTTTTATCGGAGCAAAAATTCATATTTGGTGGTACAATTTTACCAATTTAATTGAACAGGACTGTTTTCGTTATGTTATGTACTAGAGTTCTGGGACCAGTTATTCAAAACTAACGACGTCGTTAGATAACGTATCGTTAAAACTTTGATCATTGAATATGGCAAATATGCTGAACTTTTTGCTGAAAAAATGTGAGCAGGTTTTTCTTGCTAGAACAGTTAACAATTTGACCACTAACTAGATCGTTAAGCTAACGATGCTTTGAACAACTGGCCCCTAAATGTGATCTGTTTAACTGGTCCTAATAGCTAAATTTAATGCATGCCCTTTAAAGGCATTTATTCTGAAACAGTAAAACACACCGTGTGTTCATAATTGTTTTATTGCCCCCTGTGGTATACTATCTATAGCAGATCAAAGGCGGTCCCTAATAGGGTGATTGGTAGCTCTTGTTGAATCCCCTGACTGAGGTACATAAGGGGAAAATCAATAATATACACTCCAGTCAACAGTTAGTAAATTATTGATTTTCCCCAGGGAGGCCCCTTACCTGTTGAAGACAGAGGACTTGTCTTCAGTCAGCACTGAGGGCTACATAATATTATGTAATGAAATGATAGTCCTCAATAATCAAGAATAAATGCCTTTAAGTTTACACGTCGTGGAGCTACAGTCATACACACCCCAATGTTAGGTTGGCGATAATTTTCCTTGTTTAACAATGTTTGCAGTTAATATATGTTATCCGCAGTTCTTTTCAGAGGTACCACGCAAAGACACACCTTAATTGGCGCCACCTATAGTAGACACGCCTTTAATTACAAGAGCATAGCAGGAAATAACACAAAGTTGATTAAATTCGCTATGGAAAGAAGCCGTGTCATATCAAAGTATCTTATTGCCTGCATTGGTGACATTTTTTGCAGATGTTTTTGTGTTATTTTTTTTTTTGTATAATTATTTTCTTAGTTAGTTTAAAATCGATACTAAACAAAACCACAAGTTGTCTTTTAGAACTATGAAAGTTGCGAATCAAGGTCAAAGATATTTTTTTTTTTTTATTATTATTATTATTATTATTATTATTATTATTATTATTATTATTATTATTATTTCGATACCTGCCGGAGTCGGCAAGCTTCTTTCATGGAGATTAGCGTAAATAATATTTTATTAAAAGCGATTTTTTTTTTTATCTTTTTGCAGCGGTTTTCGGTGTTAACTTCTTTATTTTTTTACTTTTGATCAACACATTCAGCGGGAAAGTTGTAGAGGAGAAGCTCCGTCAACTTCTCAAAGAGGCCGTTCATTGTCCCTAATTTATATGAGCAGAGATCAACACATTCAGCGGGAAAGTTGTAAAGGAGAACCTCCACCAACTTCTCAAAGAGGTTCATTGCCCTTAACTTATATGAGTAGAGCGGTAATCAAATTGAGATTTCTAAAATTTCAAGCTTTCGTGAAAATTTCTATTTCCACTGGTGCCGCCTTGACGGAGGGGTTTGATGATCTGTCCTCTGTTCAGTGCTTGACTGACGGATAATTGTGTGTGTGGGTCATTCCAACATCCTGCATGTAAACAATGTGAACATTCGAGAGTGAAATGACTGGAGTATTATTTTAAAGAATTTTAACGATATATAGTGAAATTCCGCTATTAAGACCACCTAAAATTAAGACTAATTCTGCTTTAAAAAGCTTATTTTTAAGGGTGCACTTAATCTTTCTTTGCATTTTCTGCCCACAGTGTCCTCTGGTCAGTGACCACCTTTGGCACTGTTCTCGCTTTTAATACTCATTTTAGCCCATATGTCACTGTGGGAAAGTTGTAGACCTCACTCTCCGCCGATTTCTCCAGCAAGTCGTATTCCTCTGCGACAACCAGGAAAGGCTGTGATTATTTGGAGAAAATTGCAAAATCTAAATTTTCTTTCATAAGACATTCTGGCACACCCTTTTAAACCATATGTAGAGGTGGTCACTGCTCTTATAAATTACAAGGGCGTCTATATTTTTTATTTTGCACGATCACTTCCTGGAAAATCATTAGCTGTGACACCACATCTGATATCGGTATAATTCATTTTGACCACTGTTGACAGCACATCCCCGGTCCCAGAGAGCTTCTATCTAGCCATTCGAATGTAAGGTGTGTCGTAAGTGCATATCTATTTGTAAGTGCATCACATGGATTTGAATATTTATTATTTTACCTGACAATTATCATCAAATGGACTTAGTCTGTGGTCTCATTTCTTTGTTTTGCAATATTCTCCAAATAACCACAGTCTTTCCTGACTGTCGCAGAGGCATACGACTTGCTGGAGAAGTCGACGGAGAGTCAGGTCCAAAACTTTCCCATACTGATGTATGGGCTAAAATGAGTATTAAAAGGAAGAAACGAAAAAATCGATGATTCAGATTTTCTGAACGTTAGATATTATATCACACGGGCTGATCATTTGCATACTTTCAGCAGTGCGAATGACAGAATTGGACGCAGCTTTATCAAAAAGTTTTAACGTTGTTTAGCATCTGCGTCTGAACTAACTAAAAGCTTGAACATATTACATGTCGAAATGTATTTCAGTTTTATTCACGAATGGTTGCATTACACAGATGTTCCGTGTTTTTGTTTGATTTGAGGTTTAACGTCCCCGTCAACACTGTATAGATCATTTTGGAGACGTCGTTCCGTGTTTGAGTGACTCTCATAACTATCACTCAGTCAATCACTGAACAAACGACAAACCGCCAAACCACACCCTGAAGACGCAGGTTGAGGAAACAGAAAGTTTCGCATGATTTTGAACGATCAGGCATTGCTTCAGATAAGGATATACAGCAAGGCGAGGACTCGACAGCAAGAAACCACTGAAATGCTTGGAGCCAAAGAGAACTAACAGTTTGACTCCAATGGGCCCGACCAGAGAATAAAGTTAATTTTCAGATATAGGCTAGATTTCCAAACGAACATGCTGGGCCATCACGAAAACACGATTATATAAATTTGACCGCCTTGAACACCACTTTTATACAGTAAAACTGGGGTTTGCAGGCGTATACCTTTTTTTTCTTATTTCCGCTCTAAAATATAGATTGTAGGAACTCGTTAGAACCGCCTCGATGAGGCGATTCTAACGAGTATCCATAATCTATATATTTTTAGCAGAAATAAGAAAAACTTATTTTTCTTATTTCTGCTCTAAAATATAGCTTGTGGGTTCTCGTAAGAGCGGTTCTAGCAAGTATCCATAATCTATATTTTTAGCAGAAATAAGAAAAATATCACAAATGTTCTTCTTAAATATTTCACTTTTTCGGCGATATAGGTTACATGTACAATGTATTTGTATAGGCTGGTTTTCGTAATGTCATATTTGCAGTGGTAGGCAATGGTACGTTGGTCACGCCGATCGTCGTTTGTTTGTTTGATTGGAGGTTTAACGTCCACGTCAACACTGTAAAGGTCATTTGGAGACGTTGCTTCCAACTTTGTGGGACTTTTACCCAACATTGAGATTAAATGACATCTCAAGCCCTGTCGCCCAATTAAACCAATGGACAGACGGACTCGCATCGCTTTGCCGGAGCAGAAATAGACCCTCTAACCGTTTTACCAGTACGCGTGTGCGGTTGGTTTCAGATCTGCGTGGAAGCATCATGCAGCCCATCTATATTTCTTCAAGCCCCGATTGGCGGGGCCGACCGATCGTCGTGAAAACATAGGAGTATAGAATACAGTTAGTATTGACTATTGACACAATAGGCAACCGCGGCCCACGCCCACGCCCATCGGGGCCTGAAGAAATAGACTGTGTTGCAGGATGCTTCTGCGCAGAGCTGAAATCGAACGAACTTTTGAGCGCCGCTTAGAAGGTCTATGACTCCCGAAAATAGGGTGCGAGTAGGAGTGCCCCTTGGGCGGTAGGTCTTGAAACGTCATTTCATTTCGATGTTGGGTAAAAATCACACAAAATCAGAAGCAATATCTGAAAAAAGACCTAAAGAGTTATGATAATGACAGTAACTCTTACCATGCTGTTCACGACAACCCCTATCTTTGGAAACAGTGTAGATCCAAATCAGATGGCTTCTGAAATCAGATGGCTTCTGAAGAAGCCATCTGATCAGGATAACAGTGTAGATCCACTGTTTGACATTCAATTTCAAGTTTGAATTTGTAGGAATAAGTTACATCAAGTAATCTGATTGGTTCAAAGTCAGAAATAGGTGTGGCAAATCTGAATATTCATCATGAGAAGGGTTAAACTCAACACAAATAGACTGAAAACATAATATGCAAACTTACATACAATTATCCGTATCAAAATTCTGAGGTTTATACCAGTGGAATTCGTTTCACTGACCGTTCCAAAGCGGTTCTTCTGTCGTGGCATTACGGTAACACACCCGTGCGAATTGGTGCATTTTTACACATCTCCATAATGTCCATTTTTCTGATGAAAATCCGTGATATTTTTCTTATAAATACTGCAAACATAGGTTGCGGGTGCTCGTTAGAACCGCCTCATTGAGGCGGTTCTAATGAGTACTCACAACCTTTGTCTTGGAGCAAGAATAAGAAAAATAATGTGTACCCCCATAAACCCCGGTTTTCTCTATAGAAAGTGGGGTATAGGGTGGGGGGTCTTCATTTCACGGACTTGTTCAAGTGATGTTTATTTTTGTTATGGCTTGTCTTTGAGTGTGTGTATCACTTATATTATTTTATTTTGGATAGCCAAATGGCCATTTTGTGGGAAAGTAACTGTCCTTTTGGCTTTCCGTTAGTGTTGTTTCAATTAGGGTCTAGTTATTTCATGTTTGTGTTTCATTCCCTTTTATGTCTCTGATGGGAGCTGTGGGTTAATTGTATGGATTCCAGGTCATTGCCTTCACTCCTGTTATAGACGGCCTTTCGATTTAGTTTCAAAATGCAGTGTTGGATTTTAATCTATTTTGTAACAAGACCTATCGGAGGCGGAAATGTATGGTTACTAAGTGCATAAGTTCAGAAAAATATATGCTCCAATGATTTCAGAACCCGATTTTGTAAAATCATTCTTCGATATAAAACGATTTGATACAACATAAATGTTACTCGACGTAGTTAACCCAATAACGGTTGAGAACTTTGCTTCCTTCCTTAATTGCACGCCGGTGGATCGGGCCCCTGCCTCTATGAAGGCTCCAGTCTAACGACTCACTTAAACATTTAATTTTGTAATGTCGGTTAATGCCTGGTGTTTTACCTCTAGTAGGGCCCACCAGAGTCCAACTGTTGGTTTTCTTTTGCTCCAGCATTTCAGTTTTTTTCATACTATCCAGTCATCATCGCAGTTTTAGCCTCTGTATTCGTTTGACTTTTATGTTCTCGGAGATGTTGCAGTGATGAACTAGAACACCTTCATGCGGGCTGACCATTTGTCCAAACTGGGACAGAACCAAGGGTGAGTTTGAAAAATCGATTCAAGCATCCCACCCCAACATACACACACACTTACCACCCAGTAAAAAACGTTTTATTGGCCGTTCCAAGGCGGTTCTTCTGACGTGGTTAAATATTGTTAGAGGTCTTCTTTTCTTGTGTGTATTGCTAAAATATTGTTTTGGATAGCCGTTTGGCCAATTTGTGGGAAAGTAACTGTCCTTTTGGCTTTCTCATAATAGCGTTGTTAATTTATATTTATGTTTCTTTTCCCTTTGATGTCTTGGATAATAGGTGCGAGGCAATTGTGTGAATTCTTGATTATTCCCTTCACTTCTTTTTACTGCAGGCGGCCTGGTCCTGAGGTTCTAAAACTTTTTTCATGCTCAACTCACCTGAGCATGAAATTTGTCCTGTTCACAAAAATTTTAAAATGCCAACAATATTATTGTTGGCATTTTAAAATTTGTGAGCAGGACAAAGAACATTCTCTGCTATCTGAGAAAGAAAAATCGCTCAACTTCTCAGTATTTTAATTTTTATGACAACGGCAAGTTTCATGCTCAGCTGAGTTGAGCATGAAAAAAGTTTTATAACCTAGGGGCCTGAAGCCTCTGATATACATATTGTACACGTATAGTGCATTTTGTACACATATAGTACATCTTGTACACATAAACCCGTTCAGAAAATCTGAATCATCGATCTTTTCGTTTCTTCCTTTTAAAACTCATTTTAGCCCATACATCAATATGGGAAAATTTCGACCTGACCCTACGCTGACTTCTCCAGCAAGCCGTATGCCTCTGCGACAGTCAGGAAAGGCTGTGATTATTTGGAGAAAAATGCAAACAAAGAAATGAGACCACAGACGATGATTGTCAGGTAAAATAATACATATTCAAATCCTCGTGATGTGCTTTATAAATAGATATGCAATTACGACATACCTTACATTCGAATGGCTAGATAGTAGCTCACTAGGAACGGGGAGCCACTAGCACAATGTGCTGTCAACAGTGGTCAAAATGAATTATACCGATATCAGATGTGTTGTCACAGCTAATGATTTTCCATGAAGTGATCGTGCAAATAAAATATAGACGCCCTTGTAATTTACAGGAGCAGTGACCACTTCTATATATGGTTTAAAAGGGCGTATCGAACCTGTCAGAATATCTTAGTCTGTGAACGAAAATTTAGATTTTGTAATTTTCTCCAAATAATCACAGCCTTTCTGACTGTCGCAGAGGTATACGACTTGTTGGAGAAATCGGCGGAGGGTGAGGTCTACAACTTTCCCATAGTGATGTATGGGCTAAAATGTATATTAAAAGGAAGAAACGAAGAAATCGATGATTCAGATTTTCTGAACGGAGTTTGGTACAGTTTGTACAATAAGTGCACAAATGCGACTAACAAATCCCAGAGATTAGCTTATTTGAACTCAATTCATAAGGATTAATTCTTTCAGCCGATGTTCAAAATAGAAATTGTCGATATCTAAAAGGACATATAAAAATTGAGAAGAACAAAAGAAAGCTTAACCCTAGTCCCGCTGAGTCCGGATATGCCTTATTTTCCATACAATGAAGATCCTGATCAGCTGGCTTCTGACGAAACCATCTGATCAGATTTACATTGTTTGCCATTCAGATTGTAAATTGTTTACGCACGCACGGACAGACGCACGGACGACGGACAAAAAGTTATCCCAAAAGCTCACCTCGTCACTACGTGACGGTGAGCTAAAAAGAGAGATTATAAAAGCTGGAGATAGAAGAAGAAGAAGAAGAAGAAGAAGAGTTTTCTTCCAAAAAGCGAATTCAAACATTTTAACTATAAATAAGAAACATTAAAAACAAGATCGCATAGGAGTGCTCGACTGCGCACGTGCGCAGGCGGACGCTTGTATGCGACCAACATGATTATAACAAATTGTACTAACTACGTTGCTAACGAGATCGGCACACGTTGTCTCGTGCCCCCAAATGGCTCGGTAGGAATACACATTCCTCCTATGGTGCCTACTTTCACGTAGGATGCGATAATGATATGCAAACATGGCGGCTCAAATTGACCCACTTACGGTCCCACAGAATACGGCATCCTACGTCGAGGAGGACACCACTTTTTCATAACTTAAGACGGCAAATGCAGAAAAGGGGATTGACCTATTTTCAACATCCTCCGCGATAGAAGTCACCCACTAACTAAAACAGATACAAATTTGGGCTCGAGATTGCGGAGGCTGGCACACTAAGTTATATGTTGTATGTAAAGAACAAACAAAAAAGAAAAGTCACAATATAATCTACAAGCACAATCTTGCAGGTACAAAAACTGTCCTTCCCAGCAACTGTGAGCGGGTGGGCTTGCCCCAAAACGGACAACACCATCTTTAAAGCACAAGAAAAACAAACAAGACAGGTCCGTGGCGGGGCAAGCACATCCGCCCGCACATATACATGTACTTGCAAAGCAGACCACTCAATAAGCTGGGGGAACAGACCAAATAATGTAAAAATGTACATACGTTACATAAATATGCAAAAATCAGATAAAAAATAAAAATACCAATATCAAAATTGATACAAAAAGCGTAGACGACATCCATAGACAGGGTGCTGGCGTGACGGTGTAGATGCGGCTGAAGCTACAAGCTAGAAGGAAGAAGAAAGAAATGGATGGACTCTACAACCCCCACTTCTCACCCCTTTTCTCTTCTTTTTTTTTTTTCCTTCCCCTCTCTTGCCCGGCAGGCACATGGCGGTATTGTGACGTCATATCGACGTTGGTGCGAAGTTGTGACGTTTATGATATAGCGCCATATTAACGTCGGTGCGTGCCGTGGCGTTGCGCCGGCGGTGGTCTGACGCTGCGGTAGCGACGTGTGACTGCCGGGTAAAAAATCACATTTATACCCACTAAATCCCCACAGCACGCCACCCTCAACCCCATGCACGCTCTACGCGCACCACTCCCCCCCCCCCCCCCCACACACACACACACAATTCACTCTTTTTTTTTTTTACTACTACACTCTCCGCCCCTCATTGCACTCCCCATGTATGTTTTTGTAAGAGCAGCGTGTCCACATGAATGCATGCAAATATGCACCACAAAATGGCTAAAAACTTTATGTCTCGAATCCCCTGATTGGATATAAGGTGCATAACACGTAACATGGAAACGTGTATAACAATCATTAGAAACGTCTTCCAAATCGCAATGAAACTTTCAAAAAAAAATTAACTGCTAAACGATCCCCTTAATGATAAGTTCAAACTTGGAGCCTACCCCGTTACACAAAAACAACCCACACCCCTTTGCGGCGAACCGCAAAAAAACCAAGGCAAAGCACTGCTAAGACTTCAACGCAGTGCAGTCACGGAGCCAAACCTTTAGAATGGAGTTCCAAATTACTACAACTAATCTACGTTGCACCAAAACAAAGGCTCACATTGGAACTGTGCTACACATCCACAGCCCTTGAAACATGAGGCACACCTAGCCCAGAAACTCCAACAAATTAAGATGCCCTTTAGCGACAGGACACATGCACTCCTGAAGCAAACGGGAAGACAAAATATAAGCCCCACCGAGACGTGTAAAGGTCACGGCACCGTTTCACAAACCCCTCAGGACGGAGCTCGGCGAATGGCTACAGGGCAATGGGATGCCCGTTGGCTCGGAAACACCTGAGACACCTGAGACGTGAGAGGATAAACACGGACGGACGGGGCTGGAGCCGAGCGATGGTCTCCCTGTTCACCGGCAACGGGGAATCGGGGTACCACCGAACGGCTACGGTGTAGTGCCAGCATTGATTCGTTCACTGGGACCCCACCAGCTGACGACCCGCGACACGGAGAAACTGGAAAACAACAACATATGCTTTGTCTTCACAAATGGTTTGCGCGATTAAAACCATGAATTTCATGTTTTTGACCGTCTACACTCTAATGATTTGTACAACGTCCCTTGAGTTGGCCGCTTCGTTGGCTGCACGGGATTTATCCATGTCTTAAGCTTCACCTTAAGCGGGTTAAGAAATGAACAAAAGGTTAATTTCTTGCAATTAGCGAGATTTATGCGTAGAGAATAGTTATACGTACAAGATGGACGGTCATAAACATACAAATGATATACATGCAAACATGTTTGGAAATTATTATATCATTGGTTTCAGATCGATGTATCTCTACGCTTGCGTAACTGGGAGCGGGCTACCCAACCCCTACCTTTAATATCTTTTTCTTGTTAAGGACGGGGAGGTAGGATTTTCCAGGCTCGACCAGCTGGATCGAGTACAGCATCACACGCGTTAATAATGATCAAAAATAGTTTTTCAAAAGAAACACGTGTGTGACTATACCCATCCGAGTGTTTACTCACTCCATGATACAAAAATTGAAATTTGTAAATAAGGAAAAACGTTGATGTTTACTGTGAGAGATCTCGCGTAGAACTGATTTTGTTCACGCCCTTATACACCCGCACTTACTTTACCACATTACCAATAGCTCGTTCCCAACCGGTCAAACCGGTTCCATTAAGACAATAATTTCCCGCTATACGTCGTACCGCGGGAAATTGATAAGTCTTAAGCTTCACCTTAAGCGGGTTAAGAAATGAACAAAAGGTTAATTTCTTGCAATTAGCGAGATTTATGCGTAGATCATCAAATGTTAGAAAGGTTTACAAATTTCAATTTTCGCATGAACAATGTAATTATAATTTTAACTTTTTCGTGACGCTGAGTCTCATTTCCACAGAGTCTTTGACGTAACCGTCTTTCGAAATAGTAGACTTCCAGCGTCCATGTCTTAGCAGACATCTTTCATTTATATTATGCCCTTCCGCATTTGCCACCATAGTAGCCCCACTTGCGCGCAAGCTGTGAGTACCTAGATTCAAAGTAGGAGCTACCAATCTCATTTTTTCTACAATGCATTCCCGTGCTCTAGTGTAACTGAGCTGCTTATTTGCAGACAACAATTTAGCTCTACCTTTAGATCTGTTTGCTGGTCTAAATAAATAAATGTCCAAAGTATTGTCTTGGCCAGTAGCATCTAAATATCTGAGCAACATACTATGCGGGCAAGCGGAAGAAACACCTTTAGAAATCAATACTTCTTTGCCGTCCCTATAAACGTCAGTTTTGCTTTTTCGGATATACAACATGAAGTAATCTTCTTTAAACACTATATCATTACATTTCAGCTGACTGATTTCACTAAAACGCAGAAAGCCAGCGTATCCTAATAAAATCATAGTAAGATCTCTTAAGCACAACACATCACTAGAATCTTTAAACTTGTCACACAACGATATTAACATTTCAGAATCAACTGTGTCTTTTTTCTTGATCGGATTGGAATTCAGTCTCTTTCCTGCCTCTAGCAAACTTTTCACCCAACCATTAGATGTCGGATCGGACAAACAGTTAATTTCGTGTACCCATTTAATGCTGTAAAAAGCTGCTGATATAACATAAAATGAAGCACGGCTGTCGAGCAAATGAGTTAGGTAAATTGCCACATGTATTGGATCTGCTGGTTTATATGGAAAACCTTTTGAGACACAAAATGCCTTAAAACGATTAAAATGTGCGAAATACTTTTTGTTCGTATTATCAGCTTTCGAACTAATTACGTAGCTTGCCATTCTCTCCGCCAAACCATCGTTATCTGCCGCTGTTGCACCACTATCAGCCAAACGTCCCCTGATTGTCTCCCTTAGACCAACACCTGAAATATGAATAATATTCTGAAAACATGTAGCATCAGAATACGGACTCGTGTTTAAAATAAGCAAGCCACCTGAAACAGGCAGTATTACTTTCATGCGTTCTATCAGCCATCTACTATAAATATTTGGACGCTGAAAACATTCAAAATCTTATTTTCAAAGCTGCCATTCTAAAACTTAACTGCTCCTTGCCGAATATACCGTTATTTCCTCTCCCCTTAAGAATTACATTTCTTGAAGGCAACATAATGAAATCGCTAACGAACGATTTAAATGAACAATTCTCATTCTTGTCTATTAATTCGGGCCAATATGCCGCAGATCTCCAAATTGGAATTATAAGCGTACAATTTGCCCGCTCTTTTTCAATTTTTCTGACTGAGTCAAGAATCAGCCTAGGGGGAGGTACAATCCAGTTGATCTCACCGCCCCAAAACTGATCCAAACCATTGATACCTTGTGTTCCTGGGACCCAAAACCTTGAATTAAATTTCATGCATTTTGAATTGAATTGAGATGCGAATCTATCAAATGTATGCGGTCCCCATTTCATATCGAGTTCCATATATATCTGATTATTAATCGACCAATCCTCACAATCTCCCCATCTACTGAGGTCATCTGCAACCTCATTCTGGTCTCTTGGAATCCATTCAGGACATATTTTGATCTCATTCTTTTCGCACATGTCATTTATATCACATGCGATCTCTTGTAAGTCTGCTTTTCTGCTGCCGATTTGCAAAACAGATTGGACATTCTTATTGTCTGAATATATCTTAACCTTCTTGTTTTTCAACATTTTAACATTACTCCTGATTACCCGTCTTACCGTCTCGCTTTCTCTCCAAGTAGAACTTTTGGACTTTTCTTCTTCCGTCCAATCTCCGAACACTACTCCACTTACAGCCCTATTCTCACAAGATGCATGCCTATCGTTACCAATTCCATTACTTGTCATTGTCTGAAAACTATGACTTCCCGTTTCCGCAGACTTATTGATACTCACTTCCGGGAGCATTATAATACCCTCTTCCGGGGGTCTCATACTCTTTTTCATAGAATTATCAAAGGCTGTATGTAGATTACACACACCTGTTTCTGTTGACATTTCATTTCTGATTTCCGAAAACATTTTTATATCTGCATCCGGGAGCTTTGAACAGTCCACTTCCGGGGACTTACTACATTTTGTTCTTAAACTTTCTGGGCTACCAAATTCTGCGTTTCCATACGCTTGCAAATACCCTCCATAGCCATTGCTACTAGCATCCGCAAATAAATAAAGCTGATAAAATGTCTTACCGTTTATGCTCTTTCCAAGACTATTCATGTTTCTGACGTTTGCCCTCCAGAAGTTTAACTCAGCCCGTGCTTCAGTCGTAATAACGACTGGGGCATTCCAACTTGCTTTTGATAAGATACAATTGTACATATGGCGTGTCATCAACCTGACCTTATTTCCAACAACGTTCTGTATCGAAATAATTTGGCCCACTACAGATGCAAGTACCTTAACATGAATTAAATTGTACTGATCTTTCTCAATTTGATAGATCAATGAATCTATAGCTGATTCGAGCCTTTTGATTATTTCCTCCGTAATATATAGTTTTGCTTCTTTCATGTCTAAGAAATGGCCCAGCCACGTTACCTGCTGACATGGTTGCCATTGACATTTTTCGCTTGCTAACAAAAACCCTAGACTCAGCAAAGTTTCTCTCACAAAAGTGCTAGATCTTACCGCTTCATTCAATCCTCGTGCTCCTCCTATTCCGTCATCTAGAAACAATGATTTTATGACCCCGGGCCCTCCAAAATGCAACAACTACCCTCAATACTTTAGTAAATATATGTCCTGCAGAGGCTATTCCAAATGGCAATGAATTAAATACGTACCATTTCATTTTTCCGCCATCTGGAACCGCAAATCCAAGCAATGTTCTATGTTTTTTGATAATATCTAAACTGTGATAAGCGCTCTTTAGATCAAACGTGAAGAGGAATGATCCCATTCCAAACATGGACTGTGCTACCTTTATATCTTCATATTTAAATTTGAAAACATGCAAACAACGATTAATGTGCCTGCAGTCCAAAACCAAACTCGGTTTGCCAATTTTGTTGTAAGCCACTGTTAATGGATTTACCACTTTTGGAGCCTCCGGCACCTCTGAAACGACACCGCGTTCTACCAAATTATTTACTTCCTGTGTTACAAAAGTCATATTGTTTCTGGCTGACTTATTATTTTTAAGAACAATATTTTCAGGATTTTCTTTCAAAGGTAAACTATAGCCTTGCCTTATTACCTCTAATATGTATCTATCATCTGTGATTTCCTTCCATTTATCTATTGCTTTCCGCAACCTACCTACTGGCGATGGAACTATCTCTTCTCCTGACGTGCCCTTATAACTATCAGGCGCACTCCCTGTAACACTTACTTGAGCCTGTTCCGCTGGATCTAAAATACATTTTATTGCTTTGTATGCTAAAGATTCAGTATTACTACTTATCTTATTATTGGAGTTAATAACCGCCTTCGCCGTCGGGCAGTCCGACTTCCAATGCCCTTCACCATGACAAACAAAACATAACCCAGGTTTCTTCGTTTGTTGGCCCTGTAGATGTGTTATAGGATTCTGCATGCCCTCGGCTGTCCTTCGATTCATGCAACCGCGTCGATCGTACGGATACCTTCTCCATCTACCACGCTTAGCCCCTCTTTCGGCTCTCATTTTCCTAGATGCCCTTGCCTCTGCCTTATATATCCTTTTCTCGTCATCACTATCACTGGCAACTGGGTTTGACTCGTATTCGGCCACCATTTTCCAACCATGCTCAGACTGGTCTGCCAGCTTGATGATTTTCTGACGGTGTTTCAGCAGGTCTTTGGCTGAAAATACATGTAACCCATAGCCTAGTATCTTTAAAACAACTTATTCCCCTTTTGTTATTTTTGTTTCTGTTATCATCAGTATTTATTATTATTATCATAATTATTATTATTATCATTATTATTATTATTATTATTATGACGTGAGCTGTATGGTAATCATGAACCACTAACACAAAGATTAAACAAATGCGATAACACCAATAAATCGCTAATTTAATTCAATAAAATAGTCACAACCATAGTGCGATGAATTACCACATATATATTATTTGTGTGTGTGTGTGTTTGTGCGAGTGTCTGTGGGTGTTTTCTTTCTTGCTTTCTTTTTAAAACTACATTTAAAAATTTCACATTTGAAAAAACATTCTATTCACTGTATTATTAAATTTTTCATACAAATATTTTACCGTCCTCCGTTGTACCCTCGGTCTTTAGTTTTCGTCGCTCTTGCCCGCTTCTCCCCTGTAAAGCTCATTAATAGAACAAACAAAGACCAACAAGCTGATAAAGTAAATGTACCATAAGCTTTCACGGTTTATAATCTTTGAAAAATATGTCCTTCCATAATTACAATCTTAACCTACATAACATATATTTATCGAACGATAAAAATCCCGACTCGTTTATTGAACTATTACAATTTTTTATTTATCTATTTTTATTTATTTATTATTTTTTTTTTTTTTACGTATAAGTATGATGCGTACTTTTTGCGTAACTTTCTGATGCGTAACTTTGTACTTTCATGATGCGTAAACATTCTGCGTAACTTTTTGTAAAGCGTTTCCTTTTCTACGTACCTTTTACGAGATTTTCATTTTGCACATTTTCCTTTTCCTTTCATTCTTCCTTTGCTTCTTTCTATTTTTCTTTTTTGTTTTGTGTGTGGGGGGGGGAGGGGGGGGGGGGGGGGTAAGAAATAAAATTTTCACCATATTATACCGAAACATACCTTCAGTTATTTTTTCTTTTGTCTTTTCTAAATTCGTAACCTCAACAGACTTCTCTGCCTCGTCAAGTTTCAACATCACCTTTGAGTTCAACTTGTACTGTTCTTCGTTGCTCTTTCGCTTGAATTTTGGCATTTCCCCTGTTGCGACAATACTGCTTATCTTGACCAACTGCTCCTCATTGGAAGTGGAATGTTGCTCGCTTATCTTTGTGAATAAGCTGGTCATCTCCGCAAGCAACTTCGTGTGACTTTCCCTAACTGCTTCTGTGATTTTCTCATTCATTCTCTCATCGTCTTCTCTTTCGTCCATCTTGTAGAAACGTTGATGTTTACTGTGAGAGATCTCGCGTAGAACTGATTTTGTTCACGCCCTTATACACCCGCACTTACTTTACCACATTACCAATAGCTCGTTCCCAACCGGTCAAACCGGTTCCATTAAGACAATAATTTCCCGCTATACGTCGTACCGCGGGAAATTGATAAATATATATATTCTGGCCAAATGACAGAATTGGACAGAAGTTGTTATCGAAAATTTCAGAAATTGTGAAAAGTCCATCTGATTAGAGCAAAAAGTGAACCATCCAGGAAACTAAATCCTTAAGGAGAACTTCTCCTCAGCAACTTTCTCGCTGGACGTTTTGATCAAAAATCAAAAGCAAAGAAGTTATCGCCGAAAAATGCGGCAAAAAGTAAAACATCGACTTTTAACTTCTTTTCAATTAGAATGCAATATCAGCCAGCGAATGTCAAAACCTACAATAAGACATGTACACCCAACGAAGACTCAGATCAGCCTGCGCATCCGCGCAGTCTGATCAGAGTCTTCGTTGTGCGCTCCAATGATAGCTAAGGGCCCAATGCTCATTCATGCAGCAAGAGAAGTCTCTGGTAAAACTATATGTCTGAGTCTTCGATGGGCGCACATGTCTTATTGTAGGTTTTGTCTTGCGCTGTCTCATATATAAGAAAAGATCATCAGGATTTGAAAACAAGCCCACTTTGTGGAGATTGATCATGAACCCTTTTTACTGTCATTCTCTCCCTTCCGCTAATACAAAAATGGCAGCTGAAATTTCCTGAAGAAATAATGTTCAATTATCTGGTTAAAGCTGCCAAGGAATTGTACTATGGTAAATTAACCAGCTCGATATGACCAAAATACTGCTGTTAAACTCCATAACAAAAAACATTATCATTATTGTTATAATTATTATTATAACTATTATCATCATTATTATTATTATTAAAAATCATTATTGTCGTCATCATCATCATCATACTCATCATCATCATTATTATTATTATGTCTTTACACCTGAATACGATTCTTAATTTATATCACTCGGCCCCCGCCCATCGGGGCTTGAAGAAATATATGGGCTGCATGATGCTTCCACGCAGAGCTGAAACCAACCCGCACACGAGTACTGGTAAACCGTTTAGAGGATCTAAGCCTGCCCAGGCAAAGCGGTGCGAGTCGGTCCGCCTATGCTTATAAACCCTATTGGTTTCATTCGGCGACAGGGCGTATGATGTCATTTCATCTCAATGTCGGGTAAAAGTCCCACAAAATTGGAAGCAACGTCTCCAAAATGATCTTCACAGCGTTGACGGGGACGTTAAATCTCAAATCAAACAAACAAACAAATCATTTATGTCACCCTTAGAAGGTTGTACAACAGCTTATCATTTGAGTAATAATTCAAATCCACTCTGCATTCTAGCTAACCAAAATCACTGACGTACCTCCATGTGCGCAATGATACATTAGGAAAACATATCCTTGTGAAATAATGGCGTCCAACATGGTGTCAGAAATGACATAAAAAAGGTAAAAATTTCTTATTTCTGCTTTCAACACAGATTGTGGGTGCTCGTTAGAACCGCCTCAATGGGGCGGTTCTAACGAGTACCCACAATCTATATTTTTGAGCAAAAATAAGGCCGATAATGTTTACCCCCTTACACCCCAAATTTCTCTATATAAAGTGGGGTTTAGAGGGGTCTTCGTTACACTGACTTCTTATCGTGATGAAACAGTTGCAATATAAAGGGAGATCATCTAAATAATAGTAGTTGGTATTGCAAGTTATAGAAGCTGTTTTTTAATGAAAAAAAAATGTCATTACGAGGACACGCCTATACAAATACGTCTACCGCCAAAAATATAACAATTGTGATATTGTTCTTATTTCTACTCAAAATATAGATTGTGGGTACTCGTTAGAGCCGCCTCATCGAGATGGTTCTAGCGAGTACCCACAATCTATATTTTAGAGTAAAATAAGAAAAATAAGGATCACCACATCTTGACTAAATAAAAGTGGGGTTAAAGGGGATCAAAATTATATAGGCGTGTTTTCGTGATGTTTCCAAGGGAGCACGTTATTTTCTTTAAGTGTAGCCCAGTCTCGGACAAAAAGTTGATTTTCCAGGTTGTGCGTGAAATAGGTTTGTTCTTGCTTCGCATATTTATCTTTTTATTGCTACCTACGGAACTCGGGAAGGGACATGAATTTTCATTTTTAATATGTTGTGCGCACAAGCTAATATCTTGTGCGGACAAACAAGATATTATCTTGTCCGGACATCATAATATCTTATTCGGACAAGATATTATCTTGTCCGGACAACTTATTATCTTGTGCGCACAAGATATTAAGTTGTGCGAACAAGATATTATCTTGTCCGTACAAGAAAATATCTTGTCCGCATAACATAGATCTTGTGTGGACAAGTTAATATCTTGTTCGCACAAGATAAATCTTGCTCGCACAAGATAATGTGTTGTGCGCACAAGATAATATGATGTGCGCACAAGATAATATGATGTGCGCACAAGATAAAATGTTGTGCGAACAAGATAATATATTGTCCGAACAAGATAATATCTTGTTCGCGCAACTTCCCAAGATCTATGTTGTGCACACAAGATAATATGTTGTGCGAACAAGATAATATCTTGTGTGCACAAGAAATTAAGTTGTGCGAACAAGATATTATATTGTACAGACAAGATAATATGTTGTCCGCACAAATAAATTATGTTGTCGGCACAAGTTAATATCTTGTGCGCACAACATATTATATTGTGCGCACAATATAACATCTTGTTCGCACAACTTTATATCTTGTTCGCACAACATATTAAAAATAAAATTCATGTCCCTTCCCGGGTTCCGTAGCTACCGGTAGATTAATCAACTTGGCAGACGATTGCTTAGATTTTTTTTTGTTTGCATGTTTGTTTGTTTTCACGCTAACCAGGGCATAGTTGCCCTTGTAGTTAATTTGTATTTGGTCAACTCATGTAAATTTTAACAAATTCAGTTGAAACAGCAAGATGTGTCATCTCTATGAAGCTGGTTTATTGTAGCTAGTATAATATGTCTGGGCTGGACAACTTAAAACATTTCGACAAAGTTGAGTCCAATTCTGTCATTCGTACTGCTGAAAGTATGCAAATGATCAGCCCGTTTGATATAATATCTAAAAATGGATTAATTCCATGCAACCTTCGGACCAACCAGTTGAAGGGACGTTGCACAAAGCATTAGAAAGTCGAAACCAAAAATATATGTGTTTTCAGTGAAACAACTCTCGCTACAGACAGAAAGGACTCTTAAAACAAGAAATATCTTTAAAAAAGATATGCGGCGTAGATTTAATTGGAAGGTTGTTTAGAAACCAGTGCTTCAGCTGAAGTGCACGACCCGCCGGATGCTTTTAGCTTTATGAGTGTTACCATATATGGGTATGGCGGCCATTTTGGTCATGTGATCTCGACCTAAAACGGTTCCCCCAATAAATGCGCCTTATCGTAAGGAGCAAAAATATATCTTATACTTTAGTACTGTATTCTGAATCGTTTGCAGGATAAAATGAATTCTCACTTTTCCAATACAAAAGCATATGTGTCAAAGTTTGACCTAGGCACAAAGAAGGTCAAGGTCAACCCAGGGTCACCATTTTAGCAATTTATGATGGGCCTACGTCCCAGATGCTATTTATCAAGTTTCGTGGAAATCTGCCCAGTGGTTCTGGAGAAGACTATTTTTGAAGTGTTTTTACTATATATGGCTTGGCGGCCATTTTGGCCATGTGACCTGGACCCCATGAGCAAATTTTGGTTTCCCCCATCACATAGAGGCTCCATATGAAATTTGACCTTAATCGGCCCAACGGTTTCCGAGGAGAAGCAGTTCGAAAATTTTCACATTTTTCGCCTCGGCGAGGCTATACTAAATGGAATGTAATATTTCGCAAGTTCATTGGTTAGATCTCATTGATATATATCAGTATGCCAAAAATTGTTTAAATATTCCAAGCGGTTAAGTCACTATCACCAATTTTCACAAACGGGTTACGGACGGACAAACAGACAGACCATATATGGCTTGGTGGCCATTTTGGTCATGTGACCTGGACCCCATGAGCAAATTTTGGTTTCCCCCATACCATAGAGCCTCAATATGAAATTTGACTTCAATTGGCCCAACGGTTTCCGAGGAGAAGCTGTTCGAAAATTTTCACATTTTTTCGCCTCGGCGAGGCTATACTAAATGGAATGTAATATTTCGCAAGTTCATTGGTTAGATATCATTGATATCTATCAGTATGCCAAAAAATGTTTAAATATTCCAAGCGGTTAAGTCACTATCACCAATTTTCACAAACGGGTTACGGACGGACAGACAGACTGACAGAATGACACGGTGATTTTAGGGCACTCTTAGAAAATCAACCGACTTCAGTCGGTCGCTTTTTTCTGCGGGTCGTGCAATATGAGCTACACTGAATAGTGACAGCAACAATTGTCTAGCTATGAAATGGTTTACTGTAGTCAAACAATTCAGATGTCACGCGAGGAAAAATAGCTTTGCAGAGGGCGGTGTCCCGCCTGTTTGAGCTAAGGTCAATGTAAAAGGTCAAGGTTAAAAACATGACCTCATTTCAAGAGCATATGATCTCAAGTACATATGCACAACAAATAAGAAAACTTTATCATTCACTGTTTTTGAACACAAATTCTAGGGTTAGCATTTAGGGTTGTCGCTATGGTGAACGTAAACGCATAGACGGACGAACAAACGGACGAGCAGACAAACGGACGGAAACTTGATCTTATGTGCACCTAACTAAAACTCAAATTACACTTATTCCTTTTCAGAATTTATATAACATTAATGATATTCGAAAATGTCCATTTTGTGTTAAAATGGAGGACATAAAGTATGCTGAAGACAAATGATACACTGCAACTTTTATTTAGCATATATTGTAAATTAAACATCTGTCAATTTGTAATGCGATTATTACATGTTTTTGTCTCTTTATTGGTTTCATTGGGCAACGGGGCTTGAGGTGTCTTTCATCTCAATGTCGGGTAAAAGTCCCACAAACTTGGAAGCAACGTCTCGAAAATGACCTACACAGTGTTGATGGGGTCGTTAAACCTCATATCAAACAAACAATTCCTTTCGCAGAAAATTCTTCCTTTCGCGAAAGGAACCTTCCTTTCGCGAAATGGTTCCTTTCGCTATATAGACCAACCACGTGAAATAAGGTCAAAATAGCTATTCACCGCAGCAGTTACAGAATTCACTAGAATCACAATTATACATATGACGTATGGTCATCAAAGGACAAGACGGTGAACAAGCCGAAACTGCATATATTTTTCATTCATGTCTCACATAAAAAATGAAACATCTCCTAGGTTAAAACTTCGGTAAACTGTCGTATTTTTTTAGTAGATTTATTTATGCAAATCATTGACCAATGAAATGGTCATCTCCTTGGACATGTGGTTTTATTGACCAATGGAGTAACGAAAAATGTAGGACAAAAGCAAAACTATAACGGCTACGCCGTAAAAAAAAATCCGTTCAGAAAATCTGAATCATCGATTTTTTTCGTTTCTCGCTTTTAATACTCATTTTAGCCCATATATCACCGTGGGAAAGTTGTAGACATCACTCTCCGCCGATTTCTCCAGCAAGTCGTATGCCTCTTGAGGTGTCATTTCATCTCAATATCGGGTAAAAGTCCAACACAATAGGAGGCAACGCCTCCAAAATGAACTTAAACCCAACTATGACATTTGAATATGCCACCTAGTAAGTTTGGAGCGGTCTTTTTCAAATTATAGGGGTGTCAGTTTTGTTTTTATTTGTGGCAAATTTTACAAAAATGAATTTCTTTAAGCAAACAGTGTAGATCCAGAACCCGGCGTCCTATCTGGGTCTGCACTGTTTCCCAATGTCACAAAAAAGGCCACCAGGCATATATGGCTTAAAGTATTGAGGGGGACTTTCAACCCCAAATCGAACAAACATCAAAAGAACCAACGGTGCCCTTTTTCAAAGGTACTCAAGATGATAGAACTTAACCCTTGTCCTGCTGAATATTTTAATCTGCCACACCCATTACTGATTATCAACCAAGCAGATTACTTGATGAAAATTATTGCAACTAATTCACAATCTGAATGGCAAACAATGTAGATCCTGATCAGATGGCTTCGTCAGAAGCCAGCTGATCAGGATCTTCATTGTTTGGAAAATAAGGCATTTCCGGGCTCAGCAGGACTAGGGTTAAGCTTTCTTTTGTTCTTCTCAATTTTTTATGAGCCCCGCCAAGCGGATTTGTGTCTTCGAGCATTCCGTCATGACAAATTTTAACTGCGCATGCCCAGCCATTCAGAGTGACCAGGGATATGGCTTTCTGTCTGAAGGTTCCTCTTGATTCACTGCTTGTATGAGCGAGCAGCAAAGGTTCTGGCGAGACGGCGCGGATGCGCAGGCTCGCCTGAACCTTCGCTGCTCGCATAGGCGATAAGTACCAAAATCGCTTGACGGGGCCCATATGTCCTTTTAGATATCGACAATTTCTATTATATGAACATCGGCTGAAAGAATTAATCCTTACGAACTGAGTTCAAATAAGCTAATCTTTGTGATTTGTTAGTCGCATTTGTGCACTTATTGTACAAACTGTACTACAGTAGAACTTCGATGGCTCGAACACCCATGGCTCGTTTACCATGGCTGAAACGAACCCGACCTTGAGTCCCGAGGGAATTTCTCTACATAAGAAATAGGGAGGGTAAAATTTAGGATATGATCGTCTTATCTTGCAAATGTATACTGTGTGTACTCATTAGAATTGCCTCGATGAGGCGATTCTAATGAGTACACAAAGCATACATTTTTCATTATAGAACACGAAAAAATGTCCTAAAGTATGTCGTTATGCCTCCTGGCAGTAGCCCTCAGTGGCTCGAACTACCCCTGTCTCGAACAGATTTTCGTGGTCCCAAAGGTGTTCGATTCATTGAAGTTTGACTGTATAAGTGTACAAAATGTACTATATGTTTACAAAATGCACTATGCGTGTACTATACGTGTACAGTGTGTACTATATCAGAGGTTTCAGGCCCCGAGGTTATAAAACTTTTTTCATGCTCAACTCAGCTGAGCATGAAACTTGTGGTTGTCATAAAATTAAAATGCTGAGAAGTTTAGCGATTTTTCTTTCTCAGATAGCAGAGAATGTTCTTTGTCCTGCTCACAAATTTTAAAATGCAAACAATATTATTGTTGGCATTTTAGTAAAAAGAATATAAGAATCTGATATGGGTTCTGTTGCAGATGGGCGCTTCCAACCCGAGGAATGACCGTGCTGAGCGGAACCGAGGCTACGCCTCGGTTCCGCTCAGCACGGTTATCCCGAGGGTTGGAAACGCCCATCTACAACAGAACCCCTTATTGGATTTTTTTTCTTGCACAACACCTCCCAAACATTTCTTTTTTATTTTGTAGCAAATAGCAGAACTACAGACAGTATTGCTTTTCTTCTTTTTAAGATTACATACGAAAGTCCTGTATTCAGTGTCCTTTAACAATAAATGAGTCAAATAATTATCATTCTTATGCGAAACCCTGGAAGGGACATGAATTTTTTTTTAATATGTTGTGCGAACAAGATATTAAGTTGTGCTAGCACATGTATAAAAGTAGTGCGGATGTAGTAGAATTGAAGCGCACTTATGTTAGTTGCCTGGGTCGGAACTCCAGGGTCAGAACATAAATTTCTATCCCGGGGTAAAATCACGGATTTGCTTGTGTGGTGTGCAAGAAGTTAAGGAAATAATCAGGAATCCACACAATTACCTCGCTCCTCTCATCCAAGACACCAAAGGGAAATGAACACGAACATACATTGACAACACTTTTATGAAAATGGCAAAAGGACAGTTGCTTTCCCACAAACTGGCCAGCGGCTATCCAAAATAATATGTTAGGCTAAGCAATACACACAAGTAAAGAAGACCTATAACTATACTTAGCCACGAAAGAAGGACCGCATAAAACGTTTATTACTGGGTGGGAAGTGTGTGTGTATGTTGGGGTGGGAGAGGGGGGGGGGGGGGCGGGGCGCTTGAATCGATTTTTCAAATCTCGCCCTTGGTTCTGTCCCAGTTTCGACAAATGGTCACTCCGCATGAATCACTGCAACATCTCCGAGAACATAAAAGTCAAACGAATATAGAGGCTAAACTGCGATGAAGACTGTATATTATGAAAAAAACTGAAATGCTGGAGCAAAAGAACACCAGCAGTTTGACTCCGGTGGGCCCATTTAGAGATAAATCACCAAAGAGTCTTTAGGCTGGAGCCTTCATAGAGTCAGAGCCCCGATCCACCGGCGTGCAATTAAGGGTTAGGGTAAGGAAAATTAAGGAAGGAAGCAAAATCATCAACCGTGATTGGGTTAACTACTTTGCATGCAGTCTGTCGAGTGACATATATGTTGTAGCAAATCTTTTTTTATATCGGAGATTAATATCCTCACTACTGAGAATGATTTTACAAAATCGGGTTCTGAAATCTTTCCTAATTTATGCACTAAGTAACCATAAAATTCACGAAATTCGAGGCGGTTCTCACGAGTACCCACAATCTATATTTTAGAGCAGAAATAAGAAAAAAAGGTATACCCCTGCAAACCCCAGTTTTACTGTATAAAAGTGGGGTTCAAGGCGGTCAAATTTATATAGTCGTGTTTTCGTGATGGCCCTGAGCATGTTGGTTTGGAAATCTTACCTATATCTGAAAAATAACTTTTTTCTCTGGTCGGGCCCATTGGAGTCAAACTGTTGGTTCTCTTTGGCTCCAGCATTTCAGTGGTTTCTTGCCTTGCTGTATCCTTATCTGAAGCAATGCCTGATCGTTCAAAATCACGCGAAACTTTCTGTTTCCTCAACCTGCGCCCTTGAGGGTGTGGTTTGGCGTTTTGTCGTTTGTTTAGTGGTTGACTGAGAGATAGTTATGAGCGTCACTCAAACACGGAACGACGTCTCAAAAATGACCTATACAGTGTTGGCGGGGGCGTTATACCTCGAATCAAACAAAAACACGGAACATCTGTGTAATGCAACCATTCGTGAATAAAACTGAAATACAGTCGAACGTCAATGGCTCGAACACCTTTGGGACCTCGAAAATCTGTTCGAGACAGGGGTAGTTCGAGCCACTGAGGTTACTATCAGGAGGCATAACGAGATACTTTTAGACATCTTTTCGGCGTTCTATAATGAATATGTATGCTGTGTGTACTCATTAGAATCGCCTCATCGAGGCGATTCTAATGAGTACACACAGCATGCATTTGAAAGATAAAAGACTAAAATCTCCTTAATTATCCCCACTATTTCTTATGTAGAGGATTTCGCTGGGGCTCAAGAATGGGTTCGACTCATCCATGGCAAACGAGCCATCGGTGTTCGAGACATCGAAGTTCTACTGTACATATTGACATGTAATATGTTCAAGCTTTTAATTAGTTCAGACGCGGATGCTAAACACCGTTAAAACATTTCGATAAAGCTGAGTCCAATTCTGTCATTCGTACTGCTGAAAGTATGCAGATGATCAGCCCGTTTGATCATCAAAATATACAAATATAGTATAATATCTAAAAATGGATTAATTCCATGCAACCTTCGGAGCGAACAATTGAATGGACGTTGCACAAAGCATTAGAATGTCGAAAGCAAAAGTGTTAATATACGTGTTTTCAGTGAAACAACTCTCGCTACAGACAGTAAGGACTCTACGCATGCGCATCTTAACTAACCAAAAGCTTGAACATATTACATGTCGATATGTATTTCAGATTTATTCACGAATGGTTGCATTACACAGATGTTCCGTGTTTGTTTGTTTGATTCGAGGTTTAACGCCCCGCCAACACTGTATAGATCATTTTGGAGACGTTCCGTGTTTGAGTGACGCTCATAACTATCACTCAGTCAAACACTAAACAAACGACAAAACGCCAAACCACACCCTCAAGGGCGCAGGTTGAGGAAACAGAAAGTTTCGCATGATTTTGAACGATCAGGCATTGCTTCATATAAGGATATACAGCAAGGCGATGTGGCCCCCGCCCATCGGGGCTTGAAGAAATAGATGGGCTGCATGATGCTTCCACGCAGAGCTGAGACCGACCCGCACATGAGTACTGGTAAACCGATTAGAGGATCTAAGCCTGCCCAGGCAAAGCGGTGCGAGTCGGCCCGTCCGTGCTAATAAACCCTATTGGTTTCATTTGGCGTCGTGGACTGAGATGTCATTTCACCTCAATGTCGGGTAAAAGTACCACAAAAATGGAAACAACGTCTCCAAAATAACCTATACAGTGTTGACGGGGACGTTAAACCTAAAATCAAACAAACAAAAGTAAGGTGAGGACTCGACAGCAAGAAACCACTGAAATGCTGGAGCCAAAGAGAACCAACAGTTTGACTCCGATGGGCCCGACCAGAGAATAAAGTTATTTTTGAGGTATCGGTAAGATTTCCAAACCAACATGCTGATCCATCAGGAAAACAAGGTTATTTATATTTGACCGCCTTGAATCCAAATTTTATAAAGTAAAACTGGGGTTTGCAGGGGTAAACCTTATTTTTCTTATTTCTGCTCTAAAATATAGATTATGGGTACTCGTTAGAACCGCCTCGAATTTCGTGAATTTTATGGTTACTTAGTGCATAAATTCAGAAAAATATATGCTCCAATGATTTCAGAACCCGATTTTGTAAAAATCATTCTCCGATATAAAAAAAAAAGATTTGATAAAACATAAATGTCACTCGACAGACTGCATGCAAAGTAGTTAACCCAATCACGGTTGATAACTTTGCTTCTATCCTTAATTGCACGCCGGTGGGTCGGGTCTCTGACTCTATGAAGACCCAAGCCTAAAGACTCACTTAGATATTTAATATTGTAATGTCGTTGGTGTCTGGTGATTTATCTCTAAATGGGCCCACCGGCGTCCAACTGCTGGTTCTCTTTTGCTCCAGCATTTCAGTTTTTTCATGCTATCCAGTCTTCATCGCAGTTTAGCCTCTGTATTCTTTTGACTTTTATGTTCTCGGAGATGTTGCAGTGATTCATGCGGACTGACCATTTGTCCAAACTGGGACAGAAGCAAGGGCGAGATTTGAAAAATCGATTCAAGCGTCCGCCCAGCCCCCCCCCCCCCCCCCACCCATCCCCCACCCCACTCCCACCCCAACATACACACACACACTTCCCACACAGTAATAAACGTTTTATGCGGTTCTTCTTTCGTGGCTAAGTATAGTTATAGGTCTTCTTTTCTTGTGTGTATTGCTTAGCCTAACATATTATTTTGGATAGCCGCTGGCCAGTTTGTGGGAAAGCAACTGTCCTTTTGGCTTTCCGCCTGTGCCATTTTCATAAAAGTGTTGTCAATGTATGTTCGTGTTCATTTCCCTTTGGTGTCTTGGATGAGAGGAGCGAGGTAATTGTTTGGATTCCTGATTATTCCCTTCACTTCTTGCACACCGGACAAGCAAATCCGTGATTTTACCCTGGGATAGAAACCTATGTTCTGACCCTGGAGTTGCGACCCAGGCAACTAACATTAGTGCGCTTCAATTCTATTCGACTGCCGGCACTACATCCGCACTACTTTTATACATGTGCTAGCGGCAAAAAAACTTGATCTTCTTCGCACAACTTAATATCTTGTTCGCACACCATATTAAAAAAAAATCATGTCCCTTCCCCGGTTCCGCATAAGAATGATAATTATTTGACTCAGTTATTGTTAAAGGGCACTGAATACAGGACTTTTGTATGAAGTCTTAAAAAGAAGAATCAAAGTACTGAAAGTACTAATAGAAGGTGATGGTAGAAAACTGTTAGTTTTTACATTGGGCCATTTCATTTCATTACCTTTTTAAATTTTTAAAACAGTCATGGTTTTATATGATTGTAGTAACGCGAGGAGCAGACAAATGAAATGTCAAAACACAAAATTTAGGATCGAACGCTACATGTTGTGAATCCCTTCTTGTGTCAATGAGAATAATTCTGGAGACAATTACATACATAGACTCTAGCAAACAAGACTAGGCTACTGTCGATGGCGCGCCATCGAAAATCCCCACGCTTTCTACAGAGGGGCCAAGTACCAAAAACCCCTCACCCTGGGCCCTAATTTGACCCCAGGGTCAAAATATTACCTGTATTATATACTACTAATCATGCCCTTCATTTGATATGCCACATGACTATGTTCCAAAAAACTTAAATTTTGACCCTTTGACCCCTCCCCCAGGGCCCCAATCTGACCCCAGAGTCAAAATTTTACTTGTATTGTATTCTGCCAATCACCCCCTTCAATTTGATATTCCATATGACAATATTCGGTAAAATTTGAATTTTGACCCCCTGACACAACCCCCCCCCCCCCGTCCGACCCCTTGGGCACGGCCCAGGGGTCGCAGCCAAAATCTCGTCCAATATGTGTTACATATATCATTAATCATTACTTATGCAAAGTTTGGTTTCAAAATCTATAAAAATTGACGTTGAAATTGAATTTAATTGATATATGACCTTTTGACCCCTCCCCCAGGCCCCTGGGGGCGGGGCCAAAAATAAATGTGACGTTGCACACCCTCATCATATAAGGAAGCTGTGTACTAAATTTGGTTACATTCCGACCAGTGGTTAAGGAGGAGATAGCCGGACGGACAGACGGACGGGCGGACGGAGGCGATAACAATATCCCCACTTTTTCTTCGAAAAAACTTGGGGATAATAATTTACTCAACACTATACGTTCTAGCAAATGGCTTTCTAACACCAATATTCCGGGACACAGACTGGTTTTTATCTGAGGCTTCGATCACAAGTTTAAAAGTTTGTTGGTTGCTATGTTTTGTCAAGTGTTTGAAAGACGTCCGTCGACCCAGTGAAACCTGGATTAAACAAGAGGGGCATAATGGCCAAGGAACGCTCACCTAATCCTTATTGTACAGATAAAGTGGTAGGTAATATATGGTGGAGTGGGTGGTTTGAGCCATTTTGGTTGAGAGTGACCAAAGGAACATTCCTGTGAAATTATTTCAAAATCGGTCTACCTATTTAGTACTATATCACGTGAACAAGTCCGTGAAATGAAGAACCCTCTAAACCCCACTTCATATAGAGCAAACTGAGGTTAGGGGGTGGGGGTTTATACATTATTTTTCATAATTCTGCTCAAAGACATATGTTGTGGGTAATTAAGGCGGCTCTAACAAGCACCCACAACCTATGTTTTGATCATTGTTAAGAAAAATATCACGGATTTTCATCAGAAAAGTAGCCATTTTGGGGATGTTAAAAATGCACTATTTCGCATGGGTGTGTTATCGTAATTAGAAGTCTTATTGTTTCGTTTGGTGGCTTTTATGTTCAGTGGAGCGAAACTATTATGAGCAACTTTGTCAGAGGGTCACCCATGGAACAGTCCTTCCAAAATTATTTTCTTTCTGCATGAGGATGAAGTCTTTTCAAAGTTCCCTTCTAAAGAGCTGACTTATATGTTACTACCTGGACATTTTCCGGACATTGAGGGTCATGTCCCAGTGAATGAGATGAATTTGCTCAGCATCACGTGAACAAGTCCGTAAAATGACCCCCACCCCCTTTGTATGGAGAAAACTGGGGTTTACTAGGGTATACATTGTTTTTCTTATTTCTGCTCCAAGACATAGGTTGTGGGTACTCGTTAGAAACGTCTTACTGAGGCGGTTCTAACGAGTACCCTCAACCTATATTTTGAACATTAGTACGAAAGCCTACTAGGGTCAAAATAAGTTGAGAAAAAAAATATTTTCTCGTACAAACGAGAAACTTTCTCGTACAAACGAGAAATATTCTCGTACAAACGAGAAATTTTTGCGTACAAACGAGAAACTTTCTCGTTCAAACGAGAAAAAATCTCGTACGAACGAGAAACTTTCGCGTAGGAACGAGAAAAATTCTCGTACGAACGAGAATTTTTTTCTCGTTCCTACGAGAAATTTTCTCGAACAAACGAGAAATATTCTCGTACAAACGAGAAAAAAATCTCGTACGAACGAGAATATTTAGTCAAAGTAATGACTCAATTACTCTTAAGGCTTGTAAAGTCGATGATGGAAAACCATTTTCTAGATAACTCATCATTATTATAATAACAGTGATTGGTTCGATTGATTTGTCAGAAGTAGTTGCTGTCCACGTGACTATTACTGATCTGTAGAAAATGGTAATTTATAGAAAATAACTGCGATATTCTTATCGCTGTGATATCATTGTGTTGCGTACGAGGGTTATCTATAGAATCTGGACTGGAATCATGTGTCAGGTTTGGCAAACAATGTAGACCCAGAATATGTGTCGAAGAACGCGATGTCTCATCAATGTCTACACTTTTTGCTTACAGTAAAGGAATTTAAGGGTTAAACGAAATGGGTCAGGATCATTTTTCCAGCCTACCCTTAAACAAACAAAAACAATCGACCCACCAGTGCTGTCAATGCTTCGGTTATAAAAAATTAAGTTGCAGTGGATAAAACTGACCCTGCCGCTAGTGATCAATATGAAACTTGAGCTATCGGCTCTTCTACAGTTATTTATTTTATGCTCATACAAACAAAAATAAATAAATAAATAAATAAATAAATAAATAAATAAATAACGTTGTAGATTCAGTATGAACAAATGCAATTTTCTATTTTAGATTTAACAAAGGGCTGGTACATATGTTGTCATCACATTTATTTATTTATTTATTATTAGAAATTTCTTGAAACATATACACACGTACGCATGCTTTCATTACATCTACCGACCTTTAACCCTTTCAACCCTGTATATCAGTACAGATACTTTTGCAAACAGTGTAGATCCAGATAAGACGCTCATAATGAGCCGTCTTACCAGCACGAACACCAGTTGCTATTGGTCTCATCTCAACCTCCTATATACAAGTATGGACGATTCCAAATACATGCACAAAGATGGAAGAATTCACCGCTGAAACTCAGAAGTGAAGGAGTCAATAATTATTAACTTCTACCCGTTGTAAAACGCCACGTTAATCAATACCCGTGTTGGTGTTATGACAAGACAAAATTTCGTACGTACGAGAAAAAATCTCGTTCGAACGAGAAACTTTCTCGTACAAACGAAAAAAATCTCGAACGTACGAGAAAAAATCTCGTACGAACGAGAAACTTTCCCGTACAAACGAGAAAAAAATCTCGTACGAACGAGAATATTTCTCATAGAAATTTTGTTGTACATGTGCATCCAGTGAAGACTCAGATCAGTCTATGTATTTGCGCAGTCTGATCATAGGCTTTGCTCTATGGGACATGAATGCCACCGAGTTGGCCCATAGTGATGCTAAGATAAATTACATATGAAATTGTTGTCTGTTAACTTTCTGATGTGAGTCAGACCGCTTATTAAACCCCGCCCACCGGGGCTTGGAGAAATAGATGAGGCTGCAAGGTGCTTCCACGCAGAGCTGAATCTGACCGCAAATGAGTACTGGAAAACCGCTTAGAAGATTTAAGCCTGTACAGGTAAAGTGTTGCGGGTCGGAACGGCCTATTGGTTTCATTGGGCGGCAAGGCTTGAGAAGTCATTCAGCTCAATGTCGGATAAAAGTCCCACAAAATTGGAAGCAAAGTCTCCAAAATTTCCTAAACAGTCTTGACGGTAAGCGTCAGTTCCTTTGTGCGGTAGGGTTTGACATGTCATTTCATGTCAGTGTCGGATTAAAGTCCCACAGTATGGAAGCAGTGTCTTCATAAAATGATGGGTACGTAAAACCTCAAGCCGGCCTCGGTAGCTCAGTCGGATGCTCGTCGGACTGGTGATCAGGAGGACGCGGGTTCGATTCCTGCCGGGGTCGGCAACATTCTTTCGTGGAGATTGATCATGAAACCTTTTCTACGGTCATTCTCTCCCACTGATTCAAGATGGGTGACGTCTCCAAAATGACCTACAAAGAGGTGACGGGGACGTTAAACCTTAAATCAAATCAAACTATTCAAGAAGGGCAGTTGTCAGTTTCTTGCGAAAGGATGTGCGCTGTACTGGTTAACCTCATACGTATAAGCCAGTTCAGGAAAAGTGTAGATTGGTAAACTGACCGGCTCAAAAATGACATAAAATAGTGTTGACTGGGCCGTTAATCTTCAATACAAACAAACAAACAAACAAACAAACGCAAAACCTCAACACAAAGACAAATCAAACATGCAAACAGTATGAACCCATACCAGACTGCCACTACATTTGTACATGAGCAGTATCTTGCTCCACACTGTTTGCAACAATGGCTTTTAAAGTAACAGACAACAAACAGGCGACAATTATTAAGACAAAAAATCTCGTACGAACGAGAAACTTTCTCGTACAAACGAGAAAAAAATCTCGTACGAACGAGAAACTATCGCTGTGGTACATGGATGCCACTTGGCCCATGTTTGACCCTTAAGATGCTGAGATAAACTGCATGTGAAAATGTCGTCTGCTGTTTCATCTTGCAACTTTTTGGTACGTGTCCGGCAGCCCCTTAAACCCTTGCGGTGCCCCCTGCCATCAGAGCTTAGAGAAATAGATTAGGCTGCAAGGTGCTTCAACACTGAGCTGAGACTGACCGCACATGAGTACTGGAAAACCGCTTCGAAAGTCTAAGCCTGCCAAGGTAAATTAGTGCAAGTCGGACCGTCCGTGCATATAAACCCTACTGGTTTCATTGTCCGGAAAATCTTGAGATGTCATTTCATCCCAATGTCGGGTAAAAGTACCATAAAATTGGAAGCAATATCTCCAAAATGACTTAAATATTGTTAACGGGGACGTTAAACCCTAGCCTAGCGGTTCCTTCGGGTGGTAGGGCAGGAGATTTCATTTCACCTCAGTGTCGGGTAAAAGTCCCACAAAATGGAAGCAGTGTCTTGAAAATGACCTAAATAGTGCTGACGGGGATGTAAAACCTCAACATACAGACAAAGTATAAAGACAAACACTAGGGACACACTGTTTGCAACAATGGCTTTTTAAATAACGCAGTCGACAACTGTTGTGAGAAAATCTCGTACGAACGAGAAACTTTCTCGTACGAACGAGAATTTTTCTCGTATGAACGAGAAAAAAATCTCGTACGAACGAGAATATTTTTCGCAGTAATGAGAAATTTTCTCTGCGGTATATGGATGTTACTTGGTCCATGTTTGACAGTTAAGATGCCATGATAAACTTCATATGAAAATGTCGTCTTCTGGTTCATCTTGCAACTTTTTTGGTGCGAGACGGACCGTTGTTAGGCCGCTAACAACATAACATAGGTTTTACATACTCTCGGCCGACCTAGGAACAAAAATCACCAAGAAATGCATACTAATTATCATCGTCCGATACTATTACATAGCTCCTACATTAATTAGCTAGAGATCGACGCCTCAATAACAAACCTCACGGCACATACATGATACAAGCACGACGAAACGAGCACATATTTTACACATCCATAACAAATAAAAAGACCGAGCCAATAAACCTATGTTTATTTAATTAAAGTTGTCCCCCTTAGCAATTCGAAATGCCCGACGATATTTTAGAATTACAATAGGCATATTTTTCTAGTCGCGGACCAGGGGTAATAAAGTATCAACGTGGTCAGCAGAAGTTCACTATCTGCGTAACAAATATTATTCATGTAGCAGAAATGTGAGAGCAAACACTGTAGAATACTCCTTCCCTTGTCTATACATAAGGACAATAAGAACCGCTATAAAACCATGCAAACCCCATTTCACTCAAAATTCCTGCTCACAAAACAGGTCGAAAAGAACACAAACAAGTTATCCAGATTTATCTCATAAATGGCATTTAATGGTGTACCCAATCAAGACTACGAGAATCTGTCATATTCGAGTGGAATCACCACAGCGACTTATCAAAAGGACACGTCGCTGTAATCTTTGACGATGAGTATAGTTTTTCTGGCTGACCATCGCATTACGACCGTTAACTAATTATGCAATTACGAAAGTAAACCGATCCGATGAACGTCTGTCCTTATACGGAGAATGCTACCGGACAATCTGAAGATATAATGTGGGCCGCGCACAGCTTTCAGCACACTTTGGAACTGAAAGCTGATGGTGTTGGTTCGTGTTGTATTTTCAGGTAAGTCAAATTTCTTTATAAATAATTTTCATCTAGTTTTAATGCAAGTTACAATGCTTGAATAGCAAATGTATTTATATGTATTCATAAGCATTTAGACTGCAAACATCGTTTTAGATGTGAAAAGAAAACATATTCTAACTTGCTCTATGCTTATACAGGCATCTGGAAAAACTGGCCGGCTCATCATGAAAACTGAACGGCCCATTATGACCGTCATAACATTAATAGGACCGTTATGTTAGGAAGTAATCCAGTACGCCTTTTCCAATATCTTTCAATCTGTTGAATTATTTGTATTGTTATTGTCATGCTAAAATGTTTGAGTACCTGTGCAGAAGAATGCTACATGGTTGACATGTTTGAAACTTGTTATGTTCAAACTGTTCAATACGACTGTACTCAAAGAATGGTCCGGCGTGGAGTCCACGTTGACTTTACGTCTGCCGTCACCGTTGAAACACTGTCGGATCATTCTGGCAATGTTTTAGCATTGAGGCGACGTTGCCTGATGTTCGAATTCAATAATTATTCAAGGTTGCGCTAGTTTTCTCTGCACGGCTAAAACAACGTTGAATCAGCGTCAGCCTTCACAGTTGAAATGCCACTCAGACATTTCAACGGTGTCGCGACGCTGAGACAACGTCGTATGTAAATCTGTCATTATCATTATGAAATTACACAGTAGTAAGCTAATTTTCTCTATACGGCTAAAACAACGTTGAATCAGCGTCAGCCTTCACAGTTGAAATGCCAGTCAGACATTTCAACGGTGTCGCGACACTGAGACAACTTCGTATTTACATCTGCCATTACCACTATGAAATTACACAGTATTAAGCTGATTGTCTCTGTGCAGTTAAAACGGCGTTGAGTCAGCGTCAGCCTTCACAGTTGAAATGCCACTCAGACATTTCAACGGTGTCGCGACACTGATACAACGTCGTATTCACAGCTGTCATTACCATTATAAAATTACACAGTGTTAAACTAATTGTCTCTATACAGCTTAAACAACGTTGAATCAGGGTCAGCTTACACAGTTGAAATGCCACTCAGACATTTCAACGATGTAGCAACATTGAAGCAACGTCATATGCGTATCTGTCCTTATCGTTATAAAATTACACAGTGTTTAGCTAATTATCTTTGTCTGGTTGAAACAACGTTGGATCAACGTCAGTCTTCACAGCTGAATGCCACTCCGGCATTTCAGCGGTGTCGCACATTGAAACAACGTTGTATGCATGTCTGCATAGCTGACTCTCGGATGGGGTACTCGGTGCAAACTTTGACGAGACTGCGCATACGCGCGGCTCGTCGGAACGATCCCCCGGTGAGTCGCATTTGAGAGTTACATGTAATCAATGTAGATTGTTAGTTAACTATGATAGTTACAACGCATTAATTCATGATACATGACATTGAATTAAATAAAAGCACACTTTGGAACTGAAAGCTGATGGTGTTGGTTCGTGTTGTATTTTCAGCTAATTCCCCATACTTTCCACATCGGCGATACAAGGTTCCGGTACCGACATAACTCTGGGCTATGTAACACACCCCAGTAGCCCATAAATTTCTGACTAGGACAAGCAGTCCTTCTAATCCGGACAAGTCGACAAACAGTCGTCTTCTAAGCCGGACAAGTAGTGGAGAATCAAACCTTCGCTTTCTACTCAGGAAACGACGCGCCGATGGCAACACCAAGAAACTTTCTACACGCCTACAGTTTGAGAAGCAGAAATAACACCCTCGCCGACGGAACGCACGAGCCTATCAATCCTTCGCCGACAACAAGCACGGTGAGAATTCCAACGCCATTTCCGACCAGTGTACGGAAACAGCGCCTCAGCGAGTTGGTTGCCAAGCTAACGCAAACCAGTAACCATACCTCCACCCTCACAACGCCGACAACGACGACGACAGATAAGGCTAGCAATATTATACGGACAAGCGGCAGTCGTTCTTCTGAGCCGACCAAGAGTAATACACTATCCCCGACCACCGTCCCCAACCTAACGACAGCGACTTCCACAACAAACAGCGGTGTACAGACAATTCCATCTGTTCGAGCCGGTAACGCAGTTAGTGTTTCTACCAGTGAAAACATCAATAGTGACTTTACTAACTCTCAAACTGTGACACAAACACTCAGTGGTTCCGGTCGAAGCTACACTATTGCACAGACAGCAACAACCCGACAAGATAGAGACCAGGAAAATAGAAGTAAGAAAATGAACTTTTCTTTAAATTTAGATAAATTTTCTGGTGCATGCAATGATGATGCTAAGTCGTGGCTTCTGCAGTTTGCTAAATATTTGCACATGTTAACACCAAAATGTCAATATTTCCTATCTTTCAGCTAACATAGAAAACACAAACACACACGCACGTACGCACGCACGCATACACGCAAACAAACGGACGGACGGCCACAAACACAGACAAGCACGCACGCACACAGATAAACCAAACGAACGGATGGCCATACATACATACGCGCACGCACGCACACAGACAGACAAACGAACGGACGGCCAAATACACACAGACACGCCCGTACGCGCGCACACACACAGACACACAATATGTCGAACGAACGGACACACACACACATGCCCAAGCACAGACAAACAAGCTTATATTTTCTCGCCTACTAACTCTTATTACCAATCAGTACAAAAGTATTTGACTGACAAAGATCAAACACCTGCACCAGCTTTAACTACAACCAAAATACATTAATATCCACGAGGTTTGATTTTTGAGACAGATCACCAAGTAATCGACTTGAAAATAGATCAAGCTCAATAACTTCCATCAACCTGGCTAACGTTTATCAATTGAATTATTATTCATATTCTAAATAATTGATTACTATACTTGTCTTCATCATTGCTCATCGACTATTTAGGCAGTTTTAGCGTAATATACGATTAGTGCCACATGACTTATGTCCCTTTAAGAAACAGTAAGTCGTTATCAGAATAAAGTCAAACAGCTGCTCACAGAAATACTAACATGAACATGGGTATAACAGACAACAAATTCTTTTTGTTGAAATAACAGGGAATCCTATATATGGAATTTACTTCTTATTATAATATATTTAAGCCCAAAGTCATCTTATCTTGCATTTATTGTTAAATTTCACAGTAGCTACTCACTCATGATATACATACAAATAACTATATATTATTACCAAATTTCTTTACGGTAATCATTCGAACATGGTATAGTTTGAAGAGCGGGAGCTTGTTTGTAAGACATAAAACACATGTAAACTACGATCATGCTTCATACGACACATTTAGTTCACGTTAAATGGATATTTGAGCTTAAATATTATTAGTACTTGAACTAAGAAAGAACAAGTCAAACGACCATGTTATTACTTAAGACTTAGCAATTTCTGCTACAGCTATTTTCTTTATAACAATTACATGAACGTTCATATATATATATCAAATTACCCACAACAAATCGAGCCTGGACTCGCGAATGCCAGACAGCGCAACATATTAACGAAAATTATATACCGGTTTTAATTTTCTTTTGCCTGGTATGGCGTTGTGATTCCTGTGTTTGATATTCGTGGCTCAGTTACCATACCTAGCATCAGCTTCCACAGACCACGTCAACTACGGGATTTCCTTCAAAGAGATGGAACCGATAGAATTTTCTGTCGATGTATGGAAACGCTCGTACTTAATAGGTCTGCCAACAGAATTACAATTACCCATTTTGAGGTATTGTACTTCTTCATCAAAAACTTGCATAGGAAGAAATGCTATCGTTAGCAATATAAACGCCATTAGGTGAGAATTTAGTAGTCATCTTAATAATACTTCTGGGCGTTTAAAAGAAATGATACCCAACACGGTATTTTCGAGCAGCACAAAAAGACAAAAGAAAGCTTTGTTCGGGTTCTTAGGCTCTCTTGCTCACGATTTAATCGGTTTAAGTACTGATAATCAATTAAAGCAAATTACAAACCAGGTGAATATACTAAAAAAGGCAATATCGGCTATTAGCAACGTTATGGTACAAAATAGTCAAGGGTTTGCATATTATGCTGAAAAAGTCGATGACCGCATGGGCAATTTAATGGAAGAAATCAAACAAAACACTAAAAATAAATGAACAGGTAGCCGACGAACTTCAAACCTCAACAAAATATCATTTATCGTTTTGTTCAACCAATGCCACCTTTCTGGTATTGGATACTTGATATTGTTAAATGACATGTCTATTTAACATATTAGCTATTCCTATTGTCATGGTATGTACTACGTTTATACATACATGCATTACCTTTTGGCATTAGTCAGTTATGTACACAGCTTATATAACAATTATATTCAAATTTTGTTCTATACATATATTTTTCACACATTTGTTAGCCATGTTGATTATGTTTGTGATTCCAGTCACCAACATATTGTATGAACGTTACTTTTCAAATATAAAAAGTACTGATGTATGGATTACTTTTGATCAAGTATCTTTTGAACATAAACTGCTTAAACTTTTAAGTAAACTCCGCGTTTGTGCTACGCCCTATGTACAACACCCTTGCGGGTGCTGTTCGAGAGTGTTTACCGCTTGGTGACTGGACGATATGACATGTATATTATTATTGTTTGCTGTGTTTTGTTGTTTTACGTTTGTAAATGGGCAAATAAATATTGTTTGTACCATTCCCGTGTTGGAAGCCCCTTTTACGCGATAGAGCGCATTTTTTCTTCTCAATTTATATTGCCTGATCACAGTTTCTAGTTTTCAAGTGGGCCACACTCACAGGGTATCCGGGGCCCGTGGCTCACGCTTTCCTGCCTTTAATTGGAAGAAAGATTTTTTTTCATACAATTTTTTTTTTATCATTCATTTCATTAATCATAACTTCCACCATGTTCCCTTTTCAAATTAGCTTTAATGACATAAACACCCTTTCACAATTTACTTCCCCGAAAGTCGTGTCCCACCTTGAACGTTTCAGAACTCTTGAAGTCCACCATTATATACCAGACATCACCACTGCCACACTTGATATGCTATTCACATTCCTTGCAAACTATAACACTGACACTGATCCAGATCTGGACAGTCATATCCCGATCGACCAATCCCTGAGTTTGTCTTTTCTGTGTGAATACATTGGAGAGACACTCATACAGGCCATATACGTCCCTACATCTTTACAACACGATTTTGACCTGACCCTCCAATGTGCAGCCACCACAACGTTTCTGAATAGTGGCATACCCTTACCTGCCCCCTTAAACCGTCAACGCCCCCTTCGACACATTATATTTATGGCCCATTATACCCAAACCCTCCACAAATATTGCAAACTTCAAATCCATATTTTGATGTCGCGCCCACCACGAATACCCATACACCCCCGCTCGAGGGGCACCTTTGACGCCATTCGCCGTGCTATTAGTCGAACGTATTTTCGAACACGACGAGCACTCCCTCAATATTTTCTCCGACTTTTTGGGATAGTGCAGCCATTTATAGAATGGTTTCGTCAATTAATTTTCTATAGATTTTAACAGTTTTATCTCCGATTATAAATGAAACGTCAAGTGTTGGGTCACACCTTCTTACCAACTACTCCTTTCGGATTGATTTCGATGTGTTTAATCGTGCTATTGAAAATTCATTATACTATCATCTTAATGTCTAAGCTTCTCTTGGTTGTCATTCTCAATCGTCGCAGCATGTCTAGGATTTCTTCACACATTTCAGCAGATTACACTGTTAGACTCATAACTTTATATAATTCAAACAACTATAAAATTACAAATATATAGCTAATAATTTAGATATAAAGAGTGCCACAACCAGGAGAGTTTAGATCCATGTTTTTATCATGATAGTATTCAGTACGGATTGTGATTTGTTGTTATCATTTTTTATATCATTATTCATTTTTTCACTTACTCACTATGCTTGTGGGAGCAATGTGGCAACAAGTTTATTTAAGCCTTCTACCAGCAAAGAAGAAGTAACAAGCAATGATCAGGAATAAATACAATTACCTATTCATACGTCATTTGTTCTGAGAAATAACATGATTTCAGAGCACAATTTCAGAAAGGCATTCTCTGTCTTCTTCAACGCCACACAACACAATTTGGCATACCTCCAACAAGCACTAAAAGGGCTCATGTTTGTTCATGTTTTGTTTGTACACAACGTTTGATAGTTACGCATTAGAGTCACCCACTTGGTCTCATTGAGAGTTATTGAAATTTATTGTTCACACGACAAGGTGACTGCTGTTTATATAAACGTTGTACTCCCAATCTCCTTGGATTCATTTTCGGTACCTTTCAAGTGATGACAATATTATTGATAATATATATAAAAAAGACTCTCAATCGGACTCAAGGTACGACTCCCTTTAGTACAGTTATTACAGTGTGTAAGGAATGTGTCATACTACATAAGAATAATAAAAATAAAAAAAAAACTAATATAAAAATGGTTCCACCAAAACATTTACTCTCGGTAACGCATATTACAATTGTACTGTCGGGACCGGTAATGGAAGGACGTTCATCGGCCGGTTACAAAAAAAAAAAAAAAGATCTACGTTTTATTATTCATTCGGGGACTCATTTCCGTTTGGGGCGGGGCAACTTGTTAGGCCGCTAACAACATAACATAGGTTTTACATACTCTCGGCCGACCTAGGAACAAAAATCACCAAGAAATGCATACTAATTATCATCGTCCGATACTATTACATAGCTCCTACATTAATTAGCTAGAGATCGACGCCTCAATAACAAACCTCACGGCATATACATGATACAAGCACGACGAAACGAGCACATATTTTACACATCCATAACAAATAAAAAGACCGAGCCAATAAACCTATGTTTATTTAATTAAAGTTGTCCCCCTTAGCAATTCGAAATGCCCGACGATATTTTAGAATTACAATAGGCATATTTTTCTAGTCGCGGACCAGGGGTAATAAAGTATCAACGTGGTCAGCAGAAGTTCACTATCTGCGTAACAAATATTATTCATGTAGCAGAAATGTGAGAGCAAACACTGTAGAATACTCCTTCCCTTGTCTATACATAAGGACAATAAGAACCGCTATAAAACCATGCAAACCCCATTTCACTCAAAATTCCTGCTCACAAAACAGGTCGAAAAGAACACAAACAAGTTATCCAGATTTATCTCATAAATGGCATTTAATGGTGTACCCAATCAAGACTACGAGAATCTGTCATATTCGAGTGGAATCACCACAGCGACTTATCAAAAGGACACGTCGCTGTAATCTTTGACGATGAGTATAGTTTTTCTGGCTGACCATCGCATTACGACCGTTAACTAATTATGCAATTACGAAAGTAAACCGATCCGATGAACGTCTGTCCTTATACGGAGAATGCTACCGGACAATCTGAAGATATAATGTGGGCCGCGCACAGCTTTCAGCACACTTTGGAACTGAAAGCTGATGGTGTTGGTTCGTGTTGTATTTTCAGGTAAGTCAAATTTCTTTATAAATAATTTTCATCTAGTTTTAATGCAAGTTACAATGCTTGAATAGCAAATGTATTTATATGTATTCATAAGCATTTAGACTGCAAACATCGTTTTAGATGTGAAAAGAAAACATATTCTAACTTGCTCTATGCTTATACAGGCATCTGGAAAAACTGGCCGGCTCATCATGAAAACTGAACGGCCCATTATGACCGTCATAACATTAATAGGACCGTTATGTTAGGAAGTAATCCAGTACGCCTTTTCCAATATCTTTCAATCTGTTGAATTATTTGTATTGTTATTGTCATGCTAAAATGTTTGAGTACCTGTGCAGAAGAATGCTACATGGTTGACATGTTTGAAACTTGTTATGTTCAAACTGTTCAATACGACTTTACTCAAAGAATGGTCCGGCGTGGAGTCCACGTTGACTTTACGTCTGCCGTCACCGTTGAAACACTGTCGGATCATTCTGGCAATGTTTTAGCATTGAGGCGACGTTGCCTGATGTTCGAATTCAATAATTATTCAAGGTTGCGCTAGTTTTCTCTGCACGGCTAAAACAACGTTGAATCAGCGTCAGCCTTCACAGTTGAAATGCCACTCAGACATTTCAACGGTGTCGCGACGCTGAGACAACGTCGTATGTAAATCTGTCATTATCATTATGAAATTACACAGTAGTATGCTAATTTTCTCTATACGGCTAAAACAACGTTGAATCAGCGTCAGCCTTCACAGTTGAAATGCCAGTCAGACATTTCAACGGTGTCGCGACACTGAGACAACTTCGTATTTACATCTGCCATTATCACTATGAAATTACACAGTATTAAGCTGATTGTCTCTGTGCAGTTAAAACGGCGTTGAGTCAGCGTCAGCCTTCACAGTTGAAATGCCACTCAGACATTTCAACGGTGTCGCGACACTGATACAACGTCGTATTCACAGCTGTCATTACCATTATAAAATTACACAGTGTTAAACTAATTGTCTCTATACAGCTTAAACAACGTTGAATCAGGGTCAGCTTACACAGTTGAAATGCCACTCAGACATTTCAACGATGTAGCAACATTGAAGCAACGTCATATGCGTATCTGTCCTTATCGTTATAAAATTACACAGTGTTTAGCTAATTATCTTTGTCTGGTTGAAACAACGTTGGATCAACGTCAGTCTTCACAGCTGAATGCCACTCCGGCATTTCAGCGGTGTCGCACATTGAAACAACGTTGTATGCATGTCTGCATAGCTGACTCTCGGATGGGGTACTCGGTGCAAACTTTGACGAGACTGCGCATACGCGCGGCTCGTCGGAACGATCCCCCGGTGAGTCGCATTTGAGAGTTACATGTAATCAATGTAGATTGTTAGTTAACTATGATAGTTACAACGCATTAATTCATGATACATGACATTGAATTAAATAAAAGCACACTTTGGAACTGAAAGCTGATGGTGTTGGTTCGTGTTGTATTTTCAGCTAATTCCCCATACTTTCCACATCGGCGATACAAGGTTCCGGTACCGACATAACTCTGGGCTATGTAACACACCCCAGTAGCCCATAAATTTCTGACCAGGACAAGCAGTCCTTTTAATCCGGACAAGTCGACAAACAGTCGTCTTCTAAGCCGGACACCGTCCTAGCGGTGGTCCCCGCCCATCGGAGTTTGGTGAAATAGTTTAGGGTGCACGTTGCGAGTTGGACCGTCTATTCAATAAACATATTGGTTTCCATGGGCTACAGGGCTTGAGAAGTCATTTCATCTCAATGTCGGGTAAAAGTCCCACAAAACTGGAAACGTCTTCAAAATGATCTAACTATTGTTGACGGGGACGTTAAGCCTCAATTCAAACGAAAAGCCTAGCGGTTCCTTTGCGCGGTAGAGTTTGACAGGTCATTTCATCTCAGTGTCGGGTCACGGTCCCACAAAATGAAAGCAGTGTCTTCAAAGATGACGAGTACGTCAAACAAAGCATACCGGCAAACAGTATGGACTTCTAGCACCACTACAGTTTCAGTATCTTCCTCAACATTGTTTGCAACAAGTAACAAGCAGACAACAAAGCAGGCGACAATTGTTGTGATTGGCAGGCTAAGGTTTAATAACTAAGGTAGACTTCGCTGGGTGCATATGCACGAAGACTCCTTTTGCTACGGTATCTCCGCAAAGAAACAGAGTGTTCGCATGCCAGATATTACGTACATATAAGCAATGGCTACAAACAGCAGTTCAGCCCCGCCCATCGGGACTTGAAGAAATATATGATCTGCATGATGCACGACCCGCACACGAGTAATGGTAAACCGCTTAGAGGACCTAAGCCTGCCCAGGCAAAGCGGTGCGCACGAGTCGGATCGTCCATGCTTATAAACCCTATTGGTTTCATTGGGCACCAGGGCTTGAGATGTCATTTAATCTCAATGTCGGGTAAAAATCCCATAAAATTGGAAGCAACGTCTCCAAAATGACCTTTACGGTGTTGATGGGGACGTTAAACCTCAGCTCAAACAAACAAAACAAACAAACAGCAGTTTGGCAGTTAAAGGTACACATAGGCAATGGCTACAAACAACAGTTTGAACAAAAAAGGTATGTATCAAAAGAGGGATTATACAAATGACCCCGATTCCTAAGCCTAGCACCGAATCAATGGCCATTTTAAAGGAGGTGATAAGGGGTAATTAAATTAAGAAGATGGTAAATTTCTCGTATGAACAAGAAACAAATGTCGTAGGAACGAGAAACTTTCTCGTAGGAACGAGAAAATTTCTCGTTTGTACGAGAATTGTTCTCGTTCGTACGAGAAAGTTTCTCGTAGGAACGAGAAATATTTTTGTTTGTACGAGAAAGTTTCTCGTTTGTACGACATTTTTTCTTGTTCATAACAAAAATCTGGTTAGCGCGTTCGACTCATGATCGAGAGGTTGTGCGTTCGAATCCGCCACCGGTATCGAGGTGTGTCCTTGGGCAAGACACGTAATGACACTGCCCCACTCCACCCAGGTGTAAATGGGTAGCATTGGTGTAAAAGCCACTGCCTCTCTCTCGCGCGCGCGTGAAAACACCCGGAATGAGTGTTCGAGAGCGATTCAATAAGCTTAAAGCTTTCATCGCAATCGAACTAAAATAAATTAGTATAAACCAACAAAAATCTGGAAACTCATCATAACACGTGTATTGAACAACGTGGTGTTTTACGACGGGTAGAAGTTAATTGACTCTCTCACCTCAAATGGTGGCCGTGCTAGTAAGACGGCTCATTATGACCGTCTTTTCTGGATCTGCACTGTTTGCAAAGGTATCTGTACCGATCTACAGGGTTGAAAGGGTTAAAGGCCCGCAGATGGTACCTGCTTTTTGCGATGTGTGTATATGTGTCAAGAAATTTCCAATAAATAAATAAATAAGCCCTAATAGAAGATTGCATTTGTTCATACTGAATCTGTAACATTATTTAATTCATTTAATAATTTATTCATATTCGCCCCCGCTCATCGGGGCTTGAAGAAATAGATGGGATGCACGATGCTTCCACGCAGAGCAGAAACCGGCCGCACACAAGCACTGGTAAACCGCTCAGGGGATCTAAGCCAGCCTAGACAAAGCGGTGCGAGTTCATGCTTATAAAGCATTTTGGTTTCATTGGGTGACAGGGCTTGAGAAGTCATTTCATCTCAATGTCGGGTAAAAATGCCACAAAATTGAAAGCAATGTTTTATTTATTTTTGTTTCTTCCCTTCTTAAGGGGAAGCATAAAATAAATAAATGTAACTGTAAAAATGATCCTGGTCCATTTCGTTTAACCTTTATATTTCTGAACTGTAAGCAAATACTGTAGACATTGATCAAACATCGCGTTCTGCGACACATAATCTGGGTCTACATTGTTTTCCAAACCTAACACATGATTCTTGACCAGATTCTATAGAACACCCTCGTACGCAACACAATGATATCACAGCGATGAGAATAGCGCAGCTTTATTCTATAAATTGCAGTTACCTGGATTTTCTACAGATCAGTAATAGTCACGTGGACAGCAACTACTTTGCTAAACGTTGGGTCAACTGACAAAACAATCGACCCAAAAACTGTTATTATAATAATGATGGGTTGTCTACATAATGGTTTTCCATCATCGACTTTACAAGCCTTAGGAGTAATTGAGTCATTACCTTGACCAAATATTCTCGTTCGTACGAGATTTTTTCTCGTTTGTACGAGATTTTTTCTCGTTTGTACGAGATTTTTTCTCGTTTGTACGAGAAAATTTCTCGTAGGAACGAGAAATAATTCTCGTATGTACGAGAATTTTTCTCGTTCCTACGCGAAAGTTTCTCGTTTGTACGAGATTTTTTCTCGTTTGAACGAGAAAATTTCTCGTTTGTACGAGAAAGTTTCTCGTTCGTACGAGAAATTTTATCGTTTGTACGAGAAAATATTTTTTTTTCTCATCTTATTTTGACCCTCGTAGGCTTTCGTACATTAGTATAAAAAAATCAAGGTTTTTCATCAGAAAACTAGCCGTTTTGGAGATGTGAAAAATGCTCTGTCACACGGGTGAGTTATCGTAATGGTCTAACTTACAATGCCTCGATGTGACAATTGGCGGGGGTGGGAGGTGGGGGGGGGGGGGGGGTAGGCAAGAATTGTCGTAAAATGACAGTCATTGGTTCCCTTTGACAATACAGAGCTAACTTGTATGTCACTATCTGGACATATTGTGAACATTGTGGGCATCGAGAGTCAGGTCCTAGTGCAACAGAGGGAAATGAATTAGTTTAACTAATACTGTCACATGGTGACAAAGGGAGGATGGTTATGTGTCAGTGGTTCCCTTTGACAATACAGAGCTGACTTGTATGTCACTGTCTAGGCACCTTGTGAACATTGAGGGTCAGGTCTTAGTGCAGCAGAAGGAGATTAATCGGCTCAGTCTTAACCCTATATAAAACCAGTGGGCTCCGGGCAGGTCCAGTTTTGACCCGCTGGGGTTATAGTTTGGACAATCTTGGTAGAGGGCAACTAGAGGAAGTATCATTCCAAATATCAAAAACTTGGACCTTCTGGTTTCAGACGAAAAGATATTTAAAGGTTTTCAGTAAGTAAGTCTGTGAAACCAGTGGGCCCTGGGGCGGGGCCATTTTTGACTCCAGGGCTTTTATTTGAATATTCTTGGTAGAGGTCAACCGCATGAAACTTCTAGCAAAATATCAAAGACCTGGGCCTTGGGTTTTTTAGAAGAACATTTTAAAGGTTTTCCATATATGGCTATGTAAAACCGGTGGGGCTCAGGCGGGGCAACCTTTGGTCCAAGGGCTATAATTTACACAGCATAGTAGAGGACAACCAGATGAAGCATTATACCAAATATCAAAGACCTGGGCCTTCTAGTTTCATATAAGAAGCTTTTTAAAGGTTTTCCATATATAAGTCAACATAAAACCAGTGGGCCACAGGGCATGGCCATTTTTGACCCAAGGGCTATAATTTGAACAATCTTGGCGGAGGTCTGCTACATAAATCTTCACAAATATCAAAGACTTGGGCCTTGCGTTTACAGAGAAGTTTTAAGATTTTCCTTTATATCCCAATGTAAGAGCAAAGGGCACCCGGTGGGGGGGGGGGGGTTGGCACAAGGACTATAATTTGAAACTCTTGATATATAGTCCGGGCAAACTAGCGATATTTGGCCTAGACCCAAGCAAAATTGCAACACAAATGTTTTTAGCCTTTTTGTACTGGAGTAACTTCCCTTAAAGACATATGAAAAGTAGGACGGAATCGGATGATATGAAATTTGTTTTTTTTAGCATTTTGAAAGCACCTAGGTTTGGCAAGCAATTTAGTGTTTAAATTCAATATTTTGCTATCTGACAAGGTATCGTTGAATTTTATTTCTTCAAATCTCATCTTTCTACACCAGAATGGAAACTTTTTCCTGTAAAATGGTTAAACAAGTTTATTTATTAATTACATGATGACCTATATGGATAAAACAGGGGTAAAATTACCCCACCCACTTTTTTGCCCTTGTGACTGAACTCTAAACAATTTATGTCGACAAATGATGATGTTACTTATCAAATGCATACCACAAACCAGCAAGACTACTGCATTGAAAGTTAAAGGATAAAAACACCAAGAAACAACACATTTGTTTGTTTGATTTGAGGTTTAACGTCCCCGTCAACACTGTAAAGGTCATTTTGGAGACGTTGCTTCCAATTTTGTGGGACTTTTACCCGACATTGAGATGAAATGACTTCTCAAGCCTTGTCGCCCAATGAGACCAATAGGGCTTATTAGCATGGACGGTCCGCCTCGCATCGCGGTTTCTGGACAGGCTAAGAGCCTATAAGCGGTTTACCAGTACTAGTGTGCGGGCCGGATTCAGCTCTGCGTGGAAGCATCATGCAGCCCATATATTTCTTAACGCCCCTATAGGTGGGGGCTACCAAGAAACAACATATAATATATTTCTCTACCGATACAAATAGTAGTAAATGTTTGGAAATTCCAAGGTACAACAAAAACGAACTGTCATGATCAATGTTTCTTTACTCGCTGAAATCATAAAACACTAAAATTGGACCGAAGTCATAATTAGATCACCAAAATGATAATCTCAAGGTTCTTATCCTTATACTTATGTGTATAATTCACATACATATAACCCAGTGGTGGGTTTAACATCATGCAATCAAAAGCTAATCAGACTTATCTAAGCCTTGTCATCCATCTGGTCTAAACAGCCTTCAGTGTACACTTGATGACTCCGCTCATTGGGGCTTGACGAAATATATGGGCTGCATGATGCTTCCACGCAGAGCTGAAACCGACCCGCAAACGAGCACTGGTAAACCGCTTAGAGGATCTAAGCTTGATAAGGCAACGCAGTGCGAGTCGGCCTGTCCATGCTTATAAACCCTAGTTTCATTGGGCGGCAGGGCTGGAGATGTCAATTCATCTTAATGTCGGGTAAAAGTCCCACAAATTTGGAAGCAACGTCTCCAAAATGACATTTACAGTGTTGACGGGGACATTAAACCTAAAATCAAACAAAGTCAGTGTACACTTGAAGTAAGCTAGGATCCTCAGCTACCCATTTAGTGCACATCCAAGACTGTGATAAGACTGGCCAGATGCCTGGGGAGATGTCATGCTTTAGTGGGTGCACATACCACATTGTTGGTTTTGCTACATGAATGTTCATATTACTAGACCCTTTATGTCAAATCACAATACAGACATGATGTACATCTTTTACTTCAATACACTGTTCTGCTAAAGCTTGTTTCTAATCACAGTCTTCAGTGTCATCTGCATTATCCAACTGAATGGAATTCAGACAGCTAGTTCACTTGCATACTCCACACATTTGGGATTTTGTAAGACCATGCTTGCGACAAGTGCACAGAAGAGTTTTGCAATCGGCCTTCGTACATTTACACCTGACGACATTGAGGAGCCTCTCAGGTGCTGGTGGTTTATCTGTATGTACCGCCAGCAATTTGTCACCTTTCACTGCCCAACCCCAGTTTTCTGCAGGTGCATATATGTTTCCATAGTCCTATTTCATTGTTGCACTATTGGCAGCTATCAGGCCTTCATGATTAGATATAGGTTACTGAGTTTTTGGTGGGTGCTTCTGACAAAGCTTTTATTTATAGCTAAATACGCTATGTAATGTACACTTTTCTTCTACTATTAGAAGCTGGAGATGTCGAGAGCAATCCAGACAATGAGCACTGGTTATCCATCCTTCATCTAAATATTAGGAGCATACGAAACAAAACTGCCTATATTCAAGATCATCTTTCGGATTTTAATATCTTATGCTTCTCTGAGACGCATCTCGATGCCAAAGTATCCTATGAACTACTTACTATTTCAAATTAATTTAGTGACCCGTACAAGAAAGACAGGAATATGCATGGAGGTGGATTGCTCTTGTATATAAGTTATAGCCTCAGGCACCGACGTAGACTTAATTTAGAAATATTTTGTGAAGAGTCACTTTGGACAGAAGTCGACGTTAATCAAGATAGCTTATTGACATGAATATGTATGGAGGTGGATTGCTCGTGTATATAAGTTCTAGCCTCAGGCACCGACGTGACCTAAGTGAAGAGTCAATTTGGACCGAAGTCGATGTTAATCAAGATAGCTTATTGATAGGTTTATTTTAAAGTCCAACCACAGCAGATAGTAATTTCTTTAATAATTTTAATGCAAATATCGTAAAAGCCTCGGAAATTAGAATATCATAAACATCTTGGATTGACTTTAAGTAAAAACGGACACTGGGATGAGCGCATACAAAACATATTAACACGTGCTGCAAAGATTGTACGTAGGTATAATGAGAAAATTAAAATTTACGCTCACTAGAGTTGCACTAAACCAAATAGATATTTTATATGTACTACCTATTCTTGAGTATTCTTCAGTCGTCTGGGATGGAGGTTCTCTCCAAGACTCAAATGCTCTCGAAAAGCTTCAAAATGAGGCTGCTAGAATAGTAACTGGTCTCACGAGATCGGTTTCTTTGGTTAGGTTTTACAGGAAATGTGGCTGGCCATCATTAGCAGATAGAGTAAGACATAAACAACAAAAAATGAATTTCATGTACAGATCAACGAATGCGTTAGTTCAAAGCTACATAACTGATTTAATCCCTCCTGTTATAAGGGAAACCACCAATTATTGTCTGAGAAATCAAAATAATATTATTCAACCATTTTGTCGCACCGAACTATTTAGGAAATCTTGTATTCCATCAGGAATAACGTTGTGAAATTCTCTGGACGAAAACTTACGCAACAGCCCCTCCTTAAATTCACTTTAAATATCAGACAAAAAGACACCATTTAGATGTTCAAAGAGTACCGCCTCACTATATTAATGGTGACAGATATTTGTCAGTTATGCATTCTAGAATTAGACACAATTGTAGTAAATTATCAAATTATTTGAATATAAACCATTTAACAATGAATGCACTTTGTACCTGTAATCAAGAAAGTGAAAACGCAGAGCACTATTTCCTTCGATGCTCTAAATATAAAAACTAACGGTTGAGATTTCTCCATGAAATGCGAGAGTTTCACCCTTTGAGTATCAACCTGATTTTATTTGGAGATCATCGCATATCAGTCGAAAGTTATACTACACTTTTTAGAGCTGTCAGGAGTTACAATTAAAAACACAAAACAATTTTCTGTTTAGTATTTTAGTAGATCCCAATCACTCCATGCTCACCCGAGAAGACACATACTATTTATTTATTTATGTATTTATTTATTTGTTCGCTTTTATCATTTTCATGTGACTATAATTTATTGATGTCATTTTGTAGGGGAAGGGTCGTAACTAATGTTGAGAGAACTTGTGACCCAACCCCATTGTACGCATATATATGTATTAGTTGCAATAAAATATGTTTACACTGAAAGAGAGAAATTGGTTTAAAGAACCTATAATAATCTCTTCACAGTGAAAACGCTGACACTAAAACTGCCCAAGAAACAACGCAAAATCAAAATTGCGTTAGTGGGCGGGGTAAACCAACACAAATATTTAAAAGCATTGGCTTGTAACACATTCCTTTTCATACTAAACATAGACGTAATAGATGGAACATGACATGAAAATTTTATTATCAACATATATGCAATAGAATCCATTAAATAACTAAATTGTAAGCTATACAAGCTTACAACTCCAGTTATAATAGTTTCACAGTGAAAAAATCACCCATAAATATAAATGAAGGAAAAAATCAAATTTCATATTCTCCGATTCCGTCCTACTTTTTGTATGTTATTAACATATATCAGAGGTGGTCAAAACTAAAAAAGACATTTGTGTTGCAATTTTGTCTAGGTCCCCACACAGTTTGACCGGACTAATAGGTTCACAAGACGAAGTTACATACCAAATATCAAATATCTTAGATCTGAGGCTTATAGTTTCAGACAAGAAGATTTTTGAAGATTTTCCCACGACATGTCTATGTAAAACCAGTGGGCTACGGGACGGGGGCATTTTTGGTCAGAGGGCTATAACTCTAACAATCTTGATAGAGGTCCACTAGACGCAGCTTCATATCAAATATCAAACACCTCAGCCTCCTGGTTTCTGACAAGAAGATTTTCAAAGGGTTTCCCTGTATAAGTCAGTATAAAACCAAAGGGCCCCGGGGCGGGGGTATTTTTGGGCCCAGGGCTATAATTTGAAGTCGGAAAGTCCATTGGACTCGCTCATAGTGTGGCAAGGCTTTAAATGCCATTTCAGCACAATGTTAGGTAAGAGTCCAACGAAATTCGAAGCACGTCTATACAGTTTTGTTTGTTTCATTTGAGGTTTAACGCCCCGTCAACACTTTAGTCATTTTGGAGACATCGCTTCCAATTTTGTCGGACATTTACCCGACATTGAGATGAAATGGCAACTCAGCCTCTGCCGCACAATGCAACCAATAGAGCTTATATGCATGGCTGGTCCAACATGCACCACTTTTCCTGGACAGGCTTAGAATCTGAACCTTTAATGTGTCTACCAGTAGACGTGTTCGGTCGATTTCAGCTCTGCGTGGAAGCATCATGCAGCCCAATCTGTTTCCTCAAGCCCCGGTGGGCGGGGCCGTTATACAGTCTTGACGGGGACGTTAAACGTCAAATCAAACAAATCAAATACACCTCAGTAAAAAAGGGAAATATTCAGATACAGAAGAAGAGGAAACAAAATCTGATATTTTCTGACCACGGCTCAAAAAAAAAAGTACAAGCACCCACCGCCAGGAATAAATGTGTATTATCCCGTACTTTAAACGTTTAGATAAAGGAGTTTAAGTTATAAAGTTATATTTTCTCGATGATTCACAAATATATCCATGCAACAGTGAATCGCACCCCCCCTCCCATTGGGGCTTTGAGAAATATATGGGCTGCATGATGCTTTCACACAGAGCTGAATCCGACCCGCACACGAGTACTTGTAAACCGCTTAGAGGATCTAAGCCTGCCCAGGCAAAGCGGTATGCACGAGTCTGACCGTCCATGCTTATAAACCCTATATCTTTCATTGGGCGAAAGGCCTGGAGATGTCATTTCATCTCAATGTCGGGTAAAAGTCCCACAAAATTGGAAGCAGCAACTCCAAAACGACCTTTACAGTGTTGATGGGGACGTTAAACCTCAAATCAAACAAATGCATCGGTGAAGGTAACTGCGCTTTATCCGCCCCCGCCCATGGAGGCTTGAAGAAGTATATGGGCTGCATGATGCTTCCACGCAGAGCTGAATCCGGCCCGCACACTGGTACTGGTAAACCGCTTAGAGGATCTAAGCCTGTCCAGGAACCGCGGTGCGAGGCAGACCCTCCATGCTAATAAACCCTATTGGTTTCATTGGGCGAGATGGCTTGAGAGGTCATTTCATCTCAATGTCGGGTAAAAGTCCCACAAAATTGGAAGCATCGTCTCCAAAATGACCTTTACAGTGTTGACGGGGACGTTAAACCTCAAATCAAACAAACAAACAAACAAAACTTCGCTCTATCTGTAGTATAGCAAGTCGTAGTATTCCATTCATACTGTTAACTCATTCATTGAATTATTAATCCGCGATCTAGATTTTGAGCGAGTTCAGTTGACGTACTAGAGTTAACAAGAGTTGACTTCCTCCAAAACGCGCCATGTAGGAATATTGCGACTGCGAGAGTTAGCTTGGTATGAGAGATGGAAGCCTTGCCTAGTAACAACGAATACGGTGGAAGGTGGATAATTGTAAGTTTAATGCAATCCGAAAATCGATTATTTCCCACTTTTTGAAATTTTGGCCACTTGTTGGAAAATCACGTCCAACTTGAAAACATTTTATACTTTCGATTTACCTGAGGGCAAGCGATGACATTTTCTTGACGTCAGTAGATTTCTGAATCTGAATCGTTACTGGTGACGCATCAAATGAAATTTGATGCTTCCTGTCGCTTCTAATTGTGGGATCGAAAAGGTGGGCGTGGGGTGGTACAGTCAGTATACAATTTTGTACAAGAGTAAGCCTACTGTCTCCCCTACTTTTCTTGAGTTAACTTAAGTTGGTCAAATGAACTCGCTCAAAGCAAACAAGGTCATGACAAAGCTGCGAATCGGGACCAATTTGAACCATAGGGTTAATTTTATGGCATTTTACTCTGAAGTTAGTTGTTTGTGTAATTGGCTTCCTCAGTTTGACAATCAGCATCATTTGCACTTATCAAATGATACATGCGCGTCTATTGATAAATATATGGAGACTTATTTTTCTTGGTCGATTGACATAAGAAGGTGAGACCTGAAAGGTCATCACCTTCTAATAAGTTTATATTCATTTAATTAACCTACTATTATCCCCCTGCCGTCGTGGTTTTGTTCTTGCTAGACAGAACTCCCACATCCCAAAGCAAGATTGATTGAACTCAAGTTAACTCTAGTAGTGCGGCACGAGCCATAACCCCCGTATTTTGGTGTAACTATAGTTAACTCTAGAAAGTCAACCGAACTCGCTCTTAATAACTAGGCCAGGTCAGCTGCGAAACGAGACCAATTTCAAATCTAGCTCAATTTTATGACATTTAACTCTGAAGTTCACTATTTGTGTATTTTGCATCCAAAGTTTTTATTTCAAACTGCATATTATTTTCACATATCAAATGATACAAGCGCATCTCTTCACTGATTTATGAGGACCTATTTTTTCTTGAAAAAGGAGTGATGCGGTATCTAGGGAATTGTCTGAGTGTTGCCATAAGAAGGTGAGACCTGAAAGGTCATCACCTTCTAAAAAGCAATACTGTCTGTAGTTCTGCTATTTACTACAAAAAAGGAAATGTTTGGGAGGTGTTGTGCAAGAAAAAGAATCCAATTCGGGGTTCGGTTCCGCACAGCACAGTTATCCCTCGGGTTTTGAAGCGCCCATCTACAACAGACCGGCCCCGATAGCTCAGTTGGTAGAGTGTCCGCTCCGGGGAACGGGAGGTCTGGGGTTCGACCCCGGGCCGCGACATACCAAAGTCGTTAAAAATGGTACTAGCTGCTCCTCGTTTGGCACTCAGATTTACGGGGTAGAGCTAGGACTGGTCGATCCAGTGTCAGGATAATGTGACTGGGTGTGGTATCATGTAATGTGTCTGGGACATGATACTTCAGTGAGGCAGCACTATAAATGTGAGCATTGAGCTCCCTGTCGCAACCAGACACCGTCGTGATATGACTGAAAACTTGTTGAAAGCGACGTTAAACCCGAATTCACACACACACACACCATCTACAACAGAACCCATATCAGATTCTTATATTCTTTTTACTGCAGGCGACCTGGCTCAACTCACCTGAGCATGAAATTTGTCCTGCTCACAAATTTTAAAATGCCAACAATATTATTGTTTGCATTTTAAAATTTGTGAGCAGGACAAAGAACATTCTCTGCTATCTGAGAAAGAGAAATCGCTCAACTTCTCAGCATTTTAATTTTATGACAACCACAAGTGTCATGCTCAGCTGAGTTGAGCATGAAAAAAGTTTTATAACCTCGGGGCCTGAAGCCTCTGATATACTACATATTGTACACGTATAGTACACGCATAGTGCATTTTGTACACATATAGTACATTTTGTACACATATAGTGCATTTTTTACACGTATAGTACATTTTGTACACATATAGTACATTTTGTATACATATAGTACAAGTTGTACAATTAGTGCACAAATGCGACTAACTAATCCCAAAGATTAGCCTATTTGAACTCAGTTCGTAAGGATTAATTCTTTCAGTCGATGTTCAAAATAGAAATTGTCGATATCTAAAAGGACATATGGGCCCCGTCAAGCGATTTTGGTACTTATCGCCTATGCGAGCAGCCGCGCAGTCTCGCCAGAACCTTTGCTGCTCGCTCATACAAGCAGTGAATCAAGAGGAACCTTCAGACATAAAGCCATATCCCTGGTCCCTCTGAATGGCTGGGCATGCGCAGTTAAAATTTGTCATGACGGATTGCTCGAAGACACAAATTCGCTTGGCGGGGCTCATATGATGTTGTTTATAAAAAATGAGAAGAACAAAAGAAAGCTTAACCCTAGTACTGCTGAGCCCGGATATACCTTATTTTCCAAACAATGAAGATCCTGATCAGCTGGTTTCTGACGAAACCATCTGATCAGGATCTACATTGTTTGCCATTCAGACTGTGAATTTGTTGCAATAATTTTCATCAAGTAATCTGATTGGTTGATAATCAGTAGTGGGTGTGGCAGATTAAAATATTCAGCAGGACAAGGGTTAAGTTCTATCATCTTGAGTATCTTTGGAAAAGGGCACCGTTGGTTTCTTTGATGTTTGTTCGATTTGGGGTTGAAAGTTCCCCTCAATACTTTAACCCATATTTGCCTGGTGGCCATTTTTAGTGACATTGGAAAACAGTGCAGACCCTGATCAGACGCCGCGTTCTGGATCTACACTGTTTGCTTATAGAAATTGAGTTTTGTAAAATTTGCCTCAAATAAAAACAAAACTGACACCCCTATAATTTGAAAAAGACCGCTCCAAACTTACTAGGTGGCATATTCAATTGGCATATGATCCCCGCCAAGCGAATTTTTGTCTTCGAGCATTCCGTCATGAGAAATGTTAACTGCGCAGGCCCAGCCATTCAGAGGGGCCAGGGATATGGCTTTCTGTCTGAAGGTTCCTCTTGATTCACTGCTTGTATGAGCGAGCAGCGAAGGGACTGCGCGGATGCGTAGGCTCGCCTGAACCTTCGCTGCTCGCACAGGCGATAAGTACCAAAATCGCTTGACGGGGCCCATATATGGATTTAAGTTCATTTTGGAGGCGTTCCTCCTATTGTGTTGGACTTTTACCCGATATTGAGATGAAATGACACCTCAAGCCATGCCGCCCAATGAATGTGCATGGACGGTTCCAACTTGCGAAACTTCGCCTGGGCAGGCTTTGGCCATTTAAACGGTTACCAGTACTCGTGTACGATCGGTTTCAGCTCTGCGTGGAAGTACCATGCAGGCAAATCTATTTGTCAAGCCCAGATGGGCGGGTTTCAAGACAAGTGCACCGAAGTGACGATTATTTATAGATTAGCTGGTATTGATCGAAGGTCACCCGTATTAACACTAGGCCTACGGGGCTCCGTGGCCTAGCGGATAAGAGCGCTGACTCTTAATAATTAGGTCTCTCACCGCTTCGGGTTAGAGCCTGGCTCGGGTCACATGTGAGACGCCTAGTTCTGCAACCGAAGGTCAGGTGGTTTTTCTCCGGATACTCCGGTTTTCGCCCACCTCTGATTAACGATCGGCTCGATATGCGTGAAATAATCTTGAAAGGGCCATAAAACCAAAAAAAAAAAAAAAAAACACTAGGTCACCCACGGAGGTCAAGTGATATTAGGCTGAGTTCAAAAATCCATAATCATTATTTTAACTGTATCAAATAATATCAAGTAAATTCACACAGGCCCGAGATCTGCAAATTACCTGCTGGCCCAACTGCAGGTCCGAGGTCTGCTGTACTGGCCCGAGGCCGAAGGCTTCGGTCCAGTACAGCAGACCTCGGACCTGTAACTGGGCCAACACGAAATTACTTGATTAATAACAACATTGTATAACTGAATAATGTGGAGTAGTACTGAAGACAATTTATGGATTTTTTTCTAATTTGTCTAAACGATTTGCAAGCTGGGTATGTTACAACGAATAATGTAGTAATGTAGTAATTTCTTCATTTTGATTTTTTTTACTACATTATGCGTTGGCATAGTCGACGCGAAATGAAGTAAAAAAATTATTTCATTTCGCGTTGATATGCACCATATCGACGCATAATGAAGTAATGATGGTAGAACATAGCTGTCTTCGAAAAGACTTAGGAAGCAATACAGTTAAATTCCTACAATTTAGACCACATTTGAGACGGTTCAAAAGTGGTCTTTAAGACCACAGTTGAACAGTCCAAAAGACGGTCTTCCACAAAAGCACACTGAAGGTCAAAATCACAAAGAAAATGTAGCTTTAACCTTCCAAATATGCTTTAAAAACAAAATTTGTATTAATTTTAGGTGGTCTTAATAGTGGAATTTCAAGTTTCTAGGTATAGTAGTTCTTGAGAAATCTTTGACACAAAATAAATGTTAACTCACAGACAGACAGACAGACAGACACACTGCGCCCCCGCCCATAGGGGCTTGAAGAAATATATGGGCTGCACGATGCTTCCACGCAGAGTTGATACCGACCGCACATTAGTACTGGTAATCTGCTTGGAAGGTCTAAGCTTGCCCAGGAAAACTGCTGCGAGTCGGCCCGTCCATTAATATAAACCCTATTGGTTTTATTGGGCGGCATCTCAATGTCGGGTAAAAGTCCCATGAAATTGGAAGCAACGTCTCCAAAATGACCTAAATAGTGTTGACGGGGACGTTAAACCTCAAATCAAACAAATCAAACAAAAGACAGACAGGCAGACAGACAGACAGACAGACAGACAGACAGAATGGACAAAAACTATATACCCCCTTGCATACTTCGTATGCCGGGGGTATAAATAGATGGGCTGCACGATGCTTCCACGCAGAGCTGATACCGCCCGTACATGAGTCCTCGTAATCTGCTTAGAAGGTCTAAGCCTGTCCAGGAAAACTGCTGCGAGTCGGCCCATCCATGCATATAAACCCTATTGCTTTTAATTGGACGGCAGCGATTGAGATGTCATTTCATCTCAATATCGGGTAAAAGTCCCATAAAATTTGAAGCAATGTCTCCAAAATGACCTAAATAGTCTTGACGGGAACGTTAAACCTCAAATCAAACAAACAAACTGTTGACGCATAATGAAGTAAAATTAAGTATGCCACCCATCGCCGCAAAATGAAATAATTCTTTCATTTTGCTCAAACCTCTTAGTATCGACGCATAATGAAGTAAAAACGACATTTTATTTCATTTCGCGTCGACTATGCCAACGCATAATGTAGTAAAAATTTCAAAATGAAGAAATTACTACATTACTACATTATGCGTTGTAACATGGGTATATATTTTTTTCAGCAGCTGTTATTTTGAAATACTTTTCTTATTTTTCCCAGACAACTGATTTTGCCATTCCATGCACATTGTCTCCTGGAGACAATGTCAAAACCTGTTTTCATGGAAAAATAAGATTATAAGAATCTTATATGGGGTTCTGTTGTAGATGGGCGTTTCCAACCCGAGGGATGACCGTGCTGAGCGGAACCGAGGCTACGCCGAGGTTCCGCTCAGCACGGGGAATCCCGAGGGTTGGAAACGGTCATCTACAACAGAACCCCATATTGGATTCTTTTTCTTGCACAACACGTCCAAAACATTTCCTTTTTTATTTTGTAGCAAATAGCAGAACTACAGACAGTATTTCTTTTCTTCTTTTTAAAATTCCATACAAAAGTCCTGTGTTTAGTATCCTTTAACAATAAATGAGTGTGCGATTCTTATTGATTTGTTTTTATTTTTTGCCGTAAGTTTTGCAGCTCGCACATGTATATTGTTTACAAAATGAAAGTAGTGCGGAAGAAGTTCCGGCAGCTGAATAGAATATTAGTTACCTGGGTCGAAACTTCAGGGTCAGAACATAAATTTCTATCCCAGGGTAAAATCACGGATTTCCTTCTCTGGTGTGCAAGAAAAATTAATATCATTGTGCCATCTGCTAAATTATCCCACAGCGTGTGTACCCGTTGATGTACTCGCCGATGCGATTCTTATCGTCGATACGATTCTAATCGTCGATGCGATTCTAATCATCGATGCGATTCTAATCGTCGATGCGATTCTAATCGTCGATGCGATTCTAACGGGTACTTACAACTTACAATTTACAACACGTGATTTAACAAAGAAATAAGAAAAAATATTCAAAACTGATCCTCAGTATACAGTAAATTCGTTCTTAAGACCACCTAAAATGAAGGCTGATTCTGCTTTAAAAAAACTTACATCACGAAAACACGTCTATATAATTTTGACCCCCTTGAACCCCACTTTGATATAGTTAAACTGGGATTGCCGCGGGTATACCTTATTTTTCTTATTTCTGCTCTAAAATATAGATTGTGGGTACTCGTTAGAACCGCCTCGTTGAGGCGGTTCTAACGAGTGCCCACAATCTATATTTTGAGCAGAAATAAGAAATATATCACAATTTTTCATCTTAAAATTTTCATTTTTACGGTGATAAATGTGGCAATGTATTTGAATAGGCGTGTTTGCGTAATGTTTAGAAGAGTACAGTTATTCTTTCTTCGTGTTCTCTGCACACAGTGGCCTCTGGACAGGGATCACCCTTGGGACTGTTCAAAAGTGGTCTTAAAGACCACTTTTGAAAGTCCCAAAGGTGGTCTTGATATAGGAATTTTAATGTAGAGCCTTATATAAAGCAATGTCTGATTGGTACTCCAAATGGATCAGCTCATAAGCGGGCCTCCGTGGCCTAATGGGTAAGACCGCTGACTCCTTATCATTAAGTCTTTCAGCGCTGTGGTTCGCGTCTCGCTCGGGACCACGTGTGAGACGCCAAGTTCTGCAACGGAAGCTCAGGTGTTTTTTTATTGTTTTTTTTTTTTTTTTTTTTTTTTTTTTGTTTTGCTTTTTGTTGTTGTTTTTTCGGGAACTCCGGAATAAGTAATTAATAATCTTAAAAGTGTCGTAACCCCTCCCCCAACCCCAATTCTCCCTCCCCACTCATACAAAAATATGAGAAAAAGAACAGCTCGGACTCAAAATACCATTTTAGATATTTCGTATAAAACGTTATAGATGTCTTTAAAAGGCCGTAAATCTGAAACAACGGACAGTCAAGTGACAATTTAATGCCAATGCCTGCCTTTCAGAAGCTTTCCAATTTCTTTCGCGGTGGGTCACTTTTTTAATCTGATCATATTAGCAAACCTATTTGCTGTATTTCGTATTCTATTACTTTTTCAGCATGAGAGAGCTCGTGCGGATCATCCATAAATCAATCTGCGCCAAACTTAATCAGCACAAAATTGGAAGCAGTCTCCAAAATGACACAGTGTTGACGGGGACGAAAAACCCCAATTCAAAATTGTTTTGTTACCTCTATGTGAGCCGAGGGTATCTCTATGCGAGCCGAGGGTTACCTCTATGCGAGCCGAGGATTACCTCTATGTGAGCCGAGGGTTACAAAAAGTAAAACCTTCACAAACGGTTACTTCAGTAGCCACAAATGTATACCCCAAAATTATGTCACTTTATATTTTACCTCTGTTGAGCAACCGTAAGATAGATTCAGTTCATTATTGCTGAGGTGATAGATGCTTGTCCTAAACTTTATCAGCAGCGTCCGTTCCCATGACCGTGACCTTGGGGTCAAAGTCAGCTAAAGCTCACCTGAACAGAGGGTTCTACTATCCTTGTAGTTGCTGTTTGTCGCCCGTGTTGATTCATTGACAGCATGTGAAATGGTTACACTATTGCCATAACAATCTGCCTGTTTACATGGATATGGGTTAAATAAAAACAGGAAAAAGGGATACTCATGCAACAGACTTGAATCATTCATGATCCCTGATAATGATAAAGCACTGGATTCTTTCCTTGTGAATTTGTTTCTGTAATGGGTCTGAAAATTTGACTTTGCGCGACCAAGTCAAAGCGCGACTTCCGGTGAGCTATCCTGTCCGGCGACAGGTCTTATTAATAATAGTATAGGAATAATTTCTTTTCAGCTGTGTTATTGCATTGCACAGTTTCTTTTCACCTGTGTTATTGTATTGCAGATTTCTTTTCAGTTGTGTTATTGTATTACCGATTTCTTTTCAGCTGTGTTATTGTATTGCCGATTTATTTTCAGCTGTGTTATTGTATTGCAAAATGTCCATTGTATTATCAGTGTTATCAATAATTATTTTTTGAATATCCTGTATTGTTTGGAGGTCATCCGTATTAACACTGAGGTCAAAAATTAATAATCATGTTTTTAATGGTGTCAATTAATAAAATGGCCATTAATTAAGTTACAGGCCCTCAGTCAAGGCCAATTCAGCAGACCTCGGGCCTGTAACTTGACCAATTTAAATTACTTGATTAATAACATTATATTATTAATTGACTATCCTGAATTGATCGGAGGTCATCCGTATTGATACCATGTCAATCAATAATCACTAAGGTCAAGTGAGGTAAAAAATAAAAATCAATAATCATGTATTTTTTAAATATGTCAATTAATAAAATTGTCATCAAGCAAGTAATTTCGTATTGGTCAAGTTACAGGTCCTCGGTCAGCTGCATTGGCCCATTCGGCCAAGGGCCAATGCAGCAGACCTCGGCCTTGTACCTTGGCCAATACGAAATTACTTGATTAATAGCATTATAATATAGAAGTAAATGAAAAGAAACAAATATGATACCTCTCCATTATTTTGTTGTTATTGTTTCATTACACACATGTGAAGGGGCTTTGAGAAATAGTAAGGGCTGCATTATGCTTCCACGGAGAGTTGAAACCGACTGCACATGAGTGCTGGTAAACAACTAAGAGGTTCTAAGTCTGCCAAGTGGTAGGATTCGGACCGTCCCTGACGTTTGTTTGGGCGGCAGGGCTTGTGATATCATTTCATGTAAAAGTCCCACAAATTGGCAGCAACGTCTCCAAAATTACCTACATTGTACTGATGCGGACGTAAAACGCCAATTCAAACAAAAAATGTACACCCATGTAAAGCTGTCTGATGTCATTTGTCTGTATCAGGCCATGTGTCATTTAATATTTTTCCTACGGCGAACAGGCGCCTTTGTTTTAGAGTTTTCCCGGGTTGACAGCTTAACAGAGGTGGCACCGTATGTTTCAAACGATATTATACATTTATTGCCTTTCTTTGAGGGGACTATAACGATTTGTTCACCCGAGCAGGTAAATGCACCGAGGGGCTCGGGCAATACGATTACCTGTCGAGGGTGAACAAATCGTACCTTATACTCCCCTCATACAAGGGCAACAAATGATTAATTATACCGAATTCAGACTTCTAGAGATTCTTCCAGTGAATACACTTGTACTTTATAGCAGTGAGGTCAGAGGGGATATGATAACTTATGGCACTGTGCTTGACTTCTAGAGATTATTTCATTTAATGCATCTGTTCTTTACCGGCCCCGATAGCTCAGTTGGTAGAGTGTCCGCTCCGGGGAACGGGAGGTCACGGGTTCGATCCCGGGCCGCGACATACCAAAGTCGTTAACAATGGTACAAGCTGCTTCTCGCTTGGCACTCAGATTTACGGGTAGAGCTAGGACTGGTTGACCCATTGTCAGGATAATGTGACTGGGTGTGGTATCATTTAATGTGTCTGGGAAATGATACTTCAGTGAGGCAGCACTATAAAAGTGAGCATTGAGCTCCCTGCCGCAACCAGACACCGTCGTGATATGACTGAAAAATTGTTGAAAGCGACTTTAAACCCGAATTCACACACACACACACGCATCTGTTCTTTGAGCAGCGACGTCAGAGGATATATTGCAGGGGAATATTATATATGATTATTTATGGCCCTGTGCGTGGCATGCTCTCGACAAATCAGAACTCTATAATAATTTATGAATATTAATGCGATATAATAATTGAGGTTGCAGATGAAGGGAGGTTAGCCCCTACATGTACGTGCTCTTGGCGCCCGGTTACCTTAAAAACAAAAGTCAGTCAGTTCGGCCCTGTAATCGATTTAAACCCAGGTGATTTTCGTGTTGATCGGTCCTTTAGGGCGTTTCTTCGTGTTGACGTCGTTAATTGGGGTCCTTGCCCATCGGGGCTAGAAGAAATAGATTGGGCTGCATGGTGCTTCCAAGTAGATCTGAACCGACCGCGCATGAGTACTGGTAAACCGCTTAGAAGGTCTAAGCCAGTCCTGCCAAATTGATGCAGTTTCGCTGGGCACCAATGATTGAGATGTCATTTCATCTCAATGAAAGGTAACAGTTAGACTGCTACACAGACCATCTATTAATGAATAGAAATCTGTGTAGCAGTCTAGGTAACAGCCCCACAAATTGGAAGGGGCATCTCCAAAATGTCCCATACAGTGTTGATTTGTTTTGTTTGATTTGAGGTCTAACGTCCCCGTCAACACTGTATAGGTCATTTTGGAGACGTTGCTTCCAATTTTGTGGGACTTTTACCTGACATTGAGATGAAACTGCATCGCAAGCCCTGTCGCCCAATGAAACCAATAGGTTTTAGAAGCATGGACGGGCCGACTCGCACTGCTTTGCCTCGCAGACTTAGATCCTCTAAGCGATTAACCAGTACTCGTGTGCGGTCGGTTTCAGCTCTGCTTGGAAGCATCATGCAGCCCATCTATTTCTTCAAGCCGTCCATACAGTGTTGAGGGAGACGTTTAACTGTACAGTGTTGAGGGGGACGTTTAACTTCAGTTCAAACAAACAAAACGTCGTTAATTTCATATTCTTTTTGGGGTGATTGTTTGACAATCGGCCCAAAGTTACTAAGCATAGCAGCTCTTCAGTGCGGATGTCCGTACAACCTCTGATTTGTAGTAAATCTAGGTAACAGTCATTTATAGAAAATAGTCGCACTGTTCCTACTGCTAGTGAGGTGAGGGTGTTGCGTAGAATCTGGACGGGATATGGCAAATATTGCAGACCCAGATCACACGCCGTGCTAAGCGATGCCTAGTCAGGCTCTCAGATGCCGAGTAAAGCGACATGTGGCCAGTGTCTACGCTGTTTGATTAAAGTACATTAACTTAAATGACAAAATGCAGCGTCTGATCCGGGTCTAATCTGTTTGCTTACAGTACAGAAATCTAAGGGTCAAGGGAAACAGTCTACCCAGCAGGCACATGTCGCTAGGGCAACCTCAAATCAACGTCGGTGCAACGTCATGACGTTGCAACGACGTAGATTGTCGTTTCACATGACGTTGAGTTGACGTTGCATAAACGTCATGATGCTGTTCCGGCGTTGATGTGACACAATTACGTCCTGTGCCTGTAGGGTAGGTTGCTGTTCAAGACCATTTTTCGTTATTACTCAGTGACAATCGACTTCCAGTGCCGTCAGTGCTTTGATAAGCATGCACTGGTTGCTTCCCATTGTCTATGTCCTTTACCCGTAATATTTCGGCCCCGCCCGTCGGGGCTTGAAGAAATAGATGGGCTGTATGATGCTTCCACGCAGAGCTGAAACCGACCCGCACACGAGGACTGGTAAACCGCTTAGAGGATCTAAGCCTGACCAGGCAAAGCGGTGCGAGTGTCAGACCGTCAATGCTCATGAACCCTATTGGTTTCCTTGGGCAACAAGGCTTGAGATGTCATTTCATCTCAATGTCGGGTAAAAGTCCCACAAAATTGGAAGCAACGTCTCCAAAATGACCTTTAAAGTGTTGACGAGACGATAAACCTCAAATCAAACAAACAAACACGTAATATTTTGTTTCTTTGTCCCCTTACTACCATCAATAGCCTGGCCCCGCCCATCGGGGTTTAGATAAATCGTCTGGACTGCATGGTGCTCCCACGTAGAGCTCAAACCGGCTGCACTACCCGCAAACCGATTAGAAGCCCTAAGCCTGGCCAAACAAGGTGGCGCGAGTCCAAGCATGTAAACCATATTGGTTTTTTGAGCGGTATAGGGCTTTAGATGTCGTTTAATCTCAATGTCGGGTAAACGTCCCACAATATTGGAAGCAACGTCTCCTAAATGACTCGAACGGTGTGCAGACGGGGACGTATAACTTCCTCTTGGTACCATCGATAAGCGAATGTTCTGTCACTGTGGCACTTTATGGCCTCCTTCATTTTTATTTTGAATCAGACTGACTCCACGACACATAGCAATCAGACTGACTTCACAACACATATCAATCAGACTGACTTCACGATACATAGCAATCAGGCTGACTGCACGACACATAGCAATCAGACTGACTTCACGACAAATAGCAAACAGACTGACTTCACGACACAGAGCAGTCAGACTGACTTCACGGCACATAGCAATCAGACTGACTTCACGACATATATCTATCATACTGACTTCACGACACATAGCAATCAGAGTGACTTCACGATTCATAACAACATTTGGTGATAACTAAATTATGAGTTTGACTTATTTCTCTATTTAAGGGGAATGGGAACACCTTCAGGGGAGACAACTCCTGCAAAAGTATTTTTGTCTCCCATGTCAATAGGGGTCAACTCTCAAAGGAAAGAATTTGCTCCTGAGGAGCAAATTCTTTCCTTTAATAGTTAACCCCTTTTTCAGTGAGACAGAGTTTATGGAAAAGTGAACAGGAAGTCCCGAAAGTTGTCTCCCTTTGAAAAATGGCTGAAAAATCTGTCAGGTGTTCCCGTTTTCCTTAAAACCAATGCTGTAGGTATTCATTTGGACCGCCTCGCCGGTGCTGTTCAAATGAATACCCACATCATAGGTTTCTAATGAAAATTGACAAAACTTATCCTATAATTATCACCAAATATGTCAACCTTATCAGTTGCAATTCAACACTTGGAATTAATATTTCATGCAATATAGGAACTACAACAGATTTCAAATTCTTCTCACTGACCGTTCCAATGCGGTTCTTCTGTCGCGATTTATTTTTTGAGTGTGTATATCGCTTATATCTTTTTTCGTTTTGCATAGCCAGTTCGCCATTTTGTGGGAAAGTAACTGCCCTTTTGGCTTTAAGCTATTGATATTTCCATAAGGGTGTAGTTATTTAATGTGTTTGCTTCTTTCCCTTTGGTGTCTCCGATGGGTGTGAGTTTATTGTATCGATTCCTGATCATTGCTTTCACTTCTATTTTGAACTATTAAGACAAAAAATAAGTAATGCATATTTAAAACATTTAGACGTATAACAATCATTTTAAATTTAATTTTATCTTATTTTTATCGTCCATACTAACCTTACCCTTACATAATTCTAGTGCTAAAATCGTGATTCTAACACAGCATATTTGTGTATGCAAAGGATGGGAACTGTGATTTATTCTGCAATAAATCACTTCACGCAAACAGCCGTCATTTTGTGACGTTACTCGTAGATTCTTTTCACGTTAGACGGTATAACGTCGTTTCTCGCATCAAAAAACGTTACAAAAGTACTTAAATGTCTGTGAAACAGTCCGTTTTTTTTTTTTTTTTTTTTTTTTTCGGAAATTGGTAGGAGAATGTGACGCAAACGGCCGCCGTTTTATGACGTCAGTCGAAGATTCTTTGAAGTTAGAGGTGTAAAGTCATTTTTTTTTTTTTTTATCAAAAACGTTACAACAGGACTTAAATGAATGTGGCACAGCTCGTAATTATTGCGGTATTTCTTCTAACAATGGTGATAGGTTAAGAAAAACTGAAGCAAACAATAAAAATAGATCAGCTCTAGTGAGTGAATTGTTCAGAAATGATTTGTGCTTACAAGCCGACAAATCATTCGCGCTACGCGCTCAAGATTTGATTTTACTTTACTTTACAACTAAACAGGGATTTATTAATCCAAAGATTCACTGCACGAGCTATCTATTTTAAAACACTTACATGATGTTTTCTTCTTTACCAAACATTAAACGAATAGAAAATGATATCAGAAAGATGTCCAACGGGAACATGACCAATTGTGACGTCACATCAACGTCGGCACAACGTCATGGCGTTCATACAACGTCACATCAACGTCGATGCAACGTCCTTGAGTCGGCTGGGTGGCGAATTATTGTCATTTTCTTTTTTTTTTCTTTGTTGTTGTTCTTTCTACTTGTTTTTTTTTATTTATTTTACTATTATTATTTTGTGTTTTCGGGGTATTGCTCTTTCAAGATCATTTTACGCATATCGAGCCGATCGTTGATCAAAGGTGGGCGAAAGCCGGAGTCCCGGGAGAAAACCCACCTACCCTTGCCGAATCACACATAACCCAAGACGGACTCGAACCACGGACTCGAACCACAGTGGGTACCTTCCTTCACGTAGGATGCGATAATGGTATGCAAACATGGCGACTCAGAATACTTACCCACTTACGGTCTCACAGAATATGGCATCCTACGTGGAGGAGGGCACCACATTTTCCTTTTTAACAAAAAATGCAGAAAAGGGGACTGACCTACTGTCACATCCTCCGCGATAGAGGTCACCCACAAACTAAAATTAACACAAACTTGGGCCCGAGACGGCGGAGGCCGGCACACTATATTATATGTTGTATGTACAGAATAAACAAAAATCACAAAATATAATCTACAAGCACAACCTGGCAGGAACAAAAAACTGTCCTACCCAGCAACAGAGAGCGGTAGGGCTTGCCCCAAAACGGACAACACCACCTCTAAAGCACAAGAAAAACAAACAAGACAGGTCCGTGGCGGGGTAAGCACATCCGCCCGCATACGAGTTTATACCTAAAAGATAGACCATCCAATAAGCTGGGGAAACAGACCAAATATTGGAAACATGTAAAAATGTTACAAAAACAAATACAAAAATCAAATAAAAAATAAAAAACAAAAATACCAATATCAAAATTGTTACAAAAAGCGTAGACGACATCCATAGACAGGCTACTGGCGTGACGGTGTATGTGCTGCTGATCGGATGACACAGCAGCTACAAGCTAGAAGAAAGAAGAAACAAATGGATGGACTCTACAAACCCAAACCCTCTCTCTCTTCCTGTTTTTCTCTTTCTTCTCCTCTCTAACCCGACAGGCACATGGCAAGAATAGGACGTCATATCGACGTCGATACGACACCGGGACGTCTGATGCAGCGCCATATTGACGCCGGTCCAGCGCTGTAGCGCTGCGCCGGTAGTGGTCTGGTGCTGCCGTAGCAAATGTGTGCCTGCTGGGTAAAAAATCACCTCATACCCCCAATCACCACAGCACACTATCCTCACCCCTCCCCCTGCACCCCCTACATATTTTTCCCGCACCACGCCCCCCAATACACACACACCTCACCGCACTCCCCTTCTCCCTCACCCCCACTCACTGCACCCCCAATGCATGTGTATGTAAGAGCAGTGTATCCACAAGCATGCATGCAAATATGTATGCATGCGTGTGCATACACGTATCCCCAAGCGTATGTATGCATGAGATCGGATGCCTAGATGAAAGAGCACGTATGACAAGGTAAATGCATGGAATGAAAGCGTATGTATGTACCCCTAAAACAAACACCTAACAACCCGACCTCCCGTACAACAAAAGTGCAAAGCGAGCGGCTAGCGGCGTGCAATACAAAACACCCGCAACCACTTAGCAGCACAACAATAAACAACAGAAGAAAGACTAACCACAAAATGGCTAAACACTTTACGTCTCGAATCCCCAGATTGGATATAAGGCGCATAACAGGTAACATTAAAACGTGTACAGCAATCCTTAGACACGTCTTCCAAATTGCAATGAAACTTACAATCAAAATAACTGTTGAACGACCCCTTTAATGATAAATATAAACTCGGAGCCCATCCCGTTACATAAAAACAACCCTCACCCCTTTTCGGCAAACCGAACAAGCTCAAGGCAGAGCACTGCTAAAACTTAAATGCATCGCAAGTTCGGAGCCAAAATCTTTAGAATGGAGTTCTAAATTACTACAACTAAATTACGTTGCACAAAAACAGAGGCTCACATTGGAACTGTGCAACAAACCCACATGTCGCAAAAGAAAAAGAACGCACTCCAACAAATAAAGATGCCCATAAGCGACAGGACACATGCATCCCTGTAGCAAATGGAAGACAAAATATAAGCTCCCCCGCCCCCCCCCCCCCCCCCCCCACGACCTGGAAAGGTCCGAGACCTGGAAAGGTCACGGCACCGTTTCACACACCTCTCAGGACGACGCGCGGCGAATGGCTACAAGGCAAGGGGATGCCCGTTGCCCCGAAGACACCTGGGAAGTGAGGCGACAAACTCCACCTACAGGACCCTTTCCTGCTCTGAATCGGTCCGGCATGTTGACAAGCAAAAAAACCAAACAATCATAACATCGAGCAGATGACGATTTCGACTGACTGCGACGGACATACGACAGCCACGGACAGACGGGGCTGGAGCCGAGCGATGGTCTCCCCATTCACCGGCAACGGAGAATGGAGGTACCACCGAGCGGCTACGGTGTAGTGCCAGCATGGATTCGTTCCTTGGGACCCCACCAGCTGACGACCCGCGACACGGGGAAACTGGAAAACAACAACAACAACCCCAATGGGGAGAGTGTTTGTCTACAAGTGTATGTACTGCTAATACCCTTTTAGTGTGATAGCCGTTTGGCCATTTTACGTTACGAAAACACGTCTATACAAATACATTGTAAACTTTACCGCCGAAAAAAAAAAAGAAAATTTTAAAATGATAAAAATGTGATATTTTTGTTATTTCTACTCAAAATATAGATTATGAATACTCGTTAGAACCGCCTTATCGAGGTGGTTCTAAGGAGTACCTGCAGTCTATATTTTAGAGCAGAAATAAGAAAACTAAGGTTTACCCCTGCAAACCCCAGTGTTAATATACAAGCTTGGGGTTCAAGGGGGTCAAAATTATATAGGCGTGTTGTCGTAATGATTAGTAAAAAAACACTGTTTTTTTTTTGTTGTTGTTGTTGTTGTTGTTGTTTTTTGGGGTTTTTTTTTTTTTTTTGTTATTTTTTATTATTATTATTTTTTTTTTTTTTTTTTTTTTGTTTTGTTTTGTTTTATTTTTTTGCTTTCTATTTGTAATGTGTCTTGTAGCTTGTAAATGCGGATCCGATGGTTATTCGATTTGAGCATTTCCAACCCGAGGGAAGCCAACGCCGCTAGGAATCAAGGCAAGGCTAAGAATTCATTCCATTGAAATTGTCGTTATAAAGGGTTTTGTCGTCATAACGAATGTCGGTATAAAGAGGATTGACTGTACCTCGAAAGGTAATTTTCTGATGAAAATTCGTGATTTTTTTGACTCCAAGCATAGGTTTTCGGTGCCGGTTAGAATAGCTTCATTGAGGTGGTTCTAAGGAATACTCACAACCTATGCCTTGGAGCAGATATAAGAAAAACAATACCCCTACCGCCCCCGTAAAACCCAGTTTTCTCTGTATAAAGTGGGGTTTATTTCGTTATACGGACTTGTTATCCTGATGAATTAAAATGCTAATTACTCTTTCACGTAACCGTGATGCAGGACATGTCTTCTTCTTCTTCTTCTCCTTCTTCTTTTTAGACACGGGTCTCAAATATTAATCGTGTATTATGTTAAATACAGAAAATATTTGGACAATTCTAACCGTGGGACCCCAAAAGTCGATGTTTGGACTCAGCTATCTTTGTAATTTACGCGGCGAGACATTACGAAAACACGCCTATACAAATGAATTGTAAACTTTACCGCCGAAAAAAAATAGATGAAAAATTGTGATATTTTTCTTATTCCTGCTCAAAATTTAGATTGTGGGCACTCGTTATTACCGCCTCGTCGAGGCGGTGCTAACGGGTACCCACAATCTATTTTTAGAGCAAAAATAAGAAAAAATAATGTTTACCTCTGTAAACCCCAGTTTTAGTATATACAAGTGGGGTTCAAGGGGTCGAAAATATATAGGCATGTTTTCGTGATGCCTGTCTGCATGTACCGGTGTGTATAATGACATAGGTACATGTATGCCTAGCAGCCAACAAACATGGGGATCCCAAACGTCGAAGTCTTTGTAATTTACGCGGCGAGACTTCATGTACCGGTGTGTATAATGACATAGGCATGCCTAGCAACCAACAAACTTAATTATAAAATTAATGAAGAACGCACGAAAGATGTTGAAAATAAATATAGAAAGGATGAAAGATAATGAGTCTGTATCATAATTCTGCCATCTACTTTTGTGCAGTGAAAAAGAAATGAACCACGGAAATTGTCTTTTCTGATTTGGTTCTCTTTCTCTTATTTCAAATAATTTTTGTATTTGAGCCAGCGCACGACAAAACCCACATTTACACATGTGCGCCTAGCGAAGACTCAGATCAGTCTTCGTTGTGTGCTCTAAGGATAGCTAAGGGCCCAATGCTCCTACATGCAGCAAGAGAAGTCTCTGGTTAGACTATATGGATGCGCAGGCTGATCTGAGTCTTCGATGGGCGCACATGTCTAATTGTAGGTTTTGTCGTGCGCTGGCTCAAATACAAAAATTATTTGAAATAAAAGAAAGAATACCAAATCAGAAAAGACAATTTCCGCGGTTCCACTGAAATATAATGATGAACAAAACAGGTTATAATAATAAAGGGAAAAAAATAATTTTGATTTCCATACATATTATATGGGCCCCGTCAAGCGATTTTGGTACTTATCGCCTATGCGAGCAGCGAAGGTTCAGGCGAGCCTGGGCATCCGCGCAGTCTCGCCAGAACCTTCGCTGCTCGCTCATACAAGCAGTGAATCAAGAGGAACCTTCAGACAGAAAGCCATATCCCTGGTCCCTCTAAATGGCTTGGCAGGCGCAGTTAAAAGTTGTCATGACGGAATGCTCGAAGACACAAATTCGCTTGGCGGGGCTCAATTATTATAAAGAAAGGCAGAGTAAGGTTTTGATAATTGGTACTGACTGATCAAAACCATCCATCCCGAATACACACCTATATAATTTTGACCCCCTTGAACCCCACTTTTATATAGTAAAACTGAGGTTTACAAGGGTAAATAGAGGATCCTACATGAGTGTTCATGTATTATTGAATTTATTTAACGAGTTGAGGAAAAGGGATAAAATGCGAGGCTTTGCCGAGCATTTTATCCCTTTTCCTCAACGAGTTAAATAAATTCAATAATACATGAGCACGTGTGCAAGATTCTATTTATTATATGACATTTAAAGCGCATTTGATTCACGATTGTTAACTAAAATGTCAATATTCCGCCGTTAGTAAACGCGACGTCGTTAATGACGTCGTACATGTAACGTTACGGGACGTATCTAGCTAATTTGCATATTTATCCCACTAGTGGATTATCGAAAATAATACATGGCGTTATTACACTCTGAGACGCGACGTCATATGATAAAAGGGTAAACCTTATTTTTTCTTATTTCTGCTCTAACATATAGATTGTGGGTACTCATTAGAACCGCCTCGATGAAATATAATGATGAACGAAACAGATTATAATAATAAAGAAAAATACATACACGTTAGAACCGCCTCGATGAGGCGGTTCTGAGTACCAGTAATCTATATTTTGAGCAGAAATAAGAAAAATATCACAATTTTTCATCTTAAAATTTTCGTTTTTTCGGCGGTAAAGTTTGCAATGCATTTGTAAAGGCGTGCTTTCGTAATGCATGACAAAAACACACCTATAACCAACCTTCTTAAACCTCACTTTTATATAGTAAAACTGGGGTTTGCAATGGTATACGTATTTTTTCTGTTCTGGTTAGAACCGCCGCGATGCGGTTCCAACATACGATTTGTGCAGACTTATGAAACATATGAATATTTTTATCAGAAATTTTTTTTTTGTTGTTGTTGTTGTTGGTGGTGGTGGTGGTGGTAAAATACCCAATATATTTAAATAGGCGTGTTTTCATAATAAAAACATAATGTTCGTATTAATATTAAGTGCAGTTTAGACAATTCGGCCCGTTTCACGAGAATGACTTAACACGAAAAACTTAAGGAGAGACAACACCTCGGGACAGCGGTCATTTTATTTATTTATTTATTTTTCTCAACCTTAACTAGGCGCAATCCTTTCATATAGTCTTTCAAATCGCAGTGAGACGTGACTGCACTTTTAATTTTAGACTGTTTTAGATGAGTCGCCTTCAGTTGGGATTTTACAATGTGAGATATAGTTTTACTGACATTCGTACTGCATCATTCTAACCACTTCGCCACGACTTCTACATAATGGCATTAAAAAAAAAAACTCGTTTATAATTTTAAAAATTCATGGCCAACTTTATCTGACATTTAATCTATTCACCTGTTCCCTGATGGTCACACAACAAGTCAATATTGGATTGTCTCCCTTTGACTGAGGCCTATAATAGGTACCTGTTGTGTAATCTCAACTGTGTTATAAGCCGGCTGTGTGTGAAATCAGTTTCGCTTTTGTGACCCCGGGGGATACTGAACGAGAATCGCTCATGTCAATTGATGTCTAGTTAATTTCGGACTGGCTGTTTTGGTGTGATCTGAGTATATCTCCAAATAAAGTTCTGTTCTGTCGTTACTAAAACAAAATAACTCTTTTAAAAGTGAGTCTTTTTTGTGCTTAATACAAATATTATTGGTTCTCAAAAATCCCTATTTTTGTGTGTGCTGGAATGAAATATTCTTCTTTATATATTAGAAAAAAAAGAAGAAGGAAAAATAACTTTATGGTGGGTGTCAGTTGAATTATTTTAATTGACATTGTTTAGAAATGCCACATAATCACAAGTCCATGTAATGAAAACCCCTTTAACCCCTACTTTACATAGAGAAAACCTATATTACAATTCTAATATCTGCACCAAGACATAGTAGATAACCGATTGCGAGATATGAATTGCCATTTTGGAGATACGGAAAAAAAAAGAAAGAAAAACACTATGTCACGCGGATATGCTATCTTAATGGGGCCTGTCTAATACGCTGAAAAACCTGCTGAATTTAGCAGGCTGCGGATCAGCAGAAAGTGACTAAAACGCTAATCTGCTGAAATGTAAATGTTACTTAATTTTGTTGTTTTGTGGCACAATACTGGCCGTGCATATTGATAATATATTTATTTATAACATTTAATAATTATTAAATTTGTTTTATGCCACAGACATTAATATTGTTGTAATATCGAGTATCGGGCTGTATGCCAAAAAATACAGACAGTGCTTTGCTGAAGATTTCGAATTAAAAGTTTTCAGACATATTACTGGTCGCATATTTTAAAGCAGTTATATAGAAGTATATATTTTCTATTGTTGTCTGCAAGGTTTACGTACCGGCCTGTGAAATAACTGTTATATCGAGCTACATCCCGAAATCATGGCCTATAAATTTGGCCCCTTAAACCCCACTTTCGTACAGTAAAACTGGGGTTTGAAGGGGTATAAATTATTTTTCTTATTTCTGCTCAAAAACATAGATTTTGGGCACGCGACAGAACCGCCTCGCCGATGCGGTTCTAACGAGCACCCACAATCTATGTTTTGAGCAGAAATATGAAAAATAACACAATTTTTCATCTGAAAATTTTCATTGTTTGGTGGTTAAATTTACAGTGTATTTGTATAGGCGTGTTTTCGTAATGTATCCGTTAAGACGAGAACCTTGAGTCTGAGTTGTAAGCATAGAAATGCAAAGGAGATACTCTTACTGATTTTAATGCGGATAAATCTGTCTTTACACAATAATGGCCGATTATCTATCTGTCTATTTAATGACCCAGTAAGCCTTATCATGTCACTATTGATAAACAACTTCGCATAATACAATTCTAGTTTTTAGTTGTTCACAAATAATATTCATCTTTCTTTCTTTCTATTTATGTATTTATTAATTAATTAATTTATTTATTTATTTGAAAATACAAATGAAATATTGTTATATTCTCATTTATGATGATAGCACAGAGTTTGAGCACACGTAAGAACGCCTCGTCGAGGCGATTCTAATGAGGTCCAACAGTCTTTATTTTAAACAAGCAACAAGCAATAAGAACACTTTATTATTCTCTTTCCCGTGAAGAGGTAATTGTGGCGGCCTGTGCTGCAAATGTCTGTTAGCTAGTTTATATGTTTCTCTTCCTTATTTTTTTTTTCGTGCAAAACGAGTAAATCTTTCTTTTTTTCTTAACTGACGATACATCTTTGACGATAACTTCATCATATGCGCTCTTTCTTTCTTTCTACTCAGGTAGATGACGCTCGTCAATATAATCGTTGATGATGGATTGTTAATCGATCAATACATTGAGTAAGCACACTTCCGTCTACCTGTCGATAATCGAATTATCACCAAGTATCGTGACGCGCGCTGTTAAACACAGTAGTCACAGTAAGTGGCAACTTGACTTGTAGTTGTATTTAAAAAGTAATATCATATACCTAGAATACTTCATCTTAAATGAACAATTAAGACGCCGGGTCTCATCCGAGATTACACTTTTTGCTTAAATAACCACTGATTTATCATCACGATAGCAAGTCCGTGTAATGAAAACCCTCTAACCCCCGCTTATATAGAGAAAAGTGGGGCTTCGGTGGTATACATTATTTTCGTTATATTTGCACCAAGAAATAGGTTGTGGGTACTAGTTAGAACCAACCGCCTCAGTGAGGCTGCTGAAATGCTGAATATTACTTTTTTGTTGTTGTTGTTTTGGGCCACAATACTGGCCGTGCATTTAGATATTATAATTATTAACAACATTTCTTTTTATTTAATTTGTTTTACGCCGCAGACATAGAATGATATTGTTGTCATATCGAGTTGTACGCAAAAATTACTGAATAAAGACAATGCGTTTCTGAAGATTTAGAAAGTAAAAGGTTTTCCTAGACATATTACTGGTGGCACATTTTAAAGCAATTACTGAGTTTCAGACGGGCAGATCTTCATTGACACAATAATCTATCTATCTATCTATCTATCTATCTATCTATCTATCTATCTATCTATCTATCTATCTATCTATCTATCTATCTATCTATCTATTAGGCCCCCGCCCATAGGGGCTCGAAGAAATATATGGGCTGCATGATGCTTCCACGCAGAGCTGAATCCGGCCCGCACACTAGTACTGGTAAATCACTTAGAGGATCTAAGCCTGTCCAGGAATCGCGGTGCGAGGCGGACCGTCCATGCTAATAAACCCTATTGGTTTCATTGTGCGACAGGGCTTGGGATGTCATTTCATCTCAATGTCGGGTAAAAGTCCCACAAAATTGGAAGCAACGTCTCCAAAATGACCTTTACAGTGTTGACGGGGGCGTTAAACCTCATATCAAACCTATCTATCTATCTATCTATCTATCTATCTATCTATCTATCTATCTATCTATCTATCTATCCGAGTTGGATCGTTCATGCATATAAACCCTATTAGTGTAATAAGATGGCAGGGCTTGAGATGTCATTTCATCTCATTGTCGGGTAAAAGTCCCACAAAATTGGAAGCAACGTCTCCAAAATGACCTATACAGTGTTGATGGGGGCAAAATAAAGACTATGTTGTCAATGAAGCGTTTCCAGTAATCATCCCAAACCTTTTCTTCTGTACAAGACATAGGTTGTGGGTACTCTATAGAACGGCTCTAGCAAATCTTGGATAATATGTATTTGTCTTTTGAAGCAATTAAAAAAATTCAAAGCAACGGTTCTAGCAAAAACCCACAACCTATAAGAAGGTATTATGTCAAACGGATGTATTCTCGTAACTTGGACCCAGTATACATGTATATTTCACGGCCCCCGCCCATCGGGGCTTAAAGAAATAGGTGGGCTGCATGATGCGTCCGCGCAGAGCTGAAACCGACCGAACACCAGTACTGGTAAACCGCTTAGAGGATCTAAGCCTGCCCAGGCAAAGCGGTGTGAGTCGGACGGTCCATGCTTATAAACCCTATTGGTTTCATTGGGCGACAGGTTTTGAGATATCATTTCATTTCATTGTCGGGTAAAAGTCCCACAAAATTGGAAGCAATGTCTCCAAATTGACCTATACAGTGTTGACGGGGTCGTTAAACCTCAAATCAAACAAACAAAACAAACATGTATTTTGGATCCAAGATATAATAATAATAATAATAATAATAATAATAATAGATACTCATTATCTAAATAGTACCGATTCTGCTTAGAACTTAATGCATTTGAATAAGTCATTCGATAAATTTTAATCTCTTCGGAAAGACGGTAATACAGTATACATTGCGCGCGTGTCCATTAATCGTCAGGCTTCCTGACGGTCAATAGCCGGTATACAATACACATTACGTGTGTCATAAAAAGCGATAATTGTCTTCAGTGATGTACCCCCCCCCCCCCCCCCCCCCCCCCCCCGAGTGAGCTGAAAAAATATATGGGCACAGAACCGCCAAACTGATATGGTTCTTTCAAGTACTTTCTACCTATGTTTTTGTGTAAAAGTTTGGTTTACATGCACATTCTTTTTCACAGCATCATGGAAAAAACACCAGAAAAAGGGTACACACCTGATCTTAAATCATTTAACAGTTGAAATAAATAAATAAATAAATAAATAAGAAACTTTTCTAATAATCATTAGATTATACATAAATGAATAGAATAATAATAATAATCACATTACGATGATACATCCGTGAGGCATAGTGCATTTTTGATATCTCAAAAACAATTAATTCGTCAAAGTAAACTCATCAATACTTAAAACATAGTTAGAACCGCCTCATTGAGGTGGCTCCAATGAGTACCCACAACCTGTGTTTTGGACAAGAAATGAAATAAAATGAATACCACAGTAAACCCCAGTTTTCTCTATATAAAGCAGTTTTTAATGAGGTGTTCATTACAACCAAGATGATAATAATGAATACAAAACAATTAACATAGGCATTAATGGCATCTTTACGGTTTTTTTTTTATATTTACCAGACTGAATTCACAATAGCAGTTAAATAATCAAACAGTGTTACAAAAAGAAAAAAAGTAATATAAAACAAACATTCCTCTGGTATTCCAGCAAAACAATGTGCGAACAACGAAATGTCAGATTAGCCTGTATCTGAGTAATGGAAATAGGATATAAATTATAACAAAGATAAATTTTTAACTTTTTAGAAATTTAATGACGAATTCACATGGGCTTCTTTCTTTCTTTCTTTCTTTCAGCTGAAATCATTAAAACATACACAAAAAATGTAACCATTAATCTTATGACTAGCAATGTTTATTTAAATTTGCGTAGTAAGTATAAAGAATGAGCAAAAATCTAATCAGGACATGGAAATAAAAAAACTACGTGAATAAATAAATAAACAAATAAGATGCAGATCAGACACCGCATTCTTAGATTGATTTACATTCCAAGGAGATGCCCAGGCGAAGATGTGTTGATTTTACAGTCGATTGAAAATGACCCGCTTTGGGATTTCACGCGTGTGTAGACGATAAAGCTTTTTCTGAATGAGCTCCAAATTAAATCGCAAAATGCCGTTATGAAATATTATCTTGAAATATTATAATTGCTATCAAATTCCACACTATTGTAAACACATTGCGTCTGATACGGGCGTTTTTTCATAATATTACCAAAAAGTGCCGATTTTAGCCGTTAAAGTAGGGAACTGTCGTTGTTTTTCCACAGTTTTGTATGATTCACGTAAGGATTAAGGGTTATTAATTTGAAAATAAAAATGCCGGCAGCTGCTTAAATAAAAGTTCCACTTATTTGATATCGTTTTAAAGGAATTTAAACGGACAATTAGATTAAATCGGAACATGTTTGTCAAATTGTAAAATAAAAAGAGTTATATTTGTTTAAAAATTGTTTTCCATTAAAGCGCCTGCTATTTCCAACTAGAGATTCTGTACAGGTAAGCCGAGAAGGTCAGCGCACAGTAAAAGGCTTAATCCTTTGCGCCAAAGGTATAAATGTCAATAATAGTTGCGGATGCTTTGAAAAAAGAAATCCATGGAATAGTCTTGCCACGCTTGAACGTTGAACTCCCAAAGGTCGTTGATAAACTATAGTATACATCAAATTAAAGCAAAGAAACTGAACTGCAATGAAATCTATTATATGTTGTGAAATAGTTGTATTGATATTATAAAATGAAAAGTAAAAGAATTTGGATTCATATTTATAACATTTAATGACTTTATTTAAAAAAGGATCTTTTCCTTGGAAAGGCATCACAAGTACGTGCTGTACAATAAGGCATCACAGATTTTTTTCTAACCTTGTTCAAAAGGAAGATTTAGCAATTTTTGGGTCGACTGTATAAACAATCGACCCTAATTTACTAAATGGCAAAATCCGAAATCATGCTGTTGTCCACGTGACCAACACTTATGTGGGAAAACCAATATTGCGGTTATCAATAGAAAAAAAGTCTCTCTATTTCTATTGATGTTTCATGCAGGTCAGAGTTATTTATAGAGTCTTGACAGGAATCGTGTGCTGGGTTTGGCAATTACCGAATATCCAGATCAGACGCCGCGGAATGTAGAGTCTGCTCAGCCGGTTGCACAGAAACTACACTGTTTGCTTAAATAGTGACATTTAAGGGTTAAATGAAATAGTATAAGAATGCCAGGTTGCTCACGTAATGAAAGGAAGCACAATTACAATATCTTAATCTAGGCCACGCTTTCACGTGACGACTTTCGGAACATTCCATTCATAAAACTGTTAGATAGGGTCGGCACTTCTGCTAAGAACTTCAATTTGTTTAAGAGCAAAAAGAGCAGCCCAAACTGTTAAAGGTGGTATCGTTATTAGACATACAGCGTAGACCCACATCGGATAGACAGTATATTCCTTCTGATCAGGGTCGGCAATGTTCGCCATATATATAGCAAGTTTTGAACGTGATTCAGGCCGTACGCAGTCTGAAAAAGGGGACAGGGGTGCGAATTTCAGGTATTTTGCAGAGGGTGAAAAACTGCTTGAGTTTGAGAATTTTCAAAAACAAAAAGGGTAGGGTGGGTGCACCCACCCCGACCTGTGTACGGGCCTGCATCAACAGGTAGAATGATTTCTTTTTAAAACATATCGCTGAAGGGGCTCTGTTTCTGGTCACTGTTGTTCAGGAGCTGGGGTGCAGTTGTGGACTGAGCGAGGAGAAGAGAAAGAGTTGAAACTATGACAAACATTGTAGGCTCTGATCAGAAGCCATCGATGGATCTACACTGTTTGCAGCTGGATAAAATGCTATACATGTAATAACTTTTCCAGTACAGATTATGTTGCATATGAGGTTAAGCATTATCCATGAAATATTGTAAATTCAGAAACATGAATCTGTTGTGCTGGTTATACGTGTATACGGAAAGGAAATAATTAAACACATTATCAAGTGACAAGTAAATAATTTGGAAAACTTTGACGAAAATGTTACCATAATTTTTTCAGACAAAAATTGTACTGAATACTTTTCTTATATTAAATAAAGCGTTTTGACAATTACCCAAAGTGTACGTTATAAAGCTTGCTGTTGTCCGCGTGACTATCACTGACCATCTGACTGCCGCCGCCCCTGCTAGTTTATAGCGTGGATTGTCGCCTCCCTAAGACATGAGAGCGCTACGTAAAAAATAAATTCTGGACTGTGCTCGTGCACTTGGGCATTGGCAAACAGTGTATACCTAATCAGACGTCACATAACTGTCTGATCAGGGCTACTGTGCTTGTTTAGAATACTGGAATTTAAGGGCTGAATGAACAGTTCGATTCTCAGTGCAGGACTATCTTTCCAACCTACACTTAGAAACAACAGACGCACCAGTACTCTCAGTGCTTTGATTATTTTCTGTAATGAAATTAATGTGTCATTCTGAACCAAAGTTTCATTCAAACCCAACTGGAATAAAATATCAAAATTCTGCGATATAATTTATTAAGTTCTGACTTCAAAAATTATTTGTGCCAGATATTATGCCATTTACGGCGCTAATTTAAGAAAGTGAATTTCTTTGAAGACAGCTGCCCACACAGAATTATGATTTTTCAGGAAAGCTGAAAGATGTCTTCTGTCTGTCAAAACTATTTCAAATAAGATTCACTTGCCCAGTTCATAAACAATTCATCTGAATTATTCTTGGTGTGTTTTTCTTCAATGAATTTGTATATTTCTCAAAATTTGCTTATTCTACTCATAGTCATACATCAGCCTCTCACATGTGGCTTATTCTACTCATAGTCATACATCAGCCTCTGACAGGTGGCTTATTCTACTCATAGTCATACATCAGCCTCTGACAGGTGGCTTATTCTACTCATAGTCATACATCAGCCTCTGACAGGTGGCTTATTCTACTCATAGTCATACATCAGCCTCTGACAGGTGGCTTATTCTACTCATAGTCATACATCAGCCTCTGACAGGTGGCTTATTCTACTCATAGTCATACATCAGCCTCTGACAGGTGGCTTATTCTACTCATAGTCATACATCAGCCTCTGACAGGTGGCTTATTCAACTCATAGTCATACATCAGCCTCTGACAGGTAGCTTATTCTACTCATAGTCATACATCAGCCTCTGACAGGTGGCTTATTCTACTCATAGTCATACATCAGCCTCTGACAGGTGGCTTATTCTACTCATAGTCATACATCAGCCTCTGACAGGTGGCTTATTCTACTCATAGTCATACATCAGCCTCTGACAGGTGGCTTATTCTACTCATAGTCATACATCAACCTCTGACAGGTGGCTTATTCTACTCATAGTCATACATCAGCCTCTGACAGGTGGCTTATTCTACTCATAGTCATACATCAGCCTCTGACAGGTGGCTTATTCTACTCATAGTCATACATCAGCCTCTGACAGGTGGCTTATTCTACTCATAGTCATACATCAGCCTCTGACAGGTGGCTTATTCAACTCATAGTCATACATCAGCCTCTGACAGGTGGCTTATTCAACTCATAGTCACACATCAGCCTCTGACAGGTGGCTTATTCTACTCATAGTCATACATCAGCCTCTGACAGGTGGCTTATTCTACTCATAGTCATACATCAGCCTCTGACAGGTAGCTTATTCTACTCATAGTCATACATCAGCCTCTGACAGGTGGCTTATTCTACTCATAGTCATACATCAGCCTCTGACAGGTGGCTTAGTCTACTCATAGTCATACATCAGCCTCTGACAGGTAGCTTATTCTACTCATAGTCATACATCAGCCTCTGACAGGTGGCTTATTCTACTCATAGTCATACATCAGCCTCTGACAGGTGGCTTATTCTACTCATAGTCATACATCAGCCTCTGACAGGTGGCTTATTCAACTCATAGTCATACATCAGCCTCTGACAGGTAGCTTATTCAACTCATAGTCATACATCAACCTCTGACAGGTGGCTTATTCTACTCATAGTCATACATCAGCCTCTTACAGGTGGCTTATTCTACTCATAGTCATACATCAACCTCTGACAGGTAGCTTATTCAACTCATAGTCATACATCAGCCTCTGACAGGTGGCTTATTCAACTCATAGTCATACATCAGCCTCTGACAGGTGGCTTATTCAACTCATAGTCATACATCAGCCTCTTACAGGTGGCTTATTCTTCTCATAGTCATACATCAGCCTCTGACAGGTGGCTTATTCTACTCATAGTCATACATCAGCCTCTGACAGGTGGCTTATTCTACTCATAGTCATACATCAGCCTCTGACAGGTGGCTTATTCTACTCATAGTCATACATCAGCCTCTGACAGGTGGCTTATTCAACTCATAGTCATACATCAGCCTCTGACAGGTAGCTTATTCAACTCATAGTCATACATCAACCTCTGACAGGTGGCTTATTCTACTCATAGTCATACATCAGCCTCTGACAGGTGGCTTATTCTACTCATAGTCATACATCAGCCTCTGACAGGTGGCTTATTCTACTCATAGACATACATCAGCCTCTGACAGGTGGCTTATTCTACTCATAGTCATACATCAGCCTCTGACAGGTGGCTTATTCTACTCATAGTCATACATCAGCCTCTGACAGGTGGCTTATTCTACTCATAGTCATACATCAGCCTCTGACAGGTGGCTTATTCAACTCATAGTCATACATCAGCCTCTGACAGGTAGCTTATTCAACTCATAGTCATACATCAACCTCTGACAGGTGGCTTATTCTACTCATAGTCATACACCAGCCTCTGACAGGTGGCTTATTCTACTCATAGTCATACATCAGCCTCTGACAGGTGGCTTATTCTACTCATAGTCATACATCAGCCTCTGACAGGTGGCTTATTCTACTCATAGTCATACTTCAGCCTCTGACAGGTGGCTTATTCTACTCATAGTCATACATCAACCTCTGACAGGTGGCTTATTCTACTCAGTACATCAGCCTCTGACAGGTGGCTTATTCTACTCATAGTCATACATCAGCCTCTGACAGGTAAATGATTGACCATGATACTAAAAGGCTGCATAATAGCTTCACACCTAGTTACAGACATACAAGTATAGCTTTTACAAAACGCTAGGTCTACGCTTAGCACATATTAACTGTGAATGTCTAGAATTTTATCCCAGAAAGGTGTTTTATACAATTAACTGTCTTTGGCAATACTCTAACTAACAGGCCATTACGAAAACACGCCTATACAAATATATTGCCAATTTTTTGGGGAAAAAAAATAGAAAATTCAAGATGAAAAATTGTGATATTTTTCTTATTTCTGCTCAAAACATAGATTGTGGCGACTCTATCTATCTATCTATCTATCTATCTATCTATCTATCTATCTATCTATCTATCTATCTATCTATCTATCTATCTATCTATCTATCTATCTATCTATCTATCTATCTATCTATCTATCTATCTATCTATCTATCTATCTATCTATCTATCTTCTTATACTGAGTCGGTCATATCTGGCCATTACCTCAGTTGATTGGGTCGCTAAATTTAGAATTTAGCTGGAAAAAAAAAGAGAGAGGCACTGGATGCGTCCTTAAAACTATTTACATTCTGCATAACAGAGGTATCCTAAAACGCATACCTCTAAGTCCCAATCTTACACTGTGCGGGCTTTGAACTCGTCTGCGGACTTGTCTCGATGAGCCGGTTCTATCGAGTACCCACAATCTATGTTTTTGAGCAGAAATAAGAAAAATAATGTATACCCCTTAAACCCAAGTTTTACTATATAAAAGTGGGGGTATGAGGGGGTCAAAGTTATATAGGCGTGTTTTCGTAATGCTGACAGAAGTATATTGTTTGATTTTGTTTGTTTGTTTTGGAGTTTAACGGCCTAGTCATCACTATTTTAGGTCATTTTTGAGCCGGTCAGTTTACCTATCCACACTTTTCCTGAGCATGCTTATACGTAAGCGGCTAACCAGTACAGTGCACACTCTTTCGTCAGAAAGTATAATGTCTGAAATGTCAAAGTAGCAAATGCTGTAATTTTGTAAAAAAGTACGTTTTACCTTTAAGAAGGCACATCACACTGGTAAAGGCAAGCGCGCAGGGTAAGGAACAAACACACCGGATAAGGAATTTTTTTCGATCAGGATAAAAAAGAAAATGGCGGAATGGGTATCACATGTGCAGGTTTGTTGTTGTTCTAGATCTCGTGTTATGGTTACTAATCAATACGGCTGCTCACATTAGCTTCACGGAAGACACATATTATTCACAAATTTATATTCGATGGTCCGAATTCGACAGCTACATCCAGTCAAACGGAGAACCGGACACAGTGACGGCGAGGCAAGTATTTTAGCTCACCAGAGCCGAGGGCTCCTGGGAAGCACTGATTGTCATGGTCGAGAATTTGTAGATGTATATTTTGCAATAGCCTCTACAAATATGGAAGCAAATATGGACTTGTACAAATATTGTAGCGATTTCTGTGCCAGAGTTCTATCGGTGGGCCTCTTATTTGTGTGAAAGCATATACTTGTTATGGGTCGTTTTAGGGCAATAGCCCCAGAGTATTGAAGAGTGATTTTGGCACTACTTTTTGCATTAATGCATAGGACCTAATCACAACCAAGAGACACCTTGAGAAAATATAGCGCAATATTCGAAACAGTTTCAATAGTTCCTCATTAAATTAAACAGGTGTTTGAGTTTTCGTCTCAACAACAGCTAAGGTCATACGGAGACGGGGCCTCGGTTTAAAGACTCATCCGAAAACCTGGAGAAGCCCGGAATCGATCATGCGATCCCTGGTTTCCAAGACGAGTAGCGTAACCACTACAACGCGGAGGCTTCTTTTAAACAGCCGATGGAAATAAATAATATAACTTGAATGTTTTATAAATTTATCCATAAAGTTTACCGTGACAGGGCTTAACTGAGGGATTCTCCGCGTAGCCAAGTTTACAGCTTATGTTGTACCGGAAATCCCAAAACTGGCAACTGGCAAACTGCGCAGGTCCAGATCAGATACCGTAGAACGCGGAGTCTCATTAGGGCATACACTGTATGTTTGCGAAAGGTTCAGCATTTTCCAGATAAATTTTAAAGATGCCACAACCAGAAATCCCTAAATTTTTAAATGGACTCGTTTCAAACTGATATAAGGTTGATGATTCCATTCGTTAAAAGTACACAGTGCGGGTCGATTATGTAATTCTTTGTGTCATTAACCCATATAAGACAATTGATATCTCCCAGTTAAGAAGTTTGGAGTGGTCCATGTCCAATTGTAAGGGAGCCAGGTTTGTATTGTTACCAGTAAATTTTGCAAAAATTGTATGTACTTTCAGCAAGCAGTTAAGACACAAATGAGACGCCATGTGTTGTGACGTGTGACCTTGGTCTGCAATGTTTGCAAATGTCCCCACATAAGGCTGCTAGGCATACATAGGTTAATGGGGTGTTTATATCAATAAAGAGGAAGTCATTTTGTTTTCAGAGACCTAATGGTTAACTGTTAGCCCCCAAGGCACGTGAACGGCCTCGATAGCTCAGTCGGATGCGCGACTGACCTATGATCAGGAGGACGCGGGTTCGATACCAGCCGGGGTCAGCAACATGTTTCTTGGAGATTGATCATGAAATCTTTTCCACGGTGATTATCTCCCTTTTGCTGATTCATGAAGGGCAGTTGGAAGTTTCTTGTTTGGTTGTTTGTATTGGAGTCAGAGGCCCAGTAAACACTATTTAGGTCATTTTTAGCCGCTCAGTTTACCTATCGACACTTTTCCTGGACAGGTTTATACGAAAGCGGTTAACCAGTACTTTGTTCATTATTTCGCCAGAGACGGACAACTGCCCTTCTCGAATCTGCGGAAGGGAATGAATGACCGTAGAAAATACTTCATGATCAATCTCCACGAAAGGATGTTGCCGACCCCGGCAGGTATCGAACCCGCGTCTTCCTGATCACCAGTCAGACGCGCATCCGACTGAGCTACCGAGGCCGGCTGGAAGTTTCTGGTGAAAGAATGTGCACTATACTGGTTTTTACCGTTTACGTACATGTAGGAGAAGTGTGGCTAGGTAAACTGACCAGCTCAAAATGACCTAAAAAGTGTTGACTTGGTCGTTACACACCAATATAAATTAATTCAGCTTATAGCTTCAAACAGTTATGTTCATTGGATTTTATTCAGAAATATATTCTTTATGAGTCTGATTTAAAATACCACCAATACGCTATAATTGCTTAACCCTATCCATTGATCACAAGCTATTGCCCCATCAGCACTCTTAGTGCTTTGATTTTTATCTTCTTGTGGACGCTCATACTTGTTGTTGCATATAAATATGAAGGTCAACCTGCATTGTGGGTAACTAATAATGGTACTTCCGTGTTAAACCCTACTTCTTTAATGTCTATGCCTATGGACGTAGACAATAAATTTATTCAAGCTGAACCACGGACGTTTCATGTTCATTAACCAGTATATGGCAATTAGATCTTCCACCATACGTTTGGAGTTCTCCATTTCAAATTTTATATGTGCCAGATTTGTTTTGCTTGTCGCAAGTTGTACAAACATGTATGTGCTTTAAGCAAACAGTGTAGACCTATATCAGACGCCGCATTCTGTGGCGTCTGATCTGGGTCTGCGCTGTTTACCAACGTCCCAGAAAGGGCCACTATGCATATATGGGTTAACTACATCCTTGTCTAGGCTCTTATGTACCAATATCTAATTTATTAATTTCCTTTGTTTGGTTTGAGGTTGGACGTCCCCGTCAACACTGTAAAGGTTTTTGTTTGTTTGATTTGAACGTCAACAAGGTATATCGGAACCCGAATTTTATGGTAACTTAGTATATAAATTCAGAAAATTACATAACCGCAATGACTTCAGCGCCCCATTTCGTAAAATCATTCTACAATATAAAAAGATTGGGAACAACATAAATGTTATACGACAGACTGCAGGCATGGTAGTTAACCCAATCACGGTTGACAACTTTGCTTCCCTCTTTAACTGCACGCCGGTGGGTCAGGCCTCAGATTCTATGACGGTTCCAGTGTGAAGGCTTACTGAAGATTAGAGAAATCTAATTCTATGTAATGTTTGTTGGTGCCTGATGCTCTGTCTCAGGTCCATCGGAGTCTAATTGTTGGTTTTATTTTGCTCCAGCATTTCAGTGTTTTCTTACTGTCGAGTCCTCACTGTGGTTGGATGATTATTTGTGTTCACGGAGATGTTGCACTGATGAGTTAGGAGGCCACCATGCGGACTGAACGAATAATTTGTCTAAATTGCGACGGACGTAAGGGCGAGAATTGTGGCCACGTATAATCGATTTAAGCCCCCCCCCTCTCCACCCCCCCCCCCCCCCCCCAGTGGAATTCGTTTCACTGACCGTTCCAATGTGGTTTTTCTGTCGCGGTATATTTTTGTTATGGTTTGTCTTTGAGTGTTTGTATCGCTTATATTATTTTATTTTGGATAGTCAATTGGCCATTTTGTGGGAAAGTAACTGTCCTTTTGGCTTTCCGCTATTGGTGTTTCCATTCGGGTCTATTGTTTCATGTTTGTGTTTCTTTCCCTTTGGTGTCTCTAATGGGAGCTGTGGGTCAATTGTATCGATTCCTGATTCACTTCTATTTTACAAACCCTATCGGTTTCATTGGGCAACAGGGCTTGAGATGTCATTTCATCTCAATGTTTGGTAAAAGTCCCACAAAATTGGAAGCAACGTTTCCAAAATGACCTATACAGTGTTGACGGTTACATTAAACCTCAAATCAAACAAACAAACAAAGCATTCTTATATACCCATAAAACGGTTACTTTCCTGATGGAAAATTGATGTATTTTTCTTTTATATACCCCATAGTTCGTTAGAACCATCATTTGGCCGCAGTCCAACGGGGCTTAAAAATTAGATGTGCTGCATCATGCTTCCACGCAGAGCTGAAACCGACCGCATACGAGTATTCTTCCTGTCCCTCAGTCGGACCCTACAGACCTTTCTGGGCCATTTAGTCACCCTTTTTGATACCGTATTAAGGTAATGTCTCCTGTCGCAGAACATTTCCGTTAAGCAGAACATGATTATCTGGCCCATGCTTCCGTATGCTGCATCGACCATACCGAAAAAATGCGAAAAACACTAGAGATCTATTGGATCCGACGCCTTTCGAAAATACCAAAGAAGTAACACATGTTTTACATTTACCTTCTTTCTTTGATAGGGCATACTATTGATTGCAGAAAGATTTAGCATTTGCACTGACCCACAAACTGCACTTGATCCGTTTTTTTTTTTTTTTTTTTTTTGTTTTTTTTTTTGTCACGTAGGCAAGTTATTTTTTGGATGGAAAGTTAGAGCGTAATTATAGCCACTCCACGGCTGCGAACGTTGATTTCGCATTCCCTCTTGGTGGGTCATAAGCGTCGAACGGTTAATGATCAACGGCTCCGAATGAATATCAGTTTTTGAATTGAGGTTTAACGTAATCGTCGGGACTATTTGGGTCATTTTGGAGACTGCCTAGGCAAAGCAGTGCGAGTCGGACCGTCCATGATTATAAACCCTATTGGTTTCATTGGGCGATAGGTTTTGAGAAGTCATTTCATCTCAATGTCGGGTTAAAGTCCAACAAAATTGGTATCATTGTCTCCAAAGCATGACCTGTACAGTGGTACTGTGTTGACGGAGACGCTCAACCTCAAACAAAACGGCCCGTCAACATTATATAGGTCATTTTGGAGACGTTACTTGCACTTGTGTGGGACTGAGATGAAATGACATAACAAGACCTGCCGCTTAATGAACCAATCGGGTTTATATGAATGGACGGTTCTGACTCAAATCAACTTAGAACCCCTAAGCGTTTTACCTGTACACATGTGCAGTCAGTTTCAGCTCTGTGTGAAAGCATCATGCAACCCAATCGATTTCTTCAAGCCTCGATGGGCGGGGCGGTGTGTGCGTGCGTGCTCGCCCGCACGTGTGTGTGTGTGTGTGTAAGAGGGAGAGAAAAAGAGACAGATAGACAGACAGACAGACAGACAGACAGAGACAGACAGACAGAGACAGAGAGAGAGAATAAGAGTTTGATTTTAGGTAAAAAGATTTAACAAATCGATCGGTCCTATAGCGTCAAATTGTGACGTGGTGAGTTTATTTTTGGACGGAATAAACGCGACGAGAGGCTAACCGGTATACGGTCGGTTTCAGATCATTTCTCCAAGCCCGATGGGTGGGGCCTAAGTATATGAAGTTTAAATCTGAAAATGATTATGGCGATGAATGTGTCAATCTATGTTTTATCAGCTATCGCCAGCTTTAATGCTAAATGTTGACAGCCATGGAAAGAAACCACAAAAAACCCCTATTGATATACATGAGCATCAAAAGCTCTGACAAGATCGGCATTATGCGCAGGCTATAATCAGACAGGCTATAACGGACCTTTCAAGCACCAACAACTTTATGGGTCGATTGTTTGTCAATCGATCCAAAGTTACTAAGCATAAAAACCGCTTCAGTGCTGATCACTGATTTGCATGAAACCCATATAACTTATTTATAGAAAATAGTAGCGTTATCTATAGAATCTGGACTGGAACCATGGGTCGGGCTTGACAAATGTAGGCCCACCTCAGACGCCGCAGAATGCGACGTCTTATCCGGATCTGGACTCTTTGCTCGCAGTAGCCTACAGAAATAAAGGATCAGACGGCGCAGGCGCAGATCAGGGTTTACACTTTTTGCTTAAAGTGAATGACCACCATTTTTTTTTCTCAGATCCATTTTATAGTAACACCATTGAGGAATGATAAAATCGCATTCTTTATCTAAACCGTTTCTCTAATTAACTGTAATGGCTCATTAAAGTTGCTGATAGGGTGTCAGACATGTTTACAGATTATATCTCCTGGGGTGACCTCACGGCAACTGCAGCTAACAAATCTTGGTATTTAAGCAGCTGAGGATTTTAGAGAAGAAAGTGAACATTAAAATAAAAATGCCTTCTTGTAAGGCCAAATACTGCACAGTGAAAAGAGGAGAAGGAATTAGCTGTTTTGCTTTCCCTGAACATTGTTTGTGCTAATATTTTGGTGTTTTCAAGTGGACTTGAAGGTTTCTTGATTACATGTACTTATTTCTTTTCTTTTCTTCAATAACCCATTTAGTACCAGAAACCCCAAAACGGGTACCCTGGCAAACATTGCATGCCCAGATCAGATGCCGCAGAATGCGGCGTCTGATCAGGGCCTCCACTGTTTTCTAAAAGTCCAGTCATTTTTCAAATAAATTTTGATGAAAACACAGCCTGACACCCCTAAATTTTGAAATGAACTCCTGCTATATATAAAGAGGAAGATTCCATTTGGTACAGAAAGGGTTAATTAATGCATATCATTATCATTTAACCAATCGTTACATCAACACGCCTTGACAAGTTTAGGTAATATTACATTGCATTTCACATGGTATTTTGTGATATTTTTAAAGCATAGATTGTGGGTACTCGTTAGAAATGTCTCAATGAGGCGATTCCTTTGAGCACCCATAATTTATGTTTTGGAGAAGTTATCAGAATATATACATATGTCATTTTAAATCCCCATTTTACCAACAAAAACTCCTCTTCTGTGAACTCGGGCTCATACTGATAGCCCTGAGTACCAAACTCAGGAAAACTGTCTTCAAAGTCTTTATTTTCGTCCAAAGACATTATGAAGCCTTATGTAAGATGCTGAACTGACAGCCTATTCAAAGGATTTTTGAGAATTCAACCTGATTAGAGAGCCTAATCACTTCTCCTTTAGTAGCTGCATAGAGAGACATAGAGCTTCTACAGTCTCCATGAGATCAGGCTTTTAGCAAACATGTTGAACCCTGGGAAAGATTTGGATTACCTTGGGGAAAATATGGCTGCTGCCAGAAGACTTCACTGAAACCATTAAATGTTGATTTAATTACCTTAGCAGGTTTCAATTGGTAATAAAAGTCAGAGATTAATAATTACAGTAACTTTTTTTTGCAAATGAAGTAATTATGTTATAAAGGTGGTCGTTCACTTTAAAAACTTGATTGAATTTAAGGGTTATACAAAACATTTTAAGTCCAGGACTATTTTCCCAGCCTACACTCAGAGACCATCGACCCACCGGTATTCAATGCTTTGATTTTTCATCAGCATGATTAAGTACCATTCCAAAAGTTTTGAGATTAATTTCGTCAAACACTGTTGCCACCCATCCGGCTGAAAGAGCCATACAAACTGAAGTTGAAAATCTTAGCAAGTGTTCTAATCTCTCTCTCTCTCTCTCTCTCTCTCTCTCTCTCTCTCTCTCTCTCTCTCTCTCTCTCTCTCTCTCTCTCTCTCTCTCTCTCTCTCTCTCTTCTCTCCTCTCTCTCTCTCTCTCTCTCTCTTGCTCTCTCTCTCTCCCCTCTCTCTCTCTCTCTCTCTCTCTCTCTCTCTCTCTCTCTCTCTCTCGTAGGAATGAGCACTATGTGGCTTGCTAAAGAGTGAGTGGGTGTTTGCGTTTAACATCTCACCAACAGCTAAGGTCATACGGAGACGGGACCTCGGTTTAAAGACTCATCCGAAAGTCTGGAGAAGCCCGGGATCCATCCTGCGACCCCAGGTTTACAAGGCGGGTAGTATAACCATTAACCACTGCACCACGGAGTCTTCTGCCTTGCTATTAAGAAGACAGCATGTATGACGGATAGCATAAGTAGTCTCAGACGCTATCTTTTTTCCGACAAATTACTGTCATGGCATTGAGCGATTCTCCGTCACTGACACCGAAATTTTGACGATCTGGATTAAACCATAAGTAGTCCCAAGTCCCTTGTTTGGTCAAAGCAAGCTGAGTGCTCCAGGTGCCTTAACTAGAAGTGTGGTGAGCTAGTTCACACTCACATTCTGACCACTGCATGGAAGACGAAGACAAGGCGGCACTCTTGAATTCCCACATTCTGTTATTGTTAGGAGCAAATCTAAGGCAAATCTAAGGCAAATTGCTGCCTTGGTTAAATTGCCTAGTAGTTACACAGTTTCATTGACCATTCCGAGATCATAACATGATAATCTTTATGACCTACGTTTCATCTTGCAACAGCATATCAATCATGATTATGCGTAAATAGGTCCTTCAATAAAACATGTCGGAACACTTGAAGTTCTTTAATACGTGTAGTTCTAATTTACATATGGCGGGAACGACCCTCTGTCAGTTGCTTAAATTGGTTTCTGACATTTTGTTAACAAATCACAGGCCTAGTTTACATATAATGGGTGTTTCAATCTATCCGTCGTACCCATGAGCCCATATAAAAGTGTATTTTGGGCCTGTACACGGGGACAAGCGCGGAATATTTCTTTAAATCACAACTCGCTTGGCATCTGTTATCAGTGATGGCATCATAAATGGTCCCAGAAGATCTCGTTGACATTAAGGTTCACACGGAGTTCAGTGGGGACACCCGTTGCTCCTTAATTGAAGCGTCAATGGGGGAATTTATACAGTATGACGTATACTGAATTTTGCAACTTTTTGCAACAGGAAATACCTCGTTGTTCTGAGTTTCTTTCCTGGATTTGGAAAACGAGTACATAGAACGTAACTATCACAAATTTGTGAGACTAGCAACTAAATCTTCTGGGAGGACTGATTCATTGAGAATTAATATCAAAGTACCGGAGGGTACCTCGCCAGCTCCTGCCAAGGTAGGTCTTTCTTTACTACTTAAAATCAAGTACAAGAGATGCAAAAAGGAATAATCTCTCTCAGGATTATACGTAAGCGGTTTACCAGTGCAGTGCACTTTTTTCGCCCAAAACTGGCAACTGCTGTTCTTGAATCAGCGGACTGAATGACCGTAGAAAACTGAGATTCCATTACAATCTCCACGACATCGGTAGGTATCGAACCCGCGTCGTCCTGGTCGCATGCAGGCAGACGCGCATCCAACTGAGCTACCGAAGCCGCCGTTAAGTGTTGGCAACTCGATCATGAATGTAACTTTACCGAATTCATAGCGACAGATGTGCATTCGTATGTGTTGCTAGACCCAAAAATTATGAAAAGCAAAATAGATGGAAGCCTAAATGAGAACGCGTGAGCTAAAATATCTATATGGACCAAATCCCGCTAAAATGCATGATCATTTCCTCTTGAACGAATAGTTTTGTTCTGCTTTTACAGTGTTCGAGTGTTAACGATACCATTTACTGAAAACGACTTATAAAGTTCAAAAATTTTAATACAAATAAATGAATACTTCTATGGTATTTTCTTCTGAAAAAGTCGTGTACTCGTTACTTGAGGATTAATGAAAACATTGCGCTGCTTCATATGAATGATTTTCATATCCAGAGTGTTGACGAATGGATCGCTGAAATTAACTAAATCCGACGTGTTCATCCATATTACTTAAAGCTTGCCTAAATTTCTTTTTGCTGACAAACCATTGTAATTTTGCCCGTACTCTGCGATAATAGCTATGTCAAGATTGTGCGTAAAATATATGTTTAACACAGAAATACTTACCGAAGCGAGAGTTCCTTTCAAGATGGCGACCGCCTTGGTGTAAAATTGTGACGTCATCGTGACGTAGGTTTCCCCCTTTTATGGACCTTTTAAAATCATTTCACATATCGGGGCGGTCCTTAATCACAGTCGGGCGAAAACGGGAGTACTCGGAGAAAAAACACCTGACCTTCCGTTGCAGAACTCGGCGTTTCACGTGTGATCCGAGTGGGATTCGAATCACAGCGGTTAGAGACCCGAAGATTAAGAGTCGGCGCCCTTAACCATCAAGCCAGGAAGGCCCGGTTAATCACTTGGGCATAGTGTCACTGTTTAAATCTGCTATCTAGCACAATCTGAATTATGTAACTCTGTTTATCATATGACGTCGCGTCTGAGAGTGTAATAACGTCATGTATTATTTTCGATAATCCACTAGTGAATTAAATATGCAAATTAGCTAGATACGTTCCGTAACGTTACATGTACGACGTCCTTAATGACGTCGCGTTTACTAACGGCGGAATGTTGACATTTTTTGTAAATAATCGTGAATAAAATACGCTTTTAATGTCATATGATAAATAGAATCTTGCATTCGTGCTCATGTATTATTAAATTTATTAAACTCGTTGAGAAAAAGGGATAAAATGCTCGGCAAAGCCTCGCATTTTATCCCTTTTCCTCAACTCGTTTAATAAATTCAATAATACATGAGTACTCATGTAAGATCCTCTATGATAATTATTTATTAAACTAGTTGAAGAAAAGGGATAAAATGCTCGGCAAAGCCTCACATTTTATCCCTTTTCCTCAACTCGTTTAATGAATTCAATAATACATGAGTACTCATGTAAGATCCTCTATTTACCGTAGTCATGATTGCATACTTTATCTATAACTACAGCTCGAAGTTCGCTTGAGGGAAGAAGTTTTTTGATGTACTGAAAACACAATTCCAAAGGGGTTAATGTGGGCGCGAAAACAGGCGTGATCACGTACTCACATTACAACCATAATCTGTCCGGCTTGGAAAAGTCCCACAACATTGGGAGCCACGCCTCCAAAATGACCTACACAGTGTTGAAGGGGATGTTAAAAATCAAAACAAACCAAACAAACGGTGTATAGCACAGTTTGTCTATTCTAACCAGGTCCTCTGGATTTAAACACATAATTCCATTTAGTAAGAGCTCCAAGCTATTGAGATTGAGCAATAGGTGGTCTGAAAGTACCAAAAATTTAAGCCATATCCCTTTTAAGATCAACATATTGGAAGGTAGAAAACAGATGTTTCCCAACTTTTACGTCTTGCAAAAGCTTTGAAATTATGGGATACATTTAGGTACTGTTGCGCTTATTCGAAATTTGCTGAATGGCCATGTTAAATGACAGGATTCGAAATTTAAGATACACTGACAACTCAAAAAAGCATTTATTAACCATAACTGACACCAGAATATAAGGTTATGGAAAATTGACCATGCTTTCAATATCTACTGGCATTTTCTGAGTGGAGACATGGTAAGAAGTACCTTAATTTATTGTATATCACTGTGTGACAGAATGCTGTGGAAAGCTATGCTTTTTCTCCAGTGCAAAATGTCTTTATATTTTATGATTTATGATATATGCACTACAAACAAAGTATTTGCAAAGTCAAAAACAATTTTGGCCATTTCTGATGTGCTGAAGAACACTTTGATGAATCAAATACACACAGTCCAGTCCCGAATTGCGGCCAGAATATCAACAAGAGGCCCATGGGCCACTATGCTCACCAGAGCTCAGGTGGGCACTGCCCAATTGCAGCCATGTATTTTAACATGGTATCATTTTAATCTGCCAAGAGAACCCACATATCCAAATGAGCACCCATTTGGATTCAGTGTATGAAACATTAGGCCTTTTATGAAGAAGAGGGGCGGGGCATGGACCCAATGGAGCCCTGGTTGGTATCACTAAATGTGTCTTATCACACTAGGATGGTTTAGCAGTGGGGAGCTGTATGGCTGAAGATATAAGGCCTCTTAAACAGTGGAGGGGTTGGAGCATGCCCTGTCGATCCCATGAAAGCCAAAGATTGTTGACCCTCAATGTGTCTTATCATAAGGACCAAGTATATATATGGTTTAGGGGTGGGAATCTGAACAGTTTCCGAGATATGAGGCCCTTTTATGAAGTGGAAAGGCCCCTGCGGACACACCTACAGTAGGTGTGCTAATACTAAGGAACAAGAAAATATATGATTATGGGGTGGGGATTGAATGGTTTCTGAAATATATGGCCTTTTATGAAGTGGAAGGTCGGGCACATTGCCTCAGCACAAAGAGACCCCCCAAGTTGGTGTGACTGAACGATTCTTATCATAAGGAACAAGAATATATATGGTTTAGGGTGGGGAGCTGAACGATTGCTTAGATATATGGCTTTTAATGAAGTCAAGCGGTGGGGCATGGCCAGGGCATGCCCCAGGGACTCACAAGCTGGTGTCACTGAATGCATCTTATCATAAGGAAGATGAATATATATGGTTTAGGGGTGGGGCTTGGACCAGTTTCTGAGATATAAGGCCTTTCTGAAGTGCAGGGGTGGGGCAAGACCCTGGGAGACCCCCAGGTTGGTGTCAATTAATGTGTCTTATCATAAGGAACAAGAATATATATGGTTTAGGGGTGGGGATCTGTAAGGTTTCCAAGATATTGTGATATTATGAAATGGAGGAGGTGGGGCATGGCCCAAGAACATCCCTGGGGACCCCCAGGTTGGTGTCACTGAATGCGTCTTATCATAATGAACGAGAAAAAATAATGTGATATTGGGCCTTTTATGAAGTGGAGGGGGTGGGGCATGGCCCCGGCACATCCCAGGGGACCCCCAGGTTGGTGTCACTGAGTCCATCTTATCATAAGGAACAAGAATATATATGGTTTAGTGGTGGGGATCTCAATGGTTTCTGAGATAAATGGCATTTTATGAAGTGGAGGGTGTGGGGCATGTCCCCGGCACATCCCGGGGGACCCCCAGGTTGGTATCACTTAATACATCTTAGCATAAGGAACAAGAATATATATAGTTTAGGGGTTGGGATCTGAATGGTTTCTGAGATAAATGGCATTTTATGAAATAGAGGGGGCAGGGCATGTCCCCGGCACATCCCGGGGGACCCCCAGGTTGATGTCACTTAATGCATCTTATTATAAGGAACAAGAAGATATATGGTATTGGGGTTGGGATCTGTAAGGTTTCTGAGATATAAGGCATTTTATGAAGTGGAGGGGTTGGGGCATGGCCCCGGCACAACCTAGCCCCTCCCCCCCCCCCCCCCCCCCCAGGTTGACATAAAAGCATATGGCTGAGAGAAGTTTACTCAAGGAACATGTTTATGTAAGTTTTGTCAAAATATCTGCAATGACTTGGCAGTAAATGCCATTTTTCAGTTTCGCCCCATTATAAGTCAATGGAAACTCTAAGTTGCCATAGCAACAAAACTGAAAGGCCAAATTTCATAAAAAACACAAAACCAGTAAAGGCAAATATGGTGAATATTTTCATAAAGTCTCAGCCTCCTAGAGCATATGGTTTCTGAGGAGATGATTTTTTAAGTATTTTTTGTCTAATTTTTGCATTTTGGTTTCCATGGCAACCAATAAAAATGGGCAGAAGGCCTACAATCATACGGCAGATAGTAGATTGCCTATGGAACATTTCTATGAAAGTTTTGTCAAAATATCTGCAGAGGCTTGGCAGTAAATGCCATTTTTCAATTTTCCCCATTATAAGTCTATGGAAACTACTACAAGTTGCCATAGCAACCAAACTAATGAGCCGATTTTGATACAAAACACAAACGTTCAATCCCCCAGCCCAAGGATAATACAGATAAAATTTGGGCCCAATCGGCCGCGTGGCTTCAGAGGAGATGTCGTTTGAAAGTGTTGACGCAGACGACATACGTCATACGACGGACGACGACGGACACCTGCCTATCCTAAGATCCCCCGGAGCCTTCGGTTCTGGTGAGCTAAAAATGTTTACTGTTTAACATACAATTCACATTCAAATGAAAGGCCTCACTGGTGTATATGGAGCTAAACTTTTTGATGAAATCATACTCATCATCATCATCATCATTGTCATCAATGGTAATATCATCATTTACAGTATTTATTGTCGGTGCCATAATCCAAATATTTAAAATATGAGCATTTAGTATATAAACACCATATGTTTAAACAATCAGTTTCTATCCAGAGCATCAATAACAATATTAATATCATGACCATTTATAGCACCAATATGAGCAATATAATTTAGCAAAAACAACGATTTGGATTATTTAGTTTTGGGACACTAATTGCACACCTGGGTCAAAGGTCTGATCCTTTGTTTGGAAATTTCATAGAGGGTTTCCATCCCATGAGATTCAACAGGGAAGGACCAGACAAGACTGTGCTAATGCCAAAGATGCTGATTACACTGTGTGTACACACAGGCTTATCTGCATATTTATCGTCCATACATGAAATTTTCAGGTTTTCTCATGATGAGGCTCATTCATTATGGTCTATAATTATGGTCTATAATAAATTAAATGATAAAAGTGTATGAATAGATTGGTGCAAATGTTAAGCAGCTAAACTACACAGTTTGATCTAACCCTGTGTGAAAATATTTCTATGAAGCAGCCATCACTATTGTACCACTTTTGGAGCGGCTATACTTACACATTCTATGCCAAATAGAGAATAGTATTCTCAATTCTCAAACAATCTATTATTTTATTCCTAAACATTCCAGAAAGGGGTGTGTGCATGGCATATGCTGGTTACAAAAACACATTATAATGTATTTACTATTTAGCAATATACAAGTTGCCTATGTTAACTTAAAACAAGTTTTTCGTGAAAAGCTTGCCCCAAATATGCTTACCATAGTCCCATTTTAGACCATTTTACTGGTTAAAATCATGGTGTGTATCATATATATACTTCATTAATGAGTTTCCTGCATGAAACAAGTTAAACAAATGTAAATTGCACCACTGTTAATGACTACATCTGAAAAGACCTTAATATTTCAACATTGTCCTAATGTTAGTCTTATTACATAACTGGCACATTCGTGAACTTGCGTACCGCATGTTGGCATGATATAAAACATGTTTTGCAAGACTTAAAAAATGGGAAATATTGTGTTTCATACTCTCCAGATATAGTACTAAAATAATATACTAAAGAGAATTTTGGTACCATGGTGGCCACTCAAAATGCATTTTTGTGAGCTTTCGTCACACGGGAGCTTCTACTAATTATTGTCAAATGAATGCACGGCCTCGTGAAAATAAAATCCAAAACCGTATCTGTATTGCTGGCCCCACCAACAATATTTTGTGTGTGTGTGGAGGGGGGGGGGGGCACCGGGCTTAATGAAATAGATGGGCTGCATGATGCTTCCACGCAGAGCTGAAACCGACCGCATACGAGTACTGGAACAGCTTAGAGGATCTAAGCCTGTCCTGGCAAAGTGATGCGAGTTGGACCGTCCATGCATTTACACCCTCTTTGTCTCATTTGGTGGCAGGTCTTGAGATGTCATTCCATCTCAATGTCGCGTAAAAGTCGCACAAAATTGGAAGCAACGTCTCCGAATGACCTACATAGTGTTGACGGGGACGATTAACCTCAAATCAAACAATATTTGCATGTGAAACACCGTGAACTTCAATATTAAGCAAATAGAGTTTTCTGCCCGCGGAGAAACTCAACCTCTAATTCTCCCTTTCGCGTATGTCCATAATACTGGGTGACAACAAGCGACATTCCGCCCCGCCACGGGGGCTTGGAGAAAAAATGGGCTTTATGATGCTGCCACGCAGAGCTGAAACTGGCCACACATGAGTACTGGTAAACCGCTTACAAGGACTAAGCCTGCCCAGGCCAGATGGTCCAATGCATGTAAGCCTTTGGCTTCATTGGGCGACAGGACTTGATTTGTCATTTCATCTGTGTCGGGTAAAGCAAAGTCCCCAAAATGACATAAACAGTGTTGACGGGGACGTTTAACCTCAAATCAATCAATCAATCAACAAGCTGGAGTTGAATCCAACTTCGTTAAAATAAGGGCTGAAGTTATGGAGAACGTCAATGAAAACTTGCGTGAAACGAAACGGCCTATAGATAATCATCGGTGACGCTCTTGCACAAAACTACTTCTGATTGGTTATTATGTTTGAACAGGATGACGCAGTTATAAACAACCTGTGATTACGCGAGCCCAATAGATTGACAGTTGTACGCCTGTTTTGCTAAATCTTTTTGCAATCGATAATAATTTAATCCATTTTTATTCAGTTGTGTGTAATAATTTAATAATTTTAAATCAGCTGTAGAATTTATATTAGTAAATTTTTTCACCGGTTGTATAGAAATACCATTTACAGAATGACCTGTACGTTTAAAATGGCGGTACAAGAAAGTGTCAGATTTTCAGCTTACCTACGATAGTTTTCGTTACAAGCGAATAGTTTATCAGACGGTCGGCATTTTACAATTTGCAGCACGTCAGGTTGTCTTATATATCAAATATGTAGACGTACACATCAAATCGGACATGTGTTTACTACGGAAAAGCTTCTTCCTTTACAGATGAAGAAATTACGGTAGATGCAGTGCCTAAATGCGAACAGCACCTCGCCTCTTAGCATTACACTTAGAAATACTATGATACATACCTCATATTTTCAGGTTTTGGTTTCATTGGGCGGCGGGGCTTGAAATGACACTTCATCTCACTGACGGGAAAAAAGTCCCACAAATTGGAAGTAACGTCTCCCAAAAGGCCTAAATTACGTTGACGGGGACGTTAAACCTCAGATAAAACATTCGATTATCACAGGACATCCATGTCACATAGTGCATTCGGTAAATGTTCGGTTTAAAATTTGTGATATTGTTTGTTCATTTTACTCAAAATATAGGTTGTAGATGCCGATTAGAACCGCCTCAATGACACAGTTCTAACGAGTACTAATATCTATTTCTTGGACACAGGTTGAAGGTGCTTGTCATTACCGCCTCAAAGAGGCGGTTCTTACGAGTACAACAAACTTATGGCTTGGAGCAGAAATAAAAAAAATATGTACATAAATATCCCTGTAAACCCAAGTTTTCTTCGATGTCCCAAGAGGTTAAAATGTAAACACACCATCAATAGCACAAGCTGCACTGACTCGAATCGGGCGCACAAGAATTTCTTGGAGAAAGCCTAAGATATGTATTCTTGTGTTGATATCCAAATTTACTAGCCTGTATTTGTTTTAATTTAACAAGATATGATTATAAACTGGGCCCGATGAAAGAACACCTAAGTCAACAATATGAAAATATCCTCATTTGAAAATGGCTATAGATGCTAGCTGAAATTATGGGTTTTCAGCTAATATGTACTTGTACTATAAAAAAAGGTCAAGTCGAAACTCTATAACAAAGACTTGTTAGAGTAACATAGGTTGATATACGCACAGATCAGTGTGCTTTCTCTTCCTTATTTCTGCTCAAAGACGTTGAATCAGAACCGCCGTTATGATGCTTTTTACCGAGAACTGACATAAACAAGATGTGTTTGTGAAACACTGATGCCCCCGGACAGCGCATGTTAACTATGAAAGCAGTATCACTAAACAATCGAAAGGTATGGCCAATGTTCAAGTCTTAACAAGGAATGCACATGTGAAATATGAAAGCTCTACCATTTACCAATCAAAAGTTACGGCCAATGTTAAAATTATTAAAAAGTAAGTCAAATGCCAAGGTCAAGGTCATGAGGTCAAAAATTATAGTACCAATAGAAAGGGCTTGTGACAAGGAATGCACATGTGAAATATGAAAGCTCTATCAGTTACCAATCAAAAGTTATAGCCAATGTTAAAGTTTTTAAAAAGGAGGTCAAAAGTAGGTCAAATCTCAAGGTCACGAGGTCAAAAATTATAGTACCAATAGAAAGGTCTTGCGACAAGGAATGCACATGTGAAATATTAAAGCTCTATCAGTTACTAATCAAAAGTTATAGCCAATGTTGAAGTTTTTAAAAAGGAGGTCAAAAGTAGGTCAAATCTCAAGGTGAAGGTCACGAGGTCAAAATTTATGGTACCTCTTGAAAGGTCTTGTGACAAGGAATGCACATGTGAAGTATGAAAGCTGTACCACTTACCATTCAAAAGTTATGCCCAATGTTAAAGTTTTTGCAGACGGACAAACGGACAAACGGACAAACAGACAAACGGACAAACAGACGGACAGACCAAAAACTATATGCCCCCCAGAATCTTAGATTCCGGGGGCATAAAAAGAAAACTATAACAATATTACCAGTGAATAATAATAACAGTCTACCTCATTTATGGAGGCTAACATATTTAGTACTAGTACTAATCTTCCACGTGGCCCTCTTTTCCTGGCTAGGAACCAGTACTAAGCAATGTGGATAAAGTCTTTAGCTCAAGGAAACACTTGGCACTTGCGGGGATCGAACTGGCTACCCCCTCGATCTCAAATTCGATGCTTTACCACTGCACCACAGCACTCCACGAAACGGAGGTTTGGAGTGTGTGTTTGAGTTATGTCTCATCATACGGAGACGGGACCTCGGTTTAAAGACTCATCCGAAAGTCTGGAAAATCCAGGGATCGATTCTGCGACCCCTGGTTTACAAGGCGAGTAGCATAACCATTACGCCGTGGAAGCTTTATTCAGCTAAAATCCACTATGATATGGGCCCCGCCAAGCGATTTTGGTACTTATCGCCTATGCGAGCAGCGAAGGTTCAGGCGAGCCTGCGCATCCGCGCAGTCTCGCCAGAACCTTCGCTGCGCGCTCATACAAGCAGTAAATCAAGAGGAACCTTCAGACAGAAAGTCATATCCCTGGTCCCTCTGAATGGCTGGGCATGCGCAGTTAAAATTTGTCATGACGGAATGCTCGAAGACCCAAATTCGCTTGGCGGGGCTCATATATGGGCGTGTCAGGTTACCAATAAGGTCTGTGTAATGAACATCCCTGAAGAAGCCTGTTAATACAGAGAAAAGAGTGGTTTACAGGGGTATACATTATTTCATTGTTTTTGCTCAAACACATGAAATACGGATATTTGGTAGATCTGCCCCGTTTAGAACCGACACAACGAGGCTGTTCGAAAAAGCAGCCACAAATCAATGGTTGGATTGGAAGAAGAAGGCTATTAGGAATTGACATCTGAACAGCGCCTTACGTGAACCCGCCCGTGAAATGAACACCCCACTAAACCCCGCTTTAAGTAGAGAAAACTGGGGTTTAATGGGATATACATTATTTGTTCTTATTTCTCCTCTAAGACATACGTTGTGTGTACTCGTTAGAACCGCCTCCACGAGGCGGTTCTAACGAGCACACATAACCTATGTTTGCAGTACAAATAAGATAAATATCACGGATTTTTATCGGAATAGTAGCCATTTTGGAGATGTGAAAAAAATACATATGTCGCACGGGTTTGTTATCGTAATGGTAAGTTCTGGTGACCTTAAAGACAACATTTCAACACACAGGTCTGGTAGCTTGATATTTACCAATGAGCCTGCGATCACGGGGGTAATACCATTTTCTATACTGTGTTGTCGACCGAGCCGGTACTGTGTAAAGCTGCTGTCGACCGAGAAATACGGTTTTCGACCGAGTAGTACGGATGTCGACAGAGGAGGGTGGTCGATAAATTCGCTGTAAATGTGTTATTTTTGTGTATGTTTGTCCATTTTTGTGGTGTCAAATCGTTTGTGAAATAGTTTGCTGTTGTTTCAAGTGCTTTGGAAGTCTGACTAATAGCCTGTTTTGACGCTGAGCGGAATTAACTGGGAAAATATAAAAAAGTACTTCCGGGGAAATGCGTGGCTCTTATTCAGTGTCATGGAATATCGAGGACGAAATGATACAGATACATCATTAACATACACGATAACATTTTATTTGTGTGTCAACATGTATTTATATGCATCTGTGGAACTGTTTATAGTTTCATCGATACGGCTGTCGATGAAGTGAAATATTGCGGGGTACAGTTGTCGACGTTACTGGGTACGGATGTCGATGATTCAACGAGAGTGTAAGGGACAGATTTACTGGAAATTAACCCCAGTTAAACATTAAAATAACTGTTTCATTCTTCGTCAGGCTTTGTTTGTTTGTTTGAAATGGCTGATTGATAATAAACTATCGTTGCTTTGTTTTGCTTGTTTGATTTGACGTTTAACGTCCCCGTCACACTGTAAAGGTCATTTTGGAGACGTTTCTTCAAATTTTGTGGGCGAAAACCTGAGTACCCGGAGAAAAACCACCTGACCTTCCGTTGCAGAACTTGGCATCTCACATGTGACCCGAGCGAGGCTCGAACCACAGCGGTGAGAGACCTAATGATCAAGAGTCAGCGCTCTTAACCACTAGGCCACGGAGGCCCGTCACCAATGAGATTGGTCATTAGGTTTTTAGCTTACCCTAGCAGCAAGCTCAGCAAGTGAGTATTCCTATGCCCCGGCATCCGTCGTCGTCCGTTCACATTCTGTAAACATATCATCCATCACGAAAACATGCCTATGTAATAATGACCCCCGTAAACCCCACTTTTATATAGTAAAACTTGGGTTTACAGGCGTATATATTATTTTTCTAATTTCAGCAAAAACAGATTGTGGGTATTCGTTAGAACCGCCTCGTCGAGGCTATTCTAACGAGTGCCCTCAATCTATGTTTAGAGGAGAAATAAGCTAAATTCAGTATTTTTCATGCGAAAAGTTTCATACTGAGAGGAGTGTTTACGGGGCGCCGTTTTACTATATATTTCTTATTTTTGGATATCCATAATTATTTAAGGATATCCATAATTCGAATTATGGATATCCATATTTCGAATTATGGATATCCATTATTATTTATGGATATCCATAATTATTTATGGCTATCCATAATTCGAATTATGGCTATCCATAATTCGAATTATGGATGCACATAAATCGAATAATAGATATTCATTATTTGATTAATTGATATCCGTAAATCGAATTATGGATATCCATTATTTGGCTGATTTATGGATATCCATAAATCAAATTATGGATATCCATAAATCGAATTATGGATATCCATAAATCGATTTATGGATATCATTTATTCAGATCGAAATATGGATATCCATTAATCGAATCATGGATATCCTTAATTCGAATTATAGGATACATCACCTATCTAAGTCTTATTAACATATATAGCACACGAGTACTAGATATCCATTATTCGGCTGTTTTATGGGTATCCATAAATCGAATTATAGGTGATGTATTCTATCTTGATCATTAGGTAGCTCACCGCTGGGGTTCGAGCCTCGCTAGGGTCACATGTGGACGCCAAGTTCTGCAACGGAAGGTCAGGTGTTTTTTTCTCCGGGAACTCTGGTTTTCGCCCACCTCTGATTAACGATCGGCTCGATATGAGTGAAATAATCTTGAAAGGGCCGTAAAACCAACCCCCACCCCCCTAAAAAAAAACAAAAAAAAACTATACATGAATGTTAATATTGACGTAGTCAATATTCAATTTCGTTATGGCCCTTTCAAACAAATTTGAAATGTTTAAGCATTTGAACTTAAAGCGCCTGTGATCTTTCCGACGTCATTCTTCAAGAGCATTTGCACAGGTTTACAACATTTTTTTACAGTTTAATTTCAATCTGATTTGGCATTTACATGTTCAAGTGTTTACATCAGTGACCAGCCTTGTAGCCTTTAAATATGGGAGAGTTAAGGGTGGATTTATTCTTAGTGATTGTTGCGACTTTAAGACACCAGTTCGCACAAAACATACATTTTTCTTCATGGGAATCTGGGACGTTTCGCCCCCAAACCGTTTCCTCCCCTAGTCGTTTCGCCCCAAGACGTTTCCTCCCTGGTCGTTTCCCCCCTAGTCGTTTCGCCCCCCTAGTCGATTCGTCCCCCTAGTCGTTTCGTCCCCCTAGTCGTTTCGCCCACTTTTCACTGTAAGGCTAATTTTCTATGTTGAACTTTTATTAGAGGTTAGAAGAGGCAAATATTTAAGTAGCATCATCACCCTGTCAAGTCAGCCTAAGTATCTGTATCTGTTCGTTAAGGTGGCACTACAGTAAAAAAAATCCCCTTACTCACAATGTAAATTGGGGCATATTCCATGTTCTACCACATTTCAGCAGGTCTAATGCTTCCACTATGAGGCATATAATTTGACAGGCTGACCATTTACCTTCCAGAAGCAGCTAAAAAATATGGGTGCTGTGCGGCATATTTTGGCCTTTTTGGCAGCCAGTTTCAACAAACCCATACCGCAGCGAATAAATCAAGGCATTTCCAGTGGCCAGTCATCACAATTTTCTGGTTCAATTTAAATCAGCTGCATTTTACAATAGCAAATACCTACTAATATTTCTTCTAATAAACAATAATACTTCTCAGAAAAATAATGACTTAGCACCAAATCCAATCACAAGCAGCAGAATATTCAATTCTGTACTGAAAGCTCTCCCCAAAGCAAGTGCAGCTTTCATAAAGACCAATTATTTACTGTAGTGCAACCTATACCAAACCCTAATTTCTTAATGATCCACCAAAAGAATTGCCAAACACAAGTTTAGACCATATCTAATAATATAGTCATGCATAATTAATGTTCAGTGACAAAGAATCTTTAAACTTTGCGAAAAAGTTATCGCTTCCAGATTCTACGATGAAAGCCGAACAAACCATGTTTTGTGAAAAAGCGCAAAGTTTACCTATTTCCAGAATGGAACCCAGAAACCGGCTTGCATCAGTGCTTCTTCTCAGATGTCTTTGGAATACTTTAATCCTAAAATGCACTTAATCATGTCCTATTAGCACCCATGCTAGAAATTTTGGCTGTTCTCACACCTATACCCCCTAATTTCAGTAAAAATTGGCATTTTGAGGATATTTTGGGGACAAAACTTTGATGAAAATGATTATAAATGCCTTAATGCCATGAGAAATGGCTGACTATATATATTCCAATCTTCTAACATGAACCATACCAATAAGAACTAACAATGGCTGAGAAAACTCATTGCGAAAATGCAGCGGGCTGTTCGGAGAGACAATTTTGAAATTTTGCATTGACTTGAGACCCTTGCCTAATGCCAAGTAACCTAAGTGTTATATTCAATATGGAGTATTTTCTTATACTTGTGTTCCTGTTTATCTATTTACTGCAAGTCTGCTTTCCAAACAGACCAATGACAACTGATTTACATGGCCTTGAAGTACCCCCCCCCCCTCCAATTACATGGAACAGAAGCAAAAACTGATAAAATACACCCAGTTAGTCCTAAATTAGCACTAAACTTACAATTTGTACAGTTTCTGTGACAAAATACATGCCAGGAAGATCCACTTTAAGATACAGAACTGGAGGGAACCTATTATGTGTGAAAATATTATGTAATGAATGAAATTATTAGAGTGAAGCTGATTTTTCTACTTTCGGTTTAGGTGGCACTACAGTAAAAAAAATCCCCTTACTCACAATGTAAATTGGGGCATATTCCATGTTCTACCACATTTCAGCAGGTCTAATGCTTCCACTATGAGGCATATAATTTGACAGGCTGACCATTTACCTTCCAGAAGCAGCTAAAAAATATGGGTGCTGTGCGGCATATTTTGGCCTTTTTGGCAGCCAGTTTCAACAAACCCATACCGCAGCGAATAAATCAAGGCATTTCCAGTGGCCAGTCATCACAATTTTCTGGTTCAATTTAAATCAGCTGCATTTTACAATAGCAAATACCTACTAATATTTCTTCTAATAAACAATAATACTTCTCAGAAAAATAATGACTTAGCACCAAATCCAATCACAAGCAGCAGAATATTCAATTCTGTACTGAAAGCTCTCCCCAAAGCAAGTGCAGCTTTCATAAAGACCAATTATTTACTGTAGTGCAACCTTAAGGGACATCATTTATACTTGAACAGTATGTCTCTGATGGCGCGTGAAAAAGAGAAAGTGGGAAATATTGGAAAGAAAGAGAAATAGTGGATGGACAAGAAAGAAAAGAAAGGAAAGATTCCTGCCGGCTTTTTCAAATCATCATTGGAAACAGACCTCTCCGGCTACAGTAGCGTCGCCCAACCGGCACAGGTTCAAAAATCCCTCAGACTTTACTTACAGACCGGACCCTACCTAGCTGTTAAAACGAGAGAGTAGACGGTCCCTGCTTGAAGGATACCAAGTCAGGGGCCTCAGAAACAGATGCTGGTAAAGAATTCCAACCGGGTACAATCCTAGGGAAGAAGCTGTATTTGAATGTATCAAGCTATCCGCGTTGCCTGATCAGGGTCTGCACTATTTGCTTACAGTTCAGGAATTACTGGGTCGGACGCTGCAAATCTGATCAGAGTATACACAAATTGCTGACAGAACATTGATGAAAGGAATCGACTTGATCAGTGCTTCCACTTCTATTTATTACGTTGCATTGGCGTTGACACGTCGTTGCGTAGACGACATTTGCGGCAATACTCAACCATGTATTACCTAGTAGGCACACAATGTGTATGCAACGTCGTATCAACGCCGATGCAACTTTATTACGTTGCATCGGCGTTCACGCGATGTTGCGTAGACGGCATTTGCGGCAATCTTGAACAATGTATTACTGGCCGTCTCTGTTAACGAACCAACCGACAAATTTAAAACAAAACTGGTAAAGGTGCTTAAGCGATAATTAAAGACGTTTAACTTTGCAAAGAGCGCATTACCCCTTATCAGTAAGGACATTAATTGTGTGATTAATGTGTCAAATCAAATAAACAATGTGACTAACGGTATTGATCAAAACAGGTAATAATTCCTTATTAACATTTTCATTAAAAGAACAGGTTCTTCTCTCTCTCTCCTTCTCTCTGTCTCATATATAATTTTTTTTTATATAAAATATAGTAAAATAGTTTGGGGGCGAAACGACTAGGGTTTGGGGGCGAAACGACTAGGGTTAGGGGGCGAAACGACTAGGGGTCAAAAAGGTGCGAAACGACTAGGGGGGAAACGACCGGGGGGGGAAACGTCTTGGGGGCGAAACGTCTTGATACCCTTCATGGCTCCCAGTGAAATCTGCCTAATAGTGCAAATTTCAGTAATAATCATAGAATAAATCATGTATTTTAACAGCTGTACATGAAATGTAGTTTTTATATTTCGTCGACAGCCGTATCAATCAGACTAGGATACCATCGACGGTCGTATTTCTAATAATCGACATCCGTATCCCGACGTTTTACAAAGGTCTATAAAAACTCCCAGAGTGCATGAATTATGTCAAACCCACGTTGTTGTTGAAGCGTAAATGATAGATAAAATATATATGGTGTTTTATTGCTTTCCTACTTTTCATAAAGCATTAGATTAATGATATTCTGTGTAAACTGATTTTTTTCGAAAGAAGCGGTATTTTATAATGTTTTTCAGACTCACGACTCTCTATAAGTGAACATACAATTAACAGCTTGTCTCTTTAAAACACCGACATCGTTTGTAAATATTTAAACAAACGTTTTCGCCTCTCCAAGTGTATCAAAATTGAAGACCCTCCTCTGTCGACGTCCCTACTGCTCGGTCGAAAACCGTATTTCTCGGTCGACAGCAGCTTTACACAGTACCGGCTCGGTCGACAACACCGGTATAGAAAATGGTATTACCCCCGTGGCGATGGTCGGCTAGAATAGACTGTGTTTTTTCAATATTCTCATTTCAACAGTGCTTATCTTATTTGCTTGGCATCCTGCAGCGAGTTGATACAATATCATTGTATACCAGCGAGTTGATACAATATCATTGTATACCAGCGAGTTCATACAATATCATTGTATACCAGCTAGTTCATACAATATCATTGTATACCAAAAAATAATTGTAAATCATTCCAAATTACATGTACAAGAACCCGTCTGGCACAACTTTGCTATTAATATTAGTTTTTGCATAAGGGCTATTATTGTCATATTTCATTATTCATAAAAGATAATGTTCTAACATGAGAATCGCTAGTTTCAAATTTTACCATATAATCAGAATTTTGAGTTAATATAACACACAATAAAGTAAATATTGATAAAACTATTTCTTACTTCTAATTCCATCTGGTCTCTTACATTTAGCTTTGCCCATTTATGCCAAATAGACTATACTGCCTCAAACTTCTGGACGCAGCTCTTTCCTATACTAGAGGTTTTTATTTCTAGGTGTAAAATGTCGTGCTATTTAAGCAAAATCAGACTGATCAGACGCGACTTTCTGTGACGTCTGATCTGAATCTAAACATTGTCACGTCATACATTATGACAACTCACCCGTGCGACAAAGTGCATTTTTCACATCTCCAAAATGTCCCTCCAAAATGTCCGTGATATTTTTCTTATAAATGATCAAAACAGAGGTTGTGGGTGCTCGTTAGAACCGCCTCATTGAGGCGGTTCTAACGAGTACCAACAACCTATGTCTTATAGTAGAAATAAGAAAAAACAGTGTATACCCCGTAAACCCCAGTTTTCTCTATATAAAGTGGGGTTTAGGGGGGTCTTCATTTCACGGACTTTTTCACGTGTATGATATTGGACGCCAGACATATAAGGGTTAAGAAAAACACTGTTCCTGTCATTTACGTCCAAAATGCCAAGATGTCCATTAGGCCTAAAAAAATAGCTGTGTTTCCGCTAACCGCAAAAAAATACCGTCGGTAGGTCGATACATTTGTCATTTTTTTTTATGGCAAAAGAGCAAAATGTTTATAAGGCCTATATTCCAACCATATTGCCAAAAAAAAAAAAATCCATTAATGAGGTTTAGGTCGTCAAGGAAGCAATAGAACAAGACTTTAAGTACATGTATTAATTTTACTTTTTTGACCGTTCGGTTTATAAAATTTTAACGTCCATGCTTATAAACCCTATTGGTTTCATTGGGCGACAGGGCTTGAGATGTCATTTCATCGCAATGTCGGGTAAGAGTCCCAAAATTGGAAGCAACGTCTCCAAAATGACCTATATATTGTTGACGGGGACATTAAACATCAAATCAAACAAAACAATGAAATTTTATCAAAAGTGCTAGAAAATATTAAGGTCGGTAGGTTAGAAAATCTTTTTTTTCTGGATTGACAAACAAATTGCACGGTGGGCACAACATCAGGTTGGTCGGGTTAGCGAAAACACAGCTTTTTTGTGAAGGCCTATTATCAATATAAAAAAATCTCGTATATTCAAACTTCAATCCTTTAATTAAAGAACGGAATGTAATTGGTTTCTTCTAACACCTGCAACGGGGATAAATTTTACTTGTTGTTAAGGAGAATCTCTCACCTTCAGGGGCGGTAACTGTGCCATTACGCATCACGTCCATCACCTCACTTTATCTCTAGAAAACTGATGTTTGCAGCGGTAAATAGTATTTTCTGCTCTGAGACATATGCAGTTCTAACGAGCACACACAACCTATGTTTTGGGAATAAATAAAAAAAATATCACTCATCACGAAAACACGCCTATATAAGTTTGACCCCCTTCAACCCCACTTTTATATGGTAAAACTGGGGTTTACAGGGGTAAACCTTATTTTTCGTATTTCTTCTCAAAAGTATACGCTGTGGGTACTCGTTAGAACCGCCACGATAAGGCGGTTCTAACGAGTACCAACACTCTATATTTTGAGCCGAAATGAGAAAAAAATATTACAATTTGTCATGTTAAAATTTACATTTTATCGGCGATAAAGGTTACAATGTATTTGTATAGGCGTCTTTTCGTAATGTTTTTTTTTTATTAGAAAATTAACGGATTTGGAGATATTAAAAACTGCACAACATTATGATAACTCACCCGTGCAGCATAGTGCAGTTTTCACATCTCCAAAATGGCTACTTTTCTGGCGAAAATCTGTGATTATTTTCTTATTTATATTGCAAACATAGGTTTTGGGTACTCGTTAGAACCGCCTCATTGAGGCGGTTCTAACGAGTAGCCACAACCTATGTCTTGGAGCAGAAATAAGAAAAATATTCTTTACCCCCGTAAACCCCAGTTTTCTCTATATAAAGTGGGGTGTAAGGGGGTGTTCATTTCACGGACTTGTTCACGTGATGATGTCGCACGGATGTGCTGTCGTAATAGCTAACATCTTGGTGCTGAAAGGTCGTCTTGTATATCTTCACATTCAGTCTTTTTTACGAGAAGATGACAATCTTTGATAATTTGCAAATTTCGGATCATTACACAGCTACATGCAATCTGGGCTCGTTAGTACCGCCTCTTTGTGGCGGTTCTAACAAGTAACCACAGTCTAAATTCTTGAGCACAAACACGAAAATATTGCCTACCGCTTTAAAGCTCATATTCTCTATATAAAAAGTTCATTACACGAACTTGTTACATGTACCTTGCACAGGGTGTGTGTGTGTGTGTGAGGGGGGGGGGGGGGGGTTGGGGAGGGGGGGGGGGGGCATGTCCAGAAACCGAACTCTGTTCGGACACTTAAACTTTATTACCGCTGCCGAGGAGCGAACCGGTGAACTCAAGCATCAGAGGCAAGTGCACAACCACTGAATATCACGTTCCACAAGGGGCTTAATAACTTAATAATATAAGGGTATGCTGTGTGTCCTCATCAGAACATCTCATCGAAAATGAAAAAAAAAAATCTACTACAAATAATTTCTCTGTAAAATCAATGTCTCGTTGAGAGTGAATAAAACATTTGGAGGGTGTTTGTTTGTTTGATTTGAGGTTTAACGTCCCCGTCATCACTGTAAAGTTCATTTTGGAGACGTTGCTTCCAATTGTGTGGGACTTTTACCCGACATTGAGATGAAATGACATCTCAAGCCCTGTCGCCAAATGAAACCAATAGGATTTATTAGCATGGACGGTCCGCCTCGCACCGCGGTTCCTAGGCAGGCTTAGATCCTCTAAGCGGTTTACAAGTACTAGTGTGCTGGCCGGATTCAGCTCTGCGTGGAAGCATCATGCAGCCCATATATTTTTTCAAGCCCTATGGGCGGGGGCAGTTCTGGAGGGTGTACTCCTATGGTGTTTGTTTGATTTGAGGTTTGCACTCATACCGTTGTCAACACAATCACATGGTACACACTTTATAAATGGCTTTGCTTTCCCGTTCATTGTTTGTTTGTTTGTTTGTTTGTTTGAATTGAAGTTTAACGTCCCCGTCAACACTGCATAGGTCATTTTGGAGACGTTACTTCTAATTTTGTTGGACTTTTATCCGACATTGAGATGAAATGACATCCCAAACCCAATCGCCCAATAAAACCAATAGGGTTTATAGGCATGGACGGGCCGAGTCGATCCGCTTTACCTGGGCAGGCTTAGATTCTCTAAGGGGTTTACCAGTACTCGTGTGCGGTTGGTTTCAGCTCTGTGTGGAAGCATCATGCGCAGCCCATTTATTTCTTCAAGCCCCAACGGGCGGGGCCGGCTTTCCCGTTCATTGATAACCAGCGACAAAACAGATTCCACTCCGCTCTCAAATACATTACGATAACACATCCGTGCGACATAGTGCATTTTTCACATCTCCGAAAAGGCTACTTTTATGATGAAAATACGTAATATTTTTCTTAAAGTTATTGCAAACATAGGTTGTGGGTTGTCTGATTGAGGCGGTTCTAACTAGTATACCCACAACCTATGTCCTTGAGCAAAAATAAGAAAAAAATGTATACCCCCGTAACCCAAGTTTTCTCTGTATAAAGTGGGGTTTAGGGGGTTGGGTGTTCATTTGACGGACTTGTTCACATGATGAACAGTATGTTTTACTCAAAAGCGCAGTTTACTTTGCATGCAGACCGCTACTGGTTAGAGAGATAAAATTGAAAGAACTACTTTCAGGGTGTCTGTATATCCCTTAAGAGAAAGAAAGAATGAAAGAAAAAAAATACCATAAAGGAAAGAATTCGCTCGTCAGGAATTTTTTTTTCCTCTGTGAGTAGACTCCTTTCTCTGGGAACTACAGGTTTGAACCCTTTTTTGTACCGAATGGAATGTTCTTAATTATATATATATATAGCAGGAGTTCATTCCAAAATTAAGGGGTATAGGGTTGTGTTTTCTTCAAAATTTATTAGCAAAATGGCTTATCTTGTCGCAAAAAGTGTAGGGCCTGATCAGACGCCGCGTTCTGCGGCGTCTAATCTGGGCCTGCACTGTTTACCAACTTCCCGTTTTGGGGTTTCCGGTACAATAAATAGCAAAACAGAATCCCTGCAAATTGTGTCCCTTGAGTCACATGGTGGAATACGTATAAGCTGTATCGGATACCCTTAAATATTGCCGATAATTTCACATGCACGTATCACAGATAAAAAGATTCTTCCATGAAATGCCGACATGCACTGGATACATAAAAAGGATCTGAGATCACATTTCAACAGAATAAAACGACATGAGGCACTTAGCATTATATCTAGTGCCAATGATTGTTAGTTTCAGAGGTAAGTTTATTCCATAATGTATAATGGTTTCATATTGTTTGCGTTTCGTACTTTTCGTATTTTTTTGCTTGGTTTTTGTTTGTATGTATGTTTTGTAACACTCTGATTGTTATAGTGTTCGGTTTATGATTTTTCACGAAATTTTTAATTACATGTGCTCAGATGCCGTCTTTCTTAACTCTAGAACCAGCATTATTTCATAAGAAATTGTTGATAATTTTCTCATTGACAGCCCAAACATCAGAAGCCTCCGCGGGTACTAGCTACTCCTCGCCTGGCACTCAGATTTACGGGGTAGAGCTGGGACTGGTCGACCCAGTGTCAGGATAATGTGACTGGGTGTGGTATCAGGTAATGTGTCTAGGACATGATACTTCAGTAAGGCAGCACTATAAACGTGAGCATTGAGCTCCCTGTCGCAACCAGACACCGTCGTGATATGACTGAAAAAAAATGGTTGAAAACGACGTTAAACCCGAATTCACACACACACACACACACACACACACACACACACACACACACACACACACACACACACACACACACACACACACACACACACACACACACACACACAAGCCTCCGCGGTGCAGTGGTTATGCTACTCGCCTTGTAAACCAGGGGGCGCAGGATCGATCCCGGGCTTCTCCAGACTTTCGGATTAGTCTTTAAACCGAGGTCCCGTCTTTGTATAACCTTAGCCGTTGGTGAGACGTAAAACTCAAGCACTCAAACTCATTCCAATCATCGACTGGATCCAATCATTGGTACGGGTACCAACGATCTATGTTTTTGAGCAGAAATAAGGTAAATATTGAATACCCCGGTACCCCACCCCCCTCATTTATGTATATGAAGTGGGGCTTAAAGGGGTCCCCGTCACATTGACTCGAGGTGAGAACTAACAATCTGTTATGACAAGAAATAAGAATTCCATTACCTGAAAAAGTTCTAGATTAAAGAAAAGCGCCATTTTAGGACAAAGAGTGTTATCGCATTACGATAACACATCCGTGCGACAAAGTACATTTTCCATAACTCCAAAATGGCTTTTTTTGCTGATCAAAATCCGTGATATTTTCCTTATTTATACTGCAAACATAGGTTGTTGGTGCTCGTTAGAACCGCCTCATTGAGGCGGTTCTAACGAGTACCCACAACCTTTGTCTTGGAGCAGAAATAAGACAAATAATGTATACCCCTAGACCCCAGTTTTCTCTATATAAAGTGGGGTTTAGGGGGGGTCTTAATTTCACGGACTTGTTCACGTGATGGTAAATGAAGCCCATTACGCAAACAGGCCTATATAATTGGACCCCTCGAACCCCACTTTTATATAGTAAAACTGGGGTTTACAGTGGTAAACCATAGATTTCTCTTATTTCTGCTCTAAAATAAAGGTTGTGGGTACTCGTTACAACCGCCTCATCGAGGCGGTTCTAACGAGTACCCCCAATCGTCGAGGCAGTTCTAACGCGTACCCACAGTCTACATTTTGAGCAGAAATAAGAAAAATATCACAGTTTTTCACCTTAAAATTTCCATTTTTTTCGGCGATAAACGTTTCAATGTATTTGTATAGGCGTGTTTTCGTAATGTCATCCGATGGACCGACAAATGTTATTGCAATGAAGCTAAAATGAACATTCACTATTCTCTACACTCTGTTCCTTAGATATGTTTGTTGTAACATACACCGATTTGTCAAGTCTCACAATACAGTGTATTTAGAATGGTTTAACCTAAATTCTATATATTTGTTGTTTCAAACATCATGGGATAAACGTACCCGCCCATCTGGGCTTGGAGAAAAAGATTGGGTTGCATGTTGCTTCCACGCAGAGCAGAAATGAGTACTGGTAAACCGCTTAGAAGGACTAAGCCTGTCCAGGCAAAGTGGTGTGTCAGAAAGTCCAGTGCATATAAGCGTTTTGCTTTCATTGGGCAGCAGGGCTGGCGATGTTATTTTATCTCAATGCTCGTAAAAGTCTCATATAAATTGGAAGCAGCGTCTCCAAAATGACCTACGTAGTGTTGACGGGAACGTTAAACCGCAACTCAAACAAACAAACCATGAGAAAATATTTACGTTCTCAGTGTATTAACAGAAAGCCCCAAAAGTAAACTACATGTATTTGGAGGCATTGTTATTCATGCCTCAATATTTACATTTCCAGTGTAAATTCTAAATGTAAACCTGTAGAAAACAATGTGAGTGTTTGAGTGTTACCTCTCATCAACAGCTAAGGTCATATGGAGACGGGACCTCGGTTTAAGGACCCATCCTAAAGTCTGTAGAAGCCTGGGATCAATCCTGCGATCCCTGGTTTACAAGGCGAGTAGCATAACGACTATACCACGGACGCTTCTAGAAACACAATGTAGTTCATACTTCCATGAACGCATAGGGTCAGATGATTTTCAGTGACGTCAAGTAATATCTGTCTAAACCATGGATCTCTACGGACGTTAGTGACGTCAACGCTGTTACGCTGTTTGTAGAAAAACAGCGCGTAAACGTTTTTTTTCAACTTTAAAATTTGCCCTATAAGCATTTTGTTCGCCCGGTGATGAGGGGCAAAGCATGTAAATATAAAAAAAAACTTTTTTTTTTCGCTTTTTATGAAAGTATGAACGGCAGCGGATCGCTAGCGAGCGAATTACATGAACCGCTTCACCGACTCTTTTGTTCTTGATAGGAAAACTGCTTGAATTTGTTCATATTTTTTTATCAATAAAAGCCCTCGAACCTGAAGTTTGCGTGAAGTAATTGATTAAGACTAATGTAAATATATGATAAATAGAGGATCTTACATGAGTGTTCATGTATTATTGGATTTATTAAACGAGTTGAGGAAAAGGGATAAAATGCAAGGCTTTGCCGAGCATTTTATTCCTTTTCCTCAACGAGTTTAATAAATTTAATGATGCATGAGCACGAATGCAAGATTCTATTTATCATATGGCATTTAAAATGCATTTTATTCGCGATTGTTTACAAAAATGTCAATATTCCGCCATTAGTAAACGCGACGTCGTTAAGGACGTCGTTCATGTAACGTTACGGAACGTATCTAGCTAATTTGCATCTTTAATTCACTAGTGGATTATCGAAAATAATGCATGGCGTTATTACACCCTCAGACGCGACGTCATATGATAAAAGTAATTAATTTAACGATCATCGAAGAATGAACATCATGGGCCACTGAACCCAACTTAAACTTTTCTAGAAGACGCGATGTTGTTCATACTTCGATGATCGTTAAATGAGCCCCGCCAAGCGAATTTGTGTCTTCGAGCATTCCGTTATGAAAAATTTTAACTGCGCATGCCCAGCCATTCAGAGGGGCCAGGGATATGGCTTTCTGTCTGAAGGTTCCTCTTGATTCACTGCTTGTATGAGCTAGCAGCGAAGGTTCTGGCGAGACTGCGCGGATACGCAGGCTCGCCTGAACCTTCGCTGCTCGCATAGGCGATAAGTACCAAAATCGCTTGACGGGGCCCAAATAATGCTGTCATTACTAATCGCATGTATCCGTAGACTCGCGCCTTCGCTGATCACAGACATCTAGAGGTATTGTTGTTGTTGTGTAATGGGTGTATGGCCCAATCAACAGCTTAAGTCATGTCGGGTAGGTCAGACCCTCTAAACCGTTTAACCAGTACTCCGTGAGACCCCCCATCCCCGATAGTATCTGACAACAGCCGGTTGGTCAATAGCCGAGTCATCAAACAACCGTCCACCTCAAGCCGATTCAGAATAGGAAATATAGAGAAAATGAAAAAAATGTCCCCATCCCGCCACTGGTGTAAGCACAACATGTCCTTGCCCTCCTGACACAAAAGCGGTAGAAGGCCCCGGCACTGAAAGCTAAACAGCGCCTACACACAGACCCAACATCAACGCCATTTGTCTGACCGTTATCTACCAATATAAGCTTTACTATGCAAAATTGCTTTCAGAGTGTTTGATGTCGGAAAGCAATGTTGCTTTCAACAAGTCGGTAACTATGAGTTCAGATTTTGGCGCTGTTTCTCCAGCGTATAAAGCTGTAGACGGACAGAAGATTGGGGACTGGTATAAAGACGGCTGCGCATGTACTAAAAGAGAGTTAAACCCTTGGATGGTGGTAGACCTGGGAGCACAGTATACGATCTTATCTGTATATATACTTAACAGACTGGATGAAGCTTGTAAGTAACAAAGCCATATACAAGTACATGCACAGGCCAGGACCAAGAGCGATACTGCCAATATACATGTGCACCAATATTTATTAGAAAGAACAAACAAACAAACAAACAAAAAATAAAAATAAAAAAAACCTTTGTTACAGTAATAACTTTCTTGTTTCTGTACTCAAAGTAAATTACAATGTTTATGTCATCATTAGAACGACCATACAGTCCATATGTTTGTTTGTTTGTTTGTTTGATTTGAGGTTTAACTTCCCCGTCAACACTGTAAAGGTCATTTTGGAGACGTTGGTTCCGATTTTGTGGGATTTTACCCGACATTTTGATGAAATGACATCTCAAGCCCTATCCCCAAATGAAACCACTAGGGTTTATAAGTATCGACGGTCCGACACGCACCGCTTTGCCTGGGCAGGCTTAGATCCTCTAAGCGGTTTACCAGTATTATTTATACGCATGTAAGCAAAAATGTCTGTATATGCTGGTGGTTTCATACTTGTTTTAGTCCCTGTGAAGAACTTCCAACAGATATTTAGTTTCTTTTGCAACGGGATGTTGTGTGCGCTCGTTTCAGTAGCCTCGATTAGGCGATTCTAATGAGTACATACAACCCACCTGTATTTTACTTAACATAAAACAAATATAGCTAACTGATTCTGACCTTGCTCCATGAATACCCTCAATAGCTCGAACAACCACCGTCTCGGTTAACTGAATTACCATGGTCCCCAAATGTGTTCGAGCCGTAGGCATTCTCAGTGGCTCGAAGATCATGAGCATTTGTTCTACACTGGCATTTGCTGGTTAAATAGAACATTGTGTGTGTGTGTGTGTGTGTGTGTGTGTGTGTGTGTGTGTGTGTGTGTGTGTGTGTGTGTGTGTGTGTGTGAATTTGGGTTTAACGTCGCTTTCAACAAGTTTTCAGTCATATCACGACGGTGTCTGGTTGCGACAGGGAGCTCAACGCTCACTTTTATAGTGCTGCCTCACGGAAGTATCATGTCCCAGACACATTACATGATACCACACCCAGTCACATTATCCTGACGCTGGGTCGACCAGTCCTAGCTCTACCCCGTAAATCTGAGTGCCAAGCGAGGAGCAGCTAGTACATTTTTTAACGACTTTGGTATGTCGCGGCCCGGGATCGAACCCGTGACCTCCCGTTCCCCGGAGCGGACACTCTGCCAACTGAGCTATCGGGGCCGGTTAAACAGAACAGTATCGAAAGGGAAATTTAGGACTTCTATTTCTGTCACAATTCAGAGACAATCCACTCAACAGATGCTGATGGCTTAGGAAATGGATGCATATGGTGGGGGAAGGCATCTATTTTAAAGAAATGCGTTTGTCTTCTGCGGCCTGAAACCTGTTCTTATTTGGGTCAAATTAATTCATAATGAGCAAATGCTTTCCTTTAAAGTAAACCCCTGTTTCAGAGTGTTCAACTGAAGGGGTTCCGAAATTTACCACTCGTATAAAATGGCAGAAAATATGTCATGCCTATCAATGCCCCTTAACTGTAATGATACGAAGTATCTAATCGCGTTGCACCAGATTTATACCTCTTTGTTTGACCTCTGTGGTCTTGAAAGACGTGTGAATGAAATCGGTTGGGGTGGGGGAGGCGGGGAGTGTGCGCAGCAAGAAAATAAACATTACGATAACACATCCGTGCGACATAATGCAGTTTTTCACATCTTCAAAATGGCTACTTTTCTGATTAAAATCCGTGATAATTTACGAATTTGTACTAACAAAAGAGGTTGTGGGTGCTCATTAAAATCGCCTCATTGCGGTGGTTCTAACGAGTACCCACAACCTATGTCTTGGAGCTGAAATAAAGAAAAAATAATGTAAACCCGCTTAGACCCCCAGTTTTCTCTATATAAATTTGGGTTTAAGGTGGTGTTCATTTCACGGACTTGTTTACGTGATGTTAGTCGGGTTATCTCTTCTAGCACCAATTAAAATAAGATTGCAGACTAAGTTTCTAGATATATTTCTCTTTTTTTTTTGCATTGCAATTATCCGTCAATATCAACCTCTCCTGCCAGGCATTGATGCAGCAAGCTTTAAATTTGTTTGCTCTTAAAATCAAAGCACTGACAGTGCTGATGGGACGATGGTTTGTAATCTTTGGATAGCGTTAGGTAAATTTGCATCTGGTCAGTAGTTTTGCAAAATCAGACTAAAAGAATAGTGTTGTTTAAATAGGGCTAGAATATATTGAGGCCACTGATGAGGCCTTATTTGATGAAACTAGCTCATCTGACACACTGCACTGTTTGCAAACAGCGTAGGCCCCGATGAGACGCCGCAGAAGGCAGCATTTGATCTGGACATGCACTGTTCTGTCATAAAACGCTATTTTAGATTGGTCTCTCCTTAAAATCCTACCGTTCGATTGTGCATGCCCTCAAAAGGACCAGCCAGTGTTATATCATCAAAGAAATGCGATAAGATATTTTATATCACAAAAAGAAGTTCTTCATCGATGTCATTCTTAACCAGTGAGAACTCTGCTATAGTTTCTGTAACTGAGAACTTGTAACCCATTGTGTACAGAATGGAATCTGCTATGTCACATGAACACAAAATCGTTTCAAAATTTATTTGGAAAATAGTAAATTACTTGCAAACAGCGTATGTCCAGATAACACGCCGCAGAAGGCTGTATTTTATCGGGTTCTGCAAGGTTTGCCAATTACCCGTTCCTGTACAAAATGGAAAGTTAGTCACCCTATTCTAATTACTCTGGGGCCATACCAATCAAATATATGTAATAAGCAAAATGTTTGTAGTAAACTCACTGCCTATTCTGGTTGTGATTTGAGTTTATAAGTGTTTTAACCATATTTCAGCTGAAAGATTGTCAAATATTCATGTTGAGATAGGCCTTCATGAAGAAAATATGATCGAAATGGTATACCATGATGATATTATATTTCCTGACATTACTTTTGAGTTTGCCACGCCACCTTGTGGACGTTTTATCAAGATCTGGATGGAGAAAGTGGAATATTTGACAATTTGTGAAATTGAAGTAAATGGAGCTAATAGTAAGTTACTTACGAGTCTCAAGCGATTTAAACTTGCTAAAATCTGCGATTACGCATCACGTGAAATGAACATACCCTAATCCCCACTTTGAAAAGAGAAAACTGATGTTTAAAGGGGTACACATTATTTTTCTTATTTCTGCTCCAAGACATAGGTTGTGGGTTCTCGTTAGGACCGCCTTAACCAGCACACACAAGCTATGTTTGCAGTATAAATAAAAAAGTATTACGGATTTTCATCAGAAAGTCAGCCAGTTTGGAGATGTGAAAAGATGCACTATGCCGCACGGGTGTGTTCTAGAAATAGATTGGTAAGCACGAAATGCGACTAACCCATTATATGCACTCCGCCGAGTTACGTTTAATAAAGAAGGATGATCAGAGATGTTCTGTCAGTTTAGCGTTTTGAAAACTCGTGAACATGTCATTAAATTAATTCACATTACCACAACATACTCATGATCTTAAATGACGTCTTCCATATCTCTGGAACTAGCTAACTTTACACGAACATATTCGATATTTTTTTCTTACATGACTGTACTTTTCTTACTAAACCAAGCACAGTGTGTGGCGCTCGTTAGAACAGCCCAAATGAAAACAGTTCTAACGAGTCCTCACAACCTAAAGTAACAAAAATTAGGCAAATGATGTATACCCCTTTTCTGTATATAAAGAGGGGTGTTCATTACACGAACTGGTTAAACCGATGATGGTTGCGCCGAAGTTTGCCTTAATATGCGTTATAAATCCCAATTATTTCATACACATTTGAAATTCAATACCTCGAATACCTTTAGAAGTATTATCGTAGATATAATAAAACAGATACCATGCACAAGTTTGGTTATAAGATAAAATGCAGTTTCATGCAGTCTAAATGCTTAATACTCCGCATATAATCTTGCATTAAAAGAGTCACGACACTTTTAAGATCATTTTGCAGCCATAACACAGGAGGGTATAAATTATGGTGACTTTTGATATTTAAAACAGTGCTTTCTGACTTCGACGTCTAAGACAGATTCCCCCATACTCATATGCAAAAAAACATTGGGACTGATGCACTGTAGACAAGGCTTTTAAACATAATGCTTCAACGTATGCTTAAAATCATTTAACGGATGCTTTTTCTAATGCACTGTGTTGCAAGGGACACAATTGTGATGCTGAAAATGAAAATGGGCCATCATCTAGCGCACTTCGTGAACTTGGAATCAACAGAAAGTCATATGTCGTTGAGATTGGCTTAAGTAAGTTAGTTTTATATGCCGTGTTAGATAATTTAGTGCCATTGTTAAAGAATGAGAGATAAGTCATAAATAAACTAAGTTGAGAAATTGAACCTAGTGGAGCTCCAGATCTTATTTTGAAGAAATTAGGCTTTACATTTAGGCTCTCTTTTGGCTGTTGATTCAATATTGTAGCATGAGAGGTAAGTTATGATAAAGGAATATATTAATCGAAACAAACTTGATTAAAATATTGAACCTTGTGGAACTCCCGATCTCAATTCGGAGAACTAAGACGATCCCATCCCGCGATCCATTGCTTGTCATCGTGATTCAGTGTTAGAGAGTATCTAATTTTGAGGAAAAGAGAATATCTAATTTATGTAATGTTGGTTGGTGCCTGATGCTCTGTCTCTGGTCGGGCCCATCGGTGATCGGTGTCTAACTGTTGGTCTTCTTTTGCACAAGCATTTATGTGGTGTCTTTCTGTCGAGTCCTCACCGTTGTTTCATCTCTGTGGTTGTTTGATTTCTGTGTTCACGGAGATGTCGCACTGATGAGTTAGGAGGCATTCTTGCGAACGGAACAAACTGTTTATATAGATCGCGACGGAAGTAAGGCCGAGGCCTGTGGCCACGTAAAATCGGTTTAAGCCCCCCCCCCCCCTTCCCCAATCCAAGTGGAATTCGTTTCACTGACCGTGCCAAGGCGGTTCTTCTGTCGCGGTTTATTTTTGCTTTGGAATGTCTTTGAGTGTGTGTGTGTATGTGTCGCTTATATAATTTTGTGTTAGATAGCCAATTGCCATTTTGTTAGAAAGTAATTCGCCTTTTTGCTTTCCTTTATTGGTGTTTCCATTAGGGTCTGGTTCTTTCATGTTTGTGCTTCTTTCCCTTTGGTGTCTCTGGTGGAGCTGGGACTTGATTCTGTCGATTCCTGATCATTACCTGCAGTTCTTCTCTTTATGCGAACTGAACAAATTATTTGTCTAAATTGCGACGGAAGTAAGGGCGAGGATTGTCGCCACGTAAAATCGATTTAAGCACCCCACACCCCAAGTGGAATTGTGGAATTCCTTTCGCTGTCTGCTCCATGGCGGTTATTCTATCGCGCTTATTCTTGTTATGGTTTGCCTTTGAGTGTGTGTATCGCTTATATTATTTTGTTTTTGATAGCCAATTGGCCATTTTGTGGGAAAGTCACTGTCCTTTTGCTTTCCGCTGTTGATGTTTCCATTAGGGTCTAGTTCTTTCATGTTTGTGTTTCTTTCCCTTTGGTGACTCTGATGGGAGCTGTTGATTAATTGTATCGATTCTTGACCATTGCCTTCACTTCTATTTTGTACCATGAGAGGTAAGTCAAGAATAATTATTGAAAATGATATTGGTCCTAATATAGAGCCTTGTGGAACTCCCCGATCTAAATTAGAGAAAGCAGACATACCATACCGACCCCGGCAGGTATCGAACCCGCGCCCTCCTGATCACCAGTCAGACGCACATCCGACTGAGCTACTGAGGCCGGCATCATTTGTATGTAGGCGCAACTTATTGTCTAAGCATGATCAGTAAGTCATTAAAGACTATTTAAATTAAACTTGGTCGTACTATTGAACCTCGTGGAATTTCAGACCTTATTTTGGAGAATACATTCATTTACCACTGTATATTGCATGTATGCGTGATATAGAAAATTCTATAGAAGAATACAAAAGAAAGAACAGTTGTCCCCTGATTTAAGTATAAGATTGAATTTTATTTTACAAATGAAAACTAAAATCGGAATTTATGAGCAGCGTAGCCACGAGTGAAATTGCCATTTTGGGTGTTCATGATTGAAAGAAAGTTTGATCTAACAGTGAAAAAAAAATAGTCTGTTTATTTTTTAGGGGCTTCAAAATGTATAAATAAGAAAAGAAGCTGAAAAATGCGACCAGAACCGGCATCGAACCAGTGACCTCTTGCTTACAAAATGTTTGTATTATAGACTTGCTAAACACCAACCCTTTCTAGTCCCCCATTAGCAATAATGCTATGACTAGGGCATAGACAGAGTTCATCCTTAGGTGCGTCATTAAACTGGACTGAATCTTATCAGAATGTGTGCCCTTTGCAAACGGACAGGAACTCAAAAGCTTAACCATAGAGACGATTCTCAGGAGGGACCTATGCAATAAAGAATTCGAAATGTGCAGCTATCCAAGCATTTGAGAAGACAGCTTTAGAACTCGTCTTCTCAAGGCTGAAGTCTTACATCTCTTAAAACGAATGGGTGTGTCTGTTCTTGTATTTTGTATGAAAATTTCCTTTCAGTCATGAACAGTTAAACGTTACTGTACAAAAACCAATTGTCCTAAATCTCAGAGGACTGTCACAAGTGACTATAATTATTCATTCCAGTAGAGATATTTTAAACCCAGGAAAAGGAAGATTGGAGTCGAGTATGTCTCAAAACCATTGCATGCTTTTTCAGAAATTTAATTTTATTCATTTTCCGCTAGGAAAGTAACACTTTACTTTGGTAGATTCCAAAAAAGGGCTTTTGTTTCGGGACATAATCATTTGTACTGTAGCACGTTTCAATGATCTAGACATTCCCATAACTCAGAAGACACCCGACAACCAACCTACGCGCTTCTGATAAATCAACACACAAAAGACAGGTGGTGAGATGTGAATGTTTTACTATGACCACCTAAATAACTAAATAAACACAAACTTTACATACTGTGTCAGCATTTTTCAATCCTGCAAGAGACAAACCGCCACTGTACAGAATCGTAGGTCACATACAATCCCAAACACTGTACACCTACACTGTGGTCTAGTCCAAGTCGATATGTTTTGTTTGTTTGCTTGTATCGGAGTTTAACGGTCCAGTCAACACTATTTAGGTTATGTTTGAGCCGGTCAGTTTACCTATCCACGCCTTTCCTGGACAGGCTTATACCTAAGCAGTTAACCAGTACAGTGCACATTCTTGCGCCAGAAACTGAAAACTGCCATTCTTGAATCAGCGCGAAAGGTAGGGAATGTCCGCAGAAAAGAGTCCATGATCAATCTCCACGAACCAGTGTTGCCGACCCCGGCAGGTATCGAAGCTACGTCCTCCTGATAACCAGTCAGACGCGCATCTGCCTGAGCTACCGAGGCCTGTTGAAGTCGTTATGATAAACCTTCTAACACTAGGTATAGTTTATCAACGACCTCTGAGAGTTCAACGTTCAAGCGTGCCAAGACTATGCCATGTTTTAGGGGAAGCAAGTTTCGGATTTCTTTTTTCACAGGATTTTAAAATTATAAATAAGTTTTTGAAAATGTCATTGTGTACAAGCCGTTACCAAGTGGTTAGTATGATGCAACTACGAATCTCAGTAAAACTATATCTCCCAATGTAAAATCCCAACTGAAGGCGACTTACCTAAAACACGGATTAGTTTAAAATTAAAAGTGCAGTCACGTCTCACTGTGGTTTGAAAGACTATATATAATTATAATAAATTATAGTTACGTGTATTATTTTTATAATTGCTATCGGGAAATCAGAGATACAGAGGACTCAATGAAACTTCAGAAGGATATTGATTCATTAGGATGTTGGACACGAACACGGGGCATGATATTGCAGTCCGTTAATTGCAATACATGTAGTATGCAGATTTCTAGAAGAGAATAAATAAAATGGAGGCTTCATACACCTTAGAGGGAAGGTCCTCGAATATGTGAATTCCATTAAATACCTTGGTGTGACAATCTCACACGATTTGAGATGGAATACACACATAAGCAACATGGGAACAAAGGTGAATAGAACACTTGGTTTCCTGAGGCGAAATCTTCAACAGTGTCCTCGGGATGTGAAAGAGACAGCATATAAGGGACTTGTTCGCCTAATCTTGGAATATGGTAGTTGCATCTGGGCCCAAGGGAGTGGTCCTTAATGAAGAAATTGGAAAAGTTTAGAATAGAGCTGCTAGATTTGTAACAAGCAGTTACTGCTTTGAAACTTGGAGCTTGCCTGGAATTCTTGGAAAGTTAAGATGGAAGTCTCTCATGAAAAGGAGCAGAGACAGTAGGTTCATACTCTTATACAAAGGTGTATAGGGTGCTGCCAGCATCCCAACAGATGACCTTTGTTTCCCAAGCTAGGCACTGTAGAAAGCACCATTAAATGGCGTCTCAGACCCTTAAATGCAAGAACTGACATTTATAAAGACTCGTTCTCCCCTGAACCATTAGAGATTGGAATGGTCTTCTCGATTCGATTATTTCGACTGCTGAATGTGCTGAGGATTGTGAAGCTAAGTTTACCTCTTTGGTTAAAGCTGTGGACAAACTTCCCATATCACAGGCCCTGGTGTTTGAATGTCATTTGAGGCATCACCAGTAACAATTCTGTTTCTGATTATAATTAGCTCGTATGCATGAAGAAAAACTTTCGAGATATTGTTGTCACTCTGCATTGCCGTTGTCGTTGTCGTCGTAGTCGTTGGCGTTCCGATAAAACTTAGCTTTGGCTATAACTTAGAAAGTATTTGACCTAGGCTCATGAAACTGCCCACGCCCGCACACGCTGACATTCTGAAGAGCTACATTCTGCCCAAGGGCTATAACTGTAATTTTGATTTTGGCAGAATTATCTCCCCGTTTCTATTTTTTTCTGAAACACATTTTCTCTCATTTCAACACTATTTACAACAGAGTCTTCAAAGTTTACATGGATGTTTATTGGAACAAGTCCTTTCCATTTAAAGCAAACTGTGACTGTGACCTTGAACGTTAAACGTTGACCTATTTTTCGATATTTAACTAAAACTTTTAACCTTGATATTATTTGCAAAAGTATTTGGCCTAGATTTATGAAACTGTACACACATTCTCACCATCACAATAGTTACATTCTTTTTAAGTTCCATAACTCTATCATGCAGTATACTAAATTATCTCCCCTTTTCTCTCCGTTTTTTTTAAACGTTTTTCTCTTTCATTTTGATACCACTAAGAATACAGTGTTCAAGCTTCATGTGGGTGTTTCTTAGGACAAGACCTTTCCATTTATATCTAGTGGTATGACCTGTGACATTGACCTTTCAACTTTGACTTCTTTTCGAAAATGTGACAAAACACTTTAACCTTGGCCATATTTCCAAAAATAGTTCACCTAGCCCCATGAAACCTGATATAGATCTGTCTGATCTCAAGAGCTACATGCTGTCCAAGTTCCATAACTATATAATGCAATTTGACTGATTAATTACCCTTTATGACCAGCATGACACGTTTCAAGTAATGTTTGGTCTCTCATTTTATACCATAATTAATAGAGCTTTCCAAATTCACATGTGTGTTCATGGGAGCACGATCTTTCAAACCTATCAAACGATATCAAACCTGTTGACCTTTGACCTTGACCTTTTAAGTTTGTCCTATTTGTTCGAAAATTTAACAAAATCTTTGGCCATATTTCCAAAAGTATTTGACCCAGCCTCATGAAACTTGACACACATCTGTATCATCACAAGAGATACTTTCCGACCAAGTCCCATAACTCTTTCATGTAATTTGGCTGATTTACCTCCATTTGTGACATGCGAAAAAAACAGACGAGCATGACGCCTGCTTGCGGTGCTCTTGTTATTATTATTAGCTACTGGAGGGAGCTGGACAGATTGGAGTGACTGGAGTTGGTGTTCTAAATCCTGTGGAAACGGAGCTGCATCAAGGTCAAGGTCATGTACTGGATATAACTGTTGTGGAGAGACAAACCAAACTGTTGTATGTAACATGCATGAATGTCCAGGTAAGAATTTGAGATATATGTTATTGTTTTGGACATATCTTTCGTCTGAATTCAAACAGGTGTAAAGTACGAGGGCCAGTCAGAAAGTTCTAACATTTTTTGTCTCATATCTTACTTTCACACGCATAAACCTCTGCACGTTGCGAATCAATGTATGTCAAAAACACACGCATGTGCCTATGACGTCACCTTGACGTCACGTCATTTGCGCGTTCGTTGAAAACGTTCAGTCAGTTTCCAAGTAGATTTTGGAGAAAACACAGCCTGACACCCCTAAATTTTGAAATGGGCTCCTGCTATATATAAGGAGGAGATTCCATTTGGTCTTAAATTGGTTAAGTGGGAAATCTAGCAAAGATATTCATGAAAATTTATGTTTAGCTTTTGGAAATTATGAACTGTGTTTTAAGACGATCTACAGGTAGCAAGTTTCTCGGAAGGGAAAACTGACATTTCGCATGAACCTCGCAGCGGTAGGCCTCGTGAGGCTACAGATCCCTATCATATCGATAAAGTGAAGGAGGTCGTTGATGAAGACAGAGGGTTGAAGTAGCGGAAAGTGTCGGGATAACTCTAAAAAAGGCTCTTGAAGATAAAACACGGCATTTAAAAATGAGACATGTTGCTGCAAGGTGGGTTCCGCACTTTCTGGCGTGTGATCACATGCAAGAAATAAATCGCATTGTTGCTATAGACGAAACATGGTTGCGTAGTTATGAGCCGGTAATTGTTTGTTTGCCGGAAATATTAAGGCTCAGTCTACTATATGACATTCTCCAGAATCGCAGAGGCCTGCAAAGTTTCTTAGAAAAGAAGGAAATTCATTACGAAAACACGCCTATACAAATTGTGATGCATAAGAATTTATTTTTCTGATTCCCACTTTCGCCCCACTGAGTGACCTAATAGTGCTATAAATATCTTTTTCAAGATTATTCTAGAAATGAGTCATATATTTGTAAACATCTTGTTTACAAGGAAAAGTACTTTGGAACCTTCCAGAAAGTTCAGGTTTGCATTATTTTTAGAAAATTACATCATCTTATTCCACAGCCCTGTGAAACATTCTAGAGAAATCTTGGGGTCTATAAAAGAGCTTGATTTTTCTCATTGAGTCAGACTTTGGAGTTTGAAGTTTGGGCTTAAAAGAAAAGTTATTTCTAAATTCTGTGTTGGATTGTTAAATGATATTACTTTTCATTTTGGACTGTGAATTCTGTGGGATCAAGGAAAATAGATTCATTCAGTATAATTCATAACAGAGCTAAGTACATTTAATTTTCTTAGTTCTACAGGTTAAAGTTAACTTGTAAATAAATTTTGTTAATTTTTTCCAAAAGGCTTGTTTGCTTTTTCTTTCTGCTACGCCTGGCTCGTAATAGAAATCGGGGGCTCGTCCGGGATAAAACATCTTGAGCATTTTAGGACTGACATTTTATTTGTAGGCAAGTAATTGTCATTTCGTTTCGAATATAGACTTGGCAGATGCTTCACAGGCTTGGTATTTCCCCATAGGCATATAGGGGATTGTCATTTCATGTGAATTGTCATTTCAGGTGAAATAGTACTTGCCATTTCATGTGAAATTTTTGTTGGGCTTGTCATTTAAAAAAAAACTTTGTCAAATTAGCTTCAACCTGTATTTCCATAAATACTTTATAAAACAAACAAAAAGCAAACATGTCGTTTGATTTGAGAAGCTTTTTGGCTCAGCCTACTCAGGAGTTGCTTATTCTGGCCAAAAGGACATATTTGCTAGAAATTGTTTCCCGTTATGGGGTCACTGCTGTCAAAACAAGCATGAAAAAACATGAAATTAAGAATATTTTGGTACAGTTTTTGTTGATGAAGAACTTTTCGATCCATCTGCTTTGTCTCTCATTATGGTTTCACATACTGAATTACAAATGAGACAAATTGAAAAAGGAAGGCAAATTGAATTAGAAAAAGTAAGAAAAGAGATGGAAGAACGCATTCAGAAAGAAAAAATGAAAAGGAAGAAAAAGAAAGAGAAATGCAGAGACAAATGCAGATGCAAAGATTAGAAATTAAAGAAAGAGAGAGGGAAAAACAAAGAGAAATGGAAGAACGAATTCGAAAAGAAAAATTAGAACAGGAAGAAAAAACAAAGAGAAATGGAGGAACGGAATGAGTTAGAAAAGGAAAAAAATGAGATATACTATTGAAGAAAAAGAAAGGGAAAGGCAATTTCAATTAAGGCTGAAGGAATTGGAACTCAAGGGTCAGGATAGGGTGAAACCTACCCCTGTTTTTGACTCTGGTAGTTACTTTGATGCCACAAAGCACATCAGATTAGTTCTGCCATTTTAAGCAAAAGAGGTAGATAAGTATTTTTTTGCATTTTGAAAAAGTTGCTGAAAATTTAAAATGGCCAAAAGAGCATTGGACCTTACTTTTGCAAAGCGTTGTTGTCGGAAAGGCTCGAGACATTTACACTAAGCTGACTGTCGAGCAAAGCTCAGACCATGATCTGGTTAAGGAGCTTATTCTTAAAGCATATGAGCTGGTCCCTGAGGCTTACAGGCAGAAATTTAAGAATTGTAAATAAGAACGTTCCCAGACCCGTGTAGAATTTGCTCGAACCAAAGAATAGTTATTTGACAGGTGATGTTCTTCTAAAAAGTAGGCTCTGATCATGACAAACTTAGACAGCTTGTCCTTGTTGAAGAGTTCAAACGGTGCATAAATTCAGACATTAAGTCTTTTCTCGATGAGAGACAGGTTGAAACTTTGGAGGAAGCTTCTCGTTTGGCTGATGATTATGCTTTGTTTCATAAAGTCTCATTAGTGAACATGCCTTATCATCGAAAACCTTATAATCCACAGACAGGTCCTCGATTCTATGCCAGTAATCCCTCTGGTAGTTATAGCCATACATCTAGTACTATGCCCAAACTTTCTGGTGAAAATAAAAGCCAGAATCCTGCCAAACCTTCTGGTGAAAATAGAAGCCAGAATTTTTCCAAACCTTATGGTGGAAACAAAGACCAGAATCCCTTATCTCAGTCTCAAGTAGTTTGTAACTATTGCAAAAATACAGGTCATTTGATATCTTAAAATTAAAGCGGAACCTTAAAATACAAGAGGAACTTAAGCCTACAGGCTTAACTTCTATAAGGCCAAAAACCACAGTCTTGTGTAAGGGAGGAAACTCTTTCTAATACCAAATTATCTGAGACTAATTCAGTTATGGAAATTTACGAACCATTCTTATCAGATGGTTGTGTGTCACTAAACGGTGACAGTTATGCCCTTCTACCCATATCAAAATCTTACGAGATACCGGAGCTTCTCAATCTCTTATTCTTGCAGATACTCTGCCTTTTTCTGAGAAGACTTCTTTGGGCCAAAGTGTCCTTATTCAGGGTGTGGAATGTGGATTTATTAATGTTCCGCTTCATAACGTTAATTGTCATCAGACTTGGTATCCGGTTCAGTGGCTGATGGTATTAGACCTTCCTAACCTTTTAAAGGTGTTCATTTGTTGCTAGGCAATGACGTAGCTGGAGATAAGGTTGTGGTGAACCCACTTTTGACTACTAATCCTTGCACAGACCAACCACCTGATCACATTGAGCAGGAAATTCCTGATCTTTATCCCTCTTGTGCCGTCACAAGGACTATGGCACGTAATGCCAAGCAAACTGATGGGGAACAGGATTTTGATTTAACAGACACTTTTTTGGGTCAATCTTTTAATGACGATATAACAAAATCTCTGCCTTCAAACCTGCCTGATAAGCAGTCAGATTTTGATGAGAATAACTCATCTTTCGATCTAGGCCATGACAAAATGTCCGGGTCTCAACTAGCTACATGTATACAACAGCACAAGGATACTGAAATTGCACTTTTGTTTGAAAGGGCTTTAGATGAGTAGGAAGTATCTCAGGTCCCAGTCTATTATTATGTCAAAAAATGACATTCTAATGAGAAAATGGCGTCCACCAGACATCTCAGCAGAAGACGAGTGGACTGTCAACCACCAGATAGTGGTTCCAAGGGTTAACCGTCCCGAAATATTAAACTTGGCACATGAACCTCCCTTGTCAGAACATTTAGGTGTAAATAAACCTATCACAAGATTCTTAAACACTTTTACTGGCCTGGGTTAAAATCATATGTTTCTCAGCATTGTAGGTCCTGTATACATGTCAAATGGTAGGAAAACCCAATCAGACTAAACCTAAGGCTCATTTGCAGCCTATACCTGCTTTTGATGAACCTTTCAGTCGAATTATTATAGACTGTGTAGGTTCCTTGCCCAGAACTAAATCTGGCTGTGAATATCTTTTGACTATTATGTGTGCTTCCACACGTTTTCCTGAAGCCATTCCACTAAGAAATATCAAAACTAAGACAATCATCAAGGCCTCAGTGAAGTTTTTCACCTTTATTGATCTTCCCAAATCTATTCAGTCAGACCAGGGTTCAAATTTCATGTCTGGAATTTTTCAACAAGTAATGCATGGACTAGGCATTGTACAGTATAAGTCATCGGCCTATAATCCTGAAAGTCAAGGCGCCCTTGAAAGATTCCATCAAACATTAAAAACATGATAAGGTCATATTGTTTTGACACAGAGAAGGATTGGGATGAAGGCATCCATCTGCTTTTATTTGCTGTTAGAGAATCTGTGCAAAAATCTCTTGGCTTCAGTCCATTTGAATTAGTATTTGGCCATATTGTTCGTTGTCCTTTGAAACTTCTAAAAGAGAAATTTCTCTCTAATGATGACACTTCCCTGAATTTATTTCAGTATGTGTCAGACTTCAAAGTTAGACTTCAAAGTTAGACTTTCAAAAGCTTGTCAGGCTGCTCGGACCAATCTTCAGCCAGCCCAAAGGAAAATGAAACAGCTTTATGACATAGGGACAAAAGAAAGGAATTTTAAACCAGGTGATAAGGTACTAGCTCTTTTGCCTATTCCAGGAAAATCGTTGCAGGCCAGGTATTATGGTCCATACACTGTAGACAAAAAGATCAGTGACATAAATTTCATAATAATCACTCCTGGGAGGCGCAAGCTAAAGCAGCTATGTTATATTAACATGCTTCAGGAATACATAGATAGGCACAATACATCTTTAACATCAGTCAATCTACTTAGCTCTGTTCCACTTAATTCATGTGACGATGACTGTGGGGATATTAATTCAGTGGAATCGGATCCCAAATCATCAAACCATAGGAATTCGGACATTCTACGGGATCTTGACCAGAAACTGTCACATCTAGAGCCAAATCAGCGGAATGAACTGAAACAGCTAAATTTTGAATATGAACCCTTATTTCCTGACATTCCAACACGGACAGACAACATATTTCACGATGTGGACATAAATCGTTCTAAACCTGTAAAACAACACCCATACAGGATGAATCCTGTGAAACAAAAATATCTTAAAGAAGAAGTTCAGTATCTATTAGACATTGACTTTATTGAACCAAGCTAAAGTGAGTGGAGTTCTCCTTGTATTCTTGTACCAAGACCTGATGGGACATATCGTATGTGTACAGATTTTAGGAAAGTAAATTCCTTAATTAAAACTGACAGCTTTCCTATTCCAAGAACGGATGACTGCATTGATAACATCGGGAATGCCAAATACATAACGAAATTCGACCTTCTGAAAGGATTTTGGCAAATTCCACTTACAGATAGAGCAAAGGACGTTTTGGCATTCACAACACCTGACGGATTATTTAACTATAAAGTCATGCCATTTGGAACGAAAAACTCTCTGGCAATATTTCAGCGCTTAATAAACATGGTAATTGCGGGGCTGGAAGGCTGCAGTGCTTATATCGATGACGCTATCATATACAATGACCAGTGGAATCAACATCTTGGGACTATTCGAGCATTCTTTGATAGACTGAGTAATGCCAAATTGACAATCAATCTTGCTAAAAGTGAATTCTGCCATGTAAGTTTGACATTTCTAGGTCATGTTGTAGGTCAAGGTCATGTGAAACCCATTGATGATGCTAAAGTTGAGGCTATCTCAAATTATCCCGTACCCACGTGCAAAAGACAGTTGATGCGATTTCTTGGTATGGTTGGTTATTACAGAAAGGTCTGTAATAATTTCTCTGTCATTGCTGAGCCTTTGACAAATTTGCTCAGCAAAAAAACAAAATTCCATTGGAATGCAATATGCCAAAATGCTTTTGATAAGCTTAAAGCCATACTCAAGAGTGAACCAGTTCTCTTAGCACCAAACTTTGAAAAGGAGTTTAAGCTAGCTGTAGATGCTAGTGACGTAGGAGCAAGTAGTGTTTTGTTGCAGGAAGATGAAAATGGTGTGGATCATCCAGTTTGCTACTTTTCCAAAAAGTTTAATAAGCATCAGTGAAATTACTCTACCATAGAGAAAGAGTGCTTGTCTCTGATTCTTGCTCTGCAACATTTCGAAGTTTATCTTACTCCTACTACTACACCGATTGTTGTTTTCAGTGATCACAATCCACTGACTTTCATTCATAAAATGAAAAACAAAAATCAGCGGTTGCTTAGGTGGAGTATAATTTAGACATAAGACATATCAGAGGGAGATATAACATTATTCCTGATGCCCTTTCAAGAGCTTGAGCAGTGTCAGGAGTTGTGTTTTTCTTTCATATTGGCGGATTGTAGATACAAGTAATTTTATATGCTATGCTCAATATTTTATTATTCTTTAATCAAAAGAAAGCTTTATTACATAAACCTTTCTAAACCTTTCTTTTCCTCGAAGAGGTGGGGGTGTTATGCATAAGAATTTATTTTTCTGATTCCCACTTTCGCCCCACTGGGTGACCTAATAGTGCTATAAATATCTTTTTTAAAGATTATTATAGAAATGGGTCATATATTTGTAAACATCTTGTTTACAAGGAAAAGTACTTTGGAACCTTCCAGAAAGTTCTGGTTTGCATTATTTTTAGAAAATTACATCATCTTATTCCACAGCCCTGTGGAACATTCTAGAGAAACTTTGGGGTCTATAAAAGAGCTTGATTTTTCTCATTGAGTCAGACTTTGGAGTTTGAAGTTTGGGCTTAAAAGAAAAGTTATTTCTAAATTCTGTGTTGGATTGTTAAAGGATATTACTTTTCATTTTGGACTGTGAATTATGTGGGATCAAAGAAAATAGATTCATTCAGGATATTTCTTAACAGAGCTAAGTACTTTTAATTTTCTTACTTCTACAGGTTAAAGTTAACTTGTAAATAAATTTTGTTAAATTTTTCCAAAAGGCTTGTAATACATTGTAAATTTAACCGCTGAAGAGTCGAAAATTTTCAGATCAAAAGTTGTGACGTTGTTCTTATTTCTGCTTAAAATATGGATTTTGGGTACACGTTAGAACCGCCTCATCGAGGCGGTTCTAACGAGTACTCACAATCTATATTTTAGAGCTGGAATAAGAAACGTTATGTATACCCCTGTAAACCCCAGTTTTACTCTATAAAAGTAGGGTTCAAGGGGGTCAGAATTATATAGGCGTGTTTTCATGATGTTAATGCAACCAGGAAGTTTCGCATATGACAGTTGCGGTTTGCTCACTTCAGATTATGTTACGTTGAATAAACTGTTAAGAGAGAGTAGTATTTAAACTTCTGAGACAAAATGTTGAAACCGGACCAGTGCTGCTGCACAATAACGCTACGCAGCATAATTCACGGTAAATGACGTCAGTAATCGATGATTATCTCGTAAATGGGAAACATTGAAACATCTGGATTTGAGTCCTTGTGATTTTAATCTATTCTCAGAATTAAACAAAATAAACGTGAAGAGGAATAAGGTTTGAAGATCTAGATTATCTCAAAATTGCCGTGGCCAGGGAAGATCTACGAATCTTCTCTGGTTGCCCAGCAACCAGAATCGGAGACTTCCGGAACTGATTGAACGCAGTCATCGAACACGTGGGAGGAGAGTGTGTGGGGAGGGTGGGGGTGGGGCGGGATTACTTCAAAGGAATCTATTTACAGCAAATCCCTTTAATTTATTGTTGTGCCAAGACCACTGACTACTGTCAGAACTTTCTGATTAACCCCCGTATCACACCATGGGTCGTTTTTCTCTGAATTAAGGCTGGCAAAAATGCCCATATTGTTTACAGTAATGATCCTAAGTATTGGGAGAGATAGCATAAGCAAACATTACAAATCCAGATCAGATTGCTGAAGAAGCAGTCTGATCAGTGTCTACATTGTTTGATTTTCTGTCTGCACTTTTTTGATTGTTTGTTGGATTATGAAATAAATTTAATAAAATTTTAGGCGAACATAACGATTACACACCCGTGCGACAAAGTGCATTTTTCCACATCTCTAAAATGGCTACTTTTCTGATGCAAATCTGTAGTATTTTTTTTTCTTATTTATATTGCAAACATATGTTGTGGGTGCTCGTTAGACCCGCCTCATTGAGGCGGTTCTAACGTGTACCCACAACCAATGTCTTGGATTAGAATTAATAAAAAAATAATGTATACCCGCGTAAATTCCAGTTTTATCTATATAAAGTGGGGCTTAGTTGGGTGTTCATTTCTCGCACTTGTTGACGTAATGTACAGCAAGCTCTCAACTTGTTCGAATTTTTAGAAGTAGAATACCAGAATGTTCCTACCGGCCCCATAGCTCAGTGTCCGCTCTGGGGAACGGGAGGTTACGGGTTCGATCCCGGGCCGCGACATACCAAAGTCGTTAAAATGGTACTAGCTGCTCCTCGCTTGGCACTCAGATTTACGAGGTAGAGCTAGGACTGGTCGACCCAGTGTCAGGATAATGTTACTGGGTGTGGTATCATGCAATGTGTCTGGGACATGATACTTCAGTGAGGCAGCACTATAAAAGTCAGCATTGAGCTCCCTGTCGCTACCAAACACCGTCGTGATATGACTGAAAAATTGCTGAAAGCGACGTTCACACACACACACACACACACACACACACACACACACACACACACACACACACACACACACACACACACCAGAATGTTCCACAAATCGTTGGTGTGATATTCGCGTCAGTTTTTAATATCTTTTTTATCGCAGTCCATGTGGAATCTATCTATCTATATATCTATCTATCTATCTATCTATCTATCTATCTATCTATCTATCTATCTATCTATCTATCTATCTTCATATATTGAGGCGGTCATACTTGGCCATTACCTCAGTCAGGTGGTGCGCTTAATTTAGAATTTAGAAAAAAAAAAAAAAAAAACACTGGATGAGTTCTTAAAACTATTTACAATCTGCTTTCAGAGGTGTACTAAAACGCACACCTCTGGATCCCAATCTACACCATGCGGGCTTTGAACTCCTCTGCAGTTTTGGCATTTACCACAGAGGAGGGAAGACTGTTCCACTGAGGAATAGTTCTAGGGAAGAAAGAATTCTACAGTTCATCACTATAGGCCTGGTACCTACGATATTGACTGTTGTTTAGTTTTGATGCCCTTGTTTGAGTTGAAGTATTCACAGGGGGTCAAGTATTTATCCTTATTAAGATACACTGTGTCAGAGTGTATCTTATAAAAGAAGGTTAAAGAGGACTGCTCGCGACGGGACTCCAACGATGGCCACTCCAGCTCATCGAGCATTTCACCAACACTACTTCTGTTCCGCCATCGCCTGAAGGTCCATCGGACAGCCGTCCGCTGAACCTTCTCAACCTGTTGAACCTGAGTTTAAACATGGGGATGCCAAACAGGAGATGCATACTCTAGTTGAGGTCTAACCAAGGTTTTGTATGCAACATCCTTTGTCTGCCTAGGTGCAAAAGCCAAATTGCGTCTAAGAAACCCTAATGTCCTAGCTGCCTTAGAGGTAATCTCAGAAATATGTTGACCCAAATCAAGATTATCAGTAATGGTGATACCAAGATATTTTGCGGATTGGACATTTTCCAAAGTATGCTGATGTAATGAGTATTTGAATTTAATCTGCTTGTCTGGAGGGTGCCGTGACACCCTCATTGAAGGACATTTGGCCACATTGAACTTCATTTGTCAATCAGCCTCCCAACGTGCTAGGCTATCCAGGTCATCTTGTAAGATAAGACAGTCAGAAGAAGTATATATATTCCTATACAAAACACAATCATCAGAAAATAAGCAAACAGATGACCTGATATCATCAGGAAGATCGTTAATAAATATCAAGAAAAGGACCGGTCCAAGTACCGAACCTTGTGGGACACCGGACAAAACAGGGACTGGATCCGACGCTTGGCCTTCAAGTACAACTTGTTGTGTGCGTCCAGAGAGCTATGAGCTAACCCACTTAAGTGTGGATCCTCTAATCCCATAATGATACAGTTTGTACAATAGCCTCCTGTGAGGTACCTTGTCGAAGGCCTTGGCAAAATCCATGATAATCAGGTCAGTCTGTTTGTTGCCACGATTAATGGCCCCATCCAGATTGCTCACTATGTCATGGTAGAACTGAACTGATTTAGTTTCACAAGACCTTCGGCTTCGGAAACCATGTTGACAGTCAGCAAGAATGCTTTCAGAGGCTAGGTGCTTGTTAATGTTGCTAACTAATATATGCTCCAGAGTTTTGCAACAGATGCATGTGAGCGACACCGGTCTGTAATTCACAGCATCATATTATTCTCCTTTCTTAAAGACCGGGGTTACGTTTGCTTGTCGCCAGTCATCTGGTACAGTGGCCCGAGCAAGTGATTCGTTGAAAATAAAGGCCAGCAGGGGAGATATTTCAGCACTAAAGCACCCTGGCATGCAGACCGTCAGGCCCAGATGCCTTATGTATGTTGAGCTTGTCCAACAGTTTTGCGACCCCTTTGGGGTCAACTGTTATGTCCCCCATAGAGGGAAACGGACTTCTACCTTTTGATGGTAGCCCGCCGTCAGCTTCACGTGTAAACGCCGATTGAAACTGGTTATTACATATATTTGCCTTGTCGCGCGATTCAGTTTTCAAAATTGCATTTTCCCTAAATGAAGTGATCCCAAATGATTCTTTTTTCAGGGACTTTACAAATGACAAAAATTTCTTAACTTTTCCATTCTTCTTGGGGCACTCGGGATGCATATTTTCATCATCAAAGGTAAAGATGCTAGAAACATGCTTCCAATATGCATCTCTAAATACCTTTTGTACATGTGCTCTGAACCTTTTGTAATGGTTCTTCCCGACGGGATTGCTAGACTTTCGAGCACGAAAGTACATTCTGTCACGCCTTCTGATTAGGTGTTTGATCGTGTTATCGATCCATGGTACACTATGCTTTGTTTTGGACATTTTTATTGGTATGTACCTTTCCATGGCCGTCGTAAGTTCGGTTTTAAAACTGACCCACAAGTCATTTACTGACATGCGAGAGAGGTCAGAGGAAAGGAAGGAATCCTTAAATCGCGCCATATGGTCTCGCAGACCATCCATATCCGCACGCTTATATAAATATATTTTACGCGGGACCTGTCGGATTCGCTTTGCTTTTATGTCATACTCAATATAAACTCTATCATGATCGGCCTTGCCGATCGGGAGCATCCCTTTGACACGACTGACGGGGGATGGAGAATTTGTAAATAGCAAATCTAGGGTTTTTTCTTGCCGGGTGGGTATATTTACAACTTGAGAGAGGCAATGTTCTTTTACTTTATCCAAAAGTTGTTGTTGTGTTTGCCTTTTCGACACCCCATGGGCCATCGTTATATTTGTTTTCGCCGGGACCATGCCTCACCCCTACACTCCATAAAAGGAATATATATTTCAGAGACCATTCAGATCCCCATCCCCTCAACTTAAAAAAGGCATACTATCTGAGAAACTGTTCAGTTCCCCATCCCTAAGCCATATATATATTCATTAAAAATATGTTAAAGTATGTTTGGGGATATTGTAACGCCTCCATCCATCCATCTGTCCGTCCGTCCATTATTTTTTTGGCATTTCCGGCGAATGAAGGTAAAATAAAAAAAGCAGGGAACTCATACTGAGCACTCATGATCTCCAAGACATCTGTAAATTATCTTTTTATTTTCAATGAATGCCAAATATATCTATACCGGAGGTAGGGATGGCTGAGAGACTGTGAGGGATAGAAGCACAGCACGTAAGAGTTCATTGAAAGATGTTTAGAAATGGCAGAAAGTACTTAGAAATCGTTCAGTGTTCTTTGGTTGCTCTCTGAGAGTTGATTGAGAGGTCTTTTCCCACAGTCGTTAACCGCATACTCTATCAAAAGAAAAGCGCAGAACGATGTCCAATATATTTATATCCCCATTACACTGAACGGGGATTCCCCTTCGCTTCCATGTTTGGTAAACAATTGTTTTCGAGGTTTTGAATATAACAGAGACAGCTGAATGACACTGCTTTAAAACACAGTTGTTATGGGTTTTCTTTAATGGTCACTGACACTTCAATAACTCGAACATGGACGATTCAATACCTTGGCTAATTCGAAATAGTTCTTGCGTCCAAAAGCGACATATATCCATATGATGCGATTGCATTGTGTATACCTTACAGTCGCCTCGAGTAGACGATTCTCATGAGTACACACAACTTGTTTTATTTATATAAGATCGAAAAGATGTCCTTTATGAGTCGTTATCTGACGCAATGATTAACCCGCAATATTTCGAAATACCCTATCTCGAACAAAATTTCATGGGCCGAAAGTATTCGAGCTATTGGAGATGGATGAAACGTGTGTTAAAATGTAGATGTGGTACATGTACGCTCACAGGGGCCAGTTTCAAGCTTTTTGAGAGGAAAGATATACTATCCTATAACAATATAGACAAGGGCACCATCGGGAAAATATGACCAATCGTGAATGGAGTTGTGTAGCTCTGGCAGTTTGTAACACACAAGTCAAAATTCTTGTCACACATGTAGATAACACATTTATGTATACAATAGTACCTGCTATGTCTAATCTAGTCTTCACGGTATGGAGCAACGTCACACATAATCTCCAGAATTGCTCAAAATGATAGCGTGTAGCAAAGCCTGTTTGCTCTCTTCCCAAGAGATTCCAAGGTTTTCCAGGGCACAACACAAAGAACATTTATATCCATGTCCAGTATTTTTACCAATACCAATCACCTGTGTCCATAATTTCAATACAAAACTTGTAAATACTACTCCAAAACTTGAAAACAATAACAATTATGACATCTCCTGGCTCTGGCAGCCATTATTTTATTTACAGAACAGGAGTAAATAAATCATGATTAAATAGCATTAGGTTATTTTTTTCATTGGCCAAGATTGTTGAGATTTTTAACCAATGCAATCGCTCCTTTCTAATAGCTCCAAAAAAATGGCTGCCAGAGCCAGGAGATGTCGAAATTGTTATAGTTTTCAAGATTTGGAGTAGTATTTACAAGTTTTTCCACAAACTTTGAACAAATCGGATTACTTGATGTAATTTCTTCCTACAAATTCATAATCTGAATGTTAAACAGTGTAGATCCTGATCAGATGGCTTCTTCAGAAGCCATCTGATCTGGATCTATACTGTTTGCAAAGATAGGGGTTGTCGTGAACATCAATATAAGGGTTCATTTACAATACAACAATGGCTTTATTAAACGGGGTGTACAGTTAGAGTGTTCCTATATCATTTTAGATACATCTAGTGAAAGTGCATGCGACTATGAACCACGTGACTGCCAGGATATCTCATCCACGTGGTCTGGAGTATATCACGTGACACCTCTTGGCAGAAAGCATGGGTTTGATGTCTTTTGTGACATGAAAACGGATGGTGGTGGCTGGTTGGTAAGCAGTAATGGCTATATGCCCTCAGTTAGCTACAATAATGGGATAAAACTCATTCTTTGCCCTGTAATATCATTGCCCGGGGCATTTGGTATTTTGCTTATGCTGCAAACGAAAATGGCGTTATCCTTGGTTTCTGAATAGGAAACCTGTACACATTATGAAAACACCCCTATTCAAATATGCTGAAATTTTTAGCACCAAAATATGAACATTTTCAGATTAAAGTATCTGATATGTTTCATATTTATGCACTAAACATGGGTACTCGTAAGAACTGTTTCAGCTTTGCATTTTTAACGAATATCCATAATTTATGTTTTCGAGCAAAAACAAGAAAAATATAATGCATACCCCCGGAAAAACCCAGTTTTATAACATACAAGTGGTACAAAGTGGTTAAAAGGTTAAAATTATATAGGCTTGTTTACATGATTATGTCAAGTTTTGTAAAAAGGAAATTTTAGTCAAAACCATTAAAAGGACTGCATTGTTGATCCTTAAAAGTGTCTCGGATTACACTGTTTGCACTGGTCTGCACTGGCCTACTGCGTTGAACGGTTAGTTCGGTATTACCGAGATCGAACCAACGATCACTGTTTTTAAAGGACGAGTACCCGCAACCTGTATACTGACTTTTAAGCAATGACAAGAAATACATTTGAGCCAGCGCACGACAAAACCTACAATAATACATGTGCGCCCATCGAAGACTCAGATCAGCCTGCGCATCCATATTGTCTAACCAGACACTTCTCTTGTTGCATGAAAGAGCATTGGGCCCTTAGCTATACTTAGAGCGCACAGCGAAGACTCTGATCAGACTACGCGGATGCGCAGGCTGATCTGAGTCTTCGTTGGGTGCACATGTCTTATTGTAGATTTTGTTGTGCGATGGCTCGTTTAATAAAAACAACAGCGTTAATTTTATGGCAGTTAAGTCATTTAAAGATTCTGGGCTAGAATCATAGGTTGGGCTTGGCAACACGTGTAGACCTAGATCAGAAGCCACAGAACGCGGCGTCTTATCAGGTGTTCACTTTTTGCCGACAGTACAGAAGTTTAAGGAACAGACACCGCAAAAAGCAGCATCTGATCAGGGTCTATACATTTGCTTATTACATGTACCTGGAATTTAAGACGTCACTGGTATTGGCTTACAGTTCACAATACCTGCTGTCAACTCGCAGCAGTAATGGACATCGGGGGAATACTGTTAATGATTTTGGTTGTTTGATTTGAGGTTTAACGTCCCCATCAACACTGTATAGGTCATTTTGGAGACGTTATTTCCAGTTTTGTGGGACTTTTACCCGACATTGAGATGAAATGACATCTCAAGCCCTGTCGCCCAATGAAACCGGCGGGGACTAAAGGCATGGACGGTCCAACTCGCACCGCCTTGCCTGAGCAGACTAATAATGGTTTACCAGTACTCGCGTGCGGTCGGTTTTAGCTCTACGGGGAAGCATCATGCAGCCCATCTATTTCTTCAAGCCCCGTCAAGCGGGGACCGACTGTTATATATTAAGTTTATATATTTACATTCATTTGGTTCCTTTTACCTTGTCAATCCTTTTCTCATCGTCTCTCTGGGAGACAAGACAAAAGGTCGTTAAACTTCACACAATCAATCAATTTCAAAGGCGTGTTGACGGAATAGTATCGTTTAATTCACTGTCGGTTTGTTTGTTTGTATTGGAGTTTAACGGCCCAGTAAACACTATTTTAGGTCATTTTTGAGCCGGTAAGTTTACCTATCCACAGTTGTCGTGGGCAGGCATATACTACGCGGTTAACCAGTACAGTGCACATTCTTTCGCTAGAAACTGAGAACTGCCCTTCTTGAATCAGCGGCAGGGAGAAAATGAAAGTAGAAAAAAAAAATACGAAAGAATGTTGTCGACCGCGGCAGGTATTGAACCGGCGTCCTCGAAATCACTAGTCAGACGCGCATACGACTGAGCTACCGAGGCCGTAAATACACTGTTTGTTGACATTGCTTAAAAATTTATGTGACATTTCGTGCGTGTGTTGTTAACCGAGCATAATGCATTCTTTTTGTTTCTATCCGGAATATATTTTCCTTTTGCCCTTATTTTGGTTTGCTTTTTTGCTTTATTTGAAATGATACGTGCACACATTCATCCATGTCCCCATTTTCGAAAGGAATGCCCTTTTTATTAAAAAATGTTCCACTCCTATAGGGATGAATTTATTCCACAGAACACATTCTTTTCTCTCATAAACCCCTGATAACAACGCGGACAAAATCGCGTATGAAAGAAAGTACATCAATTCCACTCTAAGCCGCTTTATTTCCTGGTTTAAGGTTTTCCTTCATCGAGAAGACGACTCGGTGACCTTTGATAGAGATTGGCACGCCTACCTGATTGGATTCGGAGATGTCACTGGAAACTACTGGTTAGGTACGAGTAATACTTTTACTTTTGGATAGAACAGCCATGTGGGATCATGCTTTCTGGCCCCAGCAAAAACACAAAGTGCAGTGACCTCTCGTCACAAAGACAGTATCTGTTCTATACATATAATTTGCCTTTATAAGGAATCCAAGTATTGAGCATCACGAAAACACGCCTATATAATTCTGACCCCCTTGAAGCCCACTTTTATGTATTTAAACTCGGATTTACAGGGGGTAAACCTTATTTTTTTATTTCTGCACTAAAATATAGATTGTGGGTACTCGCTAGAACCGCCTCGATGAGGCGGTTGTAACGAATACCAACAATCTGTATTTTTTACTGAGCAGAAATAAGAAAACTATCACACTTTTTATCTTAATTGTGTCGGTATTTTTGGCGGTTACATTTACAATGTATTTGTATACGCGTGTTTTCGTAATGAGTAATATGATAGGTAATAAATGATCATTTTCTCTCAGTTACTCCGAGAAACAAATGGTGTCAACATATGTTGTGGATGTTTGTTGGAATCGCCCCTGTGTTATGTTTCTGGGGGTAACTGAATAAGATATTCTTGAATATCTCCAGCTGTCTCATCTTCAGCTAAGCATTACGCAAGCACGCCTATACAAATACATTGCCACCTTTATCGCCGAAAAAATGAAAATTTTATGATGAAAAAATGTGATATTTTTCTTATTTTTGCTCAAAATATAGATTGTGGGATCTCGTTAGAACCGCCTCATCGAGGCGGTTCTAACGAGTTCCTACAATCTATATTTTGGAGCAGAAATAAGAAAAATAAGGTATACCCCCGGAAACCCCAGTGTTACTATATAAAAGTGGGGTTCAAGGGGGTCAAAATTATATGGGCGTGTTTTCGTGATGGGATTTTTTCCACTGAAATTGTCGTTTTAACAAGTTTTGTCGTTTTAACGAATAACGCTATAAAGATGGTTGACTGCAGTTTTAAGTGTGCCTTCTGCGTTCCCACTGTCGGATGCATTTGTGATATGTTTCTGCTTACTGATACAAACTTGGATTGTTGGTGCTCATTAAAACCGCTTCATAAAGTAATCCTCTTCTCTTAAGTAACAATCCAAGCTATTTTCCAGATGCAAACTTTCAGTACTCTCCCAATATTATACCAATTAAAAACTCAATCGACTTCATCACAGCTGGTATTAAGAGAATATGTGTCGGCCGTACAAAGTCTCCCTGTCCTTCATCAAAGAATTGATTATACTTTCTAGTCATTTTGGATCAGTGATTCCACTGCAGAAATTTGAAAATATTCGAGGGTCACAGATGAGGCCTTATTAGTCTGGCAAAGAAAAAAACATGTACAATCTATGGTTTTCAGTTCTCTGTTGTGGTCCTTGCTCCCAAAGGATTAACCCTTTTATAGAACTTTTGACTTCATCACAGCTGGTGTTAAGGGAATATGTGGCGGCCGTAAAAAGTCTCCCTGCCCTTCATCATAGTGTGCATTATATTTTCCTGTCCTGTCCTGTAGGATCATTGACTCTACCGCGGAAATTTGAAAATATTTGTGGGGTCACTGATGGGCCTCACTGGGCAAAACCAGCTAGTCTGGCCCAGAAAAAAACTTGCTCACTCTCAGGTCTGTGCTCTAGTCCTTGCTTCCAAAGGATTAACCCTTTTATAGAAATTTTGACATCACCACCGCTGGTATTAAGGGAATGTGTGGCGGCCGTAAAAATTTTCCTGCCCTTCATCACAGTGCGGATTATATTTTCTGTGGGCTCATTGATTCCACTGTAGATATTTGAAAATATTCGAGGGTCACTGATGAGGCCTTATTAGTCTGGCCAAGAAAAAACATGTACAATCTATGGTTTTCAATTCTGTGTTGTGGTCCTTGCTTCCAAAGGATTAACCCTTTTATAGAACTTTTGACACCACTAAGGAAAAAGGAGGTTTCTTTTTCTACAAGGGAGACGCTGTAGAATAGCATTAATTAATGTTGTTGAACGCAAATTAAAAAGAAACTGAAAAAATCGATTTTTTCACGGTTAGATCAATTCTCAATTTACTAGTACCAAAAGTTGTATTTGCCAGTCTTGAAAATACTTCTTTTGGTGTTCATTGGGTGATATGAAAATCGACCTACACTGGCAAAATAATACTCTTATCCTCTGTATGTTGTCAAGATATGCTTTCTTATTTTTCTACGCAGGTCTTCGCCCTTTAAAGTCAATTCTGTTACAAGGTCACTATGAGCTTCTAGTAGATCTTGTGGATACCAACGGGAACCAGCTGTTTGCCAAGTATGACGTGTTTAGTTTAGGAGATCACGTGGATCAGTATCAACTAATTATTGATGGATATTCTGGGACTGCAGGTGCGATTATTGAGGGAGTAGATACACTAGTTGGTAGGCATACTTGCAAAACATACATGAATAGAAAGACATGAATAGAGCATTTATGAACCAAAGCTCTGACACAGCACAAAACATGCCTATTTAATTTTGACCCAATCCCTTGAACCCCACTTTTATATAGTAAAACTGGGGTATTCAGGGGTAAACTAGTATGGAAAGGTCACAATCCAAGAACGCAGCCGCCTCTAGTCACCTATAGAAAGTGGCACGGGGGCACACACAAAAACAGACGTAACATGAACCAACGACACAAAGCAAAATAATAGATAAGACACTGCAAAAGAACGACCGTGTTGTGACAGTCAGTAGTAAAACAACAGGCGGGGGGGGGGGGGGGGGAGCTTCAGCTCCGGAGTGTATGAAATTCCAACCCTCGCTCTCAGTTCCAGTACAGTATCAAACAAAATAACAATAACAAATTGATGGAGGCTTTCTAGATCAACAGTGAGTCATGATAAAATACATGGTAAAATGGTTATGTATAGATTAATATTATCATGAATCAGGATTAAGGACTCAAAAACAATCCGACTACAGAACCACTAGTTAGATCATGGAGGGTCGAACCTAGGAAATATCTGGCTCCATCCTTCCCGAATTCAAAGGCTGTGAGAATTCGGTTGCGATCATTAAAGTCATCAACATGACAACAAGTTCTAGCAAAACGAATAAGTTGTGACATATTAACCCCATAAGACATAGACTTAGGGACGTCACCATCCAAGAAAGGAAAATTTACAATGCCAAAATTAAAATCACCTCTTTTATCACAAATTTTGGAAGAAGCAGTAACATTAGAAACAGTCAAAAGTAAATCCAAAAATGGTGCTTCAGAGCCATCAGAATTATCCTTATTTAACTTTAATTATTTTGGATAAATTCTATCAACCATTTGATCAAAATAACTATTTTAAAGATCACCCAAATATCGAGAAGTGGAGTTAAACGCGTCAATAACATCGATTTGTTTATTTTTAGAAAGGGACAACATGAATTCTCTTTCATCAAAAAGTAGAAGCAAATCTGCATCAAAGGAACCTCAGTTTGTACCCATCGGAATACCAACTACTTGTCTAAATAACTGGGATCTAAACCTTACTTAGATATTATCCAATAAAAAGGAAAGTGCATCACAAACCAATTGACATGTCCAGTATTCATAACGATTATTGTCATCTCAAAAAGTAAAATAAGCTTTTCTATCAAATACAAATACATACACTTTTCGTGACGAAAAATAGTTTCAATTAATGTAAATATGTTTTCTTTAATCAGATAACGAAGTAAGTTGTGTAAAGTATAGAAAAATCGTACGTCGACAAATTAGATCCACGACCGTAATTTTCTTATTTCTGCTCTAAAATATAGATTGTCGGTACTCGTTAGAATCGCCTCGGCGGTTCCAAAGAGTACCCCCAATATATATTTTGATGAGTAATAAGAAAAATATCACTATTTTTCACGTACACATTTTCATTTTGTTTCGACGATAAAGGTTTCCATTATGGTCTGGTCGCTTAATGTTTGTATTTCTTTCCCTTTGGTGTCTTTTATGGGTGGAGTAAGTTAATTGTATCAATCCCTGATCTTTGTTTTACTTCTACTTTGTATAGGCGTGTTTGCGTAATGAGTTCTGGTGGTCTGAATATCTGTGAGTGTTGGCTAGGAGTAATTGCTCTGAATGGAGATTCAGTTTGTTTCGTTTAACACTTAAATTCCTGTTTTTCAGCAAACAGTATAGACCCTGATAAGAAAAGGTCTGCTATAAATAACCTTTGCCCGGATTTTGATTATTTCAACACCATAACTTTGAGACTAGCGCGGTTATAAATTACCATACAAATCCTTGACATTCACTTGGGAATCAACAGCGTAAAGCTACAGTTACACGCTTATATTTGTGACTTCTTTTGGGTAGATTGACAAAAAGTCGACCTAGTAATATAAATATACCGGGTGTATCTAGTTTATTCATACGCGTTGATAAGTGGGATGATTAAACTGTGGATTCTACTTACTGTATTTCGGACCGCATGTCCTCCTTCAATTATCTACCGTGTAAATCACGCATAGAGTTATTTCACTACTCTCTGACAACTCATAGAGTCGACTCTTAGGATCAGTGGTTTGGGCATTAGGACTTTCACATGAGCGGACAGGGTTCGAATCCCACCTCAGGCAAGGATTTTTCAGCTATGCTCCATTCCTTTATTCCGACTTTCATGTCGTCAGATGGAGGCTTGTCCGGGTCCGACTTTATTTCGTCGAAATTGGCTTCGCGTAATCATAAATGGTGACTTCAGTAAGGAAGGGGTGTGCTACTGACCACACTTACTCCCTTAAAGTATCTACCTTGGTAAGTCATCTTATAGGTTTATCACCACCTCTATGACAAAAAGCGTCAGGGAGACGACTCTTTGGATCATTGGATATAGCATTGTACTTTCACATGAATGGTCCGGGTTCGAATTTCACCATAGGGGAGGTTTGATTTCCTGCTCTGCTTCATTCCTTTGCTACGGCTTCTTGTCGAGCCAATTGGAGCCTTACTTTGCTCCAACATTTTAGTTATTCCTTGATGTCGAGTCCTCACCGTTGTTTGGGTTTTTGATATTTGTGTTCTCGGAGATTTCGCACTGATGAGTTAGAAAGACTTCATGTGGACTAAACAAATTATTTGACTGCAATGTGTAAATCGCGACGGAAGTAAGGGCAAGGATTGCGGCCGCGTAAAATCGACTCACGGTGGTTCTTCTATCGTTGTATATTTTTGTTATAGTTCATCTTTGAATGTGTGTATCGCTTATATCTGTTGGCCATTTTGTGGGAGAGTGGCTTCTCGCCATCGATTTTTTCGTTCGAATCAATATTTTCATGTCTTAGTTTTGTTTTCTCTTTGGCCCTTTGGTATCTCTGATTGGAGGTATGGGATAATCGTATCGATTCCTGATCATTGCCTGTAACTCTATTTTTCATGACGTAAGAAATATGATTTGTTGTTGGAAGTTTTTTTTTTCACCATCATTCTTGCATATGGTGTAAGAAATGTTTTTTCACTTCTGAAGAACATAAAAAATATACTTTATGGTAATGTCAGAAAGTGTAAGAAGTCTCACCTTTCTACTTGACAATATTTACATAAACATTTATACTAAGTTATTTAGACAAGTTGTTGATATTCCGATGGGTAGGAATCGCGCACCCCTTGTGGCTGATCTGCTCTTGTTTTGTTATGATTTATACTTCTCTGGCCGTTGAAAACCAATCAGAAATCATTGAAGACTTAAGCTCGACTTCTAGATACTTGGATGATTTATTAAATATTGACATAATACAAATTCCGATGGTTTGATCAGTCTTCTGATACCGCGACCCCCTTTTTGTGTTTACATTTATCTATTGTAGATGTGTTCGTTTCCAACAAAATTTATAAAAGATAAAGATAAAAGATAAAGAAGCTTTATTTAACGTCGCAACAAATACCAAATAATATAAGCTCTTGAGAGCTTTTATTGCGACAAACAAAGTATCCTGTAACAAATACTTACTTTCTGCCTTCATTTATCTCCCTGATAAGGCGAGCGTCAGCCAAGGGAGCGCCTAGTACCATTTTTACGCCTTGAGTATGGCGCGGCCGGGGATCGAACCCGCGACCTCCCATTCCCGAAGCGGACGCTCTACCACTGAGCTATCGGGGCCGGTGATTTTATGATAAACACGTTAATTATGATTTTGAAATTGTAAATTTTCCTTGTTTGGATCGTGATGTTCCTCGTGCAGCATCCTATGGCGTTTATATTTCGCAATAAATTCGATTTGTCAGTGTGTCTAGTCAATGTAACTGACTTCAACACTCGTTATAAATTTTTAACTGCTTAACTTCTTAATCAGGGTAATCGATATCTTAAACTACGCATAGCCTTTTCAAAATTTTATAGACGTCATTCTGATTTAATTTCAAAATTCAATGTTGGACTTAAATCTCTTCTGCACCGAAGTCTTTCGGAACCCGAATTTTATGGTGACATATTATATAAATTCAGAAACTATATAATTGCAATGATTTCAGCACCCAATTTCGTAAAATTATTCTTCGATTTAAAAACTGGGTACAACACAATTGTTATACGACAGTGTACATGCATGGTAGTTAACCCAATCACGGTTGACCTCTTTGCTTCTCACTTTAATTGCACGCCGGTGGGTCAGGCCTCAGATTCTATGACGGTTCCGGCGTAAAAGGCTTACAGGAAATAAGAGAGAATTTTATTATATGTAATGTTGGTTTGTGCCTGATGCTCTGTTTCTGGTCGGGCCATGGGAGTCTTAACGGTTGGTTTTCTTTTTCGCCAGCATTTCAGTGATTTCTTGCTGTCGCGTCCTCGCCGTTGTTTCATCTCTAATTTTTCCAATCTTCAGGGATTGTTTTTGCAATTGCTTTTCATCGTTCCTTAATTTGACATCCTTTTCATACCTGTTGAAGATCTTGATTGGACCGATGTTCGTATCTCGTTGTACTTATGCTCTGTCTCTGGTCGGGCCCAGCGGTGTCTAACAGATGGTTTCTTTTGCTCCGGCATTTCAGTTGTTTCTTGCTGTCGAGTCCTCACTGTTGTTTCATCTCTGTGGTTGTTTGTTTTTAGCTCACCGTCACGTAGTGACGAGGTGAGCTTTTGGGATCACTTTTTGTCCGTCGTCCGTCGTGCGTGCGTGCGTGCGTGCGTCCGTCCGTGCGTCCGTGCATAAACAATTTCTTTAAACGACATCTCCTCCTAAACCACTGATCGGATTTTGACCAAACTTCACAGGAATGATCCTTAGGTGGTCCCCTTTCAAAGTTGTTCAAATGGTTCCGGTCCGTTGCACATCTAGGTCACAGGAGCCAAAAAGAGATTTTTTTCACCAAAAACTTAAAAATCTTCTTCTCTGAAACCACAAGGCCCAGGTCTTTGATATTGGGTATGAAGCTTCATCTAGTGGACCCCTACCAAGATTGTTCAAATTATAGTGCTGGGGCCAAAAATGCCCCCGCCCTGGGGCCCTTTGGTTTTACATAGGCTTATACAGGGAAAATCTTTAAAACTCTTCTTCTCTGAAACCACAAGGCCCAGGTCTTTGATATTTGGTATGAAGCTTCATCTAGTGGATCCCTACCAAGATTGTTCAAATTATAGTGCTGGGGCCAAAAATGCCCCCGCCCCGGGGCCCTTTGGTTTTACATGGGCTTATATAGGGAAAATCTTTAAAAATCTTCTTCTCTGAAACCACAAGGCCCAGGACTTTGATATTTTGTATGAAGCTTCATCTAGTGGACCCCTACCAAGATTGTTCAAATTATAGTGCTGGGACAAAAAATGCCCCCGCCACGGGGTCCTTTGGTTTTACATAGGCTAATATAGGGAGAATCTTTAAAAATCTTCTTCTCTGAAACCGCAAGGCCCAGGCCTTTTATATTTGGTATGAAGCTTCATCTAGTGGACCCCTACCAAGATTGTTCAAATTATAGTGCTGGGACAAAAAATGCCCCCGCCACGGGGCCCTTTGGGTTTACATTGGCTTATATAGGGAAAATCTTTAAAAATCTTCTTCTCTGAAACCACAAGGCCCAGATCTTTAGTATTTGGTATGAAGCTTCATCTAGTGGAACCCTACCAAGCTTGTTCAAATTATAGTGCTGGGGCCAAAAATGCCCCCGCCCCGGAACCCTTTGGTTTTACATAGGCTTATATAGGGAAAATCTTTAAAAATCTTCTTCTCTGAAACCACAAGGCCCAGGCCTTTGATATTTGGTATGAAGCTTCATCTAGTGGACCCCTACCAAGATTGTTCAAATTATAGTGCTGGGACAAAAAATGCCCCCACCCCACTGCCCTTTGGTTTTACATAGGCTTATATAGGGAAAATCTTTAAAAATCTTCTTCTCTGAAACCGCAAGGCCCATGACTTTGATATTTGGTATGAAGCTTCATCTAGTGGACCCCTACCAAGATTGTTCAAATTATAGTGCTGGGACAAAAAATGCCCCCGCCACGGGGCCCTTTGGGTTTACATTGGCTTATATAGGGAAAATCTTTAAAAATCTTCTTCTCTGAAACCACAAGGCCCAGATCTTTAGTATTTGGTATGAAGCTTCATCTAGTGGAACCCTACCAAGATTGTTCAAATTATAGTGCTGGGGCCAAAAATGCCCCCGCCCCGGAACCCTTTGGTTTTACATAGGCTTATATAGGGAAAATCTTTAAAAATCTTCTTCTCTGAAACCACAAGGCCCAGGCCTTTGATATTTGGTATGAAGCTTCATCTAGTGGACCCCTACCAAGATTGTTCAAATTATAGTGCTGGGACAAAAAATGCCCCCGCCACGGGGCCCTTTGGTTTTACATTGGCTTATATCGGGAAAATCTTTAAAAATCTTCTTCTCTGAAACCACAAGGCACAGGTCATTGATATTTGGTATGAAGCTTCATCTAGTGGACCCCTACCAAGATTGTTCAAATTATAGTGTTGGGGCCAAAAATGCCCCCACCCCACTGCCCTTTGGTTTTACATAGGCTTATATAGGGAAAATCTTTAAAAATCTTCTCCTCTGAAACCGCAAGGCCCATGACTTTGATATTTGGTATGAAGCTTCATCTAGTGGACCCCTACCAAGATTGTTCAAATTATAGTGCTGGGACAAAAAAATGCCCCCTCCACGGGCCCTTTGGTTTTACATTGGCTTATATAGGGAAAATCTTTAAAAATCTTCTTCTCTGAAACCACAAGGCCCAGGTCTTTGATATTTGGTGTGAAGCTTCATCTAGTGGACCCCTACCAAGATTGTTCAAATTATAGTGCTGGGGCAAAAAATGCCCTTGCCCCGGGGCCCTTTGGTTTTACATAGGCTTATATAGGGAAAATCTTTAAAAATCTTCTTCTCTGAAACCACAAGGCCCAGAACTTTGATATTTGGTATGAAGCTTCATCTAGTGGACCCCTACCAAGATTGTTCAAATTATAGTGCTGGGGCAAAAAATGCCCCCGTCCCTGGGCCCTTTGGTTTTACATAGGCTTATATAGGCAAAATCTTTAAAAATCTTCTTCTCTGAAACCGCTAGGCCCAGGTCTTTGATATTTGATGTGTAGCTTCATCTAGTGGACCTTTGCCAAGATTGTTCAAATTATAGCCTTTGTTGATGTTTGGTATGAAACTTCACCTTTAAGACCTCCCTCAACATTATGCACATTAAAGCCCTGGGGCCAATAATGGCCCTCTCTGGGACACACTTGTTACACTATGGATCAGGTGAGCGATCCAGGGCCATCATGGCCCTCTTGTGTTTTATATTAGGATCACTTTTTGTCTGTCATCCGTGCGTAAACAATTTCTCCAAACGACATCTCCTCCTAAACCACTGATCGGATTTTGACCAAACTTCTGACCCCTACCAAGATTGTTCAAATTATAGTGTTGGGGCCAAAAATGCCCCCACCCCACTGCCCTTTGGTTTTACATAGGCTTATATAGGGAAAATCTTTAAAAATCTTCTTCTCTGAAACCGCAAGGCCCATGACTTTGATATTTGGTATGAAGCTTCATCTAGTGGACCCCTACCAAGATTGTTCAAATTATAGTGCTGGGACAAAAAATGCCCCCTCCACGGGCCCTTTGGTTTTACATGGGCTTATATAGGGAAAATCTTTAAAAATCTTCTTCTCTGAAACCACAAGGCCCAGGTCTTTGATATTTGGTGTGAAGCTTCAACTAGTGGACCCCTACCAAGATTGTTCAAATTATAGTGCTGGGGCCAAAAATGGCCCCGCCCTGGGACACTTTGATTTTACACGGGCTTATATAGGGAAAATCTTTAAAAATCTTCTTCTCTGAAACCGCAAGGCCCAGGTCTTTGATATTTGGTATGAAGCTTCATCTAGTGGACCCCTACCAAGATTGTTCAAATTATAATGCTGGGGCAAAAAATGCCCCCGCCCCGGGGCCCTTTGGTTTTACATGGGCTTATATAGGGAAATCTTTAAAAATCTTCTTCTCTGAAACTGCAAGTCCCAGGTCTTTGATATTTGGTAAGAAGCTTCATCTAGTGGACCTCTACCAAGATTGTTCAAATTATAATGCTGGGGCAAAAAATGCCTCCGCCCCGGGGCCCTTTGGTTTTACATGGGCTTATATAGGGAAAATCTTAAAAAATCTTCTCCTCTGGAACCACAAGGCCCAGGTCTTTGATATTTGTTATTTAGCTTCATCTTGTGGACCCCTACCAAGTTTGTTAAAATTATAGTGCTTGGGCCAAAAATGCCCCCGCCCCGGGGCCCTTTGGTTTTACATTGGCTTATATAGGGAAAATCTTTAAAAATCTTCTTCTCTGAAACTGCAAGGCCCAGGTCTTTGCTATTTGGTATCAAGCTTCATCTTGTGGACCCCTACCAAGATTGTTCAAATTATAGTGCTGTGGCCAAAAATGCCCCCGCCACGGGGACCTTTGGTTTTACATAGGCTTTTATCTGGAACATCTTTAAAAAATCTTCTTCTCTGAAACTGCAAGGCCCAGGTCTTTGATATTTGGTATGAAGCTTCATCTTGTGGACCTCTACCAAGATTTTCAAATTATAGGCCTGGGGCCAAAAATGTCCCCGCTCCGGGGCCCTTTGGTTTTACATAGACTTATATAGGGAAAATCTTGAAAAATCTTCTCTGAAACCACAAGGCCTAGGTCTTTGATCTTTGGTATGAAGCTTCAGCTAGTAGACCTCTACCAAGATTGTTCAAATTATAGCCCTGAGACCAAAAATGCCCCCGCCTGGCCCTTTGGTTTACATAGACTTATATAGGGAAAATCTTTAAAAAATTTTCTTTGAAACCACATGGCCTAGGTCTTTGATATTTGGTGTGAAATTTCATCTAGTGGACCTCCATCAAGATTGCCCAAATTATAGCTCTGGGGCCAAAAATGCCCCCGCCCCGAGACCCTTTGGTTTTACATAGACTTATATAGGGAAGTCTTTAAAAATCTTCTTCTCTGAAACTGCAAGGCCCATGTCTTTGATATTTGGTATGGAGCTTCATCTAGTGGACCTCTACCAAGATTGTTCAAATTCTAGCCCTCGGGCAACAAATGCCCCGCCCTGGGGACCTTTTGTTTTACATAGACTTATATAGGGAAAATCTTTAAAAAAATCTTCTTCTCTGAAACAGCAAGGCCCAGGTCTTTGGTATTTGTTGTGAAGCTTCATCTAGTGGACCTCTATCAAGATTGTTTAAATTAAAGCCCTGAGGCCAAAAATGCCCCCACCCCGGGGCCATTTGGTTTTACATAGGCTTATGTAGTGCTGGGGCCAAAAATGCCCCCGCCCCGGGGCCCTTTGGTTTTACATAGGTTTATATAGGGAAAATCTTTAAAAAAAATCTTCTCTGAAACCGTAAGGCCAAGGTCTTTGATATTTGGTATGTAGCTTCATCTAGTGGACCTTTGCCAAGATTGTTCAAATTATAGCCTTTGTTGATATTTGGTATGAAGCTTCACCTTTTTAGACCTCCCTCAACATTATGCACATTATAACCCTGGGGTCAATAATGGCCCTACCCGGGGCCCACTTGTTACTCTATGGATCAGGTGAGCGATCCAGGGCCATTATGGCCCTCTTGTTTTGTGTTCTCGGGGGTATTGCGCCGATGAGTTAGGAGGCCATCATGCGGACTGAACAAATTATTTTCTAAATCGCGACGAAAGTAAAGGTGAGAATTGCAGCTGCGAAAAAAAAACGATTTAAGACCCCAGTGGAATTCGTTCCACTGACCGTTCCAATGCGGTTCTTCTGCCGCTGTTTCTTTTGTTATGGTTTGTCTTTGAGTGTGTGTCTCGCTTATATTATTTTGTTTTGGATAGCCAAATGGCCATTTTGTGGGAAAATATATGTCCTTTCGTCTTTCCGCTACTGACGTTTCCATCTCATTCAATCTAGCTATTTCGTGCTTGTGTTTCTTTCCCTTTGGTCTCACTGATGGGAGCTGTGGGTTAATTGTATCGATTCCGGGTCAATGCATTCACTTCTATTTTGAAAACCTCGAAATAACCATTCAGACATCACATTAAAATGTCCATCTAGCAACAGATAAAAAAAACACGAAAGAACGCAGATTCTCATTAGAATCGATAAACTTGTCGTAAAGAGCAACGGTATTCCAAATTACTTGTATATCGTCATAATATTTCAAGTCAACATCGAACGTTTTATACGAGCCTTTGAAAATTTGGAGGTGTTCATGAGTGCACACTACCAAATCTAAGATTTTAAGTATGCGTAAAAACTAACATATATGAATAAAATCATCAATTCATTGAAATTATAATATGAGTGACAGAGTTTGGTATTATCAAGGCGTAACTATACCAAATTTAGTGGCACAGAGGCCTTTCTGATATTCAATCTTCATCAGTGTGTCTCAACCCCAAAGTTTTGAAATCAAAACGGATGACGGACAAGACCCGGCAAACACAGCACATTCCCCCTCCGAGCACACACTGACCGACGTAGCTCATGAGACAGGTCAACTGGAGACATCAGGCAAGAGACGCCTAACCGCGGATTTATAGGCGTCTCCCACCGAGCCAACATCAGCAAACATGGCCAACACTCCACGGAAGTCCCGGGCATAGGGAGAGATGTCCAAAGTAGCGAGACTTGCAAAAATTTAAATATTACAAAAAAGTGGCAACCGAATCCGCTAAGATACATGTCCCACCTAACAAGTCAGTCTTAGTTTTAGAAAAATTAGAAATTTATACTGCAAAAATTAAAGATATAATATAGTTATTTAAATCAATACTTGAGTACGGACGTCAAAACCATAGTATCAATCTCAGCACTAAGGAACTGATACTGAGCTGATGATACCCCACCTGCAGCGATGCCGACCCTGTGATTGCAATTAAGGCGTTACTATACCTAATGTAGTGACACAGGGGCCTTTCTGATATTCAATCGACATCAGTATGTCTCAACCCCAAAGTTTTGAAACCGAAACGGACAAGACCAGGCAAATACAAGCACATCCCCTCCGAGCACACAGCGAGCACACACGTAGCTCATGAGAAAAGGTCAACTGGAGGCATCAGGCAAGAGACGCCTGACTTATAGGCGTCTCCCACCGAGCCAACATCAGCAAACATGGCCCACACTCCACGGAAGTCCCGAGCATCAGGAAGAATTATATATATTAAACATCACCTTATTGTCAAGGAGAAATCTTTTAGATATTACAATAGTGAATCTGTTGCATATTAGAGAAAACAGATGCTTGCATAAAATCGAAAAATCCGTCATCATTCCGTCTTTGTTCGGGCCGTTTTTGCATTTGCTTCTGAATTTCTGTTCTTAATGCTTCCTTTATTCCTTTCCTCTGTGAAATGTTATAGAATTTATGTTCCAGAGATATTGCGTTAAAGAATAAGAAATAGAAGTGAAAACAATGATCAGGATATAATGATATACAACAGCTCCCATCAGAGACACCAAAGGGACAGAAACACACACATGAAATAACTAGACCCTTATTGAAACATCAAAAGCGGAAAGCAAGTTATTTCCCACAAAATGTCCACAAAACTCCTTCACTTGTGAAAAAAATACATTGGAACAAAGGGCGTGGGTTGCAGCCACGTAAATCGATGTAAGTGGCCTATTGCCTTGTAACACTCACTCTGTAGACATGTGAATCGGACATTAAGCTAGAAAACACACAACTTTGCATTTGCCCAGCTCTTCATTCTCAAGAGTTGACCTGCAATATACGCCTTAAATGTTCTGCAAAGAGATTGAGATGCAACATTACCACTGAATATTGGATAACACTTCACTTGTACAACATCACATTTTCTTACATGCTTTTCAGTGAAATATAGAGATTTCTCAGTGAAATCGAAATCGATATTGTCACTGTTTGAAACAGTGACAATACGATTTTTATTTTCACTGTTTGTGAATGCGATGTTTCATCGAAAATTTCACAGTATTTCGTCAATTAGCTAAACGTTATAAATAGTGTCAGACATTACGTCACGTACGTTTTCACGTCATTCGGGCGTTGATGACGTCACTTTTAGCACATACGCAACGTAAATACAGCGCGCGACGCCAGACGAGCGTAGCAACTTTGGAAATTATTTGAGTTTACACCCAATATTATACCCAGTAAACACGCTGAACACCTCTAAATCAATGCGAAATCGCCCTGAAAAAACTTCAATCTCTGTGGTGATGGCTGTTGCTTTGAAAATGCATTACAAATTACAGTTTAAAGCATGAAAGAAACAAAAAAAAAATGATTATTTTAGTGTAAGATCAATTTCTATTTCACTCATGAACACCAAAAGTTGTATTTTCACTCGTGGCTACGCCACTCGTGAAAATACTACTTTTGATGTTCATTCGGTGCAATATAAATCGATCCTACACTGAAATAAGAGGACCATAATGGTCCAATATCGCTCACCTGAGCTAAGAGATTAACATGTAGGTCCGAGGGCGGTGCAATTTTTGGACCCAAGTCTATAATTTGAAGAATCTACACAGATGTCCACCAAATGAAGCTTAACATCGAATATCAAAGGCATGGGCTTTCTGGTTTTTGACAAGAAGATTGTTTAAATTTTTTCTCCCTATTAGTCTATGTAGAACCAGTAGGCCCAAGGGCGGGGCCATTTTTGGAACCCATGCTATGATTTGAATGATCATGGTAGAGGTCCATTAGATGAAGCTTCATACCAAATATCAAAGACCTGGGCCTTCGGAATTCAGACAAGAAGAGTTTTATATGTTTTCCGTATATAAGCCTATATAAAAAGGAGAAGTAAAACAAAGATCGGGAATCGATACAGTTAACTTACTCCATCCATCAAAGACACCAAAGGGAAAGAAACACAAACATGAAGCGACCAGACCATAATGGAAACCGAAACAAAGGAATGCCATAAGGACAGTTACTTTCCCACAAAATGCATCCAAAATAAAAAGACACAAGTGATACACACAGTAAGTAACAAACAACAACATAAATAAACCGCCACGGAAGAACCGCATTGGAACGGTCAGTGGAAAGAATTCCACTGGCGGGTGGGGGGGGGGCTTAAATCGATTTTACATGGCCATAATCATCGCCCTTACCTCTGTCGCGGAATACACTAATTTTGTTTAGTTCGCATGAAGGCTTCCTAACTCATCAGTGTATCATCTCCGAGAACATTCAAATAAAAAAAAACTACAGAGATGAAACAAGGTTGAGGACTCGACAGCATACAACAACAGAATTGCAGGAGCAAAAGAAAACCAACAGTTAGACTCCGTATTTTGCCTCAGAGCTAAAATTTGAACAACCTTGGTAGAGGTCCACTAGATGAAGCTTCAAACCAAATATCGAAGACCTGAGCATTCTGGTTTCAAACAAGAAGATTTTTAAAGGTTTTCCATCTATAAGCCTACGTTAAACCAGTGTGCCCCGGCGCAGGAGTACTTTTTGCCCCAGGGCTAAATCTGAACAATCTCGGTAGAGGTCCACGAAATGAAGCTTCATACCAAATATCAAATACCTGAGATTTCTGGTTTCAGACAAGAAGATTTTAAACCGTTTGCCTAATATAAGCCTATGTAAAACCAGTGGGCCCCGGCGCGGGGGCATTTTTAGCCCCAGGCCTATAATTTGAACAAACTTGGTAGAGGCTTACTAGATGAAGCTTCATACCAAATATCAAAGACCTGGGCCTTCTGGTTTCAGAGAAGATTTTTAAATGTTTTCCCTATATTAGCCTATGTAAAACAAGTGAGCCCCGGTGTGTGTGTGTGGGGGGGGGGGGGTTGGTTCGAGGGCTATAATTTGAACAATCTTGGTATAGATCCATTGAATAAAGCTTCATACCAAATATCAAAGACCTGGGGCTTCTGGTTTCAGATAAGAAGATTTAAGGTTTTACCTATATGTATATAAGTCTATGTAAAACCTGTTGGCCCCCGGGCGATGCCGTTTTTGGTCCAAGGGCTATTATTTGAACAATCTAGGTACAGGTCCACTAGAAGAAGCTTCATAGAACTTATCAAATACCTGGACCTTCTGGTTTCAGAGAAGAAGATTTTTAAAGGTTTTCCCTATATAAGCCAATACAAGAGGACCATGATGGCCCTGGATCGCTCACCTGATCCATAGAGTAACAAGTGGGCCCCGGGGAGGGCCATTATTGACCCCAGGGTTATAATGTGCATAACGTTGAGGGAGGTCTAAAAAGGTGAAGCTTCATACCAAATATCAACAAAAGGCTAAAATTTGAACAATCTTGGCAAAGGTCCACTAGATGAAGCTATACAACAAATATCAAAGACCTGGGCCTTGTGGTTTCAGAGAAGAAGATTTTTTTAAAGATATTCCTTATATAAGCCTATGTAAAACCAAATGGCCCCGGGGCAGGGGCATTTTTGGCCTCAGGGCTAAAATTTAAACAATCTTGATAGAGGTCCACTAGATGAAGCTTCACACCAAATATCAAAGACCTGGGCCTTGTTGTTTCAGAGAAGAAGATTTTCAAAGATTATCTCTATTAGAAGTCTATGTAAAACCAAAGGGCCCTGGGGCGGGGGCATTGTGGCCCCAGGGCTATAATTTGAACAATCTTGGTAGAGGTCCACTAGCTGAAGCTTCATACCAAATGTCAAAGACCTAGGCATTGTGGTTTCAGAGTAGAAGATTTTTCAAGATTTTCCCTATATAAGTCTATGAAAAACCAAAGGGCCCAGGAGCGGGGGCATTTTTGGCCCCAGCACTAAAATTTAACAGTCTTGGTAGGGGTCCAGGGCTATAATTTGAACAATCTTGATAGAGGTCCACAAGATGAAACTTCATACCAAATATCAAAGACCTGGGCCTTGTGGTTTCAGAGAAGAAGAAGATTTCTTTAAAGATATTCCTTATATAAGCCTATGTAAAACCAAATGGCCCCGGGGCAGGGGCATTTTTGGCCTCAGGGCTATAATTTAAACAATCTTGATAGAGGTCCACTAGATGAAGCTTCACACCAAATATCAAAGACCTGGGCCTTGTTGTTTCAGAGAAGAAGATTTTCAAAGATTATCTCTATTATAAGTCTATGTAAAACCAAAGGGCCCTGGGGCGGGGGCATTGTGGCCCCAGGGCTATAATTTAACACTCTTGGTAGGGGTCCAGGGCTATAATTTGAACAATCTGGATAGAGGTCCACAAGATGAAACTTCATACCAAATATCAAAGACCTGGGCCTTGCAGTTTCAGAAAAGAAGATTTTTAAAGATTTTCCCTATATAAGCCTATGTAAAACCAAATGGCCCCGCGGCGGGGGCATTTTTGGCCCCAGCACTAAAATTTAACAGTCTTGGTAGGGGTCCACTAGATGAAGCTTCATACCAAATAGCAAAGACCTGGGCCCTGCAGTTTCAGAGGAGATTTTTTAAAGATTTTCCCAATATAAGCCCATATAAAACCAAAGGGCCCTGGGGCGGGGGCATTTTTGGCCCAAGCACTATGATTTGAACAATCTTGGTAGGGGTCCACTAGATGAAGCTTCATACCAAATATCAAAGACCTGGGCCTTGCAGTTTCATAGTAGAAGATTTTTAAAGGTTTTCCCTATATAAGCCTATGTAAAACCAAAGGGCCCCGGGGCGGGGGCATTTTGGCCCTAGCACTATAATTTGAACAATCTTGGAAGGGGTCCATAAGATGAAGATTCATACCAAATATCAAAGACCTGGGCCTTCCAGTTTCAGAGAAGAAGATTTTTAAAGATTTTCCCTATATAAGCCCATGTAAAACCAAAGGGCCCCGGGGCGGGGGCATTTTTGGCCCCAGCACTATAATTTGAACATTCTTGGTAGGGGTCCACTAGATGAAGCTTCATACCAAATATCAAAGACCTGGGCCTTGCGGTTTCAGAGAAGAAGATTTTTAAAGATTTTCCCTATATAAGCCTATGTAAAACCAAAGGGCCCCGGGGCGGGGGCATCTTTGGCCCCAGCACTATAATTTGAACAATCTTGGTAGGGGTCCACCAGATAAAGATTCATACCAAATATCAAAGACCTGGGCCTTGCAGTTTAAGAGAAGAAGATTTTTAAAGATTTTCCCTATATAAGCCCATGTAAAACCAAAGGGCCCCGGGGCGGGGGCATTTTTGGCCCCAGCACTATAATTTGAACAATCTTGGTAGGGTGCACTAGATGAAGCTTCATTCCAAATATCAAAGACCTGGGCCTTGCAGTTTCAGAGAAGAAGATTTTTTAAGTTTTTAGTGAAAAAAATCTATTTTTGGCTCCTGTGACCTATATGTGCAACGGACCGGAACCATTTGAACAACTTTGAAAGGGGACCACCTAAGGATCATTCCTGTGAAGTTTGGTCAAAATCCGCTCAGTGGTTTAGGAGGTGATGTCGTTTGAAGAAAAAGTTTACGGACGGACGGACGCACGGACGACGGACAAAAAGTGATCCCAAAAGCTCACCTCGTCACTACGTGACGGTGAGCTAATAAAACAAGAGGCCTAAGAGGGCATGTTGCTCGACTGGTTAAAAAAGTCCATGCCTTTTTATTTTACTTCACGAACCTGTAGGCTACATCAGCAGACAACAATTTGTTTAACTGTTAATTTTAGTTTCCCAGAAAAAAGAACAATATTTCAAAATGCCATCTGCTGGGAAAAAGTTCGCAGCATGCAGTGGATTAAGAAGACAAATGATCCATCCAAGGAATATACATGCATAGATATTTTGCAACTGACCATTTTGATCCAAGCTTCTGAGACTAGCTAGTCTGGCCCAGAAAAATGTACACCCTTTTTTCTGCTTTGTGGTGTGTTCTTTGTCTCCAAAGGATAACCTTTTTATACAACATATTTAACGTCACTAAAGCTGGTATATGTGGCGTCCGTAAAACGGCTCTTTGCCCTATATCATAGTGTAGTTTATAATTCATTGTTCTTTGGGATCAACAACTCCGTTGTGGAATTTTGAAAATATTTGCGGGTCACTGATGAGGCTTTGTTAGCTGAAACTAGCTTGGCTGACCTTTTTTATTTACAAAGGATAACCCTTTTATACAACATATTCACATTGCTACATACTTGATATCTTAGCTATGCCTCTTATGAATTTCAGAGAAAAAGATTTTACAGTTATTCCTGTTATAAGTCTGTTGGCACTAATGAGCCCATGGGCGCGGTGGCCATTTTTGTGTCCAATCAAAATTTCTTCAAGAAATCTGACAGAGATCCACTCTTGGAACATTTATGCTAGATTACAATAAAATCCACCCTGTACTTTTGGAGAAGATTTTTTTTTTACATTTCACTATATTATGTTATATGGTGAAATTAAGCCCCGCCCATGGCAGCCATGTATTTTGTAAGATCAAAATTTCTTCAAGGAATTTGATAGAGGTCTACCCCAGAAACATTCATGCAAAACAAGAAATCTAACAGAGGTTCACGCAAAGAACATTCATGTCAAATTACAATGAAATCCAACAGGTGCTTTTGGAGAAGAAAATCTTTTTGACACGAGGCTATATGTTTTATATTGAAAATAAGCCCTGGCGGCCATGTGTTTTATCAGTTCCAAATTTCTTCAAGGAATTTGACAGAGGTCTCCCCAAGGAACATTCATGCCATACTACAATGGAATCCAATAAGTACTTTAGAGAAGAAAATCTTTTTGACATTTGGCTATATGTTTTATATTGAAAAAATTCCCGCCCATGGCGGCGATTTTTTTAAAAAATGGATCAAACTTTCTCCAAGGAATCTGACAGAGGTCTACCCAAGGAACATTCATGCCATATTATAAAGACATCCAACAAGAACTTTTGAAGAAGAGAAGACTTTTTTAACATTACACTATATGTTATATAGTGAAACTAAGCCCCGCCCACGACGGCCATGTTTTTTGCCGGATCAAAATTTCTTCCAAGGAATCTGACAGAGGTCCACCAAAGGGACATGCATACCAAATAACTATTAAATAAAACAAGAATTTTTGCAGAAGAAGATATTTTCAGCATTACACTATATGTTATTTAGTGAAAATTAGCCTCGCCTATGGCGGCCATGTTTTTTGTCAGATCAAATTTTTTCAAGGAATCTGACAAAAGTCCGGCCAAGGAACATTCATGCCAAATTACAATGAAATCCCAAAAGTACTTTGGCAGAAGAAGATTTTTTTGGAATTACACTTTATGTTAAATAGTGAAAATAAGCCCCGCCCATGGCGGCCATGTTTTTTGTCGGATCAAATTTTCTTCAAGGAATCTGAAAGAGGTCCACCCAAGGAACATTCATCCAAAATAAAAATGAAATTCAACGGGCTGTTTTGGAGGAGAAGATTTTTAAAGATTTTTATTTTTTGGTGGTTTTGTTGCCATGGCAACCAGAGCTTTGGGTGTAACAAAATTCTTTAAAGGAATTTAGAAGAGGACTAAGTAAGGAACATTCCTGTGAAGTTTGGTTACAATTGGCCCAGTAGTTTAGGAGGAGAAGATGTTTAAAGAAAAAAAAACATTGACGACTGGACGCACGGACGCACGACGGACACAGGGCCATGACAATAGCCCCGCTGGCGTTTGGCCAGTGGAGCTAACCAGTGGGCCCCGATGCGAGGGCGTTTTTGGCCCCAGAGCGTTAATTTGAACAATCTTGGTACATGTAGAGGTTCACTAGATGAAGCGTCATACCAAATATCAAAGACCTGGTCCTTCTGGTTTCAGAGAAGAAGATTTTATATGTTTACCCTTTATAAGCCTAAATAAAACAAGTGTGCCCCGGGGCGGGGCCGTTTTTAGCCCCAGGGCTATAATTTGAACAATATTCGAAAAGGTCCTCTAGATAATGCTTCATACCAAATATCAAAGAACTGGACCTTCTGGTTTCAAACAAGAAGATTTTTTGAAGGTTTTCCCTATGTAAGCCAATGTAAAACCAGTGGGCCCCAGCGCAGGGGCATTTTTGGCCCCAGGGCTATAATTTGAACAGCATTGGTACAAGTCCACAAGATGAAGCTTCATACCAAATATCAAAGACCTAGGCCTTCTGGCTTCAGATAAGATTTTTTTTTCTTATGTTTCCCTTTTCATTGCCATGGCAACCAGAGTTCTACATGGAATTGAATTCTTTGACCAACTTTGAGAGAGGACCACCTAAGGATCATTTTTGCCTAGTTTGGTTAGAATCTAACCGTGGTTTAGGAGGAGATGTTGTTTGAAGAAATTTTGGACAGACGGACGGACGGACGACGACGACGACGGACGGTGAGTGATCACATTAGCTCCCCGGAGCCTTAGGCTCAGGTGAGCTAAAAATCAAATATCCTCTATATCTTGCATTACAAGCAAGGATTTAATTTGGGAAATTCTCAGACTATACCCCTTTCAATAACATATACCAATTTTCGAACTATCGTTATTTCTATATCTGTCATTCAATTATTGAAATCTCTTGAAAAGAAAAAAAAAAAACAACAACAACAACAAAAAAAAACAACAAAAAAAAACACAACTTTCTATGCAGTTTCAACTGAATGTAGCATTTTGCACACGATTTCAAAGAATCAGAGGTCCATTTGTGACCGCCTGACTCTCTTAGCAGAGAAAACTCAAGTTTCAATTCTTGTGTGAATAGGCGCATATGTTTTCTAATGCAATGTAACATGAATCAAATTTTGGGTTAAGTGTAATTTTATGATCTTAGCCTTTTCGATATTTTTTTAGCGAAATACGTATTTAAAACAAAAGTTTGCATGGAAAATGAGTTAGCCAAAGCAAATTTTCATTATTAGCTCACCTGAGCACGAAGTGCTCAAGATGAGCTATTGTGATTGCTTTGTGTCCGTCGTCCGTCCGTCCGTCAACAATTTCTTTAAATGACATCTCCTCCTAGGCAAATGGCCGGATTTCAAAATCATTTCACAGAAATGTTCCTCTGGTAACCCCCTACCAAAATTGCTTATCTGGTTCTGCTCCGCTGAACAAAATGGCTGCTAAAAATAGAAAAAACAACCTTTAAACGACATCTCCTCCTAGGCCAATGTCCCGGTTTCAAAATTATTTCAAAGAAATGTTCCTTGGGTGACCCTCTACCAAAATTGCTAAAATGGTTCCGCTCTGCTGAACAAAATGGCCGCCACATCTAAAAATAGAAAAACCTTAAAACGATATCTCCTCCTAAGCAAATGGCCGGATTTCAAAATCATTTCACAGAAATGTTCCTCGGATGACCCTCTACCAAAATTGCTAAAATGGTTCTGCATGGCTGAACAAAATGGCCGCCAGAGCTAAAACTAGAAAAAAACCTTTAAATCACACCTCCTCCTAGGCTAATAGCCCGATTTCAAAATAATTTCTAATAGAGGGTCCTTGTCTGACCCTCTACCAAAATTCGCTAAAACGGTTTCATTTTGCTGAACAAAATGGCCGCCAGAGCTAAAAATAGAAAAAACTTTTAAACGACATCTCCTCCTAGGTCAATGTCCCGATTTCAAAATAATTTCACAGAAATGTTCCTTGGGTGACCCACTACCAAAATTGCTTAAATGTTTTTGCTCTGCTGAACAAAATGGTCGCCAGATGTAAAAATAGAAGAACCTTTAAACGATATCTGCTCCTAAGCCAATGGCCCGATTTCAAAATCATTTTATAGAAATGTTCCTCGGGTGACCCTCTACCAAAATTGCTAAAATGGTTCTACTCCGCTGAACAAAATGGCAACCAGGGCTAAAATAGAAAAACCTTTAAACGACATCTTCTAGGCTAATGACCTGATTTCGAAATAATTTCACAGAGACAGTCCTTGGCTGACCTTCTACCAAAGTTGCTAAAACGGTTCTGCTTTGCTGAACAAAATGGCTGCCATACTTTTGCAGAAATGTTCCTAGGGTGACCCTCATCCAAACTTGCGAAAATGGTTTTATTCCAATGAACAAAATGGCCACCAGAGTTGAAAATAGAAAATGCCTTTAGATGACAGCTTCTCCTAGGCCAGTGGCTAGATTTCGAAATAAGTTTACTGAAATGTTCCTTTGGTGACCTTTCACACAAGCTGCTAAAATGGTTTTCCTTGCTGAACACAATGGCTGTTCGATAATATTATTTTAGGTCTAGCCTGCCCAGGCAAGGTGGTGCAATTTGGACCGTCTATGCACATGAACTGTATTGGTTTCATTGGGTGGCAGGGCTGGAGATGTCTTCTCAGTGTTGGGGAAAATTCCAACAAAATTGGATACAATATCTTAAAAAACACCTAAATAGTGTTGACTGGGACGTTAAATCTCAATTTTAACAAAACGGGCATAAGAAGACCAGTTTGATCTGGATCCACACTGTTTGCAATAATGACTTTAAAGTAACCAGCCAACAAAAAGCAGAAGATAATTCTGAAGGATTAAACAGAAACATCTTAATTACTCTTTGAAATTGTACATTTATATAAAAACAACAAGGTTTTAGACCTGTCAAAATATCAACAGGCAGTTGGAGATAGACTATTATACATAGCTCTGTCACTGCTTGCATAATATGGTATGAATCAGTAGGACTCAAAACAAACTGTGAAGTAACTAATATTGTTATACCATTGGGAATACATATTAAATTGTGCAGTGACTCTGGCTCTCATTGTATAATAGAAGCCACTTAGAGGTTAGGACCCAGGTGTTTGACCTAGTTATAAACAGAGCTGCAAACATGGGCTAGATAGCTACTAGGCTCTTGAAAATAGTATAGGTGGCTTAAGGATCTGCGCTGCAGTATACAAAATCAGCACCAAAAACTGTTTATTTTGGATGGAGTGATGTAGATAAGGTGGGTATATGTTGATAGTTAAAGGATAATTTTCCTTATCAATAAAAAGCCCCCGTCCATAGGGGCTTGAAGAAATATATGGACTGCATGATGCTTCCACGCAGAGCTGAATCCGGCCCGCACACTTGTACTGGTAAACCGCTTAGAGGATCAAAGCCTGCCCAGGAACCGCGGTGTGAGGTGGACCGTCCTTGCTAATAAACCCTATTGGTTTCATTGGTTTCATTGGGCGACAGGGCTTGAGATGTCATTTCATCTCAATGTCGGGTAAAAGTCCCATAAAATTGGAAGCAGCGTCTCCAAAATGACCTTTACAGTGTTGACGGGGACGCTAAACCTCAAATCAATCAAACAAATCCTTATCAATAAAACATATGTTGTGGGTATTTATTATAACCACCTTGCTCTTAATGAATATATACACACCACACATCGAAAAATAAGGGAGACTTTAGCCTAATGTACCACTAAATACCCACCATATCTACAGCTCTATGAACTAAAGATTTGACTGATTGATTGTTTTGGGTTTAATGACACGTCAACCCTTGTGGGTCATTTTGTGTCCTCTCAGAGAAACGGAGAAAAGAGGATATGAAAGTGAGGTACAGAGGGGAAGAGGCAAAGGAATGGAAGGAAGTGTATATAGAAACAGAAGAAACCCCCCCCCCCTTCTACCCATACGTGCAGCAAGGACAGTAGGCCTTGTCCAACTGTGAGCCAGTAACAGTTGGACACAACAGTGATGCAAGATACACTTATAGAGATTTAATTACAGTATTAATAAATGAATTCTGAGCCAAGGCACAGAAAAGAATCAAGCTAGCATATAGTATTGGAATGCCTAAATAGTGTTAACATGGATGTAAAGCTGAACACAAACAAACAAATTAACCCTTGCCCTGCTGAGCCTGGATATGCCTAATCTTTCAAACAATCTAGATTCTGAAGAAGCCATCTGATCAAGATTTACAATTACATTCTGTTTGTGAATTTATAGGAATAAATTACATCATTTTAACCCAGTTTGTGCCGAACACTTAGAATGGGATACTGGCAACCCGGGATTGGCAAACAGTGAAGGCCCAGATCAGATGCTGCATAACTTGACGTCTGATCTAGGCCTACAATGTTTGTAAAATGTTCTGCCATTTTCCATATTAATTTTAAACATAATATATCTTGTCGTCCCTAAATTTTGAAAAGGACTCCTGCATTACACAAGGAAGAAGATTCCATTTGAGACAAAATGGGTGAAAGTGGGACAGAAGTTCTACAGATGTTGTTCCTTAAACCTGCATCACTGCTGTTTAAAGGAAATGAGAGATCATTCTATAATCAATAAAATCTAAAAATTGTCAATTACCAGACTCTGCTGGTGAGATTCGGAGATACACAGGGTAATAAATACTCTGTAGGCAGGTAAACATGTGGAATCTTGTTTGTTTGATTTGATGTTTAACGCCCCCGTCAACACAATTTAGGTCATTTTGGAGACGTTGCTTCAAATTTTGTGGGACTTTTACCCGACATTGAGATGAAATGACATCTCAATCCCTGCCGCCCAATAAAACCAATAGGGTTTATAAGCATGGATGGGCCGACTCGCAGCAATTTTCCTGGGCAGGCTTAGACCTTCTAAGCGGATTACTACTGCTAATGTGCGGTCGGTATCAACGTGGAAGCATTGTGCAGCCCAATCTATTTCTCCAAGCCCCAATGTGCGGGGGCGATAAACATATGGAATAATCTGCTAGCGTAATGTGTGTGAGAAAATTCTGCTAATTAATCAGCTGCTTAGTCACGTGGTGCGGTGACGTCAATCCTGACCATGTCCATGGACTAGAGCTACAGAAAACAAAACCTAGGTGTATCAATTTGGCCAGGAAAAAAAATAACAGAAAAAATGGAAGAAATATGAGTGAGGTTGAAACTGACCATATACCGGTAAATGTTTGAGTCTGTGCAATCGGAATTTACACATTTTGCTTACAGTACAGAAATGTACAAGTAATAAACGAAATGTAAACAGTCTATACGCAATTCAGGATAATTTTCCTAGCCTACATTCCGACACAATTGGCCCACCAGTGCTGCCAGTGCTTTGAAATATGCTATTGTTTCCCAAAATAAAACTGATTTCATAACGAACCAAGTGTTTATGCTCGAAAATCTAATGTCATTATTTCCAAAAACAAATAAAAAACTCCAGTGCAAACTAACACAATTCATGTTATCAGAAAATTAGTGTTAGAAGCTTATATGGTGAAATGGTTAAACTACTTGCCTAATAAACCAAGTTTCATGAGTTCAGTCCCAAGCTTCTCCACACTTGAGACATTTTTGATGACGAGAATCCACATCCTTTGAACACAGTGACTGAATTTAAGAAAAAATTTACAAAATCTCCACCTAAGTTCTTAAATGTTTCTGCTACATTGAACAAATAGCACATAGACAAAAATAAAAACATCATCAAAAGGTAATACAACTTGACTCAGGTGAGCGAATTAGGTCCATCATGAACCTCTTCTTTTTTTGCAGTGACTTAAACAATTCTATCTATAAGAACTTTTTGTAAAATCTTTTAATGCCCCCGAAGGAGGGCATATAGTTTTTGCACTGTCCGTTTTTGGGCGGGTTTGTGCGTTCGTGCATTTGTAAGTCGGGGGGCATTGCTCACTTATAGTGAGAGCTCTTTCACAATTGTATAAATATTTTCGTTCATTAAACCTATGATACTAATGTAATGACTGTGATCCTACATCCAGGCTAAACTTTCTATTGCAGGGGATGCCCTATTTGGACAAACCTTGTCGCCTTTCTCGACGAAGGACAGAGATTTAACTGAGGGAAAATGCTCAGCTCACTATGCGAGTAGCTGGTGGTTCTCAAGTTGTTCCGGACCGCACCTTACCGGTTGCCATACTACAGGAGGACATGAACTGAACAATAGCTGCATGCACTGGGTTGCATCGGATGGGACAACTTATTACGTTTCCAAAGCAACAGTAAAAATTAGACGTATATAACCCAGATGTTGACACAGCTTCAGGACTATTTTAATTTACTTACGTTGTTTTACGCCCAGTTGCTCGTTAAAGAGGAGGTTATTTAAGCATTGCATTAAAACTTCAGCTATTATAAACGACAATAACAGAACTTTAGTGAAAGGAGAAAAAGGAAACATTTTCGGAATCCGAAATAAAAATGTTATTCTGAGATAGAAGAAGATAACTCGAATAACCCTTGCTGATATATGATATTTTATGTGCGCTCAGTTTAAAACAATTATCTTGATTGTCTTTGAAAATTATTAGATATTATATTAAAAAAGTTTAAACTAGACCGGCCAGAAAAACTAAAACAACCTATTTTAATAGTTTTCTCTAACTCGAACACAGGAACCAGTCAACCATCTTTAACTCAGCAATCTGTCGCATCAGCGATAAGAATATGAAGGTTTCTGGGATTTCGTACATGCCATCGATGGTCCCGTGAACAATAGCAGACACATGCGCTTATGTTTACAATATTCTATCTGAAGGTAATCAATCCTTTGATAGCAAAACATACACCACAGAATTAGCAATTGTGAAATGATCAAGACCTTCTGGTCCAGGCTGTGGAATTCGTTTCACTGGCCGTTCCAACCATTCAGGTTCTCACCCTTAAACCATATATACATGTTCCTTATAATAAGACACATTTAGTGATACCGACCTTGGGATCTCCTGGGCGGCGCTTGCGCCATGCCCCATCCCTCCACCGTTCAGATCCCCAACCCTAAATTATTGTTCCTTATGATAGAATTCGTTCAGTTCCTACCAACCTAGGGGTCTCTTTGTGCTGGGGCAATGTGCTGGGGCCATGCTTCGCCCCTCCGCCTATATTGTTCGCGGTACTCCAAATTTCGCCCAACTCCGATCGGCTCAAAACATGTGAAATAATCTTGAATTGGCCACATAACCAACAACAAAACTTTTTATATGTCTGTATATTTTCTTTTATATTCTGTCTCTTGTTTAGTTTTAAAGCCATAAAACTATAAACCAATGCATCAAGATAACAAACCTATGCGAGGGATACCCTGGTAAACCCAATTTTATTAAGGTACAGATGGGGTTTACATCAGTTTTCTAGTTTATGTTCTTAAACATATATTATGGGTACACGTCGTAAACGCCTCGTCATCGAAGCGGCGAAACATAGATTATGGGTATAGGTTGGAAACGCCTCACAATGTAGGCGGTTGTAACGATAATAATGTTTTGTTTCTCAGCTCTTAATCATAGATTATGGGTACACGTCGTAAATGCCTTATCATCGAAGCGGTTATAACAAGTACCCAAAAATCTATTTATTAGCAGAAACAAGAAATATTATTAGTTAAACCAAACTTTATAAAGGTACACGTGGGGGATTACATCAGTTTTCTTGTTTCTGTTCTAAAACATAGATTATGGGTACATGCTGCAAACGCATTATCATCGCATCGGTTGTAGCGAGTACCCAAATTCTATGTTTTAGAGCAGAAAGAAGACATATTATTAGTTAAACCCCAATTTCTTATAGGTACATCTGGGATATTACATCAGTTTTCTTATTTCTGCTCTAAAATACAGCCAAAATCTGTTGAATATCAGAAACAAGATATAGTGGTAGTTAAACACACTTTATATAGGTACACGTGGGGCTTACATCAGTTTTCTTGTTTCTGCTATAAAACTTAGAATATGGGTATACGTTGGAAACGCCTTATTCGCCTGATTGATGCGGTTCTAACGAGTACTAAAAATACGTTTTAGAGCAGAAACAAGATATAATAATAGTTAACCTCCACTTGATATAGGTACACGTGGGGATAGAATCTGTTTTCTTGTCTCTGCTCTGAAACAAAATTATGGGTACACGTACACCATCGAGGCTGTTCTAACGAGCACCCAAAATCTATGTTTTAGGGCAGAAACAAAATACCTTATTGCAAATTGTTTGCTATAAAAAGAATCCATCCTTTCTTAATACGATAAAGTATCTTTTTGTTTTTCGGAAAAGATTGTATTTTCATGTAGCAACATCAATTTGCTCAAATTAAGTTTAAAATAAACATTAAAATAAAAACAAAAAAAAAAAAAAAAAAAATAGAGCTTATTCTCATATTTTTTTTCATAAATATAAATTTATTTCGTGACCAAAATCTTCCTTTCGCACTTTAACTACACCACATGTGGGGTCCACAGGGGCTGTTCCATTCCCCGCCACTTCATAAAAAGGGTTCATATCTCAGAAATCGTTCATTTAAAACCCAACCGCAGAAAACTGCGATTGGCTGATAGCAAAGCTTAACGTGAAGGTATAATAATAATAATAATAATAATTACAATTATCATAGAGTATCTTACTTGAGTGTTCATGTATTATTGAATTTATCAAACGAGTTGAGGAAAACGGATAAAATTCGAGGCTTTGCCGAGCATTTTATTAACGAGTTTAATAAATTCAATAAAACATGAGTAAGAATGCATGATTCTATTTGTTATATGACATTTAAAACGCATTTTATTCACGATTGTTCCACAAAAATGTAATATTCCGCAATTAGTTAAGGACGTCGCAGAGCGTATCTAACTACTTTGCATATGTAACCAACTAGTGGATTATGAAATTTATAACTTAGAGGTTATTGCGTGCCTCTAAGTGATATTGGCACCTCTTTGTCATATTAGCCCGAGGGCCAATATGACTTACCGGTGCCAATATGACATAATCTTTTCATTAAATACTTTCTATAGCATACATTGGAAAATCACATTAGAATCTTTCAATACTGACTCATTCTTCGCTTTCTTGAATTTGCAATAATGTTTCTTGTTTCTGCTCTAAATCCATATAATATGGGTGTTTTGACACTGCCTTTCAGTATTAGCACCGTTTAACTCTGTAACTATAGAAATAAAATGTTTAGCTCGTGTTTCTCTAGCTTCAAAATGGCCGTAGAAAAGACAGACGAAACACTTTCAAACCGACTTTTGGACCTAGAAGCGAGGAATAGTAGCAGATTTAGATAAAATATCTGAATCTCAAACCGAGGAAAGCAAGAAAAAAATCCAAACAGACAAACGAAAAGGAACTCCAACTAGAAAAAAAATCACTCGCAGAAAATTGCAGATAGCTGATAAGCTTAATAATAATAATAATAATTATTATTATTCTTAATATTATTATTATCAAAATGAGTAGACATTGTCAAAAAGTCAACCGCAGAAAACTGCAGAAGGCTGATAAGCTTGAAATATTGCATTTAATAATAATTATAATAATAATAATAACAAGAGCTCCGCAAGCGGGATATAATACGCCCATGGCAATTAGTAAGATGGAGCATATATATATACTGATTGTTGTACAAGTTTGGGTTTGTGGAACGTAGCCAAGGAACAATATGTGCTCCATATATTCTTACCTGACACTATTAATAACCCTCAATGGCTCAAAATACCTGTCTCCAACAAATTTTCATGGTCGGTAATATTTGGTGGACCATAACCTCAAAATAATAAAGACTCTGGCAATAAATGGTGGACTGTAAGCTTGAAAATGCGCTGCTCCACATCATAGTCTCACTATACGTAAAGTTTCAGCTCCATCAGATGTATAATGCTGTAGGCATTATCCGGAAACAAAATATGTTTAGAAAAATCTGTGAAGGGGAATAACTCTGGTAATATATGGTGGACTGTAACCTACAAATATGCACTGTTCCACATCATTATCTTACTATATGTAAAGTTTCAGCTTCATCAGATGTAAAATGAGTTATGCGAAACGTAATGTTTAGAAACATCTGTTAAAGGGGTATAACTCTGGTAATATTTGGCAGACCGTAACCTCAAAATAAAATGCACTGTTCCATACCATGCCTTACTGTAAGTAAAGTTTCAACATAATCGGATCTAAAATGTCGGAGGAGTTATCCGAAAACAAAATGTTTACGGAATTTTTCAAAGGAGCATAACTCTATTATTATTTGGTGGACCATTTTCTTGAGTAACCCTTTCAGTACCTAATGGAATCGTCCTCGTTAGCAGGAGGCCATTTCAAATAAATAGGTGTCAGGTTGTGTTTTCTTCAAAATCTATTTGGAAACTGACTGAAAGTTTTGCAAACTATGCACACCAAGATCTGGGCCTGCACTGTTTGCTAGCCACCCATTTTTGGGTTTCCAGTACAAAAAGTGTTAATATGCGCTGCTACACAGCATGGTCTAATTATATACTGGGTCAAAAAAGTTCCTACAAATAAAATTGCTTATGTTGCCATAGTTACTACAGATAAAAACTACACGAAATTTGTTATGTTTTGGTCATAGGACTCATTTTTCTAAGCAAATGCTTCATTCGTTTTTATTAACCTAAACCCAATATTATACAGTATTGCTCTAAACACACAAGGGGTCACTGTGCCACTTTGGCAGAGAAAAACATGAACAATGCAATGATTTAACTTCATAAAAATTCACTTTTTAAATTACACAAAATTTCTTAATTTTGATACATGTTACATTTTATTAGATATCCTGTGCACCTAAGATCAGGAAATTTAGTTGCATCGGCTACGATAAATAGGCGATCACGTATTGACCTCCCATTCTTAGAAGTTGTGTTAAATTCTGCTTTCAATGGAAACTCCATAGAAATTCGCAATCGGTAGTGCTACATGACATTTCTGCATTATTTATCATCTCAATGAACAGCTATGGTGAAAACAAAGCGTTTTATTTAAAATTGGCAAAAATTTATTGACAGGTATATTAATAACCAGAGTTCGAGAATTGCTATATTTTAATTGCAAGGGAGATAATCTAAAAAATTCGCAAATTAAAACCTTGCTTATATTGCAAGATAACGAGATGTTATAAAATTAAAGCGTTATTCGATCTTCAGAGGAGAACGGCTTCAGTCTTAGATGTTTAGGGGTTTCCAGTCTGAAATGGGTTAAAATGGGTCTCTAATACATATACTGCCATACTACGTTTATCTGATGAACAAATTTGTAACTGGTAAAACGGTGATATTTCCGACCAGCATCGGGATGTCCTTGAATTTCGTTTCGACAAGGACACCCGATCCTGGGAAGAAATTCTTAGTATATACAATGGAGCTTCGATGGCTCGAACACCGGTGGCTCGTTTTACCACGGCTAAGTCGAACCCGTTCCACAGCCCCAAGGGAAATCCTCTACTTAAAATATAGGCGCGGAAACTTAGGTGATATTCGTCTTTTATATTACAAATGTGTGCTGTGTATACGCATTAGAATCGCCACGATGAGGCGATTCGGGTGAGTATACACAGCATACATCTTCTTTATATAAAACCGAAAAAAGATGACCATGCGCGCTGGCAGTAACCCTCAGTAGCTCGAACTACCCCTATCTCGAACATAGTTGAGAGGTTCCTACGGTGTTCGAGCCATAGAAGTTCGACTGCAGTTCTTGTCTTGTTTTATCGTATACAGTTATCTCCACGCAAAATTGTCCCTCCTTTTCAAGGAAGAAGTCTTGTGCGTTTTGTTTTCGGCATAAGGCTGAAAAACGTGAAAGGGAGGCCAAATTCCGAAGTAGGTATATTTCGGTGATAACATTGTGAATGATTCGAACAAGAAATTATTTGGGATGTGGTGCGGACTGTTGTTCCACGCTGGGTCAGAGTCCAAATGACACCCGGCGACGCAGCGTCCGGGTCTGGATGGAAAATAGCACATTCCTGTTTCAGACTTACAAAATCTTACTTACATTGTGACCATATATCCATTTTCACCTGTCGTCTCCATCTGCACACAAATATTCTGAATGTGTATACTCGCGTCCGTCATGTGCAGCACGTGGTCAATTCACTACGTGAATATTACAGTGTTATTGACTGGCTTGTCTTCAGGTCACTTCACCTATAATTTACTTAACCCATCAAAACATCAAAAACTGGAGTTTGACTTACATTGTGGACCCAGGTCGGACGTAGCATGGATAGGCGTCTGGTCTGGGTCTTTGTCCGCTTAAATCTTGGATTATTTTCTGTATCTTCGGTAAAATTAATAATAATAATAATAATAATAATTATGGCACCCCTTAATCTGTGATGGATTTGTTGAGAGTTATTGGAAAGCTTTCTTTGTCAAGGTACGGGTCTACCCTCGCATCAGACGGGGCAGACTCTGTCCTAGTATTCGTCTTAGCTCCATATAAAACGCTTTTTTTATTGGGAAATCACTGATATGATATATGTATCAAATATCTTAACACATATCTTGGTTTTGGTTTTTGATTTTACAGCCCTTTCAAGATTATTTCACTCATATCGAGCCGATCGTTAATCAGAGGTGGGCGAAAACCGGAGTACCCGGAGAAAAACCACCTGACCTTCCGTTGCAGAACTTGGCGTCTCACATGTGACCCGAGTGAGGCTAGAACCACAGCGGTGAGAGACTAACACATATCTTAACCAGAGGCCTCTGTGGTGTGGTGGTTGCGCTGCTCGCCTTGTAGGCCGGGGGTCGCGGGGTCGATCCCGGGCTTCCCCGGGCTTTCGCATGGGTCTTTAGGCCGGAGTTCCGTCTCCGTGTGGTCTTGGCTGTTGGTGGGGCGCGGAGCTCGGCGCTCACTCACCATATCTAAACCCGTGTATGACATGGAATTTCCACCTAGTGAGTTTGGAATGGTCCATTTCCAATTATAGGGGTGCCAGGTCTGTTTTATGTGTGGTGTTTTTACAAAAAAACGCGCGTGCTTTGACTGAGCAGTGTTTACTCAGATCCTACGCTGCGTTCTGAGGCGTCTGATCTGGGACTGCACTGTTTGCAAAGACAGCTAGGCATGGTTAATAAATATTGTTGAATACACTAACTTTTGCATATATCTGTTTGAAGTATACTCTTATTTAGATCAGTTAGAGCAGCACACGGGCCATGTAGCAAGGAAATACGCTATACATTATGTATTATCAGTGAACATCTCGAACAGCATTCGCTTCGCACAACATGATCTTAGTCTTCGCTACCTACGTACCTCAGGGCTGCCATTATTCAGCTCAGCTTGTATTATATCTACATTAGGTAATTCCGAAGACAGCTTTCCTTGCACCATGGCTCAATGCGTACCTTAGTTATGTCTTCAGTCACTCTTATTTCTTCTCATTATTCACATTTGTGTCAGGAAATCATCACGAAACACGCTTTTACAAATATATTGAAATTTTATCTCCAAAAAAAAAAAGAGGAAAATATTTAGATGAAAATACGGATATTTTTCGTGTCTCGGCTCGGGACGCGGATTGTTGGTGCTCGTTGAAACCGCCTTGGCGGGGTGGTTTTCACGTGTGCCCGCGGTCTGTGCTCTTGGGTGGAGATTGGAAGAATTATATGTACCCCTTCAACCCCAGTTTGCTATGTAAAGGTGGGTTGGAAGGGGTCAAAATTATATAGGCGTTTTTTTGTGATGAAGAAACACCAGTTTATGTTTTTGTTTATCCGATCATTCAGGATCACCTGGTTTACTTCGTCTTATATAGTTTTTTTTTTTTTTTTTTTTTTTTTTTTGGTTTGGGTTTTACGGCCCTTTCAAGATTATTTCACTCATATCGAGCCGATCGTTAATCAGAGGTGGGCGAAAACCGGAGTACCCGGAGAAAAACCACCTGACCTTCCGTTGCAGAACTTGGCGTCTCACATTCGTCTTATATAGTGTTTATGTTCTTGTTCTATTTATGTTTGTCTCTTCTTTCTGTCCATCCTGTAATGATTCTTTCTTTGGCTGATTCCCTTACTCCCACTCCACATTCTCAATCTCCCATGGTGTCAGTAAGCAACTGGCAGAAACGTTACTTATTCCCTGATTTACGGCTGCATCACGACCCCCTACTTGCCATCTGGACCTGTCGATTTTTCTACAATTATTACTAAGTATATCGCATGTTAAACCATTATAAATCGGACGGCCTGGGTGGCTTCTACGGGGTGTCGTGTTCCTTACATCTTGGGCCTATATAATTTTGACCCCCCTCAAACCCCACTTTTATATAGTAAAACTGAGGTTTACAGGGGTAAACATTATTTTTCTTATTTCTGCACTAAAATGTAGATTGTGGGTACTCGTAAGAACCGCCTCGATCAGGCGGTTCTAACGAGTGCCCACAATCTATATTTTGAGCAGAAATAAGAAAAATATCACAATTTTTCATCTTAAAAATTTCATTTTTTTCGGCGATAAAGGTGGCAATGTATTTGTACAGGCGTGTTTGCGTAATGAGGTACCATATTCTGGACCGACCACCCCCCCCCCCCCCCCCCCCCCCCCCCCATATATGTTCCTCTGGTAAGAGCATTGCAACTAATGATCTGTAACCTTGAAAAAATCTAACGCAGTTGCAGAATGGCAAACAGTGTAGATCCTTGTTATGAACTTCTCATTTGGATCATCGCTGCTCCAGGAACATCTACCTGATATGATGTATAAATATAGCAGTAACACCCTTACGATAACACGCCTATACAAATACATTGTAACCTTTATCGCCGAATACATGAAAATTTTAAGATGAAAAAGGTTGATATTTTTCTTCTTTCTGCTCAAAATATATATTGTGGGTACTCGTTAGAGCCGCCTCATCAAGGCGGTTCTAACGAGTGCCCACATTCTATAATTTAGAGCAGAAATAAGAAAAATAGGGTTTACCCCTTTAAACCCCAGTTTTACTTTATAAAAGTGGGGTTCAAGGGGGTCAAAGTTATATAGGCATGTTTTCGTGATGGAAAAGTGTATCCTATACTTTCTGGTGAACATCTTGTGGCACAAAATGCATGGGTAAGTTGTTTGTTTATTTCACCATCAACAGTATTTAGTTTATTTTGAGGACGTTGCTTCCAATATTGTGTGTCTTTGTATCCGACATTGAGATGAACTGGTCGCCCATTGGAAAACAGCAAAAGGCTTTTCCAAGAGTGGAGCGCTGTGGTGCAGTGGTAAAGCATTGAGATCGAGATGTAGCCGGTTCGATCCTTGCAAGCGCCAAGAGTTGTTTCCTTGAGCAAGCGACTTTATCCAGATTACTTAGTACTGGTTCCTATCCAGGAAAAGAATGCCACATGGAAGATTAGTACTAGTACTAAATGCGTTGCCCTCTATAAATAAGGTCGATTTTTATTATTATTATTATCCTATTATTATCGTGTTTGTATTTGACTTAAATGGGCAAGTCAACACTATTTCGGTCATTTTTGAGAAGGCCAGTTTTCCTAGACTCACTTTTCCTACGCAGGCTTATACGTTAGCGGTTAAACAGTGTAGTGCACATTTTTTTGCCAGAAACTGACAACTGCCCTTCTTGCATCAGCGGAAGGGAGGGAATGGCCGTAGAAAAGATTTCATGATCAATCTCCACGGAAGAATGTTGCGTCGAACCCACGCCCTCCTGATCACCGTCAGAGGCGCATCCGACTAAGCTACAGAGACCGGCAGCCTGAGCAGGATAAGTCCTTCTCAGCGGTTTATCAGTACTCACAAGTCGTCGGTTTCAGCTCTTTTTTCCTAGCCTCGATGGGCGGGGCGTGGGGAGGGGCGGATTTCTTAAATCAAGGTAAGAAATGTATTAAACTGATTTGTATCAAAATGATTCGTTTGTTTGTTTGTTTGATTTGAGGTTTAAAGTCCCCGTCAATTCTATAGGTCATTTTGGAGAAGTTGGGACTTTTAACCGACAATGAAATGAAATGTCATGTCAACCCCTGTCGCCCAATGAAACCAATTGGGTTTATATGCATGGACAGTCCGACTCGCACCACTTTTCCTGGACAGGCTTAGACCTCTAAGCAGTTTTCCTGTACTCATGAACGGGCGGTTTCAGCTCTGCATGGAAGCATCATGCAGCCCAATTATTTCTTCAAGCCCCGATGGGCAGATATCCGAATGATTAATACCACATTAAATTTGACGTTTAATTTACAGTAGCCAACAATAATATATATATTATATACTGGTTATGGATTTTCCACCCCTATACAATAGATATGACCTTGCATGTGACTTTATCCACATGCTATCAAAATAAACTACATGATACCAATTACAAATGCAGACATGTTTTATTTAATTTTTCTTATTTTAATACAAGAACTTATTGAGAAACCATGACCAGAGTCTATTAATCGTAAATTAACCCTTGTCCTGCTAATCCCGGATATGCCTTATCTTTGAAACAATGTAGATCCAGATCAGATGGCTTCTGATGAAGCCATCTGATCAGGATCTACATTGTTTGCCATTCAGATTGTGAATTTGTTGCAATAATTTGCATCAAGTAATCTGATTGGTTGATAATCGGTAGTGGGTGTGGCATATATAAATATTCAGCAGGACAAGGGTTAAGTAAAAAAAAATGTTGTAACAGAGAATACAGACCAATGGGTATAAAAAGTCTAAACATCACGAAAACACGCCTATATAATTTTGACCCCCTTGAACCCCACTTTTTTATAGTAAAACCGGGGTTTACGGGGATATACCTTATTTTTCTTATTTCTGCTCTAAAATATAGACTGCGGGTACTTGTTAGCAAAAAAAGTTCCTTGTTTTCGGCGGTAAAGCTTATAGTGTATTAGTATAGGCGTGTTTTTGTAATGATTTTGTAGGCGCCACGAACTCTTCTATACTAGTTGTTCTAGGTCTAACCAAAGAACTGAGGGTACTGGTCGGTCATTTGTTGAACTAAGACCGTTTCGTTTTACCCATAATCTCATTACGAAAACATGCCATAGAAATACATGTCAATTTTACTACCGAAAAAATGAAAATTTTTAGTTGAAAAATTATTATATTTTTCTTATACCTGCTCAAATATAGATTGTGGGAACACGGTAAAACCGCCTCATCGAGGCGGTTCTAACGTGTACCCACAATCTATATTTTAGAGCAGAAATAAGAAAAAAAAGGTATATACCTGTAAACCCCAGTTTTACTATATAAAAGGGGTTTAAGGGGATCAAAAATATACAGGCGTGTTTTCATGATATTAAGTATTTCACGCAAACTGTGTAGACCTGATCAGACGTGGCATTATGTAGTATCTGATCTGGATCTACACTGTTTCGCATTACCCAACACACGTGCCCTGTCAAGAATTTCCTGTCAAGTTTACACAGTGCTCTGATAATCAGCGGCACCTCGATTTTGTACTTGATAGTCACGTCGACTATGGGGCGCCGTTTTACTTTTTAATCCGTATTTATAGATATCCATAAATTCGTTATGGATATCGATAAATCAGCCGAAAAATGGATATGCATAATTCGAATTTCGGATATTCTAAAATCGAATTATGGATATCCATAATTCGATTTATGGATACCATTAATTCAGATCGATTTAGAGATATCCATAATTCGATTTATGGATATCCATAATTCGATATATGGATATCCATTATTCTATTGATTTATGCATATCCATAAATCGAATTATGGATATCCATAATTCGATTTATGGATATCCATAATTCAGATCGATTTATGGATGTCCATAATTCGAATTATTGATATCCATAAATCACCGCCAACGCTTTTGGTTTAATGATTTTCCCTAAGACGAGTGATTGTTTAATGTAAAAATCTTCAAGGTCTTCATCATCGCTGAAAGATGATGGCCAGTCAAAGGGACCTCTCTGACGTGCAGCCTTTTCAGCCCGTAAGGCTTCCAAGCAACATACTGAATACACTGAACGCCCACCACGTGTGCAGTAAAATATCGGAACCAGACGTAAGATCTTGAAATTTAGGCCAACGCACCCGGTCCCTTTGGAATCACCTCTATGAGGACAGCGCACCTGAGGACACCGAAAGTCTGACGTAAGATTATAATGATCCAAATAAGCAATCCGCGCATGCTTTAAGGAAAACAAAATGTACATGATCGTTACACAGTAAAATTCCTATATCAAGACCACCTTTGGACAGTCCCAAAGGTGGTCCCTGACCAGGGGACATTGTGTACAGAATTCACGAAGAAATAATAACTGCACCCTTCTAAATAAGCTTTTTAAAGCAGAATTAGTCTTAATTTTAGGTGGTCTTAATAGCAGAATTTCACTGTATACAGTATTAACATATATCCATATAATACTCTACTTGAGATGTATGGAGTACCAGGCAGATTCAGATATACCTCCTGGCCCCCGCCCATTGGGGCTTGGAGAAATAAATTTGGATGCATGAGCCATAGGGGCTTGAATCATGAAAAAAAAATGAAAAAAAAATGATTTTTTTTTTTTTTTTTTTTTTTTGGAACTATATTAGAGACAAGGGGGGAAACTTCGGCTCCATTTTTTGGGGGGTTACCTCATTTTACCCAGTGTATCTTTTTCGCAAATGCAGTTTTTCACCTGCTTATTACGAAATATACAAGTTAAATATGTCCACTTTGCAACAATAATCCAACTCTGTCTGTCACTTGCAATTCGGCCCCCGCCCATAGGGGCTGGAAGAAATATATGGGCTGCATGATGCTTCCACGCAGAGCTGAATCCGGCCCGCACACTAGTACTGGTAAACCGCTTAGAGTATCTAAGCCTGTCCAGGAACCACGGTGCGAGGCGGACCGTCCATGCTAATAAACCCTATTGGTTTCATTGGGCAACAGGGCTTGAGATGTCATTTCATCTCGATGTCGGGTAAAAGTCCCACAAAATTGGAAGCAACGTCTCCAAAATGACCTTTACAGTGTTGAGGGGACGTTAAACCTCAAATCAAACAAACAAACTGTCACTTGCAGGAAACATGTTTTTCTCGCATGGATTAACTCAGCAAAGCAAAATTCGGCATAAACGTGTGACAAAAATTTTCAGGTTTTCATCAATCACAAGCGAACTAGTGTTACGGGGGAAACTTTTTTCGCTTTCAACTGATGTCTTTCATTAAAATGAACCTCTCTTGACCAATTTGAATCCAAAATGATGTATTTGCAGCTCTAAATTTAGATTTTACTACTTTTACATCGCTTTATGTAACAGATCAAGAAAACAATCGTTGCGATGCTTGGTTTTTCTGCTGATTCCGGGCTACTCTATCGATGAACTAACGACCGGAACGACCGTTGCTGTTTAATCTTTATACCGTTCGAAGTAGTGACAAATGAGCATTATCGCTATGTTTCTTCCATTTTTAACTAAACCCGAAGAGGGATCGCAGACGATGTATATATATATATATATTTTTTTTTATATACTAATTTATTTTAGTTCGATTGCGACGAAAGCTTCAAGCTTATTGAATCGCTCTAGAACACTCATTCCGGGTGTTTTCACGCGCGCGAGAGAGAGGCAGTGGCTTTTACACCACTGCTACCCATTTACACCTGGGTAGAGTGGAGCAGTGTCATGACGTGTCTTGTCCAAGGACACACCTCGATACCGGTGGCCGGTTCGAACGCACAACCTCTCGATCATAAGTCGAACGCGTTAACCGCTGCGCTATCGAGGCTGACGATGTATACTGCATATACTCCAATTTTGAAGGCTGAAAGAGTACGCAGTCACCATGTTATTACGGTAGGGTTCTTTAACCTGCACCGGGGATTGTTCTCCCTGCACAGGGGGTCTCCAGTTAACGTCCAGATTCGAAGGACGATGCACTTTATGACATTCATACCTGCAAAATGTATGATGCCAATGGAACGTGTTCTGACGCCGAAATTTTGTCACCGCTGCTGGGGATCGAACCTGGGACCTTTAGCATCTGATGCATTGAGCTAGGTGGGTGGCCAAATTTAGGAAGGCTGGGATTAGCCGTAGTTATCTCCTTACCGGACTCAGAAAAAGTGAAATGTATTTTTTGTTGAAATCGTGGACGTTTTGTGTTATTTTCAAAACAGTTTCACTCATGCTTGTGTAGACAGAAATAAAAAAAAAAAAAAAAAAAAAACAGCCAGCTTGTTAAAACTGAACCAATACGTAAATGTTGAAAATGATGCAGCAGGGAAACAATTTGTTCCCTATTGCAACATATTCCTTTTTATGTTTTGAAATTTTGATCCTGGGTCGCTAATGGCCAGTAAATGACAATAAGCACTACTTAGGTTGGGCCCATTGGGTCCTTTTCCAACAGGGATTTAAGGGGACAGAACCCCTACAGTGCAGCACACACATGCTCTCTCATCCGCGAGTTTCTGAAGTGGACGCTATGAATTCGGCCAAATCCATTGATGTAGGGACTTGGGTAAAAAAAAAAACAAAAAAAAACATTGCTCAATTCTTCTGCTCAGCAAGTTTGTATTTAATCTGAATAGGCACCACAACTCACCACAACACGGCAAACAACAAAGGTCAGAATAAGCCAGAGCATATCAACGTTGATTTTTTTTTTTGGGGGGGGGGGGGGGGGGGGGAGCGGGGATCATTTTACGGTTCTTTCGAGTTTATTTAACTCATATCGAGCCGATTGTTAATCACATGCGGTCGAAGACCGTAGTATCCGGTAAAAAAAAAAAAAAAAAAAAAAACACCAGGCCTTCCGTTGCAGAACTCTTGAATGCCTTAAAATAGATGACTTTTATGAAAGGTTTGATTGTGAAGTGCTTAGATCTGTTGAAAAAGTACTTGTATTAGCCTAGAGTGTATTGGAGAGTAAGTGAGAACTGGGGCCTTTTCAATATATAGGACATTTAATTTTGGTGCTGTTGAGTAAAGCGGCATTCCAATCTTAGTGTTTCTCGACCAGGCTATTAAAAGGTTATAAAACGTTTTTTCATGCTCAATTCAGTCGAACGTTAAATTTGTAATGCTCGCTATTTTTATAAATTAGTTCATAAATTTTCCTGCTTAGATTTGTTTGTTAGATTTGAGGTTTAACGTCCCCGTCAACACTGCAAAGGTCATTTTGGAGACGCTGCTTCCAATTTTGTGGGACTTTTACCCGACCTGAAGATGAAATGACTTCTCAAGCCATGCCGCCCAATGAACCAATAGGGTTAATTAACATGGACGGGCCGACTCGCACCGCTTTGCATGGACAGGCTTAGATGCTCTAAGCGGATTACCAGTACTCGTGTGCAGGTCGGTTTCAGCTCTGCGTGGAAGCATCATTTCTTCATGCTCCGATGGGCGGGGCCGTTTCCTGCTTAGATAAGAACTGAATAATAGAATGTATGATGGGGTTGAGGCCGAAACAAGGAATTTTCAAGCAAGTTTTCAGTTTAGTTAAGTATCATGTAGGGTTTTGTCAAGCATGAGACTTTAATTCACTGAAAACGAGCCCGAAGCCACGACCGCAATATTAAATATTTTTCTCACCCAAACACTTAATGGAATTTATTTGCATCACGTGAACAAGTCCGTGAAACAAAGACCCCCCTACACCCCACTTTATATAGAGAAAAATGGGGTGTAGGGGGTATACATTATTTTTCTTATTTTTGCTCCAAGACATAGGTTGTGGGTACTCGTTAGAACCGCCTCAATGAGGCGGTTCTAACGAGCACCCACAACCTATGTTTGCCGTATTTATAAGAAAAATATCAAGGAATTTCATCAGAAAATGGCCATTTTTGAGATGTAAAAAAATTCACTATGTCGCACAGGTGTGTTATCGTAATGGTTTGATTAGATGTTTAAAGTGCCCATCAACAGGTAATTTTGGAGACTTTGAATCCATTTTAGGGGACTTTTACTCGACATTGAGATGAAATGACATCTCAGGCCCTGTCGCCCAATGAAACAAATAGGGTTTATAAGCATGAACGGTCTGACTCGCACCGCTTTGCCCGGGCAGGCATATATTCTCTGAGCGGGTTAGCAGTACTCGCGTGCGGTCGGTTTCAGCTCTGCTTGGAAGCGTCCCGCAGCCCACCTATTTCTTTAAGCCCCGATGGGCAGGTCCAGAAACTTTAAAGAATGCGTTGTGAACTGCACAAATATACAGAAATTAATAAGCGATAAAGCACATTCACACCAATGTAACACAACAAAATGTCAGTATTTTAATATTCATACCTCCTGAAGAATATCGTCATCATTTTTCCAGTGAGCCGCTAAAGTTTTTGTCTAAAGCATCCGTTTACATGTAAAGTGCTACGCATGAAATAAAAAACATTGCATGTACATTTCATGACCTGCTTTCTTTGACACTTGACAGCAGTTTGATGACAAATTGAATGCCCATTTCATTAAATGTTGAGAAGGACATGTCATTCTGACTGTTAAAAATGTACATTTAAGGGGAAACTGAGAAGCTGCTCCCCTAATTGCATGGATAACAAAACATGCTACAGAAGACGGTTTTGAAAACAAAATTACCGCCGGCTCAATGTGGGTGTTTTGCAATGACTGGCATAATGAGATAGCTAATAAACCCTAGAGTGAGGCAGCAGAATGAGGCAAAGAAAACAAACACTTAAGAAATGAAATTTATTTTTCTGCTGTTCATGATAGTACGAACGCAGTGGGTTGTGTGCAAAGTAAGTGAACCCCGAAGGGGTTCATGTAAACTTTGTTAGCGACTCGCTGTCGTTCATACTTTCATGAAAAGCAGAAAAATTGAGTTTATTGTTTTATAATTACATTCTTTGCCCCTCATCACTAGGCGAAAAAGAATGCTTATAGGGCAAACTTTTTAAACTGAAAAACATTTACACGCCATTTTACTACAAAGAGAGGAACAGCGTTGACCTCACCAACGCCCGTAGAGAACCATGGTTTAGAATGACGTCACTTGATGTCACTGAAAATCGTGTGACTCGATGCGTTCACGGAAGTATGAACTACACTGTTTTCTATGTGTTTACATTACATTTTTTTTATTTATGAGCCGGATAAATTTCATACCCTATAAGTTGAGCATGAAAAAAAGTTTTATAATCCTTGGGCCAGGTTGTTGCAGTTTAGGTCTGTACACCGTTCTTTCTACCTCTGTAATGAACAGTATACAATATTTCCATACCCCTCTACTTAATCTTAAGACCTCCACAAATTTAATCCAAATATCTGAGAGAGAGAGAGAGAGAGAGAGAGAGAGAGAGAGAGAGAGAGAGAGAGAGAGAGAGAGAGAGAGAGAGAGAGAGAACATCAAACATTAGACAACATACATGTTAAAACGCTTTTTCCTTGGTTTCCACTTATCACAACGAAAGAAAAGAAGGAGAATCCCTACAGGCCTATTGGCACCAAAACAACCATTGTTATTTAGGTAACAATATTAGAACACACGCCATTCCGACCACTATGAATTCAAATTTGTAAAACAATTTCAAGTTATTTCTATATAGCCGTATCTCTTTTAACTAAAATTCTGAACCGTTTGGCTCAACACTGCTGCATTTTTATTTATTTATTTATTTATTTATTTTTGCTTAGCTAACCGTCGCCGTGTACCGGGAACGAGCGTTTAAACATAAGGTGACGACGTCATGTACACAACGGCCCCCGCCCATAGGAGTTTGAAGAAATATATGGGCTGCATGATGCTTCCGAGCAGAGCTGAATCTGGCCCCCCGTGTCCAGGAACCGCAGTGCGAGGCGGACCGTCCATGCTAATAAACCCTATTGGTTTCATTGGGCGACAGGGCTTGAGATGTCATTACATCTCAATGTCGGGTAAAAATCCCACAAAATTGGAAGCAACGTCTCCAAAATGACCTTTACAGTGTTGACGGGAACGTTAAACCTCAAATCAAACAAACAAACAAACGTCATGTACACACGTTCTTTAGCACTCTGCCAAAAACGCATAGATTTTATACGATACCCGTTGTGCAAGAAACTGACAAACATTTCCCTTCAATTCGGAGCTCTCTAGCAATCTCCTCGATAACGTGGGTTGTGCCCGTCCCAGCCTGGACATAAACAAGGCAGTTGGGCCTGGTTTTTTTTATCACATCAAAGGCCGTCTTCTGCTTTTTAGTAAACATTTTATTTCCTTTTCTGCGCATGTGTCCAAAAAAGTTACAGTGGCTGATTGGAAGTTGACCGCAAAGCGATACAATACAAAATTCCCAGAGCACAGCCCATTATACATGTACGTGTACGTAGAAACACCATCCAGTTATCTTATCTGCGTAATACGTGTATACGTAGTCCTAGCAGAATATGTTACATTGAAAAAACAAGTTGGCTGCTTTCAAAAAGCATCCAATAGGTTTGGTCTTGTCAGTCTACATTCTGATTTGAGCCAACTGATATCATTATCCCACTTAATGCATTTTTTTAAATAAAAATAATAAACTTTAAACGTTCCAAGGCGGTTCTTCTGTCGCGGTATATTTTTGTTATGGTTTGTCTGAAGTCTGGAGGCCTTCATGCGGACTGAGCAAATTATTTGTCTAAATCGCGACGGAAGTAAGGGCGAGGATTGTGGCCACGTAAAATCGATTTAAGCCCCCCAGTGGAATTCGTTTCCGCTGACCGTTCCAAGGCGGTTCTTCTGTCGTGGTTTGTTTTTGTTATGGTTGTTTGTGTCGTTTATATTATTTTATTTTGGATAGCCTATTGGCCATTTAATGGGAAAGAAACTGTCCTGTTGGCTTTCCGCTGTTGGTGTTTCCATTAGGGTCTGTTGTTTCATGTTTGTGTGTCTTTCCCTTTGGTGTCTCTGATGGGAGCTGTGGGTTGATTTTAACGATTCCTGATCATTGCCCCCACTTCTATTTTTTAATACAAAACGTGTATATAAAATGTCAAAGTCTGTGACCTTGGTATCAGGAGGGGTGGGTAGTGATGAGTATTCTGTGGTAAATTGTTTAACGCCATGGCAAGTATAAACTAAATGTAACTTACATATGTTTTACACATGTATAGCACAAAACTTAACCATACGAAAATGTAAACCGAATTTTTCAAAGGTCATAACTCTGTTAATATTTGGTGGACAGTAATTAGCGAAACTTAAGGCATATCTTCACATCTTAGCCTTACTACATACACATTTTAGGCTTAATCGGATGAAAACTGTATAGTAGGAGTTATACGGAAACGAAAAAAAAGTTTACGAACGGACGGATGGACACCAACCAAAGCATAACTTAATACGACCGTTTTTGTTGTTGTTGTTGTTGTTGTTTTTCAAACGGGTATATAGAAAGATTTTTCCTAAGTCATCATTCCTTCTATAGGGCCTTGGTTATCTATTTCATTTGTTGTTAACACTGTATGAGTCTTTTTTGAGACATTGCTTCCAATCTGTCGCCCAATGAAACTAAATGGTTGAAATGCATGAACTCGAGCCACTTTTCCTGGACAGGCCTAGAATTTCTTGGCGATTTAACACTACTCATGTGCGGCCGGTATCAGCTCTGCGTGGAAGCATCATGCAACCCAATCTATTTCTTCAGTTCCCGATGGACTGGGGCCGATCAGACCTTGGGGCAATATATTTGACTGCATGAGCTGAAACCGACCGAACTTTGAAGTATTACTGAACCGCCTAGGAAGATTTAAGCCTGCCCAGACAAAGTGCTGTGAATCAGACTGTATCTTAAACCTCGACAGTTTCTTTGAGCAATACCTCCGCAAAAACCTGAAATTTGCAATCCGTCTGTATATCTTTCTGGATCACAACTTAATTGTAAAAGAAACTGATTAGTAAAACGTCCAGTATTGAGTGGTTATCTGATACAATAGCTCCCATCGAATGCGCCAAATAAGCTTTTAACAACTCGGTCTGTAACTGGTGGCAGGTCACTTAGTAGTCATGAAGTTTTTGAACAGAAACCCATCAACGTTATGACTGTTTCGCTCCCTAAATGTTTTATATATTTGGAAGAGTTAGAAGGTTCGACCTTGGCACTGACGTTAATTCTAGTAGCAAAAACATGAACATGTTTTTACACACCCAGCGATCTTTTTATGTTTCGTTTAACGATCCTTTCAAGATTATTTCACTCACATCAAGCCGATCGTTAATCAGAGGTGAGCGAAAACTGGAGTACCCGATGAAAAACCTCCTGACCTTCCGTTGCAGAACTTCTCATTATGTGACCTGAGCCATGCTCAAACCTACAGCGTTGAGAGACCTAATGATTAAGAGTCAGCACTCTTATCCACTACGCCACGGAGGCCCGTTACACCCAGCGATCTTTATAAATGAGGAAAAATAACGTTCTCTGTCTTTCCAACATTTACATGTACGTATTATTAGAGCTATTAGCGTACCGAAAGCTGTTCAGAATATATAAATCTGTTCCTATCTGTGTAAACTTTGAAAGTTTTTTTTTATTTAACGGCCCAGTCAATACTGATTTGGGTCATGTTTGGGCCTGTCAGTGTACCTATCCACGCTTTTCCTAAGCAGGCTCATCCGTAAGCGGTTTACCAGTTCAGTGCACATTCTGTCGCCCAAAACTGACCCCTGCCCTTCCTGAATCAGCGGAAGGGAGATAATGACCATAGAAAAGATTTCATAATCAATCTCCACGAAAGAATGTTGCCGACCCCGGTAGGTATCGAACCCGAGTCTTCCTTATCACCAGTCAGACTGCATCCGACTCAGCTACCGCAGCCAGCCACACTTTGTGAGTAGTAGTATAGTTATAATCTGTTGTTTTTCGTTTCCATGGCCCCATGGACTTACTCCATAATGGCATTGCAAGACGTAAAATTTGCGAAAATGACTGCGGCTGTTATAAGTTCCCCATAAGGGAAATAGATACGCCTTAAAGGGTTGGGGCTACTCCTGCAAAAGTAGTTTCTCTTTGGATATGTCTAAGGGATATACTCTTAAAGGAAAGAATTTGCTTCTTAGGAGCAAATTCTTCCCTTTTAGAGTAGACCCCTTGAGCAGCAAATTCTTCCCCTTTAAGAGTAGACCCCTTTTTTAGTTGGACAGAGCCAACAGAGTAGCAACCATAAGGTCCTTAAAGTTGTATTTCCATCACGAAATCATGCCTATAGAATTGTGATCCCCTTTAATATGTTCTATAAAAGGGTTATCCTTTGGAAGCAAGGAATACACCACAGAACTGAGAAATATGGTGTGCACATGTTTTCTGGGCCAGGCTAGCTAGTTTCGGCCAATTAGGCCTCATCAGTGACCCTAAGATATTATCAAAATTCCACAATGGAATCAATGATCCCAAAGGGCAAGAAAATATAATCTACACTATGATGTAGGGCAGTGAGACGTTTTACCGCCGCCACACATTCCCATACACCAGTTGAAGTGAAGTTTAATATGTTCTATAAAAGGGCTATCCTTTGGAAGCAAGGAATACACCACAGAACTGAAAAATAAGAAGTGTACATATTTTCTGGGCCAGACTAGCTAGTTTCGGCCAATTAGGCCTCATCAGTGACCCTCAGATATTTTCAAAATTCCACAATGGAATCAATGATCCCAAAGGACAAAAAAATATAATCTTCACTTTCATATAGTAAAGCACAGGTTTGCAGGGGTATACATTAATTTCCGTATTCATGCTCTGAGACACTAGATTGAGAGTACTCGATAGAATCGCCTCGTCGAGGCGTTTCTGTCGACCCCCCGCAATCTATGTTTTGAGCAAAAAGGCAAACATTCCAATGTTTCTTTTTAAAATTTCTTTTTCTTTGGCCAAAAAATGACAATGCGTTTGTATAGGTGTGTTTCGAAATACAGTAATAAAGTTTCCTTTTAAAAAGAAGGCTAACTGTAGGTTTTCTTTTGCTCCAGCATTTCACTGTTGTTTTTTTTTTTTTTTTTTTTTTGCTGTCGAGTCCTCACCGTTGTCTCACCTCTGTGGTTCTTTGATTATTTGTGTTCACGGAGATGTTGCACTGATGAGTTAGGAGGCCTTCATGCGGACTGAACAAATTATTTGTCTAAATCGCGACGGAAGTAAGGGCGAGGATTGTGGCCACGTAAAATCGATTTAAGCCCCGCAGTGGAATTCTTTCCACTGACCGTTCCAAGGCGGTTCTTCTGTGACGGTTTATTTATGTTGTTGTGTGTTACTACTCACTGTGTGTATCATTTGTGTCTTTTTATTTTGGATGGCCATTTGGCCATTTTGTGGGAAAGTAACTGTCCTTATGGCCATCCTTTGTTTAGGTTTCCGTTATGGTCTGGTCGCTTCATGTTTGTGTTTCTTTCCCTTTGGTGTCTTTGATGGGTGGAGTAAGTTAATTGCTTGATTCCTGATCTTTGTTTTACTTCTACTTTCCCTAGTTTGTAAAGTTGAAAATCTGCACGCCTTTCGAAAGTAAGGGGGAGCTATTGCCCTAACCCCGGCGTCCGGCGTCGGCGTTAGCATCGGTGTCCGCATTCGTTGAAGTTTACCTGCAAGCAATCATTTGTGCTGGTTTACAAATTTATTTTCAAGTAAAGTTATCAACTGGTATAAAAAAAAACAAAACAAAAAAAAAACAATATTTTTCACATTCTTTTTCACTCGATTTCCCAGGTTTTGGGGCTGAAAAAGTTAATCATTTCTTCTGTATTACCTCCCTTATAAGCATATATTTTGTCAAATGAATGTGCGCAGCCAACTGAAACGCAACTTCTCTTCTACATATCCGAGAGCAGCAAAGGCTGTGGTAAGGCTACACGTACTCGCAGGCTCGTTTAAGCCAGTGCTGGTCGCCTTTGTGAAAAAGACCCATGTCATGCCCATGAAGCCGATGCCACGTCTTGACGTTGCATCGATGTTGTCGCTCTAAATAAGCACGATATTTCTGGTAAGACTTTTACGGAAACTGTTTCAGTGTTAGCTGTCCGTCTTAAACCATTGAAAGGAGGACAATCTACGTAGAAACATATTCACGGACCCGGCGAGGAGCAAAACCGCAACGTCGGTGCGCATCTAACTGTATTGGTTAAAAAATCGGCATTTATGAACAGAGAAGGCTGAATGTTGGGAGCTGCTCACTCGCACAGGTTTTATGCTGGTGGAAAATGTGTCCATGTAAATGTTAAGCTTTTAAATTGCTCGTTTGACATGCGATGAACAATGGCATGTTTGTAAAATTGACCATGTTGGTGGGATATGAGGTCTCTTTCCGCCTGAGTTCGAGGCACGATCGAGACAAGTTCTGAAATCATGGTTTAAAACTGTTTTTTTTTCTTCACCCACCGCTTATAAAAGAACGGTTAATAATGTTGCTATAGAAATGAAGAAAAAATGACATATCACTTTCATAGAGATCACCCTACAACAAGCACACTTGATTGATTTACTTCGTGAAATACAACTCGGAATTTTTTTTACGCAGTAAGTTATCGGCTAGTTAGACTATCTGCATGTACATGTAACTGGACTCTGCAAAACTATTGTTTACTGATTTCAACTGTCAAATTCTCTTCGTAAACTCGTCCTGGAATTCTGAGTGACCATGAAAAGTTTGAGACTCCGAGAGAAGTGTGACTCGAGTGACAGAATTAACTTTTGTAATCTGTAGGCGTTTTTTTTTTTTTTTTTTTTTTTTGTTCTTTTACAAATCCTTAAGAAAAGAAAAAGCATTACATCAACAAGTCCGTGCACTGAACAACGAAGGTAACAAGGCACTAGAAGCACTTTGTGGCTACCGCATAAGTACTGAACAACCCTATAAACCCAACTTTATATAGAGAAAGTTGAGTGTACAGGGGTACATTATTTTCCTTTATAGGGGGTTCAGAACACCGTGCACCGACAATCTATATTTGGACTAGAAAAAAAAAGAGAATATTTTCTCACATCACGAAAACACACCTACCTAATCTTGACCCCTAGACAATGGGTAGTCGTTAGAACCTCGTCATCGAGGCGGTTCTAAGCAGTACCCACAATCTATATTTAGAGCAGAAATATAACAAATCTGATTTTTTTTTATCGGGCAATTTTCATTTGGGTGGCAAAATTCTGTATATATTTGAATAGGCGTGTTTTCGTAATGAACTGAAAATGCTAGTTCATGAGATTTTAGCACATACATGTTGATGTTTTATAATGATCCCAGTGCAGAAGACGGGTTATACAGACCATAGGGTTAGTTTCGAGTCACAACAGTCGAATACGGCAGTTAAGATAATTTCATCTTGCACGGGGTAGGCCAACTGGAATCAAGTACATTGACGAATTAACCCATATATGCCTAGCAACCCTTTTTCAGACATTGGCAAACAGTGTAGACCCAGATCAGACGCCGCATCTGATCAAGATCTAAACTGTTTGCTCAACGTACATGCATTTTTGTAAAACTTACCTAAAAAATGGCATCCCTATGCTTAGAAAATGACCACTCCAGGCTCATAAAAGTGGAATATTTTTGGCACCTATGGGTTAATTATGAGGTTACATCAAAAGTAGGACCTGTTTCTACTGTAACTTTTATTCTTTGGTTTGACTTCTTGGAAACGCTTTATAAATAGATATCTGGAAACGCTTTATAAATAGACATCGACGGGCGCTGCATTCCTGTTTATTCTGAACCCGTTTTCACTGCGTAAATATCTGTAGGGCTTTCCTAGTTACGCCATAAGACGGTTAGAAATAAACTGGGGTATCACCAATCCAATCTAAAGGGCTTCCAATCGAAATCGGAAGCCAAAAATGGTAGACTAACTGCCACACCTGCCAGGTGTATCCATTTCCCTTAAGATATTTATTGTTGGAGTTAAAACGCTTGCTTTTCGGTCTGTTTCGCTATTCAGACAGGCTGTTTCCTGAAATTGCAGTATAGTATTGCATCATCGTTAAAGCTGATTGGTTGATCGCGTCACATGCCCCTCCATGGAACAGTTACAATCTGGTCATTATACCCGGTTTGCCCGCCTCATGGCGACCAAACCAATAAATAGAGGGAGAAATCAAGGCTATCACACACGTTTTAACAGTAACAACTCCACTGCCGGACGTCGTTTCCGAAGTTCCGGATTATATCTGTCCTGCACGTCCTGCTTTTTAAACACGATTATGGCAAGCGCCCGGGTTTCTGTACCGATCATTGACAGAACACTGCGGAAAGTGAAGCAAAAGTTGCAAAATCTATATTTAGAGCTGCGAGTACATCTTTTTGGATTCAAATTGGCAAAGCGAGCTAAAGTTAAATGAAAGACAACGGGTGAAAGTGAAAAAAGTTCCCCCCGTATCACTAGTTCGGTTGTGATTGATGAAAACCTGAAAATTGTTGTCACACGTTTATGCCGAATTTTGCTTTGCTGAGTTAATCCATGCGAGAAAAACATGTTTCCTGCAAATGGCAGACAGAGGCGGATTATTTTTGCAAAGTGGACTTATTTAACTTGTATAATTCATAATAAGCAGGTAAAAAAACTGCATTTGCGAAAAAGATACACTGGGTAAAATGAGGTAACCCCCCAAAAAATTGAGCCGAAGTTTCCCCCCTTGTCTCTATTATAGAACCAAAAAAAAAAAAAATATTTTTTTTTTTCATGATTCAAGCCCCTATGCATGAGCTGAGAGTACTGGTAAACCGTTAAGAAGGTCTAAGCCTTTCCAAACAAAGTCGTGCGAGTCAATGGGCGACAGGGATTGAGATGTTTGTTTGTATTTGCGTTTAACGGCCCAGTGAGCACTAATTTAGGTCATTTTTGGGCCGGCCAGTTTACCTATCCACACTTTTTCTTGGCAGAGATTATATGTAAAGAATTAACCAGTACATTTCACATTCTTTCGCCAGAATCTGACAACTTCCCCTTCTTGAATCAGCGAAAGGGAGAGAATGACCGTAGAAAATATTTCATGATCAATCTCCACGAAAAATGTTGCCGACCCTGGAAGGTATCGAACCCGCGTCCTCCTGATCACCAGTCAGACGCGCATCCGACTGAGCTACCGAGGCCGGCGGGATTGAGATGCCATTTCATGACAATGAAGGCTTAATGCCCAACATAATTTGAAGTAACGTCTCCAAAATGACCTAAATAGTTATGAAGATGACGTTAAACCTCAAATCAAACAAAACATATCCCTCCTACACCATAGGCCACCACTAAGCCTACCCTGCATTACCTCCACCTCCATCCCGGCATTTATTACAAACCTAAATCAGAAACCTGACGCGAAGAGTCGAGTTTTTTTTTTTTTTTTTTTTTTTTTTTTTTCCAAAGGGAGCAGTCATTATTCATTAGGTTTATTTGCAGAGTTGAATTATGGATATCCATAATTCGATTTATGGATATCCATAAATCAGCCGAATAATGGATATCCATTACTCGATTTATGGATATCATTAATTCAGTTCGATTTATGGATATCCATAATTCGAATTATGGATATCCATAATTCGAATTATGGATATCCATAAATAATTATGGATATCTATAAATACGGATAAAATAATAATCCGGCGCCCCATAGTCGACAATAGTAGGAATGATACTTCTGTTGTTAGTAAGTTTAGGTGTATCGACAATCTAAAAGTGTCCCCGTCCATCGGAGGCTTGAAAACACAGGATGGGCTGCACAGAGCTGAAACTGACCACAAACTAGTACTTGTAAACCGCTTAGAAGGACCAAGCCGGTCCAGGCAAGGTGGTTTGAGTCATACAGTCGGTTTCATTGGGCTGCATGGCTTGAGATGTCATTTCATCTCAATGTCGGGTAAAAGTAGCATTAACTTGGAAGTAATGCCTCCAAAATGACTGAAATTGTTTTGAACGGGACGTTAAGCCTCAATGCAAACAAGTTCATAAGCAAATAGCCAAGGACGTTAGTTCGGTCAAGATTTTACTTTTTACATCACCATCGAGGACTAGTGATGCTTTAAATAACCGGAACCTGCATTTTGTAAATGATCAACGATGAACAATAGCAGGCGAAGCTCTCTAATGTTTGATTTGAGTCTACGCTGTTCGACACATGCAACACAAAATTCCAGTCCAACCTCTTACGCAAAGCGATGAAAATATAGCGGCTACTTCTATCACTTACCGTTCACCGGATTTCCTACAGATCAGTGACAGTCACGTGGTCATCAGTGCTGAAGACTTCTTTGGTTAGTTACTTAGGTTCGACTGATAAGCAATCGACCAAAAAAGGGGGTTTCATATGGACACAGAGAAGACACAAAAAAGAAAAAAAAAACAAATTACTTGATGTACTTTATTGCTACTAAATGTCAAACAGTGTAGATCCTGATCAGATGGCTTCTTAAGAAGCCATCTGATCTGGATCTACACTGTTTGCAAAGATAGGGGTTGTCGTGAACAGCAAGATAAGGGTTAAGTGAAGATTTTGTTTGGGATCAACAGAAAACCAAAACCTCTTGCAAAAAGTTTTTCTGAGACATTTTCTTCTTATTAGTTTAACTGAACAGTCTAATCTAGAGGAAAAAACAGCAATGTCGCATTAATAATTACTATTGTCATGAGTAATTTAAGACAGCCTCAGTCATGCGTAAAATTCTGCGATCACAATCGTGACGACAACAGGAAAATGCATTGAAACACAAATTACAGATTAAGTGTGCGTGCGCGTTCGCGCGCGCGCGTGCGTGCGTCGTGCGTGCGTGCGTGCGTGCGTGCGTGTGTGTGTGTGTGTGTGTCCCAGAATCGGCCTAGCCAGATTGGAATTCTTATATGGCCTAGACAGATTCTGGATCTCCCTGGACCAAATTAGAAACCTACTTTTGTATAGACTAAATCAGAATTCTAAACTGGCCTAGGCAGATTGCCAGATTCCAATCTGGCCTACGCAACATACACTGTCTGCTACTCTCTGAGGCGTGACGAGTAGCATAACCACTACACCACAGAGGCTTCTATTGAGTCATTGAGTGAGTGAGTGAGTGAGTGAGAGTTTGAGTTTAAAATCCCACCAACAGCTAAGGTCATACCGAGACGGGGCCTCGGTTTAAAGACTCATCCGAAAGTCTGGTGAAGTCCGGGATCGATCCTGCAACCCCTGGTTTACAAGGCGAGTAGCGTAACCATTACACCACTGAGGCTTCATTGAGTCATTGAAGCTTTACTGTATGTTACACTATGAGACATGACAAGAGACTGTGACTTAAGACAAGTACCGCAGAAACCACTCAGTCTGAGTGGAGTCATTGATGACCACTACACCACTGAGGCTTCATTGAGTCATTGAAGCTTTACTGTATGTTACACTATGAGACATGACAAGAGAACATGTGACTTAAGACAAGTACCACAGAAACCACGCAATCTGAATGGAGTTTCTCTATATAACGTGGTAAGTGAAAAAGTGTGTTAAGACATGTGTAACGTTATCTGTGCAGTCTGATTGGAGTCATTGAAATTTCACTAATTGTTACACTATGAGCCGTGACACGTGAAAGATTGATTTCAGATATGTGCCCACAGCAACCGCGCAGTTTTATTGGAGTCATTAACGCTTCACTATATGTTATACTATGAGTCGTGACTAGTGAAATATTGTCTCATGACACGTGCCCACAGCAACCGCGCAGTCTGACTGGCTTCCGTGGTTTCAATAAATGTGACACTATGAGCCGGGCCAAGCGAAAATGTGTCTCAAGACATGTGCCCACAGCAATCATGCATTCTGATGGGAGTCATTGAAGTTTCATTTTATGTTACCATATGAGCAGCCACAAGCGAAAATATGTTTCTTGAGACTTGTGCCCACAGCAACCTCGCAGTCTGAACTGAGTCATTGACGTTTCACTATATGTTACTCAATGAGCTGTGACAAGTGAAATGTGTCGTAAGACATGTGTCCAGAGCAACCGCGCAATCTGTTTTGTTTTATTTCTTTGTTTGATTTGAGGCCTAACGTCCCCGCAAACAGTGTATAGGTCATTTTGGAGACAATGCTTCCAATTTTGTGTGACTTTTACCCGACATTGAGATGAAATGACATCTCAAGCCCTGTCGCCCAATGAAACCAATAGGGTTTATAAGAATGGACGGTCCTCCTCGCACCGCGGTTCCTAGACAGGCTTAGATCCTCTAAGCGGTTTACCAGTACTAGTGTGCAGGCCGGATTCAGCTCTGCGTGGAAGCATCATGTAGCCCATATATTTCTTCAAGCCCCGATGGGCGGGGGCCGCTGATTATAGTCACTGAATTTTCACTGTATGTTACACTATGATCCGTGACAAGTGAGAATGTGTTTATGACGTACCCAGAGCAACCAAGCTGTCTGATTGCAGTCATTTAAGTTTCACTACATGCTACACTATGAGACGCGGCAAGTATAACTGCATCTTAAGACAAATGCCAATACAACCGCGCAGTCAGATAGGAGTCATTGAAGTTTCACTACATGTTATATGTACATTATGAGTCGAGACGAGTGAAAATGTGTTATGAAACCTGTGCTTACATCAACCGCGCATTCCGATATGAGTCATTGAAGTTTATGTTACATTTTGAGCAGGCACAAGTGAAAATGTGCTTTAAGACACATGCCCATAGCTACCACACAGTCTGGTGGCATTAAAGTTTCATTATATGTTTATTTATGACAAGTGAAAATTTGTCATAAGACATGCAGCCACAGCTACCGCGCAGTCTGACTGGAGTCCTTAAAAATTCACTTTATGTTACCTATGGCGGTGCCACGTGAAAATGTGTCCACAGCAAATGCGCAGTCTGTCTGGAGCCATTAAAGTTTCACTATATGTTACACTATGAGCAGTGAGAAGATATTCTATGTCTTAAGACATGTGCACACAGCAACTGCGCAGTCTGACTGGCGTCATTGAAGTTCACTATATGTTACACTATGAGCAGTGAGAATTATTCTATGTCTTAAGACATGTGCACATAGCAACTGCGCAGTCTGACTGGCGTCATTGAAGTTCACTATTTGTAACACTTTGAGCCGTTAGAAGATATAATGTGTCTTAAGACATGTACCCACAGCAAATGCGCAGTCTGACTGTGGTCATTGAAGTTTCATTATTTGTAAAACTATGAACTATTAGAAGTGAAATTGTGACTTAAGGCATTCGCAAACACCGACCAGGCAGTCTGATTAGGTTTGTTTGTTTGATTTGAGGTTAAACGTCCCCGCTCAACACGGTAAAGTTCATTTTGCAGACGTTGCTTCCAATTATGTGGGACTTTTACCCGATATTGAGATGAAATGATATCTAAAGCCCTGTCGCCGAATGAAACGGGCCGACTCGCACCGCTTTTCCTTGGCAGGCTTAGATCCTCTTAGCGGTTTACCAGTACTCGTTAAAGCATCATGTCGCCCATATATTTCTTTAAGCCCCGATGGGCGGGGTCGGCAGTCTGATTGGAGTCATTGAAGTTTCACAATATGTTTAACTCTGATAAATGGCAAGTGAAAATGTGTCTTAAGACATGTGCCAACAGCTACCGCGCAATCTGGTTGGAAGCATATATGATTCACTATATGTTACACTACAACTGCGCAGTCTGATTACAGTCATTGTAGCTTCACTATACGTTACACCATCAGATATAACAAGTGAAAGTGAGTCTTAAATCCTGTACGAACAGAAACCGAACAGTCTGATTGGAGTCATCGAAGTTTCACTATATGTTACTCAATGAGCCGTGACAAGTGAAAATGTGTTTTAAGATGTGCCTACAGCAAACGTGCAGTTTGATTGGAGTCATTGTAGTTTTACTATATGTTACACTAGGAGCCGTGACAAGTGAAAATATGTCTTAAGTCATGTACCAGCAGCGAGTGCGCAGTATGAATATAGTCACCGAAGGTTCGCTATATTGTACATTATCAAACTTGACAAGTTAAAATGTGTCTTGCGACATGTGCCCTCAACAACAACGCCTTGAAGATTCATTATATGTTACATAACGAGACCTGACAAGCAAAACTGAGTCTTAAGACATGTGCCCACAGCAACCGCGCAGTCTGCTTGGATTCGTTGAAGTGTCCCTATATGTTAAATTATGTGAAGTGACAAGCGAAAATGTGTTTTGAGGCATGTGCTCACAGCAACCACGCTGTCTTGTTGAAGTAATTGAACCTCACTATATGTTACACTATAAGCCCTGACAATTGAAAATTTGCCTTAAGACATGTTTTTTATTTTTTTTTTTTTTTTTTTGGTTTTACGGCCCTTTCAAGATTATTTCACTCATATCGAGCTGATCGTTAATCAGAAGTGGGCGAAAACCGGAGTACCCGGAGAAAAACCACCTTACCTTCCGTTGCAGAAGTTGGCGTCCCACATGTGACTTGACAGCGTTGAGAGACCTAATGATCAGAGTCAGCGCTCTTAACCACTAGACAAGGCACGTCGCCTTAAGACGTGTACCAACAGCAACCACGTAGTCTGATTGGAGTCACTGAAGTTTCAGTTTATGTTAAATTATGAGCCTTTGACAAGTAAAATGTGTCTTAAGACATGTACCAATAGCAACCACGGTGTTTGGTTGGAGTAATGTGGTAGTTACGGGCCGTGACAAGTGAAAATGTGTATTAAGACATTAGCTAACAGCAACCACGCAGTCCGATTGGAGTCATTTTTTGTTTCACTGTATGTTACATTATGGGCCTCGGCAAGTGAAATGTGTCCCACAGCTACCACATTGTCTGATAACTGCCATAGAAGCTTCACTATATGTTACACTATGAGCCGAGACACGTGGAAATATGTCTTAAGACATGTGTCAACAGAAACCAAGAACAATTCATTGATGTTTCACTTTATGTAACACTATGGGCAGTGCCAAGTAAAATTTGTCTTAGGGATAGTGACCACAAAACCGTGTAGTCTGATTGAAGTCATTGAAGATTCATTTTATGTTACACTTTGGGCCATGATAAGTGAAAATGTGCCTTAGGGCTCGTTCTCACAGCAATCGCGCAGGCTGATTCGTGTCGTTGAAGTTTCAATAAATGTTATACTACGAGCAGTGATAATTGAAATTGTGTCTTAAGACACGAGTCCACAACAACCGTGAAGTCTGATTAGAGTCAAAGAAGCTTCAGTAAAAGTTTAATTATGAGACGTTATAGTTGGAAATGTGTCTTAAGACATACCGCAACAGCAACAACGCTGTGTGCTTGGAGTCACTGAAGTTTCACTATTAAACGTGACATGTGAAATTGAGTACTAAGACATGTGCCAACAGCAACCGCGCAGTCTGATTGGAGTAACTGAAGTTTCAATGTATGCTACACTATGGGCCGTGGCAAGTGAAATGTGCCCACAGCAGCCATCCAGTCTGATTGGAGTCATTGAAACTTCACTATATGTTACGTTATGAGCCGTGACACGTGAAAATGCGTCTTTAGACGTACCCGAAGCAACCACGCGGTCTTAATAAAGCTTCACTATATGTTACAGTATCAGCCGTGACAAGTGAACAGGTGTCTTAAGTCATGTGCCCAGAGCTACGGCGTAGTCTGATTGGAGTCATTGAAGTTTCTCTAAATGCTATACTATAGGCCTTGACGAGTAAAAATGTGTCTTAAGACAGGTGCCGACAGCAGCCGCGCAGTCTGATTGGAGTCATTGGAGTTTTACTAAATGTTACACTAAGAACTGTTAGAAGTTGAATTGTATCTTAAGACGTGCGCCCACATAAACAAGGCAGTCTGATTGTAGTCGTTGAAGCTCCGCTATATGCTAGACTATAAGCCGTGACAAGTAATAATGTGTCTTAAGATAATTGCCTAAAGCAACCGCGAAGTCTGATTGGAGTCAGTGAAGTTTCACTATATCGTACTCAATGAGAGGTGGTAAGTTAAAATCTAACTTAGGACATGTGCCCACAGCAACCGCGCAGTCGCGTTGGAGTCATTCAAGTTTCTGTTTTTGTTACACTATGAACCGTGACAAGTTAAAATGTGTCTGGAGCATGTGCCCACAGCAACTCTGATTGGAGTCAATGAAGCTTCACGTGAACCGTGAGAAGTGAATTTGCGACTTCAGGCATGCGCCGACACAAACATGGCAGTATGACTGAATTTATTGAAGCTCGACCATATGTTACACTATGCCAATCAGCCCCCGCCGATCGGGCTGCGCAATGCTTCCACGCATAGCTAAATCCGACCCGAACACGAGTATTGGTAAACCGCTTAGAGGATCTAAGACTGCCCAGGCAAAGCGGTGCGAGTGGAACCGTCCATGCTTATAAATATGTTCTATAAAAGGGTTTATCCTTTGGAAGCAAGGAATACACCACAGAAATGAAAATTATGGAGTGTACATGTTTTCTGGGCCAGACTAGCTAGTTTCGGCCAATAAGGCCTCATCAGTGACCCTCAGATATTTTCAAAATTCCACAATGGAATCAGTGATCCCAAAGGACAAGAAAATATAATCTACACTATGATGTAGGGCAGGGAGACGTTTTACCGCCGCCACACATTCCCACACACCAGCTGTAGTGAAATTAAATATGTTCTATAAAAGGGTTTATCCTTTGGAAGCAAGGAATACACAACAGAAATGAAAATTATGGAGTGTACATGTTTTCTGGGCCAGACTAGCTAGTTTCGGCCAATAAGGCCTCATCAGTGACCCTCAGATATTTTCAAAATTCCACAATGGAATCAGTGATCCCAAAGGACAAGAAACCCTATTCGTTTCATTGGGCGACAGGGCTTGGGATATCATTTCATCTCAACGTCGGGTAATTGAAAGCAACGTCTACAAAATGATCTTTACAGTGTTGATGGGGACGTTAAACCACAAAACAAACAAACAAAACACAATGCCAACAGCAACCATTTGGTCTGATTGAAGTCATTGAAACTTCACTGTAATGTTACGCTATGAGCCTTGACACGTGAAAATGTGTCTTAAGTTGTGCCCACAGCAACCACGAGGTCTGATTGGAGCCATTGAAGTTTCACGATATGTTACACTATCAGCCGTGACAAGTGAAAAAGTGTCTTAAGTTCTGTGCCCAAAGCTACGACGTAGTCTGATTGGTTGGTTGATTTGAAGTTTAACGTCCCCGTCAACACTGTAAAGGTCATTTTGGAGACGTTGCTTCCAATTGTGTGGGACTTTTACCCGACATTGAGATGAAATGACATCTCAAGCCCTGTCGCCCAATGAAACCAATAGGGTTTATGAGCATGGACGGTCCGCCTTGCACCGCGGTTCCTTGACAGGCTTAGATCCTCTAAGCGGTTTACCAGTACTAGTGTGCGGGCCGGATTCAGCTCTGCGTGGAAGCATCATGCAGCCCATATATTTCTTCAAGCCCCAATGGTCGGGGGCCGGTAGTCTGATTGGAGTCATTGGAGTTTCACTAAATGTTACACTAAGAGCTGTGAGAAGTTGAATTGCAATTAAGACGTGCGATCACACAAACAAGGCAGTCCTTTTGAAGTTATTGAAGCTCCACTATATGTTACGCTATAAGCCGTGACAAGTGATAATGTGTCTTAAGACAAGTGCCTACAGCAACCACGCAGTCTGATTGGAGTCACTGACATTTCACTATATCCTACTCTATGAGATGTAGAAGCCTCAGTGGTGTAGTGGTTATGCTACTCGCCTTGTAAACCAGGGGTCGCAAGATCGATCTCGGGCTTCTCCAGACTTTCAGATGAGTCTTTAAACCGAGGACCCGTCCCTGTTTGACCTTTGCTGTTGGTGGGACGTAAAACTCAAAAACTCACTCACTCTTTGAGAGGTGCTGGTAAGTGACTATATAAGTTACGGCATGTGCCCACAGCAACCGTGCAGTCGCGTTGGAGTCATTGAAAAATAGAAGAAGAGGCAATGATCAGGAATCGATACAATTAACCCAAAGCTCCCATCAGAGACACTAAAGGGAAAGAAACACAAACATGAAGCAACAGACCCCAACGGAAACACCAACAGTGGAAAGCCAAGAGAACAGTTACTTTCCCACAAAATGGCCAACAGGCTATCCAAAATAAAATAATATAAGCGACACAAACACCTAAAGACAAACCATAACAAAAATAACCGCGACAGAAGAACCGCCTTGGAACCGTCAGTGGAAACGAATTCCACTGGGAGGTGGGGGTGGGGGGGGGGGGCTTAAATCGATTTTGCGTGGCCACAATCCTCGCCCTTACTTCCGTCGCGATTGAGACAAACAATTTGTTCAGTCCGCATGAAGGCCTCCAAACTCATCAGTGCAACATCTCCGTGAACACAAAAATCAAACAACACCGTGAAGTTTCTGTTACACTTTGAGCCGTGACAAGTGAAAATATGACTTGAGCATGTGTCCACAGCAACAGCGCAGTCTGATTGGAGTCATTGAAGCTTTACTATATGTTACACTTTTATGAAATGTGCCTACAGCTGCTATGCAGTCTGATTGGAGTCATAGAAGTTTCACTTTATTTTACATTACGACACATGACAATGGAAATTGTGTCTTAAGACATGTGGCCTCAGCAACCAAGCAGTCTGATTAGAGTCATTGAACTTTCACAATATGTTACACTTTGAGCCATTTATTATTAAGTGAAATGTGTCTTAAGACATGTGCCTACAGCAACTGCGGAGTTTGATTGGACTAAGAACCGTGAGAAGTGAAATTGTGACTTGAGGCATTCGCCGACACAAACATGGCAGTATGACTGGAGTTATTAAAGTTAAGGTTAATTAAGCCGTAACTATATCAAATTTAGTGACACAGAGGCCTTTCTGATATTTAATGTTCATCAGTGTGTCTCAACCCCAAAGTTTTGAAACCGAAACGGATGATGGACAACACCCCGCAAACACATAACATCCCCCTCCGAGCACAAACCGACCGACGTAGCCTATGAGACAGGTCAGCTGGAGGCATCAGGCAAGAGAGCCTACCCGCGGACTTATAGGCATCCCCCACCGAGCCAACATAAGCAAACATGACCCACACTCCACGGAAGTCCCGGGCGTCAGGAAGGAGATGTCCAAAGTAGCGAGACTTGCAAAATTTAACATATAACAAAAAGTGTAAACCAAATCCGCTAAGATACATGTCTCACCTGACAAGTCAGTCTTAGTTTTAGAACAATTAGAATGTTATGCTGCAAAAATTAAATAATAATAAAAATAATAATAATAATAATAATAATAATAATAATAATAATAATCGACCTCATTTATAGAGGGTAACACATTTAGTAAACTAGTACTAATCTTCCATGTGGCCCTCTTTTCCTTGGTAGTAACCAGTACTAAGCAATGTGAATAAAGTCTCTTGCTCAAGGAAACAACACTTGCCGCTCGTGGGGTTCGAACTGCGGAGTTTGATTGGAGTCTTTGAAGTTACATAAAAAGATATAGTATAGTTATTTAAATCAGTACTTGAGCACTGACGTAAATACCGCAGTATCAACCTCAGCACTAAGGAACTGATACTGAGCTGATGATACCCTCGGGGACGAACGAATCATCCACCAGCAGAGATATCGAACCAGTGGTTGCAATTAAGGCGTAACTATACCAAATAAGCAAACATGACCCACACTCCACGGAAGTCCCGGGCATCAGGAAGGAGATGTCCAAAGAAGCGAGACTTGCAAAATTTAAAATATAACAAAAAGTGTAAACCAAATCCGCAAAGATACAGGCCTAACCTGACAAGTCAGTCTTAGTTTTAGACATTTACATGGAGAATTTTATGCTGCAAAAATTAAAGATATAATATACATGTGTAGTTATTTAAATCAGTACTTGAGCACTGTATTTCTTACATAAATTACATTATATTATATTACACTATGAGCCGCGACAAGTGAAAATGTGTCTTAAGACATGTGTTAGCAGCAACTGCGCAGTCTGATTGGATTCATTGAAGTTTCACGTTATGTCACACTAGGATTCGAGACAAGTAAAATATGTATTAAGACATCCGTTCATTCCCCCCGCACAGTCAGACCGGGGCCATTGACTTTTCACTTTATGTTTCACTATATGTTACACCATGAGCCTTGACATGCGAAAATGTGTGTTAAAATTTGTACCAACAGCAGCCAAGCATTCTGATTCGAGTCACTGAAGTTTCATTGTTTGTTACACCATGAGCCGTGACAAGTGAAAATGAGTCTGGAGCACGTACCCACAGCAACCGCGCAGTCTGATTGGAGTCATTGAAGCTTCACTATATGTTACACTATTACGTCATGTACCCACAGCTGCCAAGCAGTCTGATTGGAGTTATTGAAGTTTCACTATATGTTACATTACGAGACGTGACAAGTGAAATTGTGTCTTAAGACATGTGCCCACAGCAACCAAGCAGTCTGATTAGAGTCATTGAACTTTCACTTTATGTTACATCTTGAGTCATTATAAGTGAAATGTGTCTTAGACATGTGCCCACAGCAACTGCGGAGTTTGATTGGAGTCTTTGAAGTTTCACTATATGTTACACTAAAAACCGTGAGAAGTGAAATTGTGACTTGAGGCATGCGCCCACACAAACACGGCAGTCTGATTGGAGCTATTGATGCTCACCATACATTACACTATGAGCCGCAACAAGTGAAAATGTGTCTTATGACATATGCCAACAGCAACCGCGCAGTCTGATTGGAGTCATTGGAGCTTCACTATATGTTACACAAGGGGTCGTGACCGGCCCCGATAGCTCAGTTGGTAGAGTGTCCGCTCCGGGGAATGGGAGGTCACGGGTTCGGTTCCGGGCCGCGACATACCATAGTCGTTAAGAATGGTACTAGCTGCTCCTCGCTTGGCACTCAGATTTACGGGGTAGAGCTAGGACTAGTCGACCCAGTGTCAGGATAATGTGACTGGGTGTGGTATCATGTAATGTGTCTGGGACATGATACTTCCTGATGAGCATTGAGCTCCCTGTCGCAACCAGACACCGTCGTGATATGACTGAAATTTGAAAGCGACGTTAAACCCGAATTCACACACACACTTGGGGTCGTGACAAGTAAAAATGTGTATTAAGACATAAGCTGCCGCACAGGCAGACCGGGGTCATTGTCTTTTCACTTTAGGTTTCACAATGAAATTTGACAAGAGAAATGTCTAAGACATGACAAGTAAACAATTGCCTTAACGCATGTGCCCACAAAACAGTTGTCTTAAGACATATGCCAAAGACAATAGCGGATTCTGATTGCAGTCATTGACGTTGCACTTGACAAATGCCTCAGAGCCAGGGCCCACTGATTTCACATAGGCGTATACAGGGATAACCTTTAAACATCTTCTTGTCTGAAACCAGAAACCCAGGACTTTGATATTTGGTATGAAGCTTCAACTAGTTGACCTCTACCAAGATTGCTCAAAATAAAGTCCTCGGGCCAAAAACGCCCCCGTGCCGGGGCCTACTGGTTTCACGCAGGTGTATTCAGGGATAACCTTTAAAAATCTTCTTGTCTGAAACCAGAAGGCATGAAGCTTCATCTAGTGGATCTCTACCAAGATTGTTCAAATCATAGCCCTGGTGCCAAAATGCCCCACTCCCGGGCCCACTCGATTTACATAGGCGTATACAGGGATAACCTTTAAAAAACTTCTTAGCTAAAAACAGAAGGCCCAGGTCTGTGATATTTGGTACGAAGCTTCTTCTAATAGACCTCTACCAAGATTAGCCAAATAATAGCCTTGGGGACAAAAACGTATCCGCGCTGGGACCCACTAGTTTTACATAGACTTATACAGGAAAAAACCTTTAAAAATCTTCTTGTCTGAAACCAGAATACCCAGGTCTTTGATATTTAGCGAAGCTTTATCTACTGTATCTCTACTGAGATTGTTCAAATTATAGCCCTGGCTCCTAAATATGTCCCCCCCCCCCCCCCCCCCCGCGCCAGGGCCTAATGGTTTTACATAGGCTTACATAGGGAAAACCTTTAAAAATCTTTTTTTTGAAACCAGAACCAACGTTTTTGATATTTGGTATGAAGCGTCATGTAATGGACCTCTACCAAGATTGTTCAAATTATAGCCTTCGGTTAAAAAATGTGCCCGCGCCGGGAACCACTAGTTTTACATAGGCGTATACAGACATAACCTTTAAAATTCTTCTTGTCTGAAACCAGAAGGCCCAGGTCTTTGATAACTGGTATGAAGCTTCATCTAATGGACCTCTACCAAGATTATTCAAATTACTGCCTTGTAGCCGAAATTGTCCCGGACCGGGACCCACTTGTTTTACATAGGCTTATATAGGAAAACAAACCTTTAAAATCTTCTTTTCTGAAACCAGAAGGCCCAAGTCTTTTATATTTGGCGTGAAGCTTCATCTAGCGGACCGCTACCGGGATTGTAAAAATTATAGCCCTGGCGCCAAAAATTTCCCCGCACCAGGGCTCGCTGGTTTTACATTGGCTTCTATAGGAAAAACCTTGTCTAAATGAAGCTTCATCTAGTGGACAGCTACCAAGTGTGTTCAAATTATAGACCTCAGGTGAGCGATACACTGCCCTATGGGCCCTCTTGTTTTGTTTAAAATATTATTTCTATTTTATATTGTTTTATTTAATGAAAATGTGTTACATTTTTCTTATAACTGTAAACAAAGGCTTTTGCTACTCGTTTCAACCGCGTCCAAAAGGCGGTTCTGAAGGGTACCCACAAGTTGGCCACAACACCGGTCTTGGGGAAGAAATATGAAAAATGATATATAGCCCTATATTTACATTTCCATGGTTAAGCCTAATGTAAAACCTAAAGAAATCAAAGCACTGAAAGTACTGGTGGGTCGATCGTCTCTGAGTGTAGGTTGGGAAAATAGTGCTGAGCTGAGAATCGAACTGTTCGTTTAACTTTAAGCAAGCACAGTAGAGCTGATCAGACATCGCGTTATGTGGTGTCTGATTATGTAGATTCTGTTTGCCAATGTCTAAGTGTACGAGCACAGTCCACCCGCCCCCACCCATCGGGGCTTGAATAAATAGATGGGCTACATGATGCTTCCACACAGAGCTGAAAGTCCCGTATCATTAGAAGTAACGACTCCAAATGACCTATTCAGTGTTGACGGGGACGTTAAACGTTTAATCAAACAAACGAGCAGAGTCCAGAATTTTTCCTCTTTCGCTGCGCTCTGACGTCTTAGGGTAGTACTTGGATTTTTTCAACAGAGTGGGGAGAGTGCAAACGCAGCCCATCCCATCTTTTGGAAATTATTTCAGATTCATACATTTTTTCACCCATTGCAAAATACCTGAAATTCGCATCCTCAACCCGCCCCTTTCGGCCTTAAATCATGTTCTAAACTGTTGTTGCATACATATGGCGAACAGTGCCGACCTGATCAGAAGCAATGTACTCTATAACCGATCTTGGTCTACGCTTTATGTCTAATAACAGTACCACCTACAAAGTCTGGGCTTCTCATTTTGCACTTAAACATTACAGGGTTCTTAAATTAAGTTCTTAGCAGGAGTGCGAAAAGTCTATTTTTACTCGACTCTGCATACGTTTGTGTAACAGTTTTATAAATAGAATGTTCCGAAAGACGTCACGTGACATCGTGGCCTGGATTAAGATATTGTTTTTCTTTCATTACGTGAGCAACTACTATTACGTTTAATCTCAAATGCCACTATTTAAGCAAAAAGTGAAGTTTCTGTGCAACCTGCTGATCAGACGGCACATTCCGCGGCGTCTGATCTTGGTATTATCCAGCACACGATTCCTGTCAAGACTCTATAGATAGTTCTTGTTGCATTGATTAAAAATAGCTCAACGTTTCAAGTTCTATTAATAAAACATAATATTGGTTTTCTCAAATCAGTGATGGTAACGTGGACAACTGCATGAGTTCCGTTTGGCCATTTAGTAAATTAGGATCGATCGTAAACCGATCGACCCAAAAATGTAATTCATACTTCCATAAACGCATAGTGACATGAATTTTAGTGACTTCAAGTGACGGCAGTCTAAATCATGCATCTATACGATGTGATTGGGCGTTTGTGACGTCAAAAAAAAAAAAAGAAAAAGAAAAAAAAAGACCGTGCAAATGTTTTTTTTTTTTTTTTTTTGTTTTTTGTTGTTGTTTTTTTTTTTCAGCTTTAAAACTTTGCCTTTTAAGCATTTGTCCTCGCCCAATGATGAGGATCGAAGAATATTATTATAGGAAATAAATTATTTATGAAAGTATGAATGACAGCGGGTCGCTAGCAAAGTTTACATGAACCCCGGGTTCATCTTTTTCTGTCATACCCACTGCGTTCAATCTTTCATGAACAACAGAAAAATAAAATTCATTTCTTAAGTTGAGAAGGTTGTTCATTACATGGGCTTGTTAACGTGTGAGTCTTTGCTGTGCGATGCTCGACAGGGAGGCAGAGAAAACTATACTGAATGAAACTTCTAACGCAAAACTGTAGCATCCAATTTAGCCTCAAACGTTACCGCAACTGGAGCAGGCATCCATCCAATAGTGGAACAATCTGCAGTTGTGAGACACAAATTTCTGCAACGGATTGTCCGGTCCCCGCCCATTTGGGCTTGGAGAAATAGATGGGCTGCAAGATGCTTCTACGCAGAGCTGAAACTGACCGCACACGGGACCTGGTAAATCACTTACAGTATCTAAGCCTGCCCAGGCAAAGATGTACGAGTCGGACCCTCTATGCTTATATGCCCTAATGGTTTATTTGGGCGACAGGGCTTGAGATATCATTTCGTCTCAATGTCGGGTAGAAGTCCATCAAAATTGGAAGCAATGTCATCAAAATGACCTAATATACAGCGTTGATGGGGACTTTAAACCACAAATCAAACAAACAACGGGAGGTTAGGTGGTTTTCTCCAGGTAATCCGGTTTTCACGCACTCTGATTATCGATCGGCTCGAAATAAGTGAAGTAATCTTGAAAGGGCGTAAACCTCCCCACAAACACCAAAAAATAAATCGTTCGCCATTTCGCTGTCAGTGGGTTAATGTTATGTGTGGTGTTATGATTGTAGTCGTTGCGAAATATTAAAACATCGGATTTTGTTTTTATGCCCCCATATACGAAGAAGTTGTGGGGGTATATTGGTTTTGCCCTGTTCGTCCGTCCTTCCGTCCGTCCCGCTTTTTAGCTCACCTGAGCCTTTAGGCTCATAGGTAAGCTTATAGTATAGCCATGGTCCGTCGTCCGTCGTCCGTCCGTCCGTCCGTCCGTTCACCATTTTCAAAGATCTTCTTCTCCTATACTGAAGGGCCAATCAAAGCCAAATTTCATATGGAGCCTCAGTGGGATGGGGGAACGAAAGTTTGTTCGCGGGGTCTGGATCACATGACCAAGATGGCCGCCATGCCCATATATGGTAAAAAGCCTTCAAAAATCTTCTTCTCCAGAACCATAAGGCCAGTGGCCTTGAAACTTGGCATGTAGTATATGGTACTCGGGCCCATCATGGTTTGTACAAATGGTGACCCCGGGTTGACCTTGACCTATTTTACAGCAATGTCAAATTTGCCGAAGTAGGCTTTTGCATGGGGCAAAGTGAAAATAATGGATTTATAGGAAAACCATTGAAGACAGTGTCACCAAAATTTGTAGATCAGGTAAAGTAACTGAATACATGAAGATCTATGGGTCAGAAAGGTCAAGGTCATTCATTGGCCTTAGACCAAGGTCATTCAGGATCTATATTTCAAACATTTTTTCTCCAAAACTGCTGAGCCAATTTAAGTGAAATTTAATATGGAGCCTTTGCGAGTTGAACAAATGAAAAAATGCCAATACGGTCTAGATCACATGACCAAGATGGCCGTCACGCCTATATATATGGTAAAAAGCCTTAAAAATTCTTCTTCTCCAGAACCGTAAGGCCCATGGCCTTGAAACTTGGCATGTAGCATATGGTACTCAGCCCCATCATAGTTTGTACAAATGGTGACCCCGAGTTGACCTTGACCTATTTTACAGCAATGTCAAATTTGCCGACTTAGGCTTTTGCATGGGAAAAAGTGAAAATAATGGATTTTTAGGAAACCATTGAAGACAGTGTCACCAAAATTAGTAGATAAGGTAAAGTAGCTGAATACATGAAGATCTATGTGTAAGAAAGGTCACGGTCATTAATTGACCTTAGACCAAGGTCACGCAGGTTCCATATTTCAAACATTTTTTCTCAGAAACTACTGAGCCAATTGAAGTGAAATTCAATATGGAGCCTTTGGGAGTTGAACAAATGAAAAGCTGCCAACATGGTCTAGATCACATGACCAAGATGGCCACCACGCCCATATATGGTAAAGAAACTTCGAAATTCTTCTTCTCAAGAACCGTAAGGCCAATGGCCTTGAAACTTGGCATGTAGCATATGGTACTCGGGCCTATCATAATTTGTTCAAATGGTGACCCTGGGTTGATCTTGACCTATTTTACAGCAATGTCAAATTTGCTGACTTAGGCTTTTGCATAGGAAAAAGTGAAAATAATGGATATTTAGGGAAACCATTGAAGACAGTGTCACCAAAATTTGTAGATTAGGTAAAGTAACTGAATACATGAAGATCTATGGGTAAGAAAGGTCAAGGTCATTCATTGACCTTAGACCAAGGTCACTCCGATTTCATATTTAAAAAAAAAAAACATTTTTTCTCAGAAACTACTGAGCCAATTTAAGTGAAATTCAATAAGCAGCTTTTGTGAGTTGAACAAATGAAAAGTTGCCAGTACGGTCTAGATCACATGACCAAGATGGCCGCCACGCCCATATATGGTAAAAAGCCTTCAAAAATTTTCTTCTCCAGAACCGTAAGGCCAATGGCTTTGAAACTTGGCATATATCATATGGTACTCTGGCTCGTCATAGTTTTTACAAATGCTGACCCTGGGTTGACCTTGACCTATTTTATGGCAGTGTCAAATTTGTCAACTTAGGCTTTTGCATGGGCAAAAGTGAAAATAATGGATTTTTAGGAAACCATTGAAGACAATGTCACCAAAATGGTAGATCAGGTAAAGTAAATGAATACATGAAGATTCATGGGTAAGAAAAGTCATCATTCAGTGACCTGGGACCAAGATTAACCAGGTTCCATATTTCAAACAGTTTTTTCTCAGAAACCGCTGGCCCAATTCAAGTGAAATTTGACATGGATCCTTTATATGATGAACAAATGAAAATTTGTTCATATGGTCCAGGTCATTTGACCAAGATGGTGGCCATGCCCATATATGGTAAAAACACTTCGAAATTCTTCTTCTCCAGAACCGTAAGGCAAATGACCTTGAAACTTGGCAGGAAGCATCTGATACACGGGCCTATCATAATTTGTTCAAATGGTGACCCTGGGTTGACCTTTACCTATTTACGGCAATGTCAAATTTGCGGACTTAGGCTTTTGCTTTGGATAAAGTGAAAATAATTGATTTTTAGCTCACCTGAGCCTTTAGGCTCATAGGTGAGCTTATAGTATAGCCATGGTCTGTCGTCCGTCCATCCGTTGTCCGTCCGTCCACCATTTTCAAAGATCTTCTCCTCCAAAACAGGGAAGCCAATCAAAGCCAAATTTCATGTGGAGCTTCAGTAGGATGGGGGAACGAAAGTTTGTTCGCGGGGTCTGGGTCATATGACCAAGATGGCAGCCATGCCCATATATGGTAAAAGCCTTCAAAAATCTTCTTCTCCAGAACCATGAAAAGTAGAAGTAAAACAAAGATCAGGAATTGATACAATTAACTTACTCCACCCATAAAAGACACCAAAGGGAAAGAAATACAAACATTAAGCGACCAGACCATAATGGAAACCTAAACAAAGGAAGGCCATAAGGACAGTTACTTTCCACCAAAATGGCCATATGGCCATCCAAAACCAAAAGACACAAGTGATACACACAGTAAGTAACAAACAACAACATAAATAAATCGCCACAGAAGAGCCGCCTTGGAACGGTCAGTGGAAGCCAATGACCTTGAAAGTTGGCTTGTAGCATCTGGTACTTGAGCCCATCATAGTTTGTAAAAATGGTGACCCTGGGATGGCCTTGACCTATTTTATGGCTATGTCAAATTTGCAGACTTTGGCTTTTGCATGGGAAAAAGTGAAAATAAAGAATATTTAGGAAACCATTGAAGACTACGACACAAAATAGGTAGCTGAGGTAAACAAAATCAATACATGAAGATTTATCGATAAGAAAGGTCAAGGTCATTAAATGACCTTGGATCGTCTGTCCGTCCACCATTTTCAAAGATCTTCTTCTCCAAAACTGAAAGGTCAATCAAAGCCAAATTTCATATCGAGCCTCAGTAGGATGAAGGAACGAAAGTTTGTTCGCAAGGTCTGGGTCACATGACCAAGATGGCTGCCACACCCATATAATGGTAAAAAGCCTTCCAAAATCTTCTTCTCCAGACCCATGAAGCCATTGACCTAGAAACACAAATTGACGAGGCGATTATTGGATTAATCATGTGTTATTAACGGATTGACATCTGAACTAAGTAAGTTTTAAGTTTACAAAATTTGATAATATCCTAAATATTTGACTGAATCAGCGAAAATTTCCTAAATGTTGGACCAGTATCGGACCGATTTTTGGGGGCTTTGGGCCGTTTCCAATTGGTCCCAATTTCTGAATTTCGGTCTGGGACCGAAAAAAAAATCGGTTTTCCCGAGCCCTGAGCCACGGTCAATCAACTGGTAAATTATTTTTTACATTAAAATGTACACCAGGACCAGGTGTCAGGTGAGCGTTTACAGGACCACTGGCCCTCTGGTTTACTGCATAACATAACTTAAGAACCATGGGTGCTATGTTTTTGGAATTTCATATATGGATACTTTATGAAAAAATAATTAACCGTGTTTTTTTTTCTCGTCAGGATTATGCCCCTTTCTTGAGTTATGCCCCTTTGCAAAAAATACTTTGAACTCTTGAAAGCAAGATATCTCAAAAACTGTTTGAGCTTTTGCCCTGAAACTTTAGACTGTTTTGGGATGATGAGTCGATGAACTGATTAACTTTTGTGAAAAATCCGATTTTTTTCTTGAGTCATGGCCCTTTGAATTTTTTTTTGCGTTTTAAGCTTGTAAGCAAGTTAACTAAAAAAACTAATTGAGCTTTTGCCCTGAAACTTTACAAAATGGTTGGGGATAATGAGAAGATGAACTGATTAACTTTTAACAAAAATCCATTTTTTTCTTGAGTTATGCCCCTTTGAAATGTTGCCCGTTTGAAGCTTGTAAGCAAGATATCTCAAAAACTGTATGATCTATTGCCCTGAAACGTTACAGGCTGGTACAGGATAACGAGTACATGAACTGATTAACTTTTGAAAAAATTCCGAAATTTTTTGCATGAGTTATGGTCCTTTGATTTTTTTTGCAGTTTAAGCTTGTGAACAAGATAACTCGACTAGAGATTCAACTTCGGTGAAGTTGATGTCGCACCTGCTCTCACCTGCCCCACACAAAAAATAAAAGTTTATTTAAGGCAGAAGAAATGAATATAGGGCTTTGAGAAGAACCCATAGCCTATATGTGTGAGGTAAAAAACTGACTACGTTCACAATGTGGAAAAAGTGATAAAAATTGATCCCAAGATAAAGTCCAAACCACATGCACATCCTAATACCATAGCAAAAACACACACAAAGTTTCAAAATGATCAATATGAAACTGTAAGAAGAGTTGCGATGACAAGTGGTACCTATTGTACATCAACTGAAGCTTAAAACTGGCTAAGTTCACAATTTACAAAAAGTGAAAACAAAAATTCTGAAAATTATGTCGAAACCACATGCACAACCTCATACCATGGCAAAAGCACACGCAAAGTTTCAAAATGATCGGTATAAAACTGCAAGAGGAGTTGCGATGACAAGAGGTACCTGTCATATATCAATTGAAAGTTAAAAATGACTAAGTTCACAATGTGAAAAAATGACAAAAAATGATCCGACAATAAAGTCCAAACCACATGCGCATACACATACCATGGCAAAAGCACACACAAAGTTTCAAAATGATCGGTATAAAACTGCAAGAGGAGTAGCGATGACAAGAGGTACCTATCATATATTAATTGAAGGTTACAAATGGCTAAGTTCACAATGTGGAAAAAGTGACAAAAATTTATCCGAAGATAAAGTCCAAACCACGTGCGCTTCCTCATACCATGGCAAAAACACACACAACGTTTCAAAATAATCGGTATGAAACTGTAGGAGGAGTTGCGATGACAAGAGGTACCTATCGTATATCAAATGAAGCTTAAAAATGGCTAAGTTCATAACGTGCAAAAAGGGAAATAAAATAATCGGAGAATTATGTCGAAACCACATGCACATCCTCATACCATGGCGAAAGCACATGCAAAGTTTCAAAATGATCGGTATAAAACTGCAAGAGGAGTTGCGATGACAAGAGGTACCTATCATATATCAATTAAAGGTTAAAAATGACTAAGTTCACAATGTGGAAAAAAGTGACAAAAATGATAAAGTCCAAATCACATGCGCATCCTCATACCATGGCAAAAGCACACGCAAAGTTTCAAAATAATCGGTATGAAACTGTAGGAGTTGCGATGACGAGACACCCAGTGTAAAATGTTGACGGAAAGACGGACGGACAACCGGACGAACGGACGGACGGACGACCGGACGGACGGAAACTTGCACGCCTTTGTATTCCTTCTAAAGCAGGTGCGACAAAAGCTGTTTGAGCTTTTGCCCTGAACCTGTACAGAATGGTTGGGGATGATGAGAAGATGAACTGATGAACTTTCGACAAAAATCCATTTTTTTCATCAGGATTATGCCACTTTCTTGAGTTATGCCCCTTTGCAAAAAATACCTTGAAATCTGGTAAGCAAGATATCTCAAAAACTGTTTGAGCTTTTGCCCTGAAACTGTACAGACTGGTTTGAGATGATGAGCAGATGAACTGATTAACTTTTGAAAAAATCCAAAATTTGTTTCTTCAGTTATGGCCCTTTGAATTTTTTTTTTTGCGTTTTAAGCTTGTAAGCAAGATAACTGAAATTGTTTGAGCTTTTGCCCTGAAACTTTACAGAATGGTGGGAGATGGTGAGAAGATGAACAAATATACTTTTGACAAAAATCCTTTTATTTTTTTCTTGAGATATGCCCCTATGATTTTTTTTTTTTTTTTCGTTTTAAGCTTGTAAGCAAGATATCTCAAAACCAGTTTGAGCTTTTTCCCTGAAACTTTACAGGCTGGTTCAGGGTGATGAGTAGATAAACTGATTAACTTTTGACAAAAATCTGAAGGATTATGCCCCTGTCTTGAGTTGCAAAAAATACTTTGAAATCTGGTAAGCAAGATATCTCAAAAAACTGTTTGAGCTTTTGCCCTGAAACTTTACCGACTGGTTTGGGATGATGGGTAGATTAACTGATTAACTTTTGAAAAATATCCGAAATGTTTTTCTTCAGTTATGGCCCTGTGAATTTTTTTTGTTTTAAGCTTGTAAGCAAGATAACTAAAAAAAAAACTGTTTGAGCTATTGCCCTGAAACTTTACAGAATGCTTGGGATAATGAGAAGATGAACTGATTAACTTTTGACAAAAATCCATTTTTTTTTTCTTGAGATATGCCCCTTTGAAATTCTGCACGTTTGTAGCTTGTAAGCAAGATATCTCAAAATCTGTAAAAGCTCTTGCCCTGAAACTTTACAGGCTGGTTCAAGATGATGATTAGATGAACTGATTAACTTTTGAAAAAAATCCGATTTTTTTTTCTTAAGTTATGACCCTTTGATTTTTTTTGTGTGTGTTTTAAGCTTGCAAGCAAGATAACCAAAAAAACTGTTTGAGCTATTATCCTGAAACTTTACAGAATGGTTGGGGATGATGAGAAGATGAGCTGATTAACTTTCGACAAAAATCCATTTTTTCCTTGTCAGGTTTATGCGCCTTTCTTGAGTTATGCCCCTTTGCAAAAATACTTTGAAATCATGTAAGCAGGATATCTCAAAACCTGTTCGAGCTTTTGCCCTGATATTTTACAGACTGGTTTGGGATGATGAGTAGATGAACTGATTAACTTTCGAAAAAATCCGATTTTTTATTGAGTTATTGCCCTTTGAAATTGTTTGCGTTTTAAGCTTGTAGGCAAGATAACTAAAAACTGTGAGCTATTACCCTGAAACTTTACAGAATGGTTGGGGATGATGAGAAGATGAACTGATTAACTTTTGACAAAAATTCATTTTTTTTCTTGAGTTATGCCCCTTTGAAATTTTGCACGTTTGAAGCTTGTAAGCAAGATATCTCAAAATCTGTACGAGCTATTGCCCTGAAACTTTACAGGCTGATTCAGGATGATGAGTAGATGAACTGATTTACTTTTGAAAAAAATTCCAAACTTTTTTTCTTCAGTTATGGCCCTTTGAATTTTTTGTGTATGTGTGTTTTAAGCTTGTAAGCAAGATAACCAAAAAACTGTTTGAGCTATTGCCCTGAAACTTTACAGAATGGTTGGGGATGATGAGAAGATGAACGGATTAACTTTCGACAAAAAATCCAATTCACTTATGCCCTTTGGATTTTGCACGTTTTAAGCTTGTAAGCAAGATATCTCAAAACTGTTTGAGCTATAGCCCTGAAACTTTACAGGCTGGTTCAGGATGACGAGTAGATGAACTGATTAAATTTTGACAAAAATCCGAAATTGTTTTCTTCAGTTATGGCCCTTTGATATTTTTGTGTTATAAGCTTGTAAGCAAGATAACTCAAAAACAGTTTGATCTATTGCCCTGAAACTTTACAGAATGGTTGGGGATGATGAGAAGATGAACTGATTATTTTTTTGACAAAAATCCAAATTTTGTTTCTGGAGTTAAGCCCCTTTGAAATTTTGGGCGTTTGAAGCTTGTAAGCAATATACATGTATCTCATAGACTGTTTGAGCTATTGCTCTGAAACTTAACAGGCTGGTTCAGGATGATGAGTAGACGAACTGATTAACTTTTGAAAAAAAAATCCGAATTAACTTGTTTTTCTTGTGTTATGTTCCTTCTAAAATTTCAGCATTGCAGCCAAATAAAATAATAAAAAAATATATCTCAGTTACTGTTAGGGACAAGCAGTGTTAGGGTCAAGCAGTGTTAGGGTCTAGCAGTTTGGGGGCATCGTGTTTCTTAAACACTGGCTCTAGTTCGTTAAAAGTTTCTTTCAGTATATATTTCAACAGTGGGTTCGCACGCTCATACTAATCTTCTTTGAGCTCGTATCATCATCATCATCATCATAATCATCATCATCATCATCATCATCATCATCATCATCATCATCATCATCATCATGTTAATGCTGATTACCCCTTCCGGCGTCGACTGAGCTGAAAGGTTCGACACAGTCATGGTAAACGAGATACTGTGTGGTTTGCAGTGTTGCTGTGATGCCCGTAGCCTTGGGGACTGGGGTGGGCACGGGCGTAACTGGCAGAAGAAAATGTACGCAAACCAAAGAAAATACTATAAATAATAATCCCGCCCCTTAATATCTCGTCCCAAATGGAACACTATTACCCTGTTAGCGAGCAATTGCTTTCATGAAAGTGTGGAAGAAAACAATATTAGCTAATAATAAGTGTTGTGTATATCCTAGATACAGATTTTCCTATTTCTTCTTCTTCGTCTTCTTCTTCTTCTTCTTGTTCATTTTCTTTTTCCTTCTTTGTTTCTTCATCGTCGTTGTCTATTTTTTACGTTTGTAATTTGTACGCGAGTGCGTATCAGCGTAAAGAATGCTCCGCGCCTGAGGATGGGGGTGATGCAAGACGCAAGGCGTGTGTGTTTCACTGAGCAATCCGATTTCGCCCGCCCTCGATAAACGATCGGCTGAATAAAAGAGCTGTATTCTTGCAAGGACATTGAAACCCAAAGCCCAAAGTGGTGCGAGTCGGCACGTTCATGCAAAAAAAAATCCTAATGGTTTCATTGAAAAAAATCCTATTGGTTACATCTCAATGTCGGGTAAGAGTCCCATAAAATTGGAAGCAACGTCTCCTGAATGACAGTGTTGACGAGGACGTTAAACCTCAAACAAACAAAAGAAAACCCAAAGCCGATAGTTAGTTAAACAAAGAACTAACATGTGAAAATTCTCCGAATAAGAAAACGAAGACGAAAAGTTACATTACCAGAATAAGTCCATGTAAATAACACCACGTAGCTAGGGTTTACCTGGCTACATATCCTTTTTGTTATTTCTGACCAATGGTCAAATACGTAGGTTGTTGGTACTCGTTAGAACCGCCTATATAAGGCGGCTCAAATGAGCACCTACATTGCACATATTAAATGAGAAAAAAAGATGAAAAAAAATCTTCATCCAAAAACTTAACTCTTTTTGGATGACTTTATGACATAATACACTTTATCATATAATCGTATCCGTCTGAGAATGTAATAATGTCATGTACTAAGTTCGATAATCCACTGGTTCATTAAATATGCAAATTGGTCCCGTAACGTTACATGTATGACTTCCTTAACGGCGTCTCGTTTACGAATGGCGGAATATTAACTTTCCTTTTGAACATTAGTGAATAAGATCCGTTTTAAATAGCATATGATAAATAGAATCTTGCATTCGTGCTCATTTATTATTGAATATATTAAACTCGTTGGAAGAAAAGGGATACAATGCTCGACGGAGCCTTGCATTTTATCTTTTTTCCTCAACACGTTTAATAAATTCAATAATACATGAACACTCATGTAAGAACCGCCATATGTCGCACGAACATACCTCACACTTTCCATCCTAGAAACCTGAAAGCGCAAAGATACTTTCTTACAAAATAAAAAGAAAGCAGTACATACATTCAAAGACAAGGTATGACAATAATAAACCACACCAGAAGAACCGCCTCGGAATGGTAGGTAAAACAAATGCTCTGCATTACGAAAGCACGCCTATTCAAATACATTGCGGATTTCACCGCCGAAAAAATAAATAACAAACAAACAATCGCTGAAAACTTCTATTTTTATAATTTCCTCTCAAACTATAGAGCAGAAATAAGGAAAATAAACCTTGCAAACCCAAGTTTTACTTTATAAAATTGGGGTTCAAGGGAGTCAGAATTATATAAGCGTGTTTTCGTGATGGGGGGCTAAATGGATTTGACGTTAACAACAATCCTCGCCATTGGTTCTGCCGTAATAACTCGTTCAGTCCGCATGAGGGCTTTCTAACTCAGCGCCACAATTCCGAGTACATTAAACTTGTTAAAATGCAGCATCATGATAACAAATCCGTTCGAAAGAGTACATCCATTCATATCGCCAAAAACGGTTAAGAAAATGTGTGATACGAGTGCCGAAAAAAAAAAAACCTGACAGTAATCGTCGGCCCTTCTGTATCCTCAGTTGCTGAGCTAGAGTGGCCCAATGGGTAAGATTATTAGTGGTAAAGAGCTCTGACTGTGGGTCAAATGTGAGACGAAAGTTCACATCGTTTTTCTCTGGATACTCCGGTCTTTGCCCAGCTCGAAATCAGGAAGGAAATAACCTTGAAATGCATCAAAACAAACAAAATATGGCTTTCAAAATTTACTGTTGATAACATGTCTAAGGTATCAATTATGAAAGCATTCGCTACAATTGTTTTCGATGCTCTTATGTTATTATTAAAATATATAATTTTCTGAAAAATATATAAACAAACAAGATTTAAAAGATGAAAAGGAAATTCCAGATTAATTTTATAACAGCATCGTAAAACAATTGTACCCGGGGACTGGGACGAGGACCCTGCTTTCGTAGTCCCCACAGACCGGATGCAGGCTGGAAACAGACAGGCGGATGCATTGGCAACAGAGGGCTGTTGCAATGGCTAAGCAGACTGGTATTAGCCATAAGACCCAGCAGGCACTCAGCATTAAAATGACGTCCTATCAACATCGATGCGATGAGATGACATCACTTCGACGCCAATACGTCATTTCAATGTTGTGTGCCCGCTGGGGACAGACATATTCCTTGATGGTGTTCCGTTTTCCAGTTCTGACCTCAGACCCTGGCGTGAAGAAAAACCGTTATCAGTAAAGAGAACCCATTTGTAACTATGACACAGGAATTACTGCATTACCTCAAGTAGAACTTCACTGCGAGCTTCGGCGAAAAAGGTAATTAGGAAGTCGCATGCAAGGAAGTGCAGTGCCCAGCCTCTTTGCAGACGTGCACATCTGCAGAAAGCCAGAATGCCTCTGGCTGGTAAGGAGACTCAAATATAGTCGAGACCCACCGGAGTCCAACAATTGGTTTTCTTTTGTTCCAGCGTTTATGATTCCTGATCGTTGTTTCATCTCTGTATTCGTTTAAATTAATATTCCTGATGAGTTACAAATCCTTCATGCGGACTGAACAAGTTGTCTTAACCACGACTGAAGCAAGGGTGAGGATTGTGGCCATGTAAAATAAATAAAAAATAAATAAAGCTTTTTACTGACCATACCAAGGCGGCTATTCTTTTGTGGTTCATTATTGTTATAGTTCGTCTATGCATGTCTATATTGCTAATATATTTTAATTTTTGATAGCCGTTTAGCGATGTTGTGTTAAAGTAACTGTCCTTTTGGTTTTTCACTTGTGATGTTTTCGTTATGTTGAAGTTATTTTATGTTGGTATTTCTTTCCATTTGGTGTCTTTGATGAGAGCAGTGAGGTAAATGTATCGATTCCTGATCACTTCCTTCACTTCACGATGGCTACAAAGCAACCAAATACTGTTAAACAAGAAATCGGCAGATGACTATGTTGTGCCTTATGGACTTGAACATTATGACTAGGGGTTGTCGCAAATGCTAACCGCTTGATGAACGAACGGAAAAAAACTGCACTCCAGTATAGAGCCATGCTTAAAAGCAGATACAACAAAAAGAGCAAAGCAAAATACAAAGAGCCTGAAATGCAAAGATGAATTAAGCAAAAATAGCAGCTTGAAATGTAAAGTATTAAAGTGTTAGTTAGAACAAGAATTCCCATCACGAAAACATGCGATATAATATTGACCCCTTGAAACGCCACTTTTATATAGTGAAACTGGTGTTTACAGGGGTATATGTTTCTCTGATTTCTGCTAAAAACAGATTGTGGGTACTCGTTAATACCGTCTCGTCGAGGCGGTTTTAACGAGTACCCACATTGTTTTCAGAAATACGAAAAATATCAGAATTTTTACGCAAGCGGTTAACCAGTACAGTGCACATTCTTTCTTCAGAAACTGACAACTGCTTTTCTTAAAATAGCGGAAGGGAGACAATGACCGTAGAACAGATTTCATTATCAATCTCCAAGAAAGAATGTTGCCGCACCCCGACAGGTATCGAACTCGCGTCCTCCTGATCACTAGTCAGACGCGCATTCGATGGAGCTACAGACGTCGGCTATTTATTGCTTGATGAACGAAATAACTGTGGAAAACCTATATCCCGACATGCATTACGAAAATATATTGAAAATTATGCCACCTAAAAGAAAATTTTCCGATAAAATATTCCAATATGTTTCATATATCTGCTCTAAACATAGCTTGTTTGGACTAGTTAGAACCGCCTCGGCGAGGCGGTTCTTACGGCTAACCACACTCTTTGCATTTGAGCAGAAATGAAAAATCAGGAATGCCCCTGTAGACGATTTATTATTTAAAAGTGGGGTTTTAATGGGTCAAAATTATACAGGAGTGTTAAACAGGATCAACCGAAACTTTAAACAAAAGTAAAACATAACGAACCTGAAATGAAACGCAGAATTAAGAAAATGAGCCAGAGTACGACAAAACCTACAAATAGACATGTGCGCTCATCGAAGACTCAGATCAGCCTGCGCATCCATATAGTCTAACCAGAGACTTCTCTTGCTGCATGAAGGAGCAATGGGCCCTTAACTGTCCTTGGAGTGCACAGTGGAGACTCTGATCAGACGGTGCGGATCTGCAGGCTGAACTGAGTCTTCGCTGGGCGCACATGTCGTATTGTAGGTTTGTTGTGAGCTGGCTCAAATGTAACAACCCGTAAAACAAAGCATAATTCTAGCGAAGACTATGTCTCGCTTGTATACAATTCGACATTAAGCTGAACAATAAGGTTGGCTGGATGAATAAACATGAACAAATGATTGAAAAGCTGGACTGAGACATGCAATACATATATATGCATGACAAAACAAATACATATAAATGGCATACAATAAATACATATAAATGATAAAAATTTTCATTTTAATTACCGGCAAATTGAAGAGATGCAAAAACACACATGCAAACATGAACAAATGAATGAAAAGCTGGACTCCGACATGCAAATATATATATATATATGAATGACGAAACAAATACATATAAATGGCATACAATAAATACATATAATTGATGAAATTTTTCATATTAATTACCGTCAAATATAACAAATGCAAAAACACACATGCAAACATGAACAAATGAATGAAAAGCTGGACTCCGACATGCAAATATATATATATATATATGAATGACGAAACAAATACATGTAAATGGCATACAATAAATACATATAAATGATAAAAATTTTCCTTTTAATTACCGTCAAATTGAACAAATGCAAAAACACACATGCAAACATGAACAAATGAATAAAAAGCTGGACTCCGACATGCAAATATATATATATATATGAATGACGAAACAAATACATATAAATGGCATACATTAAATACATATAAATGATAAACATTTTCTTTTTAATTACCTGCAAATTGAACAGATGCAAAAACACACATGCAAACATGAACAAATGAATGAAAAGCTGGACTCCGACATGCAAAAAAATATATATGAATGAAGAAACAAATACATATAAATGGCATACAATAAATACATATAAATTTTAAAACAATTTCATTTTAATTACCGACAAATTGAACAGATGCAAAAACACACATGCAAACATGAACAAATGAATGAATAGCTGGACTCCGACATGCAAATATGAATGACGAAACAAATACATGTAAATGACATACAATAAATACATATAAATGATAAAAATTTTAATTTTAATTACCGTCAAATTGAACAGATGCAAAAACACACATGCAAACATGAACGAATGAATAAAAAGCTGGACTCCGACATGCAAAAATATATATAAGAATGACGCAACAAATACATATAAATGGCATACAATAAATACATATAAATGATAAAAAATTTCATTTTAATTACCGGCAAATTGAACAAATGCAAAAACACATATGCAAACATGAACAAATAAATGAAAAGCTGGACTCCGACATGCAAAAAATATCTATGGATGAAGAAACAAATACATATAAATGGCATACAATAAATACATATAAATGACAAAAAAATTCATTTTAATTACCGACAAATTGAACAGATGCAAAAACACATATGCAAACATGAACAAATAAATGAAAAACTGGACTCCGACATGCAAAAATATATATATGAATGCAGAAGCAAATACATATAAATGGCATACAATAAATACATATACATGATAAAAAAAATCACTTTAATTACCGGCCAATTGAACAGATGCAAAAACACATGCAGACAAGAACAAATGAATGAAAAGCTGGACACCGACATGCAAATATAGATATATGAATGACGAAACAAATACATATAAATGGCATACAATAAATACATATAAATGATAAACATTTTCATTTTAATTACCGGCAAATCGGACAGATGCAAAAACACACATGCAAACATGAACAAATGAATGAAAAGCTGGACACCGACATGCAAAAATATATATGAATGACGAAACAAATACATATAAATGTCATACAATAAATACATATAAATGATAAAAATTTTCATTTGAGTTACCGGCAAATTGAACAGATGCAAAAACACACATGCAAACATGAACAAATGAATGAAAAGCTGGACACCGACATGCAAAAATATATATATGAATGAAGAAACAAATACATATAAATGTCATACAATAAATACATATAAATGATAAAAATTTTCATTTTAGTTACCGGCAAATTGAACAGATGCAAAAACACACATGCACAGTAAGACAAAAAAATTCAAAACGAAACAGCTTTGGATATAACATAAACAACAACAACAACAAGGCAAACGAAATAAGGCCAATTTAACACCAGCTGATGAAAAAAATAAAGAAAAAAATATTCATGGCAGATCAACTCAATGAAGATCTTGTCGTGAACAAACGCCCGAAATATCAATACAAGAACACACACATCTAAGACCTACTAAAAGACCAACTCAAGCAACAAAAACACCTGATAAACCAACAAACAAAACACCAATTAACCAATGGAAAAGCACAACAAAAGAAACCTCTTCTATAAATATCAAAACCGAAACAAACAAAACAAAACAAAACAAAAAAAAACTTAAAAAGCCAATAAAGCAAACATTATCCCCTCACGAAACACAAACAGAAGAAACTACCACATAACGAACCTAAAATACCGGATAGTACGAATAAAAGCAAAACCACCAGAAAAATGTACCGGTTACCACCCAGAAAATCCTGTCGTAATGCTCAGATGTGAGCGAGTGGCAGTAATAGGAGAAAGAAAGAGAACAGTGACAATAATGAGACAGGCCTGAGCTCTGTAAGTATTCGGGGGTAGCTAGTTCTTGTTCATGCATCACATATTTTGGACAGTGGAAATTTGGTGCGAGGCAGACCGTCCATGCTACTAAACCCTATTGGTTTCATATCCCGACAGGGCTTGAGATGTCATTTTATCTCAATGTTGGGTAACAGTCCGTCAAAATTGTAAGCAACTTCTCCAAAGTGACCTTTATAGAGTTGACGGGGACGTTAAACCTCAAATCAAACAAACAATGAAAATTTATATTCTTGAAGGGCCATGACACTTGGATAAGACAAAGCCTATCAGCATATGTACAAGACAAACACAACAAACACATCCACCTCTGCGTAGCACCCCGTTCCTGTTCTGTGGTGTGTGGTGTCGTGTTGAACAACGTGTGCCATTGTGAGGTGCGGGGCGCTGCGTACAGAGGGTAGGTTTTTATTTTTCTTTCTTTTTGTGCTAAGGGTCTGAACATCTGCTGGTAAACATGCTATGTCCTACAAGAATAAATTTCCACTGTACAAATGCTAAACTTCCCATTGCTCGTTGAAAAAGAGATGTCCGTGAAGTTGGCTGCCAGTTGTCAGTTGCCTATTCAATCGCCAACTGGCAAATTGCATCTAACTTCACATTCTGGATGCCGATTCGCAACTTCTGTGGAATTGGCAACTGGCAACTGGCGGCCAACTCCAAATTGGACTTGAAAGGTTTTTGGATTATAACAACTGAATAGGCAACTGGGAAACGGCAACCAGATGCCAATACACTTATTCTAGTGAAATGGCAGCTGGCAACTGGCAGCCAGCTGCAGATTCGATTTAAGGGTTTTAGAGCATTACATAGCAACTGGCAGACGGATGCCGATTCGCAAATTCTAGTAAATTGACAACTGGAGGCCGACTGCAATTTCGATTTGGGTTGGTTTTAGAGTATAACAACTGAATAGGCAACTGGAAGCATAATGTCTATATATCTATCACTGTACTGTATTGATGTACTCTATATTACTCTCTGTCAATTGTGGTATCCACGGAGAGGGCAAATATAGGCCAAGCCTACGCCCAATCCGAGCTATATATATATATCTGTATTATGTACATATGTATGATGACTGATATTTGGAATAAATTAATAAATAAATGAATAGGCAACTTGCAAATGGCAGCCAGATGCCGATTAGCAAATTCTAGTAAATTGGCAGCTGACAAATAGTAGCCAGCTGCCAATTCGATTTTAGAAAGTTTTAGAGTTAAACAATTGAGAAGGCAACTGGCAAACGGCAACCAGATGCCAATTCGCAAATAATAGTAAACCGGCAACTGGTAGGCAGCTGCCAATTAGATTTTAAAGGGTTTTAGAGCATTACACCTGCAGAGGCAACTTGCAAACTGCAGCCAGATGCCGATTCGCAAAATTCTATTGCATTTGCAACTGGCAAGTGGCAGCCAGCTGTCAATTCGTTTGAGAGAGTATTAGTGTATAACAACTGAATAGGCAATTGGCAAAAGGCAACCAGATGCCAATTCTCAATTCTAGTGAATTGGCAGCATACAAATGGCAGCCAGCTGCTAATTCGATTCGAGAGGGCATTACAACTGAGTATATTCGGCCCCCGCCCATCGGGGCTTAAAGAAATAGATGGACAACAATAAAAGCTAACAATAAACGGCAACAAGATGCCAATTTGCAAATTTTAGTGAATTGGCAACTTGCATCTGGCAGCAAGCTGCCAATTGGAGTTGACAGGATTTAAGGGCATTACAACTGCATAGGCAACTGACAAACGACAACCACATGCTGCTTCCGAAGTTCTAGTAAATTTGCAATTGGCAACTGGTAGCCAGCTGCTAATTCTATCTTAGAGGGTTTTAGAGCAATGCAAATGATAGGCAACTGGCAAACGGCAGCCATACGTCGATTCGTAAATTCTAGTGAATTGGCAACTAGTAACTGGCATCCACCTGCCATTTCGATTTGAGTTTTAGGGTATAACAACTGAACAGGCAACTGGCACAACGCAACCAGAAGCCGATTCGAAAATTCTAGTAAATTGGCAACTGGCAACTAGCTGCCAATTCGATTTGAGAGGGTTTTAGAGCATGGCACGTGAACAGGCACAACGGCCGTCTGATGCCGATTCACAAATTCTAGTAAATTGACAACTGGCAGCCAGTTGCCAATTCGATTTGAGAGGGTTTTAGAGCATTGCAAGTTAACAGGCAACTGGCATACGGCCGTGAGATGCCGATTCGATTTGAGAGAATTATAGAGTATAACAACTGAACAGACAGCTGGCAAAAGGCAGCCAGATGCCTTTTCGCAAATTCTAGTGAATTGGCAACTGTCAACTCGCAACCGGCTGCCAATTCAGTATGGGAGCGTTCTTCAATAAAACAAATGAATAGGCAAATGACAAACGGCAACCAGATGCCTATTCGCAGATTCTAGCGAATTTGCAACTGGCAGTCAGCTGCAAATTCTATTTGAGTGGGTTTTACGATAGTACAACTAAATAGGCAACTGACGAACATCAGCTTGATGCCGTTTCGAAACTTCAAGTGAATTGGCAACTGGCAGCCAGCTGCCATTTCGATTTCATAGGGTTCTATGATATATCAGCTGAAAAGGCAACTGGCAAACGACAACCAGATGCCGATTCGCAAATTCTAGTGAATTGGCAACTGGCAACAGGCAACAGGTAGCCAGTTGCAATTTCGACTTAGGAAGTTTAAGTGTATAACAACTGACTTTGAAAGAGAGAACGGCCGCCAGATGCCGATTCGAACATTCTAGTGAATTGGCAACTGGCACCCAGCCAACAATTTGATTTGAGAAGGTTTTTAGCATTGCAACTGAATAGGCAACTGACAAACAGCATCCAGATGCCGATTCTCAAATTCTAGTAAATTGCCAACTAGAAACTTGCAGCCAGCTGCCAATTCGATTTGAGAGGGTTTTAGAGTATAACAACTGAATTGGCTACTGGCAAACGGCGGCCAGATGCCGATTGGCAAATCCTAGTGAATTGGCAACCAGCAACTTACAGCCAGCTGCCAATTCTAGTTGAAATGGTTTGAGTGTATAACAACTGAATACGCAACTGGCATACGACAGCTAGTGAAATCGCAACAGGCAACTGGCAGACAGCTGCTAATTCTATTTGAGATGGTTTTATCGCAGTGCAACTGAATAGGCAACTTGCAAACAGCAGATTGATGCCGATTCGAGAATTCTAGTAAACTGGCAACTTGCAACTGGCAGCCAGCTGCCAATTCGTTTTTATGGGGCTTTTAGGTATATCAACCAGATGCCTATTTGCAAATTCACCTATTTGCAAATTCTAGTGAATTTGCAAATGGCAACTAGCAGCCAGCTGCAAATTCTATTTATGTGGGTTTTATGGTAGTCAACTGAATAGGCAACTGGCAAACAGCAGCTTGATGCCGAATCTCAAATTCTAGTGAATTGGCAACTGGCAGCCAGCAGTCAATTGGATATAACAGTATTTTAGAGCAATACAACCGAATATTCAACTGGCAAACGGCAGCCAGATGCCAATTCGCAAATTTTATTAAATTTACAACTGTCCGCCAGCTGCCAATTCGATTTGAGAGGGCTTTATAGCATTACAGCTGAAATGGCAACTGGCAAATGGCAGCCAGATGCCGATTCAAACATTCTGGTGAATTTGCAACTGTAAACTGGTAGCCAGCTGCCAATTCCATTAGAGAGGGTTTTAAACTATAACAATAGATTAGGCAACTTGCAAACGGTAACCAGATGCCAATTCGCGAATTCTAGTAAATTTGCAACTAGCAAATGGCAGCCAGCTGTCATTTCAATTTGAGAGGGTTTTAGATCATTACATACAACTGGCAAACGGCAGCCAGATACCGATTCGCATGTTCTAGTGAATTGGCAACTGGCGACTCGAAGCCAGCTGCCAATTCGATTAGATCATATTTTTAGAGCAACACAACTGAATAGGCAACTGGCAAACGACAGCCAGATGCCGATTGGTAAATCCTAGTGAATTGGCAACCAGCAACTGAGAGCCAGCGGCCATTGATTTGAAAGGGTTTTTGGTGTATAACAACTGAATAGGCAACTAGCATACGGCAACCAGATGCCTATTCGCAGATTCTAGCGAATTTGCAACTGGCAGCTGGAAGCCAGCTGCAAATTCTATTTGAGTGGGTTTTACGATAGTACAACTGAATAGGCAACTGACAAACAACAGCTTTATGCACTTTCGAAACTTCTAGTGAATTGGCAACTGGCAACTGGCAGCCAGCTGCCATTTCGATTTCAGAGGGTTCTATGGTATATCAGCTGAATAGGCAACTGGCAAACGGCAACCAGATGCCGATTAGCAAATTCTAGTGAATTGGCAACTGGCAACAGGCAACAGGTAGCCAGTTGCAATTTCGACTTGGGAAGTTTAAGTGTATAACAACTGACTTTGAAAGAGCAAACGGCCGCCAGATGCCGATTCTAACATTCTAGTGAATTGGCAACTTGCACCCAGCCAACAATTTAATTTGATAAGGTTTTTAGCATTACAACTGAATAGGCAACTGGCAAACGGCATCCAGATGCCGATTCTCAAATTCTAGTAAATTGGCAACTGGAAATTGGCAGCCAGCTGCCAATTCGATTTTAGAGGGTTTTAGAGTATAACATCTGAATTGGCAAATGGCAAACGGCGGCAAGATGCCGATTGGCAAATCCTAGTTAATTGGCAATCAATCAGCAACTGACAACCAGCTGCCAATTCTAGTTGAAATGGTTTGAGTGTATAACAACTGAATATGTAACTGGCATATGGCATCTAGTGAAATCGCAACAGGCAACTAGCAGACATCTACCAATTCTATTTGATTGGGTTTTTTGGCAGTATATATGAATAGGCAAGTGGCAAACAGCAGATTGATGCCGATTCGATAATTCTTGATGTGCGTGAAAAGGGTTGAAAAAGTACCAGTCCGAGAAAGAATAAGATGCGCGTGAAAAGGATAATCCCGAAGAAAAATGTAGTCTGACGTGAAATAAAAATAGATAAGGTACAAATCCGTGAAAAAATGGACATGCGTGAACAAAGTGGAGATAAATAAATACAAAGAAAAGGAATAAAAAAAGAAGATGTGCGTGAAAAGGGTTGAAAAGGTACCTGTCCGTGAAACAAGAAGCTGTGCGTGATAAGGATAGTCACGAAGATAAATGTACACGGACGTGAAAGGAAAAAAGATAAGGCAACGATGCGTAAAAAAGAGGACATGCGTGAAAAAAGTGGACATAAAAAATAAAAAGGAAAGGAATGAAAATAGAAAATGTGCGTGAAAAGGGTTGAAAAGGTACAAGTCCGTGAAAGCAGAAGATGTGCGTGAAAATGATAATCACGAAGCAAATTGTACACTGACATGAAAGGAAAATAGATAAGGCAACAATCCGTGAAAAAGTGGACATGCGTGAAAAAAGTGGACATAAAGAAATACAAAGAAAAGGAATGAAAATAGAAAATGTGCGTGAAAAGGGTTGAAAAGGTACAAGTCCGTGAAAGCAGAAGATGTGCGTGAAAATGATAATCACGAAGCAAATTGTACACTGACATGAAAGGAAAATAGATAAGACAACAATCCGTGAAAAAAGTGGACATCCGTGAAAAAAGTGGACATTCGAGAAAAAAGCGGACATAAAAAAATAAATAGGAAAGGAATGGAAAACGAGATGTGCGTAAAAAGGGTTGAAAAGGTACCAGTCCGTGAAAGCAGAAGATGTGCTTGAAAAGGATAATCACGAAGAAAAATGTACACTGACGTGAAAGAAGAACAGATAAGGCAACAATCCGAGAAAAAGGGGACATGCGTGAAAAAGGTGGACATAAAAAAATGCAAAATAAAGGAATGAAAAAAGATGGATGTGCGTGAAAAGGGTTGAAAAGGTACCAGTCCGAGAAAGAAGAAGATGCGCTTGAAAAGGATAATCCCGAAGAAAAATGTAGACTGACCTAAAAAATAGACAGGGCATCAATCCGTGAAAAAAGTGGACAGGCGTGAAAAAAGTGGACATAAGAAATACAAATAAAAGGAATAAAAAAGAAGATGTGCGTGAAAAGGGTTGACAAGGTACACGTCCATAAAAAAGAAGATGTGCGGGATAAGGATAATCACGAAGAAAAATGTACACTCACGTGACAGAAAAATAGATAAGGCAACAATCCGTGAAAAAAGAGGACATCCGTGAAAAAAGTGGACATAAAGAAATGCAAAGAAAAGGAATGAAAAAAGGAGATGTGCGTGAACGGGTTGAAAAGGTACCAGTCTGTGAAAGCAGAAGATGTGCGTGATATCACGAAGGATAATCACGAAAAAAAAATGTACACTTACTTGAAAGAAAAACAGATAAGCAACAAATCGTGAAAAAAGTGGACATGCGTGAAAAAAAGTGGATATGAAGAAATGCAAAATAAAGGAATGAAAAAAGATGGAAGTGCGTGCAAAGGGTTGAAAAAGTACCTGTCCGAGGAAGAGGAAGATGCGCGTTAAAAGAGTAATCCCGAAGAAAAATGTAAAGAAAGATAATAGATAAGACACCAATCCGTGAAAAAAGTGGACAGGCGTGAAAAAAGAAGACGTAAGAAAAAGCAAAGAAAAGGAATGAAAAAAGAAGATGTGCGTGAAAAAGGTTGAAAATGTACCAGTCCGTGAAAGAAGAAGATGTGCGTGAAAAGGATAATCAAGAAGAAAAATGAACACTGAGGTGAAAGAATAGTAGATAATGCAACAATCCGTGAAAAAAGTGGACATCCGTGAAAAAAGTGGACATAAATAAATACAAAGAAAAGGAATGAAAAAAGAAGATGTGCGTGAAAAGGCTTGAAAAGGTACCTGTCCGTGAAAGAAGAACATGTGCGTGATAAGGATAGTCACGAAGATAATTGTACACTGACGTGAAAGATAAATGGATAAGGCAACAATCCGTAAAAAGTTGACATCCGTGAAAAAAGTGGACATAAAGAAATAAAAAAGGAAAGGAATGAAAAAAAAAGATGTGCGTGAAAAGGGTTGAAAAGTGGTACAAGTCCGTGAAAGCAGTAGATGTTTGTGAAAACGATAATCACGAAGCAAAATGTACACTGACAATGAAAGAAAAATAGATAAGGCAACAATCCTTGAAAAAGTGGACATGCGTGAAAAAGTGGACATAAAGAAATACATAGAAAAGGAATGAAAAAAGAAGATGTGTGTGAAAAGGGTTGAAAAGGTACCTGTCCGTGAAAGAAGAAGATGTGCGTGATAAGGATAGTCACGAAGATAAATGTACACTGACGTGAAAGATAAATGAAAAAAGATGGATGTGCTTGAAAAGACTTGAAAAAGTACCAGTCCGAGAAAAAGAAGATGCGGGTGAAAAGGATAATCCCGAAGAAAAATGTAGACTGACCTGAAACAAAAATTGACAAGGCACCAATCCGTGAAAAAAGTGGACAGGCGTGAAAAAAGTAGGCATAAAGAAATACAAAGAAAAGGAATGAAAAAAAAGCTGTGCGTGAAAAGGATTGAAAGGTACCAGTCCGCGAAAGAAGAATATGTCCGTGAAAAAGATAACCACGAAGATAAATGTACACTGACGTGAAAGAAAAATAGATAAGGCAACAAACCGTGAAAAAGTGGACATGCGTGAAAAAGTGGACATAAAGAAATACAAAGAAAAGGAATGAAAAAAAGAAGATGTGCGTAAAAAGGGTTGAACAGGTACCAGTCCGAGAAAGAAGAAGATGTGCGTGAAAAGGATAATACTGAAGAAAAATGTTCAAGCAACAATCCGTGAAAAAAGTGGACTTCCGTGAAAAAAGTGGACATGCGTGAAAAAAGTGGACATAAAGAAATACAAAGGAAAGGAATGAAAAAAGAAGATGTGCGTGAAAAGGGTTGAAAAGGTACCAGTCTGTGAAAGCAGAAAATGTGCGTGAAAAGGATATAACGAAGAAAAATGTACACTGACGTGAAAGAAAAACAGATAAGCAACATCCGTGAAAAAAGTGGACATGCGTGAAAAAAGTGGACATAAAGAAATGCAAAATAAAGGAATTAAAAAAGATGGATGTGCGTGAAAAGTGTTGAAAAGGTACCTGTCCGAGAAAGAAGAAGAGGCGAGTGAAAAGAATAATCCCGAAGAAAAGTGTAGACTGACGTGAAAGAAAAATAGATAAGGCACCAATCCATCCAAAAAGTGGACATGCGTGAAAAAAGTAGACATAAGAAATACAGTGAAAAGGAATGAAAAAAGAAGATGTGCGTGAAAAGTGTTAAAAATGTACCAGTCCGTGAAAGAAGAAGATGTGCGTGAAAAGGATAATCAAGAAGAAAAATGTGCACAGACGTGAAAGAAAAATAGATAAGGCAACAAACCGTGAAAAAAGTGGACATGCGTGAAAAAGTGGACATAAAGAAATACAAAGAAAAGGAATGAAAAAAAGCTGTGCGTGAAAAGGATTGAAAGGTACCAGTCCGTGAAAGAAGAATATGTCCGTGAAAAAGATAATCACGAAGATAAATGAACACTGACGTGAAAGAAAAATAGATAAGGCAACAAACCGTGAAAAAGTGGACATGCGTGAAAAAGTGGACATAAAGAAATACAAAGAAAAGGAATGAAAAAAAGAAGATATGCGTAAAAGGGTTGAAAAGGTACGTGTCCGTGAAAGAAGAAGTTCGTGATAAGGATAATCACGAAGAAAAATGTACATTGACGTTAAAGAAAAATAGATAAGGCAACAATCCTTGAAAAAAGTGTACATCCGTGAAAAAGTGGACATTGAGAAATACAAAGGAAAGGAATGAAAAAAAAGACGTACGTGAAAAAGGTTGAAAAGGTACCAGTCCGTGAAAGCAGAAGATGTGAGTGAAAAGGATAATCACGAATAAAAATGTACACTGACGTGAAAGAAAACAGACAAGGCAACAATCCGTGGAAAAAGTGCATATGCATAAAAAAGGTGGACATAAAGAAATGCAAAATAAAGGAATGAAAAAAGATGAATGTGCGTGAAAAGGGTTGAAAAGGTACCTGTCCGAGAAAGATGAAGATGCGCGTGAAAAAGATAATCCCGAAGAAAATGAAGACTGACATGACCAGAAAAAAATATTAGGCCCAAATCCGTTAAAAAAGTAGTCATCCGTGAAAAAAGTGGACATAAAGAAATACAAAGGAAAGGAATGAAAAAAGAAGATGTTTGTGAAAAGGGTTGAAAATGTACCAGTCCGTGAAAGCAGAAGATGTGCTAGAAAAATATAATCACGAAGAAAAGTGTACACTGACGTGAAAGAAAAACAAATAAGGCAACAATCCGTGAAAAAGGTGGACATGCATGAAAAGTGTACATTAAGAAATACAAAATAAAGGAATGAAAAAATAATGGATGTGCGTGAAAAGGGTTGAAAAGGTACCAGTCGAGAAAGAAGAAGGTAGACTGGCGTGAAAGAAAAATAGATAAAGCACAAATCCGTGAAAAAGAGGACATGCGTGAAAAAAGTTGACATAAAGAAATACAAAGAAAAGGATTGAAACAAGAAGATGTGCGTGAAAAGGGTTGAAAAGATGCCAATCCGTGAAAGAAGAAGATGTGCGTGAAAAGGATAGCCACGAAGATAAATGTACACTGACGTGAAAGAAAAATAGACAAGGCAACAATCCGTGAATAAAGTGGACACAAAGAAATAGAAAGAAAAGGAATGAAAAAAGAAGATGTGCGTAAAAAGGGTTGAAAAGGTACCAGTCCGAGAAAGAAGAAGATGTGCGTGAAAAGGATAATAACGAAGAAAAATGTTCAAGCAACAATCCGTGAAAAAAGTGGACTCCGTGAAAAAAGTGGACATGCGTGAAAAAAAGTGGACATGCGTGAAAAAAAGTGGACATAAAGAAATACAAAGGAAAGGAATGAAAACAGAAGATTTGCGTGAAAAGGGTTGAAAAGGTACCAGTCTGTGAAAGCAGAAAATGTGCGTGAAAAGGATATCACGAAGAAAAATGTACACTGACGTGAAAGAAAAACAGATAAGCAACATCCGTGAAAAAAGTGGACATGCGTGAAAAAAGTGGACATTAAGAAATGCAAAATAATGAAATTAAAAAAGATGGATGTGCGTGAAAAGTGTTGAAAAGGTACCTGTCCGAGAAAGAAGAAGAGGCGCGTGAAAAGAATAATCCCGAAGAAAAATGTAGACTGACGTTAAAGAAAAATAGATAAGGCACCATTCCGTGAAAAAAGTGGACATGCGTGAAAAAAGTAGACATAAGAAATACAAAGAAAAGGAATGAAAAAAGATGTGCGTGAAAAGTGTTAAAAATGTACCAGTCCGTGAAAGAAGAAGATGTGCGTGAAAAGGATAATAAAGAAGAAAAATGTGCACAGACGTGAAAGAAAAATAGATAAGGCAACAAACCGTGAAAAAAGTGGACATGCGTGAAAAAGGGGACATAAAAAAATACAAACAAACGGAATGAAAAAAGAAGATGTGCGTGAAAAGGGTTTAAAAATGTACCTGTCCGTGAAAGAAGATGTGCGTGATAAGGATAATCACGAAGAAAAATGTACACTGACATGAAAGAAATCCGCGAAAACAGTGGACATCCTCGAAAAAAGTAGACATAAAGAAATACAAAGAAAAGGAATGAAAAAAGAAGATGTGCGTGAAAAGGGTTGAAAAGATACCAGTCCGTGAAAGCAGAAGATGTGCGTGAAAAGGATTATCAGGAAGAAAAATGTACACTGACGTGGAAGAAAAACAGATAAGACAACAATCCGTGAAAAAGTGGACAACCGTGAAAAAAGTGAACATAAAGAAATGCAAAATAAAGGAATGATGAAAGATGGATGTGCGTGAAAAGGGTTGAAAAGGTACCAGTCCGAGAAAGAAGAAGATGTGCGTGAAAAGGATAATCCCGAAGATAAATGACCACTGACGTGAAAGAAAAATAGATAAGGCAACAGTCCGTGAAAATAATAGACATCTGTGAAAAAAGGGGAAATAAAGAAATGCAAAATTAAGGTATGAAAAAAGATGGATGTGCGTGAAAAGGGTTGAAAAGGTACCTGTCCGAGAAAGAAGAAGATGCGCGTGAAAAGGATAATCCCGAAGAAAAATGTGGACTGACATGAATGGAAAAAAAATAAGGCACCAATCCGTTAAAAAAGTAGACATCCGTGGAAAAAGTGGATATAAGGAAAACAAAGGAAGGGAATGAAAAAAGAAGATGTGCGTGAAAAGGGTTAAAAAGGTACCAGTCCGAGAAAGCAGAAGATGTGCGTGAAAAGGATAATCACGAAGGTAAATGTTCACTGACGTGAAAGAAAAACTGATGAGGCAACAATCCGTGAAAAAGTGGATATCCGTGAAACAGGCGGACATAAAGAAATGCAAAATATAGGAATGATAAAAGATGGATGTGCGTGAAAAAGGTTGAAAAGGTACCAGACCGAGAAAGAAGTAGATGTGCGTGAAAAGGATAATCCCGAAGATAAATGTTCACTGACGTGAAAGAAAAGTAGAAGTAAAACAAAGATCAGGAATTGATACAATTAACTTACTCCACCCACAAAAGACACCAAAGGGAAAGAAATACAAACATTAAGCGACCAGACAATAATGGAAACCTAAACAAAGGAAGGCCATAAGGACAGTTACTTTCCCACAAAATGGCCATATGGCCATCCAAAATTAAAAGACACAAGTGATACACACAATAAGTAACAAACAATAACATAAATAAATCGCCACAGAAGAGCCGCCTTGGAACGGTCAGTGGAAGATTTCCACTAGGGGGGCTTAAATCGATTTTACGTGGCCACAATCCTCGCCCTTACTTCCGTCGCGATTTAGACAAATAAATTGTTCAGTCCACATGAAGGCCTCCTAACTCATCAGTGCAACATCTCCGTGAACACAAAAATCAAAGAACCACAGAGGTGAGACAACGGTGAGGACTCGACAGCAAGAAACCACTGAAATGCTGGAGCAAAAGAAAACCAACAGTTAGACCCCGATGGGCCCAACCAGATAAAAACTGATAAGGCACCAATCCGTGAAAAGAGTGGACATCCTTGAAAAAAAGTGTACATAAAGAAATACAAAATAAAGGAATGAAAATAGATGGATGTGCGTGAAAAGGGTTGAAAAGGTAACAGTCCGAGAAAGAAGAAGATGTGCGTGAAAAGGATAATCCCGAAGATAAATGTACACTGACGTGAAAGAAAAACAGATACGGCAAAAATCCGTGAAAAAGTGGACATCCGTGAAAACAGTGGACATAAGGAAATGCCAATTAAAGGAATAAAAAGATGGATGTGCGTGAAAAGGGTTGAAATGGTACCTGTCCGAGAAAGAAGAAGATGCGCGAGAAAAGGATGGTCACGAATGAAAATGTACACTGACGTGACAGAAAAATAGATCAGGCACAAATCCGTGAAAAAGTGGAAAGGCGTGAAAAAAGCAGACATAAAGAAATACAAGAAAAGGAATGAAAAAAGAAGATGTGCGTGCAAGGGTTGAAAAGGTATCAGTCCGTGAAATAAGAAGATGCGCGTGAAAAGGATAATCCCGAAGAAAAATGTTCACTGACGTGAAAGAAAAATAGATAAGGCAACAATCCGTGAAAAAAGTGGACATCTGTGAAAAAAGTGGACATAAAGAAATACAAAGGAAAGGAATGAAAAAAGATGCATGTGCGTGAAAAGGGTTGAGTGTGTGAATTCAGGTTTAACGTCGCTTTCAACAATTTTTCAGTCATATCACGACGTTGTCTGGTTGCGACAGGGAGCTCAATGCTCACTTTAATAGTGCTGCCTCACTGAAGTATCATGCCCAAGACACATTACATGATACCACACCCAGTCACATTATCCTGACACTGGGTCGACCAGTCCTAGCTCTACCCCGTAAATCTGAGTGCCAAGCGAGAAGCCGCTAGTACCATTCTTAACGACTTTGGTATGTCGCGGCCCGGGATCGAACCCGTGACCTCCTGTTTCCCGGAGTGGACACTCGACCAACAGAGCTATCGGGGCCGGTGAAAAGGGTTGAAAAGGTACCAGTCTGAGAAAGAAGAAGATGTGCGTGAAAAGGATAATCCCGAATGAAAAATGTAGACTGACGTGAAATAAAAATAGATAAGGCACCAATCCTTGAAAAAAGTGGACAGGCGTGAAAAAAGATGTGCGTGAAAAGGATAATGATGAAGAAAAATGTACACTGACGTGAAAGAAAAATAGAGAAGGCCACAGTCCGTGAAAAAATTGGACATGCGTGAAAAAAGTGGACATAAAGAAATACAAAGAAAAGGAATGAAAAAAGAAGATGTGCGTGAAAAGGGTTGAAAAGGTACCTGTCCGAGGAAGAAGAAGATGTGCGTGATAAGGATAATCACGAACAAAAATGTGCACTTACGTGAAAGAAAAATAGATAAGGCAACAACCCGTGAAAAAAGTGGACATCCGTCAATAAAGTGGATATAAAGAAATACAAAGAAAAGGAATGAAAAAGAAGATGTGCATGAAAAGGGTTGAAAAGGTACCATCCGTGAAAGCAGAAGATGTGCGTGAAAAGGATAATCAAAAAACGAAAAATACCAGGCTTCCGAAGGGGTGTTTTGCTGTTTTTGAGTTCGAATCTCCGGAGACACGACTTTTTTTTATTCGGAAACAGTGATTATAACCCCACTTCTTAAATTTAAGACCACTTTTGAACAGTCCCAAAGGTGGTATCTGACCAGAGGACATTGTATGCAGAAAACATTATTGCAAACACTGTGGACCCAGATCAGACTGCTACTCGTTTGGTCTGCGCAGTTCTCTATGAGAGTTTTTAGGCCGCAAAGGCTGTCACACGTATTCCCAGGAAAATGAAGGCAATCTCGCGGTCTTTCTGGTCGTCACTCGGTTGGTAAAAGTCGGAGAGCTGGGGTTCGGGCCCCAGGTCAGCAAGGCTGACATTTTTCCCGGTGACTTGCGCATACAGGCGCATCGCGTCATCGACGTCTTTGAAAGTTTATACGGCGTGCCCCTGGCGGCGGAGTTCCTCAGTGATGAAATCAATACGCTCGGTCCGTTTTCGAGACCATTCTGCCTGTGCAGTCTGTAATTCTTCGACGGCTTTATCGTGACGCTTGCGTTCTTCGTCAACGCCAGATTTTTCAACATGGAGAACAAGTAGTTCGATCCCGAGAACGCCAGAGCGTTCACCAGGGCACCGCCAACGAGCATAGCAATACTCGCCAATACTTCATGATATCAGCAGGTATCAGCTCCTGTTTAATTAGCATGTCTTTGGTTGTCATGGCGAGAGCGACGTCAACTATGGCCATGCCCACATCGCGGGGTATGAAGTCTAATTTCGGGGGGCTACCCCCAATCGCCATCTTGCAAAGCCGGGCGTATCCCACAGCGATGCCACATACGACAGCGCTATGGTAGAGCGCGTTGACAAGCATTTTACCATCAGCTGCCGGGGTTGTCATTATTGCTACGCCACGGGCTTCACTCCATATAGAATGGGTCTGGGCTTGTCTTTAATTGTGGTTGCTGCGAAACAACAAGCCGCTTGGGCATCGACGCTGTCGATGAGTCAAAGGGGGGTGCCACTTGTGGCGTTTGTACAACCTGTGTGGCGCTCAAGCGCAGAAGAAACATGAGTGCACCGCCCGTAAGACAAGCCCCAACAATCCACGGTTAGTCCATGGATGTAAGCTGCACCACTGCGTGACGGTTCCTTTGAGACCGCTTCCTTTGGAGGAATACTGACATCAGCTGCGCTGATTGGTGGACGAAATAAGTCTTTGGCCGTCCGAAGCTGTTCGAGCAGCCAATCCTGTTTGGCCTTTCTGGCAGCAGCTCCAGCACGCCCGGCCGCCACTGTTTTCGGATCCTTAACCGTGTTGCTTCGCAAAGGCTTAGGGGTCGTAACTCTGTCTGCCGGACTCTGTGCTGGCTCTCGATTCTCCTGTTGCTCCGCAACAATATATTCGTTCTCCGACATCGTTTATATCATAGATGGTAATAGGGCACTGATGTCCAAATCGACAGTGCTTCACTGTAGTTAGCGCGGCAGTTAGCGGCGCCAAGTACATGTCATAGCGATGGTAGAGTTCGCAGGTAGCAGTGCTGAGTGCGTGTCCGACAAACGGGTCGCCCTCGAGGTCAGCGATAAGACCAGGTTGGTTTTCGGCCGGTATCGGGAGAAACATAGATGCCAGCCCCGCATAAAGCTGTAGCGCTGTAGACCCCAGCGTCTTCGTCATCGCTGCCCCAAGCCTTGTTTCATAGCGGGCGTAAAGCTTTTCGATTTCGCTATTGTCAAGAGCGTCGATCTGTTCTTGGGTGAGAACCTTCCCATGCACAACTAGTCAATACTGCTTGGCTTGGTATCCCACTACCATTGCGGCAACCCTTTCACGGGGTTTTTGCACCCGGTCCTCGAGGAGTGGCTCCTCATGGCCGTCTGACGTCGCTGCCGTTCCTACCGCGGATGGGGCTTCAGCGTTCTGCCTTTGCTCTGTCGTTCCTATCAGCTCATCGATCAGTTCGTCACAGTCCATAGCTGTTGCTTTACGATTCATTGCGAGTTGGCGGACCAGTCTAATAGAGTGTCGAAAGCGCTGGCAGCAGCGTGCGTGTGTGTTATCACACATCCGAAGAATGTAAACATACTGCCTAGCAATAAAGAACAGCAGTACCAGCTGCGCGCCAAGCACTGTGATTATTAGTCCTTCAGTTACTTCGTACATTACTTAACACCATATAAGCAGCTGGTTGGTCTGTCTTTAATAAAATCTTAGCATGCTTTGTCTCGGCTAACGCTGCCTCACCGACGCCCGCTGTTCTCGTGTGGAGATCACATCATTCTCGCGCAAGCAGTCTTCGAATGAATCACGATCCCTGCAGTGAATCAAACAGACCCAGCGCGTCTGCTCGCGCAAGTCCTTCAAGACGGAGTTGTACTTTTGGGTGAGAACCCAGACGCTCTGGTCGGCGTGGCGGCCCGAGAACGCTAGCTCTGACAGCATGTCTTTCTTTTCCGTCAAAGCCTTCGTGGCCGAGCAGTCATCGATGATATATAAGGTAGGCTCGCCCATAAACACCTGGTAAAACGCTCGCAGGTAATCGTTAAGGCGCTCGCCGGGGTCTAGAACGTATACCTCAGGGTCGGTCCAGATCCAGGGGCGCTGGTATGTTTTATTATACTTTATGGTGAAGCAGAGGACCACGATGTGCCAAAAGAACTCCCGGTAGGGGCCTTCGAGCAGATCTTGGATAAAAACGGGTTTTACCGCATCCCGTTTGCCCGCATATTGTCGCCGAATGGGCCGTACGCGGTAGGAGATTTATTTATCGTTCCCCGGGAACACTAATAGACCGCTGAGACGAACCGGGCATTTTCGATGTTTAGCTGTGCATCCATGATGACGTAGAGGTAATTGTTTAATGCGCCAGCAGCCTCGGCTCTTTTCGTTATCTGGATGGTCACACCTTCGCTGGCATTCTCTATCCGCCTGCCGGAGCCGTGGAGCCGGTCGTCGTCGCTTGCCCTGAGGTCAAGCCACAGCGCGTACTTGCTGGTGAGGTATTCCGCAAGGCTGACGTCGGCTAGGGCAAGGTCTTTTTCGACCGTTGCCACTTCAGGGTGTCGCCTGCTACCGGCTGCGAAGAGCTTCCTCGCTACATCAAACATCTGGTAAGAGCGCATCCCTTGGCTGAAGCGTTGGTTGGGGATCCCCTCGATGGTGACTTCGACCTTGGCGATTTTCGGGTTATAGAAGGTCTCTGTGTCGCGAGCGAAGGGCTGTTGCGCGGCTTCATCCTCAAAGAGCATCAGGCTGCCCTTCATGCTGCGGGCTGGCACGTTGAGATTGCTATTCCAGAGGGTGTCGCTCTTGTCTTTACCGATTTTGCGGTGCCGCAGTACCCTGTCGTACAGGATCGAAATGCGGCTTCTGTACTGGTTGTTGATCATTTGGGCCAGCTCCGATAGGGTGACCATGTCATACTCAAGACAGATGTTTCCAATGTCGAAAGAGGCACCTCTGCCTGTGGCCTGGATCACACGGTTGTAGTCGTTGAACGTGAGCTCATACTCGAGTCGGTCGCCAAGCGCGCTCTGGTAGATGTGCATGTGGCTCTCGAGTAGCTCGAAGTCCAGTGGGATGTAGAAACGATTGCCGAAAGCATCGGCGACGGCTTTGTCCGCTAGAACGGACTCATCTTTGTTCCCAGCATTGATTCGGATCCTCGTCGTATTTTGGTTTACCGACGTATCAATGATTGGTTCTGGCCATTTTTCCTATCTGAAGCCGTCCTCCAGAGATCGCGGTAGCAATGGTACACATCAATATCGTCGATGCTGAGGACCTCATTTCCCGAAATTTTAATGACGGTCTTTTTCACGAGGGCGCGGCCTAGGTTCTGAACCAAGGTCCGATTGGCATCTTCGCTGTGCAGCGTTATCGTTAAGGCCAACCTCGCGGTCCCGGGGACGATGACATCATGTTTGCCGAGGTAGGGGAATCGAACCAGAAGCTGCTGGTTCGGGCCGATCGTGTTGGGTTTGTTAGTTATCGACACCGATTGCCTCACCCCTTTTACCCCAAGGGGTTCGCGGAGGCACCGGTAGGGGTCAAGCTTTCGTCCGTACTTACTTGATGACATGGTGTCAGCTTCGTTGACACTCGACAAAGTCGTATGTTTTAAAAATGCGCGACAACCTTCAAATGCACATACTTGTTATATAAATATGGCTGACTATGATTTCGAAAACCCAACGGTCGACCCAGACGGGCCTGGAATAGACGATGATTATGATTTCGACCTCCCCGACCCCCCACCCCCCCCCCCCACCCTATGGAGCCACCACTGCCCGTCCAGTAAGATCTAAACACATCCGGGGACAATTTGCAGAATTGAAACAGGCAGAACTTGAGGCCCAGAAAAAGCGCCTGCTTGAGACTTTCTACAAAGAAGTGAACCGTGCCTATGGGTTGCGCCCCGACGGCAGGATCGACTATAGCCAGTTTGGGATTGATGCCGACGGCAAAACACTCTACTGGACCCCAGGCGACAAAAAGATCCCTATCACTGCGACGAGGGGACAATTCCGGTTTCTGGCCCTATCAACACTGGCCACAAGATACGGAGGAGGCGGCATACATGCACTGCGAAGTTCACTGGGGTTCCCTGAACTCACATCGAATACGCAGCGTCTAAGCAGCTCCGCTGTGAAAGCTCTACCGAGCGGTGCGAATCTTGAAAATATCGAACTTCACGACCTCCCCGTAATAGCCGATAGCGCGCGCCGCAGCGCAGAAGACGTTGAGACCGTATTGAAGACAATTGATAATCAGCCTATCGACATCGCGTGGGTCACCCAGGCCAAAAGAGAGCTCGCTGGGTTTGAAAAGGCCATGACTCGAACCCGAGATGAGTTGGCGAACAACCTGGCGAAACTGTCAAATGTCGACGAGGGAAAATCCCAAGTTGAAAAACACTTGGCCAGGGAGCGGCGGAAACTGACAGAAACGGACGACCCCGAGATGCAGCAGGAGATTCGAGACCGAATCAGAAAACTGGAGGGCGAGCTCTCTGACATCGAAATCGAAAGACAGTCGAGGCTCGAAGCCCTCTCTACGAACAGAGAAGCTCTCCGGTCCCAGATCTCCCGAATCCGTGAGACGTTCAGGCGGCTCCTTCATGAAGACAAAACGCTGGCTGAGAGAATACGGACACTCTTCCGTGAGCAGGGAATTACCATCGTGAGCATCCGTGCAGCGATTGGGATGGCAATCTCGACCCTAGTGCTTGCGCTAACAGGCGGCGGGGGGAGTGTACAAGCTCCCAGGTCACCCGGCAAGGGCGGGGTCAAGGAGTGGGTAAAAATGCACCTACAGTCCCTTGGGCGTGCCCTGGCCAATTTGGCCGGCAAGGCCGCGGCTGCCTTGCCCGGAATCATCGGGTCCATCGTCTCTTGGCTCTTGAGCACGCTAGGGAAGGCCGCTTCATGGCCCGCAGATTATTTGTGGGCCTTGGTCATCGGTGTGGGGGCCCTTCTTCTCGTGGTTACACGGGACTGGCTAGCGCGCGACCAACCAAAGCACCACTAAGCCAACCCCAATCCCTGCGACTATGAGGGCTGTTTTTTCCTTCTTCATGATCGAGACCGGATTTCCGGCCCGGAGCAGACGTAGGCGACCCTTCGGGCGGTGGCCCTGCGATTACTCGCGGATCGGTCCCGGCTGGTGCGGTAGTTTTCCCCTGGAATGTCCTATCGACTTTAGAGGCAGGTTGAATCAGTGCCGCCTTGTTTATTCCTGGGTTGTGGCCGATGGCAGCGTCTGACCCCGTTATTTGGATTTGCCTGGATGGAGTGCCATGTCGCTCGACATCAAGTAGAGCCCTCTCCCGCAGACGTAATCCAGTGGTGTGGATGCATATTGCAACGTCTTTTGATAGCGATCGATGCTGGTGGGGATGTCGACGGTTGAGGCGATGGCGTCTTCGAGATTCGCCATAAACTGCTTTTGGGCGTCGAACCCCGTCCTGACTTTGAGAATGTTGGAACGGGTTTGAGCTTGCGCTCCCAGGATTGCCCAAACGTATGTCCGAATCGAGTCGTTGAGACGCACGACACCCGCTTGCGTGAAGCCATCTGATTTATCGAGAATGAACATCGTCAACGCCTTTGAAATATCCGCATTATGGCGTATTGCATCCTTCGGGTGAAAGAATAGGCCATCGGAGCTGTGATTACTGCGGTATTACCCCGAAGGGGTCATGAATGTTCTTAAAGATCCAGGGCCTTGACACCCGTAGTCCAGCTTTTGCCTCCAATCTGTAGAAGGCGAAACGGCGAACTCCTCGCAAAGCCGCTTGTAGGCCTTGGAGTAATATTGGTTATCGTACCATGAATAGGACTCGTCCCCAGGGAGGGCGACTTTTAGCTCCTCAAGCAGACGCCTCGTCGTATAATAAACATGAAAGCAATACAGGCTTGCAAGAAGGGACTCCTCCGCTTGGAGATGGTCCTGGAATGAAACACCACATCCGGCGGTTGCGCACCAAACCGCAAATGACAGCTGGCACTGCCACCAGCTGAAGGGGGCGTGCTGCCAGCTGTCCCACGCCTTGTTTGCCTTAGTGACATCCCCGGTAAGCGGAGGGTTTTGATAATGCTGTCAGGTGTTGTCCCACATCGTGTTAAGCTTTTGTTTGCGTGTAAGCGGATGATTTTGATAATCGAAGATGTTCGGGTAATTGGCAAGGAAGTGACTTCCCTTATCGTCGACCATTATGACTAGGTTGGGCTCCCCTGCTGCTGACTTTTATATTTGAAATGGCCGCCTGCCTGACATTTTGTCGAGCTATTAAACGTAAACGCCTTTGTATTCATACCCATTTTGATGATTATCATGTACATCACACTCACTGACGTTCAAAATGATGTGCCAATCAATCTTGGCAGGACCTTGTCTGCGGGTGAGCGAGAGATTGCTCTCTGCGAGTTGACGTATTATCACTGGTGGTACAACATATGCACGGCGAAAAGGAATAATAAGGTCTCAAATAACAAGACTGAAAAAAAAAAACCTGGCGGGTATTATAACGTCTGTGATTTGAACGAAAAGGCGTTTCAGCGGTTGGGCCCCAAACTCGCTCTAGACAAACCCTCTGGTCTACTGCAATTAACGGTAAAGCCCGGAGAAGTTATAACAATGGATCGCGAATTAGCTAATATCTTAGGCTTTTCCGACAATACTTTCAAACCCCCTCCCGTGGCGCTGATCAATAACAATGGCTATCACTTGGAAGGAGACCGCACCAAGACGTTCACCGCAAAGAAGCCACACAAGCTGGCCGCCCATCGTGAGGTCTACTTTCACCTTGCTGAATTAAGTACTTCAGACAATCTGCTAAACGGTCGCCCCTCTACACTGCTTAGATTTGTCCCCGGCGAGAACGAAAAGTGTGGAGCTGGTAGAACTGAATTATTTCCCGTCTTACAGTACAAAAGGTTGACGTCAGGGCCTGTTTCATAGCTAACTATCTCACTTACCAACTGGGAGATGTTACCATTCGAGTATATGAGTGCAACCCTACATATAAGGAATGGTTGTCGCAAGCGGCCCTGGTGGGGTCAGAAAATGCACGGGGTGGCTTTGCCTGATCTTGGTGACACTGAGGGGTTCGATAAGAACGGGAAGGAAGATCGATTGTATGCCTTCCAGCTCTCTGAGGGAGTCTACAAAAGAAAAGAGGTCGCCCAAGCGGGGCCATTGAAATTCGGTGATCTCAGCGACGTAGATACATCACATGCCGTTCCAAAGCGGGTTCATAAGCTGACCTTCACTGGGAACAAGTGGGTTGCTTTTGCAGACCCCATCCAACAAACGGGGTGGCTTATTGACATAAAAATCTCATCTCCGTACGCTGTGACTGGAAAGGAGCACAAAGTTAGGAAGGTAGTGAATAGTGGCACTCGACTGTGCTCGTATATCCCCGGGACGAAGAACATTGTCGTTTCCGAAGATAACGTGCTAAAGACAAGCAACAACCGGCAGGGAATCCTGAAAATAGTCTTCGAATTTCCCCCAGCGGGGCTTATTGGTATTCACTTGCCAACATCATCGATCATCCTTGATCTACTTCTCGGAGATACACCCGACGACTTTGTTCATGTGTTACCCGGCTTCAAGCTCAAATGGCCACAAACGCATGCTAATAAGGAGGTTGGGGTTCACATAGTCACAAAACGTGGGGCTGCTCCTGAAGTGCAGTTCACTCTTGAAGGAATCCAACACCAAGCTGAATACCGTCATTTAGATATACATAATATTTTTATAGGCCCAGTGTCTCTCAAAAGGCTGCGATTTACGCCCGGTGCGCTCACAAGAGACCACGCTATAGTCGTTATTAGTCAGAAAGTCTATTTAAACCCACCCAGCTCGAGGAGTAGTACACGATCGGCCTCTACCCAAGACTTGAAACCGGAGGCAAACACCGCCTTCAGCACGTAGCCGAGGTCAAATTCCGTCTCGAAAAAGAACGGGACTTCAGAGCCTCTCTGTACAAGAAATACAGACGCGGGGTTAATGTTGTTGATGGGATTGATACGCCCTTACCGTGGTGGGTGTAGCCTCACGCTTCAAAGAAGCTGAGCCTCTGGCCCCTAAAGAAGCCAAAGAGGTTGCTGAAGCTTTGTCACGCATCTACAGGCGAGGCCCGTTGAGGTGGCCCAAATTGCTCCAGGTCGACCCCGGTCGTAAGTTCATGGGCTCTGTCAGCCAGCTGTTGGCAAAGCACTCTGTCCGGGTTCGGCGCGGTCGGGTTGACATCCATCGGGACCAAGGGATCGTAGAACGCTGGAACCGGACCCTCGCATAGCGGCTCTTCGGACACCAATACGCTCAAGAGATGCGCATCCCTTCAGGTCAAAGGTTGACTGAGTGGGTGGCTCGGCTGCCTGGCGTCGTAGCAGCTCTGAACGGTGAACTGACAAGGTTGACTGGCAAAAAACCCTCAGATGCCATAAGGGCGCAATCGGTGGCACAAAAGCCCTCCTCTGTAGTTCCTGTTCCTCCTGTTGGTAGCGAGGAGATAAAAATCCCCTCCGGTGTCGGCGTTCGCTATTTGTACCAGCCTGGCGAGCTTGAAGGGGGTGCCGGCGAGCGACTGATCCTATATGGTCTCTTGATGTGTTCAGGCTGGGCCGCTCAGTGACCAAGTCCGATGAGCCTGTGTTGTATTACTTGCAGGATTGACCTCAGCGCGGATTTGGGCGCGAGAAACTCCTTGTTGTGCCACAAGAGACCAAGCTAGAGTCGTTTTTAGCCAGTAAGTATATTTAAACCCACCCAGCTCGAGGGTTAGAACACGATGGGCCTCTACCCAGGACTTGAAACCGGAGGCAAACACCGCCTTCAGCACGTAGCCGAGGTCAAATTCCGTCTCGAAAAAGAACGAGACTTCAGAGCCCCTCTGTACAAGAAATACAGACGCGGGGTTAATGTTGTTGATGGGATTGATACCGCGCTTACTGCGACTAGCGTAGGGCTGGCTGCTTCTGGCGTCGGGTTCTTGTCAACTATCATCGCGACGCCTGTCGCCATTGGCCTTGGAGCGGGGGCGATTGTGTGTGGGTTGCTGGATGCTGGCGGGAAATGTATTGGACGAAAACTCCAAACAAAAGCCAGCTGTTGGCAAAGCACGCTGTCCGGGTTCGGCGCGGTCGGGTTGACATCCATCGGGACCAAGGGATCGTAGAACGCTGGAACCGGACCCTCGCAGAGCGGCTCTTCGGACACCAATACGCTCAAGAGATACGCATCCCTTAAGGTCAAAGGTTGACTGAGTGGGTGGCTCGGCTGCATGGCGTCGTAGCAGCTCTGAACGGTGAAGTGACAAGGCTGACTGGCAAAAAACCCTCAGATGCCATAATCGCGCGATCGGTGGCACAAAAGCCCTCCTCTGTAGTTCCTGTTCGTCCTGTTGGTCGCGAGGAGACAAAAATCCCCTCCGGTGTCGGCGTTTGCCATTTGTACCAGCCTGGCGAGCTTGAAGGGGGCGCCGGCGAGCGACTGATCATATATGGTCTCTTGATGTGTTCAGGCTGGGCCGCTCGGTGACCAAGTCCGATGAGCCTGTGTTGTATTACTTGCAGGATGGACCTCAGCGCGGATTTGGGCGCGAGAAACTCCTTGTTGTGCCACCGGACACTCAACTTCCTCCGGATGGGGTTCTCAAGCGCTGAGCGCAGCCGCTCCTCTTTTTCGGTTGCACTCGAGACAGGTCAACCTGATGTTGTCGCGGACGTGGCCCACAGAGTTGTCTAACCGGTCAACGCTGAACTGCTACGTGTCCTTTGGTTGGTAAGCCCATTGGAACTCAATATCGCACGCGGCACAGTGATTGTTCTGTGCCTCCTTGAGTTCAGGATAAACCGGAGCCCATTGGCTTGGTCCTGTCGCTTGTGGGCCACAAGCTTCTTCGCAATAATCTTGCGGAGCTGCTGCTCGGTGAGTATGGAAGGCCCCTCAGAACCCTCCTCTGGGGGACAGACTACCCTTTCGCGCTGGTGCATGTACTCCACCATTCACACTGCCAAATATGCGAGATTGGACCACTGCAGAAAGCCATCAATAATCCAGACTTTTTGGGGTCTGCGATGGTGAGACCTTGGCTTGAGTGGACTGTGATGGCATAGCCGAGAGCCCAGTCCTGGTCCCATATGCCGTCGAGATCCTCAACGGCGGTTGCAAGGAAACATCGACAACGTCGTTCAGAACGAATTCCTGCCGGTCTCGCTCTCCATCCAGCACCAAGGACCCAGGGATGGTGACCATTACGTTTTGCTGCCGAGTATCCTTGAGACGATATAGCAGAGGAACGGGGAGGTTGGGGAAATGCTTCTAATGGCTCTCGAACAGCCGCATCTGGGACCGGTCACGAACCTTCTGCCTCGAGGTCAGGATCAAGTCCCCCGGCTTCCAAGCTTCCACGAATCTGTCCCATCCAAGGCAGGCCGGTAGCGCTTGTCTCATAGCCCGATACTGTACTCGGTCTAGTTGGAGACGGATCTCCTTTTTAAGAGCTTTCAAAGCCGGCTCTTTCGCCCTGGACCTCTTCATAGGAATCGGCTCTCCGCTGCAACCAGTTGTGCGGCATTTCTCCGGCGATTGGGGGCGGCTGCCCCTGGTCGCCACAACAGATAACCTGGACACCCCGACCATCGAGCCAGTCGAGGAAGGTTTCCAGGGCGGGGCGGGACACTGTGCAGATCTCGTCCCAGATTATCACGCGGGGAATGAACTTCTGTCCCATCCTTTCGGGTGTTAAGTCTGTCTGGACATTCCAGCGGAAGAAGCTGTGATAGGTCTGGGCCTGGACGCCCCTGGCCCGCATCTCTTTGGCCAGGCGTTGGGTGGGGTGAAGACGAGGGGGTTCTTGCCGCAGAAGAGCTCGTTCGCTCGGGTTGTCTTGCCGCTACCTCCACCACCGTTTAGGTAACTCAGCTGGTGTCGGGTCAGGGGATCGTCATAAAGTGGCGCGGACGAATCGGGCAGGTCTTAGATGTTTGCTATATATTCAGGGTCGGGGGCGTAGACCGCGTGCCATAATGGCATGTAGAGTTGTTCACCCTTGTCACGTCACTGAGCTGGGTAATCACGTCTCGTGGTGGCATCGGTGTCTCCTCCTCGTGGCGGGTGTGTTTCAGATGCGACATTTTCCTTTTGGGTGGATTTCATGAGGTTTGAAAGCCTCAACTCCCTCTAGTTTATAGAGTGCCGCTTTCCGGACATAGATAGAATCGGTAGCCACTCGGACAATCTCATCGGGTTCAAACCTTGAAAGCATGGCGATTAGATTGATGTGGGCGTAAGCCAGCATGCTCGCCCTCAGGTGAGCGTACTGTGGTTGGGAGCCATCATAATACGTGATAATATAGCCTAGAGGACACCTTTCGGGAGCTCCGAACAGGGTACCGCTTTGGCGGATGTCTCGCACGAGAAAGTCGAGTTCTTCCGAACCTTGAGGCACTTCAGCAAGCCAGACTCTATGAGGAAGGTAAGGAGCTGTGTTGGGGCCCATCCACCACTTTCGGAGGCGAAATGCTTCCCGAATCAGGCAGGGATGACAGGATGGCAGGTTGCATTAAACTCCCATTCTTGAATCTCGGCGAAGCCTGTGCCTATGTCTTTGGGGAGAGCGCCATTGATGGCTACACGGACCATCCGGTGGGTTGGGTGTCCGAACCGCTCGAAATAGGGCTTGGCTTCACCAATGCCCTGAAAGGATGCCGGATAGCAGGCCTTCATGTCGATGCTGACGACTTCCCTCGTGTCATAATTCAAAGAGTTCCAGAGGCCGCCGTGACCGTGCTCCACACAGGCCTTCTCGACGTCTGGAAGGAGGTTGGCTGGGGTTGGCTTCCAACCGTTCCTTTCCTTTGCCACAATACTGGCCGCACGATTTTCGCCGAAGGCTCTTTCAGCGAGTTCAGGGTTGCCAAGTTTGCGCAGATTTTTTGGGAGTCGCTCTTGGGCCTCTCGCGTCCTGTAGGTGCGGCCGTCCTGTTGCACGAACTGGTCAGCTGAGAGCCGTCTGTCTTGGCCGCCCAGGAGCCAGACCGCAATCGGCTCCCCACGGGTTGCTTCCCGAATAGCCTGCCAGGTGTCGCCCTCGTAGATGTGGACCTCTCTACTCTGGGGGAAGTGGAGATCTTTGGACCAAGCGTGGCCGTTGTGGCAGATGAATTCTACTTTACCTCTGATTCCATTGCCACCTCTCTGGTACTTTCCGCTGTTATATATGTCATCACCAGCGATGTCTCGCAAGACAATTGCCCGCTTAAGATTTTTTTTCTAGGTTGGCCCCATCTTCAACCGAGGCTCCAGTCTCATGGACCCTCTCTTCCCACTCCTGTATTTTCTGGCGCCTTGTGGGTGTTAAACCCTGGCCTCTCAAAGCACCCTCAAAGTGCTCCACAACTCTCTGGGCCACACAGTTGAGGTCGCCATCTCTTAGTGGGGCGAGGTTGGCCGGATCTGGGTCTTTGATTGGGTAGAGGCCGTAGGCAACTGCAGTGACGGGATAGACGTTCTGGTAGAAGATTTTATCGATTCCAATCAACACACCAGGTTTTGTGTCCCGTGAGATGTCGACGACAGCCTGTCCCTTCCTTCTCTCCGCACGGACTGGGTCGAAATTATCTTCAACGACCCAGTCGCCATCCTGTAGCTAACGGAGAAATTTGAGTTTCAGAAGAAGCCCACCCTCCGGAAGGCTACCAACAGCCTTGCCGCTCTCTCGTCTGACATACTGGCATCGACAGCCATCCGACCCGCTCTGGCATGCATACCGTCGACCCACTCGATATCACCGACGTCAAATGGGTCTTCTTCTTTCACCCTTGCGGAGATGCATGCGGTCGGTTTTACATTACTCTTCCACACAACTCTTACCACAGGAGTCAACCGAGCCCAAAGTCAACCACTTACAATTGTTGCGTCCCTTAGGCATGATTAAGAATGAAAGTTAAAACCGGTATGTCTTTTGCAACTATTTGTCTAAATAGGTTACTTCCTTATCCCGGAGGCCGAAGCCGAACTCGGCCAAAAACTCCTCCGCCAGCCACAGGATCGCATCGAGCCCTGTGTGCTGGGTGTCCGGAAGGGGCTTGAGACCACCAGCTCGGTCCACCGGGAGTTGACCAGGACCGAAAGACATTTGCGGATAACCCGGGGGGCTTCGAAATCTTGAGCTCCCAGAATATTGACCTTCCCACGGTAAAAGATGTTGACGCGGACCTTTTTCGTTTTGGCCTCCCCGGTGGGGCACACGCACTTGAACGAAAGGTTCTGGCCGCCCCAGGTGTTCGACGATGCGCGCCAGGTTGAGGACGACTCGCTCGCTCTAGCAGTTCAGATGGAACTTGAAGTTCACCATGATCGGTCGCGACCCGACCACGGCGACCGGGCTGGCAGGATCTGTCCCCACCCCTGCCTCCGTCAAGAAGCGAGCCCACAGGGTCGCAACAAAAACGCCGTCTGAGAAGTCGGAGCAAACGACCCCTGGGGCTTGTACGTGCCCTGTCGTTGGGAAAGATTTGACGGCGAAATACTTTCCGGAAACTCTTCGAGGAGGGTTTTGACCAGGGCGGGGGAGGGGGGAGGCGCATCCTCGTGGCCGGGTACGATCGTCGGCTCGAGGGCGGAGTTGAAGCAGGTCGTGTCGCCCATGGGTTTCCGTTGGCGGCCGCTGCCAGCCTGGGCCGGGGCCTTCAAGAACTGCTCGAAGCCAGGGGCGCAGAAGTGGCCATAGTTGCTGTTTAAGGCCTTGACGGCCCCTCCCAGACCCGCGGCAATCAGGCCGAGGATGTCCGTGAGCTCGTTGTGGGGGCGGCCGATGTTGCTGATCAGGGCTTCGAAGGTGCACGTGAACATCGTCAGGGGTGAGAAGGGCACGACGGGCCGCCCGGGGGAGAGGGCGCCGCTGGGGCAGAGATGGGTCATCGTTTAGTGCACGGCTTCGATGCCTTCAGTTTGCGCCTAGTTTACCTGTATATCTTTTGCAACTCCTTGTCTAAATAGGTTACTTCCTTATCCCGGACCCAAGGCCGGCGAGGGTGGTTGGCCGCCCCCTGGGGCTCTGGTGGTTTGCCCATACGAGGCACTCGCCGAGTGCCCTTAGTATGTCGCATCCAGTTGGGGTGGAATTTTTTAAGAGTTGGGAGGCTTAATTTGCCAAATGGAAAATATTGATGTTTGGGTTGGGAGGCTTAATTTTCCAAAAAGAGAATATATTTGGGTCGAAATTGGGTGGGAAGCTTAATGGGTTGAATGGGGTTTTCATGGCTGAAACAAAAAGTGCATTCACCCTTCCTGCTGCTCTTTATGTCCACTTTTTTCACGGATAACCACTTCACTGTCCACTTTCACGGATTGTTGCCTTATCTATTTTCTTTCACGTCAGTGTACATTTATCTTAGTGACTATCCTTATCACGCACATCTTCTTCATTCACGGACAGGTACCTTTTCAACCCTTTTTACGCACATCTTCTTTTTTCGTTCCTTTTCTTTGTATTTCTTTATGTCCACTTTTTTCACGCATGTCCACGTTTTTCACCCTTTTTTTCTTTCAAGTCAGTCTACATTTTTCTTCGGGATAATCCTTTTCACGCGTATCTTCTTCTTTCTCGGACTGGTACCTTTTCAACCCTTTTCACGCACATCCATCTTTTTTCATTCCTTTATTTTGTCTTTCTTTATGTCCACTTTTTTCACGCATGTCCACTTCTTTCACGGTTTGTTGCCTTATCTGTTTCTCTCTCACGTCAGTGAACATTTTTCTTCGTGATTATCCTTTTCACGCACATCTTCTGCTTTCACGTACTGGTACCTTTAAAACCCTTTTCACGCACATCTTGTTTTTTCATTCCTTTTCTTTGGTACATTTTCAACCCTTTTACGCACATCTTCTTTTTTCATTCCTTTCCTTTATATTTCTATATGTCCACTTTTTCACGGCTTGTTCCCTTATCTATGTTTCTTTCACGTAAGTGTACATTTTTGTTCGTGATTATTCTTATCACGCACAGCTTCTTCTTTCACGGACAGGTACCTTTTCAACCCTTTTCACGCACATCTTCTTTTTTCATTCCTTTTCTTTGTAATTCTTAATGTCCACTTTTTTCATGCATGTCCACTTTTTTCACGGAGTGTTGCCTTATCTATTTTTCTTTCTCGTCAGTGTACATCTTTCTTCGTGATTACCCTTTTCACACAAAACTTCTTCTTTCACGGACTGGTACCTTTTCAACCCTTTTCACGCTCATCTTCTTTTTTCATTCCTTTTCTTTTTATTTCTTTATGTCTATTTTTTCACGCATGTCAACTTTTTTCACGGATTGGTGCCTAATCTATTTTTCTTTCATGTCAGTCTACATTTTTCTTCGGGATTATCCTTTTCACGCACATCTTCTTTCTCGGACTGGTACCATTTCAACCCATTTCACCGGCCCCGATAGCTCAGTTGGTAGAGTGTCCGCTCCGGGGAACGGGAGGTCATGGGTTCGATCCCGGGCCGCGACATACCAAAGTTGTTAAGAATGGTTCTAGCTGCTCCTCGCTTGGCACTCCGATTTACGGGGTAGAACTAGGACTGGTCGACCCAGTGTCAGGATAATGTGATTGGGTGTGTAATGTAATGTGTCTGGGACATGATACTTCAGTGAGGCAGCATTATAAAAGTGAGCATTGAGCTCCCTGTCGCAACCAAACACCGTCGTGAAATGACTGAAAATTTTTTGAAAGCGACGTTAAACCCGAATTCACAAACTCAACGCTTTTCACGCACATCCATCTTTTTCCTTCCTTTATTTTGCATTTCACTATGTCCACTTCTTTCACGCATGTCCACTTTTTCAGGGATTGTTGCCTTATCTGTTTTCCTTTCACGTCAGTGTACATTTTTCTTCGTGAGTGCCCTTTTCTCGCACATCTTCTGTTTTCACGGACTAGAACCTTTTCAACCCTTTTCACGCTCATCCTCTTTTTTTCATTCCTTTCCTTTGTATTTCTTTATGTCCACTTTTTCACGGATTGTTGCCTTATCTATTTTTCTTTCACGTCAGTGTACATTTTTCTTCGTGATTATCCTTATCAAGCACAGCTTCTTTCACGGACAGGTACCTTTTCAACCCTTTTCACGCACATCTTCTTTTTTCATTCCTTTTCTTTGTATTTCTTTATGTCTACTTATTCACGCCTGTGCACTTTTTTCACGGATTGGTGCCTTATCTATTTTTCTTTCAGATCAGTGTACATTTTTCTTCGTGATTATCCTTTTCACGCGCATCTTCTTCTATCTTGGACAGGTATCTTTTCAACCCTTTTTCACGCACATCCATCGTGTTTCATTCCTTTATTTTGCATTTCTTGATGTTCATTTTTTTTCACGGATGTCCACCTTTTTCACGGATTGTTACCATATCTGTTTTTTTCTTTCACGTCGGTGTACATTTATCTTCTGGATTATCCTCTTCACGCACATCTTCTTTCTTGGACTGTTACCTTGTTAACACTTTTCACGCACATCCATCTTTTTCCTTCCTTTACTTTGCATTTTTTTATGTCCACTTTTTTCACGCTTGTCCACTTTTCACGGATTGTTGCCTTATCTGATTTTCTTCCAAGTCAGTGTACAATTTTCTTCTTGATAATCCTTTTAACGCACATCTTCTGCTTTCACGGACTGGTACCTTTACAACCCTTTTCACGCACATCTTTTTTTTCATTCCTTTTCTTTGTATTTCTTTATATCCACTTTTTTCACGAATGTCCACTTTTTTCATTGATAGTTGCCTTATCTATTTTTCTTTCACGTCCGTGTACATTTTTTTTTCGTGATTATCCTTTTCACGCGCATCTTCTTCTTTCTCGGACAGGTACCTTTTCAACCCTTTTTAACGCTCATCCATCTTTTTTCATTCCTTCATTTTGCATTTCTTGATATCCACTTTTTTCACGGATGTCCACTTTTTTCACGGATTGTTACCATATCTGTTTTTCTTTCACGTCAGTGTTCATTTATCTTCGGGATTTTCATTTTCACGCACATCTTCTTTCTCGGATTGTTACCTTTTTAACACCAATTTTCACGCACATCCATCTTTTTCCTTCCTTTACTTTGCATTTCTTTATGTCCACTTTTTTCACGCATGTCCACTTTTTTCACGGATTGTTGCCTTATCTGATTTTCTTCTAAGTCAGTGTACAATTTTCTTCTTGATAATCCTTTGCAAGCACATCTTCTGCTTTCACGGACTGGTACCTTTACAACCCTTTACACGCACATCTTCTTTTTTCATTCCTTTTCTTTGTATTTCTTTATGTCCACTTTTTTCACGCATGTCCACTTTTTTCACGGATTGTTGCCTTATCTATTTTTCTTTCACGTCAGTGTACATTTTTCTTCTTGATTATCCTTTTCACGCACAGCTTCTTCTTTCTCAGGCTGGTACATTTTCAACCCTTTTCACGCACATCTCCTTTTTTCATTCCTTTTCTTTATATTTCTTTATGACTCCTTTTTTCACGGATTGGTGCCTTATATATTATTCTTTCACGTCCGTCTACATTTTTCTTCGGGATTATTCTTTTAACGCGCATCTTCTTTCTCGGACAAGTACCTTTTCAACCCTTTTCACGCACATCCATCTTTTTTCATTCCTTTATTTTGCATTTCTTTTTGTTCACTTTTTTTCACGCATCTCCACTTTTTTCACGGATTGTTGCCTTTTCAACCCTTTTCACGCGCACCTTCTTTTTTATTCCTTTCCTTTGTATTGCTTAATTTGACATTTTCCCCCATGTCCACTTTTTTCACTGATTAGTGCCATATCTGTTTTTCTTTCACGTCAGTGTACATTTTTCTTCGTGATTATCCTTTTCGCGCACATCTTCTTCTTTCACGGACTGGTACTTTTTCAATCCTTTTCATGCACATCTTCTTAGTATTTCTTTATGTCTATTTTTTCACGCATGTCCACTTTTTTTCACGGATTGTTGCCTAATTTATTTGTCTTTCACGTCAGTGTACATTTATCTTCGTGACTATCCTTTTCACGTACATCTTCTTCTTCCAAGGACTGGTACATTTTCAACCCTTTTCACGCACATCTTCTTTTTTCAGTCCTTATCTTTGCATTTCTTAATGTCTACTTTTTTACGCCTGTCAACTTTTTTCACAGATTGGTGCCTTATCTATTTTTCTTTTACGTCAGTCTACCATCTTCTTTCTCGTAATGGTATCTTTTCAACCATTTTCACGCACATCCATCTTTTTCATTCCTTTATTTTGTATTGTTTATGTCCACTTTCTTCACGCATGTCCACTTTTTTTTCAACCCTTTTCACGCTCATCCTCTTTTTTCATTCCTTTCCTTTGTATTTCTTTATGTCCACGTTTTCACGGATTGTTGCCTTATCTATTTTTATTTCACGTCAGTGTACATTTTTTTTCGTGCTTATCCTTTTCACGCACATCTTCTGCTTTCACGGTCTGGTACATTTTTAACCCTTTTCACGCACATATTTTTTCATTCCTTTCCTTTGTATTTCTTTATGTCCACATTTTTCACGAATGTCCACTTTTTTCACGGATTGTTGCCTTATCTATTTTACTTTCACGTCAGTGTAGACTTTTCTTCGTGATTATCCTTATCACGCACATCTTCTTCTTTCACGGAAAGGTACCTTTTCCACGCTTTTCACGCACATCGTTTTTCATTGATTTTCTTTGTATTTCTTTATGTTTATTTTTTCACGCATGTCCATTTTTTTCACGGATTGTTGCCTTATCTATTTTTCTTTCACGTCAGTGTACATTTTTCTTCGTGCTTATCCTTTTCACGCACATCTTCTTGCACTGACTGGTACATTTTCAACCCTTTTTACGCACATCTTCTTTTTTCATTCCTTTTCTTTGTATTTCTTTATGCCTACTTTTTTCACGTCTGTCCTTTTTTCACGGATTTGTGCCTTATCTTTTTTTCTTTCACGTCAGTGTACATTTGTCTTCGGGATTATCATTTTTACGCACATCTTCTTTCTCGGACTGGTACCTTTTCAACCCTTTTCATGCACATCCATTCTTTTTCATTCCTTTATTTTGTATTTTTTTATGTCCACATTTTTCACGGATGTCCTTTTTTTTTCACGGATTGGTGCCTTACTATTTTTCTTTCGCGCCGGTGTACATTTTTATTCGTGATTATCCTTTTCATGCACATCTTCTGCTTTCACGGACTGGCACCTTTTCAACATTTTTCACGCACATCTTTTTTCATTGCTTTCCTTTGTATTTTTTATATCCACTTTTACCACGGATGTCCACTTTTTTCACGGATTGTTGCCTTATATGCTTTTCTTTCACGTCAGTTTACATTTATCTTCGTGAGTATCCTTTTCACGCACATCTTCTTCTTTCACGAACTGGTACCTGTTCAACCCTTTTCACGCACATCTTCTTTTTTCTTTCCTTTTCTTTGTATTTCTTTATGTATACTCTTTTCACGTCTGTCCACTTTTTTCACGGTCTGGTGCCTTATCTTTTTTTCTTTCACGTCAGTCTCATTTTCCTTCGGGATTATCCTTTTCACGCGCATCTTCTTCTTTCTCGGACTGGTACCTTTTCAACCCTTTTCTCGAACAGACATCTTTTTTCATTCCTTTATTTTGCATTTCTTTATGTCTACTTTTTTCAAGAATGTCCATTTTTTTCACGGATTGTTGCCTTATCGGTTTTCTTTCACGTCAGTGTACAATTTTCTTCGTGATGATCCTTTTCACGCACATCTTCTGCTTTCACGGACTGGTATCTTTTCAACCCTTTTCACGCACATCTTTTTTCATTCCTTTCCTTTTTGTTCTTTATGTCCACTTTTTTCACGGATGTCCACTTTTTTCACGGGTTGTTACCTTATCTATTTGTCTTTCTCGTAAGTGTACTTTTATTTTCGTGATTATCCTTATCATGCACATCTTCTTTCACGGGCAGGTTATTTTTCAACACTTTTCACGCACATCTTTTTTCATTCCTTTTCTTTGTATTTCTTTATGTCCACTTTTTCACGGATTCTTGCCTTATCTATTTTTTCTTTCATGTCAGTGTATATTTTTCTTCGTGATTATCCTTTTCACGCCCACTTTTTCACGGTTTGGTGCCATATCTATTTTTCTTCATCGTCAGACTACATTATTCTTCGGGATTATCCTTTTCACGCGCATCTTCTTCTTTCTCGGACTGGAACCTTTTCAACCCTTTTCACGCACAACCATCTTTTTTCATTCCTTTATTTTGGATTTCTTTATGTCCACTTTTTCACGCATGTCCACTTTTTCACGGATTGTTGCCTTATCTATTTTTCTTTCACGTCAGTGTACATTTATCTTCGGGATTATCCTTTTCACGCACATCTTCTTCTTTCTCGGACTGGTACCTTTTCAACCCTTTTCAAGCAAAGTCATCTTTTTTCATTTCTTTATTTTGTATTTATTTATGTCCACGTTTTTCACGGATGTCCACTTTTTCACGGATTGGTGCCTTGTCTATTTTTCTTTCACGTCAGAGTACATTTATCTTCGGGATTATCCTTTTCACGCACATCTACTGCTTTCACGGACTGGTACCTTATCAAAACGTTTCACGTACATCTTCTGTTTTCATTCCTTTCCTTTGTTTTCTTTATGTCCACTTTTTTCACGCCTGTTCACTTTTTTCCGGTGCCTTATCTATTTTTCTTTCACGCCAGTCTACCTTCTTCTTTCTCGGACTGGTACCTTTTCAACCCTTTTCGCGCACATCCATCTTTTTCATTCATTATTTTGTATTTTTTATGGCCTCTTTTTTCACGCTTGTCCACTTTTTCCCTGATTGCTGCCTTATCTGTTTTTCATTCACGTCAGTGTACATTTTTCTTCGTGATTATCCTTTTTACGCACATCTTCTGCTTTCACGGACTGGCACATGTTCAAACTTTTTCACGCACATCTTCTTTTTTCATTCCTTTACTTTGTTTTTTCTTTATGTCCACTTTTTTCACGGATGTCCTTTTTTCATGGATTGTTGCCTTATCTATTTTTCTTTCACGCCAGTGTATATTTTACTTCGTTACTATCCTTATCACCCACATCTTCTTCATTCTCGGACAGGTACCTTTTCAACCCTTTTCACGCACATCTTCTTTTTCATTCCTTTTCTTTGTATTTCTTTATGTCCACTTTTTCCACGCATGTCCACTTTTTTCACGGATTGTTGCCTTATCTATTTTTCTTTCACGTCAGTGTACATTTTTCTTCGTGATTATCCTTTTCACGCACATCTTCTTTCACGGACTGGTACATTTTCAACCCTTTTTACGCACATCTTCTTTTTCATTCCTTTTCTTTGTATTTCTTTATGTCTACTGTTTTCACGCCTGTCAACTTTTTCCCGGATTGATGCCTTACCTTTTTACTTTTACGTCAGTGACCATTTATCTTCGGGATTATCCTTTTCACGCACATCTTCTTCTTTCTCGGACTGGTACCTTTTCAACCCTTTTCATGCACGCCCTTCCTTTTTTCATTCCTTTATTTTGTATTTCTTTATGTCCTCTTTTTTCATGGATGTCCAATTTTTTCACGGATTGGTGCCTTTTCTATTTTTCTTTCACGTCAGTGTACATTTTTATTCGTGATTATCCTTTTCACGCACATCTTCTGCTTTGACGGACTGGCACCTTTTCAACATTTTTCACGCACATCTTCTTTTTTCATTCCTTTCCTTTGTATTTTTTATGTTCGCTTTTTTCACGGTTGTCCACTTTTTTCACGGAGTTTTGCCTTATCTATTTTTCTTTCACGTCAGTGTAAATTTTTCTTCGTAATTATCCTTATCACGCTCATCTTCTTCTTTCACGGACAGGTACCTTTTCAACCCATTTCACGCACATCTTTTTTTCATACCTTTTCTTTGTATTTCTTTATGTCCATTTTTTCACGGATTGTTTTCTTATCTATTTTTCTTTCACGTCAGTGTACATTTATCTTCGTGATTATCCTTTTCACGCACATTTTCTTCTTTCACGGACTGGTACCTTTTCAACCTTTTTCACGCACATCTTCTTTTTTCATTCATTTTCTTTGTATTTCTTTATGTCTACTTTTTTCACGCCTGTATTTCTTTATGTCCGGACTAGTACCATTTCAACCCTTTTCACGCACTTCTTCTTTTTAATTCCTTTCCTTTTTGTTTCTGTATGTCCACTTTTGTCACGGATTGTCGCCTTATCTATTTTTCTTTTACGTCAGTGTACATTTATCTTCGTGATTATCCTTATCACGCACATCTTCTTCTTTCACGGACGGGTACCTTTTCAACACTTTTAAAGCACATCTTTTTCATTCCTTTTCTTTGTATTTCTTTATGTCCACTTTTTTCACACATGTCCACTTTTTAACGGATTGTTGCCTTATCTATTTTTCTTTCATGTCAGTGTACAGTTTTCTTCGTGATTATCATTTTCACGCACATCGTCTGCTTTCGCGGACTGGTACCTTTTCCCCACTTTTCACGCACATCTTCTTTTTTTATTTTTTTCCTTTTTTATTTCTTTATGTCCACTTTTTCACGGATGTCCACTTTTTTCACGGATTGTTTCCTTATCTAGTTTTCTTTCACGTCAGTGTACATTTAGCTTCGTAACTATCCTTATCACGCACATCTTCGTTCTCGGACAGGTACCTTTTCAACCCTTTTCACGCACATCTTCTTTTTTCATTCCTTTTCTTTGTATTTCTTTATGTCTACTTTTTTCACGCCTGTATTTCCTCATGTCCGGACTAGTACCTTTTCAACCCTTTTCACGCACATCTTCTTTTTCATTCCTTCCCTTTTTGTTTCTTTATGTCCACTTTTTTCACGGATGTCCACTTTTTTCACGGATTGTTTCCTTATCTATTTTTCTTTCACGTCAGTGTTCATTTAGCTTCGTAACTATCCTTATCACGCACATCTTCTTCATTCTCGGACAGGTACCTTTTCAACCCTTTTCACGCACATCTTTTTTCATTCCTTTTGTTTGTATTTCTTTATGTCAACTTTTCTCACGCATGTCCACTTATTAACGGATTGTTGCCTTATCTATTTTTCTTTCATGTCAGTGTACATTTTTCTTCGTGATTATCGTTTTTACGCACATCGTCTGCTTTCACGTACTGGTACCTTTTCAACCCTTTTAATGCACAACTTCTTTTTTTTATTCTTTTCCTTTTTGATTTCTTTATGTCCACTTTTTTCACGGATGTCCACTTTTTTCACGGATTGTTGCCTTATCTATTTTTCTTTCACGTCAGTGTACATTTAGCTTCGATACTATCCTTATCACCCACATCTTCTTCATTTTCGGACAGGTACCTTTTCAACCCTTTTCACGCACATCTTTTTTCATTCCTTTCCTTTATATTTCTTTATGTCCACTTTTTTCACGCATGACCACTTTTTTCACGGATTGTTGCCTTATCTATTTTTCTTTCACGTCAGACTACATTATTCTTCGGAATTATCCTTTTCACGCGCATCTTCTTCTTTCTCGGACTTGTACCTTTTCAACCCTTTTCACGCACATCCATCATTTTTCATTCCTTTATTTTGCATTTCTTTATGTCCACTTTTTTCACGGCTGTCCACTTTTTTACGGATTGTTGCCTTATCTATTTTCCTTTCACGTCAGTGTACATTTATCTTCGGGATTATCCTTTTCACGCACATCTTCTTCTTTCACGGACTGGTACCTTTTCAACCCTTTTCAAGCACATCCATCTGTTTTCATTCCTTTATTTTATGTTTCTTCATGTCCACTTTTTTCATGGATGTCAACTTGTTCACGGATTGGTGTCTTATCTGTTTTTCTATCATGTCAGTGTACATTTTTCTTCGAGATTATCCTTTTCACTCACATCTTCTGCTATCACGGACTGGTACCTTTTCAACCCTTTTCACGCACATCTTCTTTTTTCATTCATTTTCTTTGTATTGCTTTATGTCCATTTTTTCACGGATTGTTGCCTTATCTGTTTTTCTTTCACGTCAGTGTACATTTTTCTTCGTGATTATCTCTTTCACGCACATCTGCTTTCACTGTCTAGTACCTTTTCAACGCTTTTCATGCACAGCTTCTTTTTTCATTCCTTTCCTTTCTATTTCTTTATATCCAATTTTTTCACGGATGTCCACTTTTTTCACGGATTGTTGCCTTATCTATTTTTCTCTCACGTCAGTGTACATTTATCTTCGTGACTATCCTTATCACGCACATCTTCTTTTTTCCTGGACAGGTACCTTTTCAACCCTTTTCACGCACAACTTCTTTTTTCATTCCTTTTCTTTATATTACTTTTTGTCAACTTTTTTCAAGCATGTCTATTTTTTTTCACAGATTGTTGCCTTATCTATATTTCTTCTACGTCAGTGTACATTTTTCTTCGTGATTATCCTTTTCACGCACATCTTCTTCTTTCACGGACTGGTACCTTTTCAACCCTTTTCACGCACATCTCCTTTTTTCATTCCTTTTCTTTGTATTTCTTTATGTCCACTTTTTCACGCATATCCACTATTTTCACGGATTGTTGCCTTATCTATTTATCTTTCACGCCAGTGTACATTTATCTTCGTGATTATCCTTTTCGAGCACATCTTTTTTCACGGTCTGGTACCTGTTCAACCCTTTTCACGCACATCTTCTCTTTTCATACCTTTTCCTTGTATTTTTTATATCTACTTTTTTCACGTCTGTCCAATTGTTTCACGGATTGGTGCTTTATCTATTTTTCTTTCACGTCAGTCTATAATTTCTTCGGGATTATCCTTTTCACGCGCATCTTCTTCTTTCTCGGACTGGTACCTTTTCAACCCTTTTCACGCACATCCATCTTTTTTCGTTCCTTTATTTTGTATTTCTATATGTCCACTTTTTTCACGCATGTCCTCTTTTTTCATAGATTGTTGCCTTATCTGTTTTCTTTCACATCAGTGTACATTTTTCTTCGTGATTATCCTTTTCACGCACATCTTCTGCTCTCACGGGCTGTTACCTTTTCAACCCTTTTCACGCACTTCTTTTTTCTTTCCTTTTCTTTGTATTTCTTTATGTCTACTTTTTTCACGCCTGTCCACTTTTTTCACGGATTAGAGCCTTTTCTATTTTTCTTTCACGTCAGTGTACATTTTTCTTCGTGATTATCCATTTCTCGCACATCTTCTTCTTTCTCCGACTGGTACATTTTCAACCTTTTTCAAGCAATCTTCTTTTTTCATTCCTTTTCTTTGTATTTCTTTATGTCTACTTTTTCACGCCTGTCCACTTTTTTCACTGTTTGGTGCCTTATCTATTTTTCTATCACTTCAGTGTACATTTTTCTACGTGATTATCCTTTTTACGCACATCTTCTTCTTTCACGGGCTGGTACCTTTTCAACCCTTTTCAAGTACATCTTCTTTTTCATTCCTTTTCTTTGTATTTCTTTATGTCTACTTTTTTCACGCATGCCCCTTTTTTCACTGATTGATGCCTTATCTACTCTTTATACGTCTATCTCCTTTTCCACATTGGCTGGAAATTTAGGGTTTCTCATGCGTACTGATCAATAGCTCGTCTACATTATTCAGGATGAGGATGTTTCGTTAAACTACAGCATATACAGGATCTTCTCGTTGTTAATGTTACTTTTAAAATGCATTGATACTTTTTTTTTTTTTTTTTGGGGGGGGGGGGGGGGGGGGGGGGCACCTGTACACAATTTTCGAGGTAACAAAATTATAATTCCTCTCCCAGATGGATTAGAGAAGTACTCAGAGAAGTAACAACCAAACTAAACACAGGGAGAGATAGATTTTTAATAAAAAAAGATCTTTTTTTTTCTTTGTTTGCAGTGGAGTTTAACGGCCCAGTCAACACCATTCAGGTCATTTTGAGCCGGTCAGTTTACCTATCATCACATTTTCTTGACAGGCTTATACGTTAGCAGTTAACCAGCACACTGCACCTTCTTACGCCGGAAATTGACAACTGCTGTTCAAGAGCAAAATGTCAGTTACAGTCACAGAGGTGAAACTATCATTGCAAGGTATATCGTTTACATCCCAGCTATTACGCAATAGCCGGCTAATATGGGGCTGAAATAGAAACGACGTTGATACGTCGTATCGCTGTCGACCCGACGTTGGTCCGATTTTTAGGGCGGCTGGCCAATAGTTCATCAAAGGAGGATTGAAAATGTGACTATCGATTTGTTTATAGTGTAAGCCCCGCCTTAAACAATCGGTAAACGCCCACTTAGCAACGCGCATGCGCAGTTGTGGAAATGTCTCCTTTTTTCACGGTCCACTTTTATTACGTTACAACTGCGGCCCTAACGAGTATTCACAACCGAAATAAGAAAAATATTGAATACCCCTATAGCCGAAACCCTGCATGGTTTTGTCTATATAAAGTGTGGTCTATGTAGGTTTCATTTCACCCACTTAATTCACGCAAATATTTGACGGTCACTGATGAGGCCTAATTGGCCGAAACAAGCTAGTCTGGCCAAGAATACTGTACACACCATACTTTTGACCCGCAAAATGCCGAGAAAAAACTATATCTGAAAATGTCGTATGCTTGCTTATGTCGTCTGCCGAATCTTCTTGCAAACTTTTTAAAAAATACCTTTTTTTTTAATCCAGGAAAACATTGTGGACCCATGAGCATAGAGGAGCAGTCTAATCTGGGTCCATTCTGTTTGCAAAAAAAATGAATTTTGAAATATCGATAGACGACAATTGTCGTGACTGGCATCTTACAGATCAAGTTCTCGGTCCCCGTCAATCAGGGCTTCACCAAATAGAGTTGCTGCATGATGCTTGCACACAGAGATGAAACCAATCCGCACACGGGTACTGGTAAACCACTCAGAAAATCTAAGCCTGCCCAGGAAAAGCGGTGCGTTTCGGCCCGTCCATGCTTACAAATGCTATTGGTTTCATTGGGCGGCAGGGCTTGTGAAGTCATTTGATCCAAAGGTCAGGTAAAGGTCACACAAAAATGGAAGCAACGTCTCCAAAATGACCTTTACAGTGTTGACGCGGACGTTAAACCTCAAATCAAAACAAACAAAAGGTTAAGTTCTTGGTGTTTTTTATACTCAGTCAAAAAAGTACCTGTACATAAATTTGCTTCAGTTACCATAGTTACTACAAATGAAAAATACACAAAATTTGTTTTGTTTTTGTTAGAGGATTCATTTTTCCGTGTAAAATCCCTAACAGTTTCTGTTTATGTAAGCTCGCCAGCCTGTGCTTTTGTTTTAAACACCAGAGGGGTCACTGTGACAATTTCGCAGAATAAAGCTTTACAAAAGCTTAGATTTAACACCATTTAAATTACATTTCGCATAAGATTTCTAAAATTTGATACATGTAGCCTTCAATTAGATACAATGTGTGTCTATTCACAAACGATTTGGAACTTTAGTTCAATTAGCTTAGAGAAACAGACGATCACGTATAGGGATCCGATTCTCTGAAGCTGTGTGCAAAATGCTGCTTTCAATAGAATCTCCATAGAAAGTCAAAATTCATAGTGCTACATGCTACATGAATTTTCTACATTATTTTCCATCATGATTAACAGCAATGGTGGTAACAAAGTGCTTTTTAAAGAAATTGTAAAAATTGAATGACAGGTATAGAAATAACAACCGTTTGAAAATTGCTATATTTTAATTGAAAGGGAGATAATCTGAGAATTTCACAAATTAAAGCCTTGGTTGTAGTGCAAATCATGAGACATTGTAAAGGTGGTGTGAGTTTCGATGTTCAATGGGAATGGTCTTTCATTTGAGACTCAAAATGATCATCTGCGTATGCGCAATTCCGAATCCTTTGCAAAACCTTTCTGGGCACATTGCAATACAACTCTTGTGCAGAATTTTATGGGCAAACGCAAATCAATGCATGTTGTAGCTAAACGTCCGATTTGCATGTTAACAGCCATCTTTAACTGAATGGCTACCGGATAATTGCTGGAATTTACCCGGAAGTCGGTATAGTTACTTTTTTGACAGAGTATAGAACAGTGTTAACGTGATGAACCAGTGCTTCAGCTGAAGTGCACGACCCGCCGGATGCTTTTAGCTTGATACGTGTTACCATATATGGGTATGGCGGCCATTTTGGTCATGTGACATGGACCTAAAACGGTTCCCCAAATAAATGCGCCTTATCGTAAGGAGCAAAAATATATCTATACTTGAGTACTGTATTCTGAATCGTTTGCAGGATAAAATGCATTCACACTTTTCCAATACAAAAGCATATGTGTAAAAGTTTGACCTAGGCACAAAGAAGGTCAAGGTCAACCCAGGGTCACCATTTTAGCAATTTATGATGGGCCTACTTCCCAGATGCTATTTATCAAGTTTCGTGGAAATCTGCCCAGTGGTTCTGGAGAAGACTATTTTTGAAGTGTTTTTACCATATATGGCTTGGCGGCCATTTTGGTGATGTGACCTGGACCCCATGAGCAAATTTTGGTTACCCCCATCCCATAGAAGCTCCATATGAAATTTGACTTCAATCGGCCCAACGGTTTACGAGGAGAAGCAGTTCGAAAATTTTCACATTTTTCGCCTCGGCGAGGCTATACTAAATGGAATGTAATATTTCGCAAGTTCATTGGTAATGTCTCATTTATATCTATCAGTATGCCAAAAATTGTTTAAATATTCCAAGCGGTTAAGTCACTATCACCAATTTTCACAAACGGGTTACGGACGGACAGACAGACAGACCATATATGGCTTGGCGGCCATTTTGGTCATGTGACCTGGACCCCATGAGCAAATTTTTATTTCCCCTATCCCATAGAGGCTTCATATGAAATTTGATTTCAATCGGCCCAACGGTTTCCGAGGAGAAGCAGTTCGAAAATTTTCACATTTTTCGCCTCGGCGAGGCTATACTAAATGGAATGTAATATTTCCAAGTTCATAGGTAAGATCTCATTTGATATATCAGTATGCCAAAAATTGCGCCTAATCGTAAGGAGCAAAAATATATCTTATACTTGATTACTGTATTCTAAATCGTTTGCAGGATTAAATGCATTCACACTTTTCCAATACAAAAGCATATGTGTCAAAGTTTGACCTAGGCACAAAGAAGGTCAAGGTCAACCCAGGGTCACCATTTTAGCAATTTATGATGGGCCTACTTCCCAGATGCTATTTATCAAGTTTCGTGGAAATCTGCCCAGTGGTTCTGGAGAAGACTATTTTTGAAGGGTTTTTACCATATATGGCTTGGCGGCCATTTTGGTGATGTGACCTGGACCCCATGAGCAAATTTTGGTTACCCCCATCCCATAGAAGCTCCATATGAAATTTGACTTCAATCGGCCCAACGGTTTCCGAGGAGAAGCAGTTCGAAAATTTTCACATTTTTCGCCTCGGCGAGGCTATACTAAATGGAATGTAATATTTCGCAAGTTCATTGGTAATGTCTCATTTATATCTATCAGTATGCCAAAAATTGTTTAAATATTCCAAGCGGTTAAGTCACTATCACCAATTTTCACAAAAGGGTTACGGACGGACAGACAGACAGACCATATATGGCTTGGCGGCCATTTTGGTCATGTGATCTGGACCCCATGAGCAAATTTTGGTTTCCCCTATCCCATAGAGGCTTCATATGAAATTTGATTTCAATCGGCCCAACGGTTTCCGAGGAGAAGCAGTTCGAAAATTTTCACATTTTTCGCCTCGGCGAGGCTATACTAAATGGAATGTAATATTTCCAAGTTCATTGGTTAGATCTCATTTGATATATCAGTATGCCAAAAATTGTTTTAATATTCCAAGCGGTTAAATCACTATCACCAATTTTCACAAACGTTACGGACGGACCCCAAGAAGGTCAAGGTCAACCCAGGGTCACCATTTTAGCAATTTATGATGGGCCTACGTCCCGGATGCTATTTATCAAGTTTCGTGGAAATCTGCCCAGTGGTTCTGGAGAAGACTATTTCGAAGGGTTTTTACCATATTTGGCTTGGCGGCCATTTTGGTCATGTGACCTGGACCCAATGAGCAAATTTTGGTTTCCCTATCCCATAGAGGCTCCATATGAAATTTGACTTCAATCGGCCCAACGGTTTCCGAGGAGAAGCAGTTCGAATATTTTCACATTTTTCGCCTCGGCGAGGCTATACTAAATGGAATGTAATATTTCGCAAGTGCATTGGTTAGATCTCATTGGTATATATCAGTACGCCAAAAACTGTTTAAATATTCCAAGCGGTTAAGTCACTATCACCAATTTTCACAAACGGGTTACGGACGGACAGACAGACAGACCATATATGGCTTGGCGGCCATTTTGGTCATGTGACCTGGACCCCATGAGCTAATGTTGGTTTCCAACATTCCATAGAGGCTCCATATGAAATTTGACTTCAATCGGCCCAACGGTTTTCGAGGAAAAGCAGTTCAAAAATTTTCACATTGTTCACCTCGGCGAGGCTATACTAAATTGAATGTAATATTTCGCAAGTTCATTGATTAGATCTCATTGATATCTATCAGTATGCCAAAAATTGTTTAAATATTCCACGCGGTTAAATCACTATCACCAATTTTCACAAACGGGTTACGGACGGACAGACAGACAGACAGACCATATATGGCTAGGCGGCCATTTTGGTCATGTGACCTGGACCCCATGAGCAAATGTTGGTTTCCAACATTCCATAGAGGCTCCATATGAAATTTGACTTCAATCGGCCCAACGGTTTTCGAGGAAAAGCAGTTCAAAAATTTTCACATTGTTCGCCTCGGCGAGGCTATACTAAATTGAATGTAATATTTCGCAAGTTCATTGGTTAGATCTCATTGATATCTATCAGTATGCCAAAAATTGTTTAAATAGTCCAAGCGGTTAAATCACTATCACCAATTTTCACAAACGGGTTACGGACGGACAGACTGACAGACTGACAGAATGACCGAATGACACGGTGATTTTAGGGCACTCATAGAAATCAACCGACTTCAGTCAGTTGCTTTTTCTGCGGGTCGTGCAATACGCACAGGTCAATCGATTCATACATTGTGACTGTTTACGGCTGTAAATCAAAGTTTTTGGATAATTAATTGCATTATTATTGCTGTTTTTATTACTTTCATTATTATCAACGCTGAATCCTATTTTCTGGGTGAAACTTAAGAATATTTCAAAATGTCTTACCAAGCATCCATCTTTTAGAAAGAAATATACAGTGGTTTTTTTTTCCATGTGCAGATATGACATTCAGATAAAAGACCAAAGATGCAGGTAAATGGCAATCTAAGACAGAAAAGAAGCAGTCTAATCTGTATAGGTCATTTTGGAGACGGTGCTTCCACTTTTGTGGGACTTTTACCCGACATTGAGATTAAATGACATCTCAAGCACTATCACCCAATGAAACCAATAGGATTTATAAGCATGGACGGACCGACTCGCACCGCTTTACCTAGGCAGGCTTATATCTTCTAAGGGGTTTACCAGTACCCGTGTGTGGTCGGTTTCAGCTCTGCGTGGAAGCATCATGCAGCCCATCTATTTCTTCAAGCCCCGATTGGCGGGGGCCAGCGAAATCTTGGGATCATTTCTGTAGATGTGAAAAAAAAAATAAATGTCCAAGCCTTCGTTCCCCAATTGGTAAGAGCGCTGACTCACTAAGCCTCTCAACGCTGTGGTTCAAGCCTTGCTCGGGCCATATGTGAGATGTAGAGGACAGGTAGTTTTTCTCCGGGTACTCCGTTTTCGCGCACAGGCTGGAGATAAGTAAAACGATCCTCAGAGGACCGTAAAACCGAACAAAAATGTACTTGAAACCACAAAACGGAATTTTATAGCCTTTTAAAACGCAGTCAGACGTGACTGCACTTTTAAATTTTGGACTAGTCCGTGTTTTAGGTAAGTCGCCTTCAGTTGGGATTTTACATTGGCAGATATAGTTTTACTGAGATTCATACTGCATCATACTAGCCACTTGTCAACGACTTCTACAGAATGGCATTATCAAACAAGAGCTCCGCAAGCGGGGCATAATACGGCCGTGGCAATTAGTAAGATGGAGCATGCATATACTGACTGTTGAACAAGTTTGGGTTTGTGGAATGTAACCAAGGAACAATAAGGCTCCATATGTTCTTACCTGGCACTATTAATAACCCTCAATGGCTCAAAATACCTGTCTCGAACAACTTTTTATGGTCGGTTATATTTGATGGACCATAACCTCAAAATTCTAAAAGCATAACTCTGGCAATAAATGGTGGACTGTAACCTTGAAAAAATATGCTCGGCTCCACATCATAGTCTGACTATTCATAAAGTTTCAGCTTCATCAGATCTAAAATGTGGGAGGCATTATCCAGAAACAAAATATTTTTAGAACAAATCTGTGAAAGGGGAATAACGTTGGTAATATCTAGAAAGGGGAGTAACTCTGGTAATATCTGGCGGACTCTAACCTAAAAATATGCACTGTTCCACATCATTGTCTTACTATATGTAAAGTTTCAACTTCATCTGATGTTAAATGTAAGATGAGTTATCCGGAAACGTAATGTTTAGAAAAATCTGTTAAAGGGGTATAACTCTGGTAATTTTGGCAGACTGTACATAACCTCAAAATGATATGCACTGTACCAAATTTATGGGCTTAGTGTATGTAAAGTTTCAACATAATCAGATCTTAAATGTCGGAGGAGTTATCCGGAAAACAAAATGTTTACAGAATTTTTCAAAGGGGCATAACTCTATTATTATTTGGTGGACCATAACCTTGATTAACCCTTTCAGTACCAAATGCAATCATGCTCCTTATATATAGCAGTACTCCATTTCAAAATTAAGTGTATTCTTCAAAATATATTTGGAAACTGGCTGAAAGTTTTGCACACAGTGCACGCCCAGATCAGACGCCGCATTCTGCGGCGTGTGATCTGGGCCTACACCGTCTGCCAACTACCCATTTTGGGGTTTCCGGTACAAAAATAGTCATCGGAAGAGACGGCAAATCCCCCAGCCAGAAGCCAATATGGCCTTCAGAAGATTTTTCACCAATAGAAAGTGCAGCGGAATTAAACCAGCAATATATTACAAAAGTATTGCAGTTAGATTATACTGTCAGGGGAGATAATTAAAAAACCAGGGCACTCAGAACTGTGGTTCTTGTGCATGACATGCCTGCCTAAGCTCATGTATTTCTGGACAAAGTACCATCATGTCTCAAAGGATATTGGAGATACGCTGATCACAAGCTGGTCATACGTCTATAAATATGTGGTGTACAGTTAAACTTGAAACTTTACGCATATCTCCACATCATAGTCTTGCTATCTACAAAGTTTCAGATTGATCACTTGAAAACTGTAGGAGGAGTTATCCGGAAATGAAAATGTATACCGAAATTTTCAAAGGGGCAAAACTCTATAAATATTTAGTGTACGATTAACCTCGAAACTTGACGCACATCTCCACCTTGTAGTCATACTATTTACAAAGTTTCAGGTTAATTGGATGAAAACTGTAGGAGGAGTTGTACGGAAATGAAAATGTTTACCAAACTTTTCAAAGGAACATTTGGTGTGCGGTTTCCGCCCCCGCCCATAGGGGCTTGAAGAAATATATGGGCTGCATGATGCTTCCACGCAGAGCTGAATCCGACCCGCACACTAGTACTGGTAAACCGCTTAGAGGATCTAAGCCTGTCCAGGAACCGCGGTGCGAGGCAGACCTTCCATGTTAATTAACCCTGTTGGTTTCATTGGGCAACAGGGCTTGAGATGTCATTTTATCTCAATGTCGGGTAAAAGTCCCACAAAATTGGAAGCAACGTCTCCAAAATGACCTTTACAGTGTTGACGGGGACGTTAAACCTCAAATCAAACAAACAAATTGGTGTGCGGTTAACCTTAAAACTTTACCGATATCTCCATGTCATATATAGTCTTGGTTTCTACAAAGTTTCAGGTTAATCGGATGGAAACTGTAGGAGGAGTTATCAGGAAACGAAAACGTTTACCGCAATTTTCAAAGGGGCATAACTCTATTAATATTTGGTGTATGGTTAACCTTGAAACTTAACGCACATGTCCACCTCATAGCCTTACTATCTACAAAGTTTCAGGTTAATCGGATGAAAACTGTAGCAGGAGTTATCCGGAAATGAAAAGTTTACGAATGGACGGACGGACAGATAGACGCCAACCCCATAACATAATAGGACCGTTTTTTACAAAACGGACGTATAAAAAGGGGCAAAACTCAATAAAATATTTTCGGAATTTTGTCAAAAGTTAATCAGGTCATCTACACATTAGACCCAAACTTTATGCCAAATATCATGGGCCTAGCTCAAGCGGTTCCCCAGATATTTTGTTCCCGAGGTTGCCCTATAGCCACAATGCTTAAGTCCAAAAAAGGGGCATTACTCCATTAAATATTTTCGGAATTTCGTCAAACGTTACTCAGGTCATCTACACATTAGACCCAAACTGTAAGCCATTTATCATTTGCCTAGCTCAAGCGGTTCTCCAGATAACTGTATGCCAAATTATCATGAGCCTAGCTAGCTCAAGCGGTTCTCCAGATATTTTGTTCACAAGGTTTCCCGATAGCCACAATGCTTAAGTCGAAAAAGGTGCATAACTCGGTTCAAATTTTTCGGAATAGGGTCAAAAGTTAATCAGGTCATCTACACATTAGACCCAAACTGTATGCCAAATATCATGAGCCTAGCTCAAGCGGTACTCCAGATATTTTGTTCACAAGGTTTCCCTATAGCCACAATGCATAAGTCCAAAAAGGGGCATAACTCCGTTAAATATTTCCGGAATTTCGTCAAAAGTTAATCAGATCATCTACACATTAGACCCAAACTGTATGCTCATTAGCCTAGCTCAAGCGGTTCTCCAGATAATTTGTTCACAAGGTTCCCCTATAGCCACAATACATAAGCCAACAAAGGGGCATAACTCTATTACTATTTGGTGTATGGTTAACCTTGAAACTTTACGCACATGACCACCTCATAGCCTTAATATCTACAAAGTTTCAGGTTAATCGGATGGAAACTGTAGAAACAGTTTTCCGGAAACGAAAATGTTTACCGCAATTTTCAAAGGAGCACAACTTTATTAATGTTTGGTGTATGGTTAACCTTGAAACTTTACGCACATGTTCACATCATAGTCTTACTATCTACAAAGTTTCAGGTCAATCGGATGAAAACTGTAGGAGGAGTTATCCGGAAACGAAAACGATAACGGACAGACGGACGGGCGGACGCCGGCCCCATAACATAATACGACCGTTTTTTTTTTCAAAACGGGCGTATAAAAACTTATTTATAGTTTTAAAATCCTGTGAAAAAAAAGAAATCCGAAACCTGCTTCCCCTAAAACATGAACTAGTCTTGTCACGCTTGAACGTTGAACTCTCAGAAGTCGGTGATAAACTACGAGACCTCTGAACATGAAAACAATAGGTGAAATACACAAATCACCTGTCAGATAATGCATTTACATGCATTTCGAACAAAGTTGTTTGTCCGAAATCGATGACGTCACAACCATGCTGCAGGATGCTAAAATTAGTGCCGCCAATTAATAGTGCATTATGTGATGTCTTTTAAACGCTATATAATCCTCAACCCTCTTCCGAGTATTAAAAGGATGGTTGCTTGCGCAAGAGTACTGGTAAACCACTTAGAACTAAGCTTGCCCTGGCAAAGTGGTGGGATCAGACCGTCCAATGCTTACGAGTCGTTTGGTTTCATTGAGTGGCAGGGCTTGAGATATTAGCAGTCATTTCATCTCAGTTTTGTGTTGGGGAAGGTATAATTTGAGGAGCTTTACTGGCGGACCAGAGGACTGAGGACCAAGTCTTCTAGAGGACCAGGGGTATAATTTTAGGACAAAATACAGGAGGACCAGTGCTTCAATAAGACATATCATGTGTATGATAATTGAAGATAATTACTGCTTATTGAAAATGGCACCTACTGGTATGGTATATCACCTCATGGGTATAAAGTGAAAAAAGGAATAAATAAATAAATAAATAAAATGAAAACATGTTGTTATCAGATTATGCTTAGCGGGAAATTTTGTAGAAAATGTATTTTTGGCATCTTGTTACACTTTTTAAAATGTTTAGTTGAAATTAGAAGTTCTCTTCTTTCTATATACTTGATATAATCTACCTGTTAAATTCACAAACTGCATGATGAACAGTGAAGATCCTGATCAGATGCTTATCTGGAGCTAACCTGTTTGCCAATGTAGGGATTGTCTTGTTCAGCGGGATAAGGGATGTCAAGTGTAAGTAAAACATAACATTAGAACACGGTTCATTATAACACGCTTTCGCATATGACACGGTTTTAAGATCGATCCCCATAAAGTATAGATTATATAGAAAAATAACCATAAATGGTCATTTATCTATATAATCTACACATTTTGTTTGGATATAACACGGTTGTTTAACTAATACCGTTTCTGCTTTGGACCCCATTAATAGTGTTATAATGAGGTTGTGGTGTAATATAACATTATAAATCATGCGCATAGAAATGACGAAACATGTGTGCCATGATTCTAATCATATCTTACAGAAACTCATTTGAATCACCACTGTACAGGCTAGTTAACTCTCTAAGGTCATGTAACGGGAAAAACCTGTACCTTTAATCCACTGATGGCAGGAATTCCCAATAATATAGGACTCTGACAGAGTAAAATCAGATCATGCAGAATGTAGCATGTGATCAGGGACTTTATTGTTTAAAACACACACACACACACACGCACGCACGCACGCACACACACACGCACACACACATTGTCACAGTACTTTTTCTAAAACTGTGAAGGTCAATTTGGAGACATTGCTTGAAATTATGGGACTTTTAGCTGGCATTGAGATGTAATGACTTCTCAAGCCCTCCTGCCCAATGAAACCAATAGGGTTTATAAGCATGGATGGTCCGACACTCGCAACGGTTTGCCTGGGCAGACTTAGATCTTGTAAGCGGTTTACCAGTACTTGTGTGCAGGACGGTTTCAGCTCTGCGTGGAATTATCATACAGCCCATCACTTTCGTCAAGCCCCGATGGGTGGGGGCCGCTTCACTGGTTGCCAAGATAAACCTCCTATGAAACACTCTGACCCACTGCGGCTATTTTCTATAAAAAAGAGGCCCATGAACCACTGTGCTCACCAGACGACAGGTGGTTTGTTTCATTTGAGGTTTAACGTCCCCGTCAACACTGTAAAGATCATTTTGGAGACGCTGCTTCCAATTTTGTGGGACTTTTACCCGACATTGAGATGAAATGACATCTAAAGCCCAGTCGCCCAATGAAACCATATAGGGTGCATAAGCATGGACGGTCCGAGACTAACACCGCTTTGTCTGGGCAGGCATAGTGTAGTTTATATTTTCTTGTCCTTTGGGATCATTGATTCCATTGTGGAATTTTGAAAATATCTGAGGGTCACTGATGAGGCCTTAATGGCCGAAACTAGCTAGTCGGGCCCAGAAAACATGTACCCTCCATATTTTCCAGTTCTGTGATGTATTCCTTGCTTCCAAATGATAACCCTGTCTATAACATATTAGATCCTCTAAGCGGTTTACCAGTACTCGTGTGTAGGTCGGATTCAGCTCTGCGTGGAAGCATCGTGCAACCCATATATTTCTTCAAGCCCCGATTGGCGGGGGCTGAGAGGACAGATGGGCACTGCCCAATGGCAGCCATGTATTTTAACATGATATCATTTTAATCTGCCTATTATTAAATATGAAGTCTCCCAAATGTACCCCATTATCCGAAGAAGCATCCATGTGGACTCAGTATCTGAAACATTAGGCCTTTTATGGAGTAGAAGGAGTGGGGCATGGACCCCGTGAAGCCCTGGTTGGTATCACTAAATGCGTCTTATCATTAGGAAATGAATATATATGGCTAAGCAGTGGGGATATGTAAGGCCAGAGATATAAGGCCTCTTAAGCAATGGAGGGGTTTGGGCATTCCCTGTCAATTCCAGGAAAACCCAAGATTGTTGTTCCTAAATGTATCTTATCATAAGGACAAAGAATATATATGGTTAGGAATGGGAATCTGAACGGTTTCTGAGATATGAGGCCATTATATGAAGTGGAGTGGAGAGTCATGGCCCCTGTGACCGGCCCACCTCCAAGTTGGTGTGCTGATGATAAGGAGCAAGAACATATATGATTATGGAGTGGGGATTTGAATAGTTTCTGAAATATATGGCCTTTTTATGACATGGAGGGGCAGGGCACATTGCCACAGCACAAAGAGACACCCATGGTTGGTGTGAATTAATGAGTCTTATCATAAGGATCAAGAACATGTATGGTTTAGGGTTGAGGATCTTAAGGATATCTGAGATACACTGTATATGGCTTTTAATGAAGTAAAGCTTTGGGCATGGCCCGGACACCCCGGGGACTCCCAAACTGGTGCCATTGAATGCGTCTTATCTTAAGGAAGATGAATACTTATGGTTTAGATGTGGGGCTTTGAGTGAGTGAGTGTTTTGAGTTTTACGTCCCACCAACAGCTAAGGTCATACGGAAACGGAGCCTCGGTTTAAAGACTCATCTGAAAGAAGCCCGGGATCGATCCTGCGATCCCTGGTAAACAAGGCGATTACCGTACCACTGCACCATGGAGGCTTTTAAGTGTGGGGCATTGAACAGTTTCTGAGATATAAGGCCTTTTGTGTAGGGGAGGTTTGAGGTAAGGCCCCGGCATGACCCGAGAGAACCCTAGGTTGTCAGCGAATGTGCCTTACCATGAGGAACAAGTATCTACATGGTTGAGGGGTAAAGATCTGAATTGTTTCTGAGATATATGGCCTTTTGTGAAGTGGAGGGCTGGGGCAAGGCCCCGGCGCAACCCAGGAAACAACCAGGTTGGTGCAAATAAATGTCAGCAATTTGGTTGGCACTTCAGTTATAATGCTTCCACTACGTTATGTAAAACGAATGTAGGTATAACAAAAACCCTTGCATCCCTATGAAATGATGCCCAAACTCATAAAATTTGCACAAATTACACCTTTGTATAATCTTAAGTGTAATTTAAGCACCTCAAAACATTTATTGTTTCACATGAATACTTTTCCTCTGATTCTTCAGTGGAATTCAAGTGGACTTGTTTTTTGCTCACCAGAATTCCAATGGAATTTCAGCGAATTAAACATTTCACTGGAAACCATCAGAATTCCAGTGGAATTCCACCGGAATTCTGGTGTCATTTTCAGTGGGGATGAGTACTTGGTTTGAAGCCATCTGAAAGTCTGGCGAAGCCCTGGACTGATACTGCGATCCCTGATTTATCAGGGGAGTATCATAACCACTATACCACAGAGGCTTCTAAAATTTTGAAATGACTCGTGATGAAAACAATTGGAAGATTCCATTTGGTCCAGAATGGGTTAATAACTCATGCCCACTTAACCCCAACTACCTTCCCTAATTACCACCACTCCCACAAAACCTATCCAGCCCATGCCAATGCACCCACCCCGTCCACCCAAACCTACCCAAATCTCACCCTACCTACATTAACCTATCTAACCTTAACTATACCAATGCCCACCCAACCCAACCCAACTAACTGTCCTACCCTACCCACCTCCACTTACCCAAACCTACCTATCATATCCTATTTACTCTACCCTTCCCATCCCAAAGGAATCAACCCTCCCCATCCCTACCTACCCCTATTCCACTCTACATACCCTATTTTCACAACTGCACCCCACCCACCCCCAACCTACGTAACCTACCCCACCAACCACAAATCACTCCAACCTACCCTACCCTTCCTAACACCACCCACCCACCAAACGCCATCCACCTACCCTACCCACCCGTCTCCGTATGACCTTAGCTCTTGTTGGGACGTGAAACTCAAACTCTCACTCACCTACCCTACCCTATCCACCACACTTACCCCAACTAGATGGGATGCATCACGCTTCCACGCAGAGCTGAAACCGACCCAAACACGAGTACTGGTAAACAGCTTAGAGGATCTTAGCCTGCTCAGGCAAAGCGGTGCGAGTCGGCCAATCCAGTGCTTATAAACCCTATTGGTTTCATTGGGCGGCAGGGCTTGAGAAGTCAGTTCATCTCAATGTCGGGTGAAAGTCCCACAAAATTTGAAGCAACGTCTCCAAAATGACCTTTACATTGTTGACGGGGACGTTAAACCTCAAATCAAAAAAAAAAAAAAAAAACAACAACAAAAAAAAAAAAATACCCAAACCCCACCCTACTTACTATATCCTGCATACTTGAATGCTTCCTACCTACCCTTAACTACCACAATCCCACCCTACCTACCCTACCCACCGCACCCACCTTACCCCATCCCCGCCTCCACTTACCCTAATCTACCTACCCTATCCAATCTACCATACCCTACCCCACCCCGACGCACCGTCCCTACCCCTTTTCCATTCTACATACCCTACTAAAGCAACCCCATCCCGACCAACCCCAACAACCTACCCTAACCAACCAACCACAAATCACCCCGACTACCAAACCCTTCCTTACACCACCCACCCCACTCAACGTCAACTACCTACTCTACCCTATCAACCCCAATTATCCTAACACCACCCTACTTACCCTACCCTGCCTACTACAAATGTACCCTACCTACCCCTACCTGCCCCAATCCCACCCTACTTTCCCTACCCTACCAACCTCACCTACCTACCCTCCCCCATCCCCACCCGACCCCAGCCTACCTACTCACCATATCCAACCCAACAACCCCAACCACACCTTATCTACTTTACACCCATCTACCCTACCCCACCCAATCCCGAAACGCACCCACCATAACCCAATTCAACCCTACCTACCCTACCTTATCCTACTCCACCCATCCATCCCCAACCTATACACCCACCTAACCAAACCCCACACACCTAGCTACGGTACTCTAACTACACAAACCCCTCCCCACCCAACCTATCCTACCTCACTCCACACCAATGCACCCATCCTACCCATCCCCAACCCGCCCCAATATCTTCCTAGCTACCCTTCTTTACAGAACCTTACCCTAAGCCACCCAACCCCAACTTGCCTACCCTACCAATTCCAACCCCACCCTACCCTACATGCCCACCCAACCCCCACCTACCCCTACCCTACCCTATCCCACCCACCCCACCCACCTACCCTACCGTACCCTACTCCAGCCCACCCCAAGCTACCCTCACCACAACACCTCCACCCCATCCAACCCCAGTCACAACAATTGTATTCAGATGGTCTAGGCCACCTATATGCTAGTAGATGATAATCAAAGTACTGAAAGTACTGAGGAAAGTTGATTTATGAGGAATAATTACTATATTACAATGTTAGTCGTAGGTCAAGTAGTTATCTAGATATTTTGTTGAAAAACATCTAGAGACAAACTTCCCATATCACAGGTTCTGGTGTACGAATGTCATTTGACGTGTCACCAGTAACCTGAAGAGGGTTAAAAATTCGACAAAGTAAAAAAAAATGTTCATCGATTGTTTCGAGTTTAAAGACAGGTCAACCCTAGTGGATCATTTTTGTCTTCGTTAAGAGAAAGGGGGGAAAGAGATAGAAGAGACAGAGGAGATGATTTGTTTGTTTGTTTGATTTGAGGTTTAACGTCCCCGTCCCCGTCGACACTGAAGGTCATTTTGGAGACGTTGCTTCCAATTTTGTGGGACTTTTACCCGACATTAAGAAGAAATGACATCTCAAGCCCTGCCGCCCAATGAAACCAATAGGGTTTATAAGCATGGACGAGCCGACTCGCACCGCTTTGCCTGGACAGGCTTTGATCCTATAAGCAGTTTGCCAGTACTCGAGTGCGGGTCGGTTTCAGCTCTGCGTGGAAGCATCATGCAGCCCATATATTTCTTCAAGCCCCGAAGGGCGGGGGCCGTTGTAGAGATGAAAGTGAGGGACAGAGGAGAAAGAGGAAAATGAACGGAAGTGTAGAAACAGAAGAAATAACAACACTCCCCCACTCTACCGTTACCTGCTGCAAGGACAGCAGGTGTTGCCCAATTGTAGGTCGATACCAGCTGGACTTCCCAGTGACACGAGATACACATCGCCATTGCCTCACTCAACTACCCCCACGAAGAAAAAACGGAAGAAAGAAAGATAAACGTGTCTGTCAATTTCTTCATGGTCAAACCATAAATTTCTAAATTACCTCAGTACATATCTGCTAATAATCTTACAGAGAAGTTCTCCTAGCGGGCACATGATATCTTAGCAAGGTCGCATTTATACGACGATGCACATACGTTTTGCAGCCGCTTGGAACTATGTTCCTTCTGACGTCGGGACATAAAAAGGAGAATAACTTGACAAAACAGAACAATTTAAAACCATTTGATTTAGACATTATAACCCTGATCAGACGCCGCGTTTACCTAAGCCGAATTAAAATACGTTTATTCAAACCTGTACGGGATCCTAAAAGCATTAACCCATAAATGCCAATTAATTGTTTCAATTCAGGGGCATTCTGAAACAGTTAAGATAGATTAGAGGCAACAGAATGTTGCGTCTGATCGATATCTTAACTATTCGCTAAAGTACGGAACTTGATTTAAAACTCACAGCTTACAACACGTGTTTTGTAATTAGAGCTCTCGAAAGCAGGCGAATTGTAGGTCAGTAAAGGGTTATTTAGTTGGTAACTGATAAGCTAACCCTTTTAACCCTGTAGACCGGTGCAGATGCCGAGGTAGAAATACACTGTATCTATACAAACCTTGTAGATCCTGATAAGACGTCACGTAGCTAGAACGTCTCGGCATAATCTACATGTACACTGTTTTTCATCATGTCAGTGAACTAATCAGAAATCCCTTTCTATAAGAATATCTTTAAAGCGAGAGGAGTCCTTTTTAGAAACTCAGGGATGAAAGAGTAAAACATAAATATCATCGGAAAGCGTGTACGAAAATAGTCCCAGAGTACTGTTTTCTTTTCAGAATTTGTCTTTTTGTGCCAATTTATATTCAATCCGTATAAAGTCCCGAAAACTGAAATATTTTGATAGACGTTCCATGCCTGCAAAATTAATTTTCCAGTGTTCATTTTGGACTATTTTATGCAGCAAACGAACAGCGGAAGTGGAGTAACGCGGTCCAGTACCGGGAGTAGAAATGTGTTGACAAAGAAACTTAATTTTAAAAATCAACTTTCAAAAATGTTTAAAATAACTTCTGAATTCATCAAACCATGGCATGCAGCATTTATTGGTTAAGAACTACATAATTTTCTCAAATGATGACCCTGAGTTGTTCTTTGCATAGATTGAAAAACAACCAAAAAATAAAAATATCATTCTGGATATAAAAGGTGACGTTATTAAATTTGTTTTACATTTTATCGTTATAAATGTTGTATTGTAATGCCCGATATGCAGATGAAGAAGCAGATGGGCTGCAGGATGCTTCCATGCAGAGCTGAAACCGACCCGCACACGAGTACTGGTAAACCGCATAGAGGATCTAAGCCTGCCCAGGCAAAGCGGTGCGAGTCGGTCCGTCCACGCTTATAAACCCTATTGGTTTCATTAGGCGACAGGGCTTGAGAAGTTATTTCATCTCAATATCGGGTAAAAGACCCACAAAGATCAAATTTTGAATCCCTGTTTTGCATCTAATTGCAAAAGCTTAGCACCTGATTAAAAATAAGAGTTGATGTTTGCAAACTGTTTGCAGACTGCTATTGAGGTAAGCCTGTTAATTAATCTAACCAAATGAACCAAGCTTTGCAGTGTGAAAAATGTCAGCTATACTGGTTGCGAAACATTTACAGTGTGCTAAAAGCAGTTTGTATTTGCAATCTCTTTGTAGTGGCACAGATATGCTTGCAAAATGTTTGCACCAATCTGTTGCAAACACTTGCACAGCACTTGCAAAGGGTATGCAACCGGTTATTTCACAGGAACATATTCCAAATATACTCTGCGCATGAACTGCAAAGGATTATTTTTGTATCGGATTCCGGAAATAGGAAAACTGCGCTTTTCAAAAACATGGTTTTTATTGTTGAAACTGAAAGCGATAACTTTTTCGCAAATTTGATAGATTCTTTGTGACTGAACTTTTATTATGCATGAATAAATTATTAGATATGACCTAAATTTCTATTTGGCAATTATTTTGATGCATCACACAGAAATAAAGGTTTTGGTGTAGCAAAAGTAGTAATGTCAGCAGCACTGTCCTCTTCAATCATTACATACTATTTCCACACATTTGTAGGTTCCATCCAATTCTGTTCCATAAATATATAGTCATGGCATGTATTTTGCCAAAGATACTGTAAAATAGTGATGGTAGTGGTTATTTAGGTCTAACTGGGGGTGACACTGAATGTCCGGGAATTATCATGGAATTGTCCGGGAAAAGTCCGGGAAATGTGGGGTAGCGGTGCGTTATCCCTAATATCTCCACTTCTGGTGGTCAGAAATTAATGAAATTAGTATCAAATAAAATTTTAAGCTCCGATCTAAAACATTATATTAAAATATATTTTTTGAAGTTACTTGTCCGGAAAATTCCCTGATTGTGTCCTGAATGTTGGGGGTAGTGGTGTGTTATCCCCAATATCTCAATTTTGGGTGATCAGAATCTACTAAGACTAGTATCAAATAGAATTTTAAGCTCCATTCTTAAGGATTATTACAAATATTTTTAATCTTTAACATTCTGGGGGTCCAGATTTGAAGTAAATTTGTCCGGCGAAATTCAATAATGTAGGTCTAACTGGGTGTATTTGATTACTTTTTGCCTCTGATCTATGTTCCTGGGTGGTGGGGTGGGGTTTAGGTTTTACGGCCCTTTCAAGATTATTTCACTCATATCGAGCCGATCGTTAATCAGAGGTGGGCGAAAACCGGAGTACCCGGAGAAAAACCACCTGACCTTCCGTTGCAGAACTTGGCGTCTCACATCTATGTTCCTGGGAGGAGTGTGTGTAGGTGGGGGTACGTTAAACTCATGTAAAACAGTTTTTATTGATCTGTTTGGAAAGGAGACTTGCAATAATTATATTTGCACAAACACTTCATCAGGAATATCAGAGTAAGGCTTCATGGCACTAATACCGTGTCTTAAACCAAAGCAAAACATAAAAATTGTCTCCCCGAAACAGTCCGCTGCAAGATATGTCCTAAATTTCTATTATGCACTTCTCTTGATGCATCATAAAGAAAATAAGAGTTTGGTAAAGGTAGCATTACAGTAAATATTGGAAGGTGCCGGGTTCATAAACTTCATAAAAGACCATACGAAGCACGGTTACTAGCAAATTCAAGCGCTTGTGCCACTACTGAACTCTCCAAATTATTAACTTCATGTTTGACTGCCATCAAAAAGTTTTGGTCTATAAAAATTCTAATGAAGTTTTAAATAAATTGAAATCCAGGCGGTTTCTTGCTTCAAGTCTGTCTACTTATGATTTTTCTACCCTTTACACTACACTTTCTCATAATCTTATAATAGAAAAACTTAATGATTTAATTGAATGGACATTTCATAGTGAAGATCCCTCAATCTTGCATGTCATGTAAGAAATGCTTGTTTCACTTCTGAAGAGCATAAAAATCATACTTTATGGTCATGTCAGAATTTGTGTTAAGCTCTCACCTTTCTACTTGACAATATTTACATAAGATTTGGTACTAAGTTATTTAGACAAATTGTGGGTATTCCGATGGATTGCGCACCACTCGTGGCTGATTTCTTTTTGTTTTGTTATGAGAGAGACTTCATGATGTCCCTTTCTGCTGAAAAACGAGTCTGAAATCATTGAAGCGTTTAGCTCAACTTCTAGATACTTGGATGATTTATTAAATATTGATTATACCTATTTCGATGGTTTGATCAGTCAAATTTAACCCCCAGAACTTCAGTTAAATAAAGCAAATTCTTCTGATACAGAGGCCCCGTTTTTTTGGATTTACATCTATCTATTGTAGATGGGTTTGTTTCGTGCAAATTTTATGATAAACGCTATGATTTTGATTTTGAGATTGTAAATTTTCTCTTTTTTTTTTTTTGGATGGTGATGATCCTCGTGCGCCATCCTATGGCGTTTATATTTTGCAATTAATTCGACTTGCCAGAGTGTGTAGTCATGTAACCGAGTTCAACACACGTAATAAATTGTTAACGCCTAAACTTCTTAATCAGGGTTATCGGTACCATAAACTACGCAAATCCTTTTCAAAATTTTATAGACGTCATTCTGATTTAATTTCAAAATTCAATATTGGACTTAAATCTCTTCTGCAACAAGGTCTATCGGAACCCGAATTTAATTGTGACTTAGTATACAAATTCAGAAAAAAATATATAACCGCAATGACTTCAGCACCCAATTTCGTAAAATCATTCTTCGATATAAAATGATTGGGTACAACATAAATGCTATACGACAGACTGCATGCATGGTAGTTAACCCAATCACGGTTGACAACTTTGCTTCCCTCTTTAATTGCACGCCGGTGGATTAGGTCTCAGCTTCTATGATGGTTCCTGTGTAATGGCTTATTGAGAATTAGAGAGATCTAATTCAAGGTAATGTTGGCTGATGCCTGATGCTCTACCTCTGGTCGGGCCCATCGGAGTCTAACTTGGTTTTCTTTTGCTCCAGCATTTCAGTGGTTTCCTAGCTGTCGAGTCCTCACCGTGGAATTCGTTTCCGCTGACCGTTCCAAGGCGGTTCTTCTGTCGCGTTTTATTTTTGTTATGGTTTGTCTTTCGTTGTTCGTGTCGCTTGTGTAATTTTATTTTGGATAGCCTATTGGCCTTTTTGTGGGTAGGTACTCTCCTTTTGGCTTTCCGCTGTTGGTGTTTCCATTAGGTCTGTTGTCGCATGTTTGTTTGTCTTTCCCTTTGTTGTCTCTGATGGGAGCTATGGGTTGATTGTATCGATTCCTGATCATTGCCTCTACTTCTATTTCATCATTTTTGACCGAGCTTTTAGTTGCCTTCTAAATACCAGACTTGCTTCCATTGGATATAAATCCCATGTTTTATTTCAATGTGAGAAAATTATAGGTATAAGGGACTAACATGGTGCATGTTTTTATAAATATATCTGCAAGCTCAAATAAATTGTTGCTAATTTTATATGATCACCCCTCCTTTAAAAATGTTGGTTTGTATTTACCTTTCCCCAACCTACCCCACCCATCCAACCCCACCTACCCATCCAGTGGTAAACAATGCTGATTCTCCGTTCTAGTAGGTAAACAGATCAACATGTTTTTTTGTCTCATGAACTGGTTGGGTTTGGATGGCTCTATTAACAATTGAGGTTTGAAAAGTTTTGAATGTGTTGTTTTTGTGGCAGCAGGTATAAGGTTACTATTGTCGCCTATGGAAAATATTTAGTGGTCTATAGCAAAGGTAGAAATGTTAGCAGCACTGTCCTGTTTTCGGTACAGTAGAATTCCGCTTAAAGACCACCCCTATATTAGGACCACTCAACTATTAAGACCGGTTTTAACATTCCAAAATTATTTTCTATATAACTCATTGCTATGTATTCCAATAAAAGAGACGAACCCGCTATTCAGTATCAAGACCGTTTTCAAAAGATCATATCTGTCATTAATGTTCGCTATTTTGCCATGGATAATGTAAAAATATGATGGTAGTGCTAATTTAGGTCTAACTGGGGGTATTTGATGATTTTTTGCCTCTGATCTTTGTTCTTGGGAGCGGGTGTACTTTAAAGCCATGTAAATCAGTTTTATCGATGTGTTTGGAAAGAAGCTGCCTTCACTGTAGCTAGTGTTGTGCCGTGTGGCGGCCGTAAAACGTCTCCCCGTACATCAACCATAGTGCAGTTTATATTTTACTTTTGATCCTTTGAGATCAGCGTGAATATTCTGCGAAATCAGGAAAAAAAATATTGGTTTAGACTCATATTCTAGACAGGTTTTTAATTATTTGGACCCCGTTTTGATTTATATCAGTCTTTGTATCGACTGCCTATTCGAAAGTCGCTAAATTGCAGTATGTGTCCTCTGGCTTTCTTTGCCGGATCATTACAGGGTCACTGATGAGGCTTTATTAGCCGAAACTACGTAGTATGACCCATCTTCTTTCTTATGAATGTTTTCATTGCTCTTAAAGGAACTCATTTTTTATTTTTATTTGCAGTAACTGCATTTGCAGAAACTTCATCTGGAATATTAGAGTAAGGTTTCATGGCACTAGGACTATGTCTCCTACCAAAGCAAAATTTAAAGATCGTCTCTCCTAAACAGCCCGTTGCAATATCCCGATAAGTTTTTCTCATCCGGTATATGTTCTAATTTATTGTATTCATATCAAAAGGATATGAACAGATAAATTCAGCTGTTTCTAATGGCATTAAGGCATTTATAAACATTTTCTTGGCAGTTTTGTCTTCAACATATCCTCACAAATATCATCTTTTATATTAAATGTGGCTTGTAGGTGTGAAAATAGCCATGAAAATGAGTATTGGTCCTATTTAGGCATAATTCTGTGCATTTTACGATAGAATTATTCCAAAGACATTGGAGAAGAAACACTGATGCTAGCCAGTGTCTAGGTTCCATTCCAGAAAGAGGTAAACTTTGCACTTGTCAAAATCATACGGTTAACTCGGCTTTCATAGTTGAATCTGAAAACGATAACTTTTTCGTATCTTTGTGACTGAACTTTTATTATGTGTAAGTAAATTTATTAGATATGACCTTAATTTATATTTGGCAGTTCTTTTGATGCATCATAATAAAAAAAGGGTTTGTTATTGGTAGCATTGCACTAGATACTGGGAGGTGCCGGGTTTTATCACTTTTGGACCGAGCTTTTAGCTGCGTTCTAAATACCAGACTTTGATTTATATCTAAATATAAATGTGTTCTAAATACCCCATTTTGATTTATATCAGTCTTTGAATCGACTGCCTATTCGAAATTCGCAAAATTGCAGTATGTTTCCTCTGGCTTTCTTTGCCGAATCATTACAGGGTCACTGATGAGGCTTTATTAGCCGAAACTACGTAGTATGACCCATCTTCTTTCTTATGAATGTTTCCATTGCTCTTAAAGGAACTCATTTTTGATTTTTATTTGCCTTCACGGCAGCTGATGTTGTGCCGTGTGGCGGCCGTAAAACGTCTCCCCGTACATCAACCATAGTGCAGTTTATATTTTACTTTTGGTCCTTTGAGATCAGCGTGAATATTCTGAGAAATCGGAAAAAATTATTGGTTTGGACTCATATTCTAGACTTGTTTTTAATTATTTGGACCCCATTTTGATTTATATCAGTCTTTGAATCGACTGCCTATTCGAAATTCGCAAAATTGCAGTATGTTTCCTCTGGCTTTCTTTGCCGAATCATTACAGGGTCACTGATGAGGCTTTATTAGCCGAAACTACGTAGTATGACCCATCTTCTTTCTTATGAATGTTTCCATTGCTCTTAAAGGAACTCATTTTTGATTTTTATTTGCCTTCACTGCAGCTGGTGTTGTGCCGTGTGGCGGCCGTAAAACGTTTCCCCGTACATCAACCATAGTGCAGTTTATATTTTACTTTTGGTCCTTTGAGATCAGCGTGAATATTCTGAGAAATCGGAAATAATTATTGGTTTGGACTCATATCTTGACATGTTTTTAATTATTTGGACCCCATTTTGATTTATATCAGTCTTTGAATCGACTGCCTATTCGAAATTCGCAAAATTGCAGTATGTTTCCTCTGACTTTCTTTGCCGAATCATTACAGGGTCACTGATGAGGCTTTATTAGCCGAAACTACGTAGTATGACCCATCTTCTTTCTTATGAATGTTTCCATTGCTCTTAAAGGAAATCATTTTTGATTTTTATTTGCCTTCACTGCAGCTGGTGTTGTGCCATGTGGCGGCAGTAAAACGTCTCCCCGTACATCAACCATAGTGCAGTTTATATTTTACTTTTGGTCCTTTGAGATCAGCGTGAATATTCTGAGAAATCGGAAATAATTATTGGTTTGGACTCATATTCTAGACATGTTTTTAATTATTTGGACCCCATTTTGTTTTATATCAGTCTTTGAATCGACTGCCTATTCGAAATTCGCAAAATTGCAGTATGTTTCCTCTGGCTTTCTTTGCCGAATCATTACAGGGTCACTGATGAGGCTTTATTAGCCGAAACTACGTAGTATGACCCATCTTCTTTCTTATGAATGTTTCCATTGCTCTTAAAGGAACTCATTTTTTATTTTTATTTGCTTCCATTGGATATGTATCCCATGTTTTATTTCAATGTGAGAAAGTGACAAGTATAAGGGACTAAAATGAGGCATGTATTATAAATATATCTGCAAGTTCAAAGAAATGGTTGCTGATTTTATATGGTCAATCCTCCTTTAAAAATGTTTTTTTGTATTTACTCCGTTCCAGTAGGTATTATACATGGTTGACTGTAACTTGAAAAGGAGCAGTACAAAATGTTGATTTTTCTCATTAACTTGTTCGGCTAAGATGGTTCTATAAACAAGCAAGCTTTGAAAAGTTTTGTATAAGTAGTTTTTGTGGGCGCAGGTAAATATGTTCTATAAAAGGGTTATCCTTTGGTAGCAAGGAATACACCACAGAACTGAAAAATAGTGAGTCATCTATGCAAATATTTAGTGGTAAGCTCCCAATAGCAAAGGTAGAAATGTGAGCAGCGCTGTCCTGTTTCGGTCGATACTTATATGTGTGTTTGGAAAGAAGACTTGCAGTAATTGAATTATTTGCAGAATCACAAGAAAGTATCTACTTCATCTAGAATATAAGAGTAAGGTTTCAGGGCACTAGGACTATGTCTAAAACCAATTCAAAACTTAAAAATCGTCTCTCCTAAACAGCCCGCTGCAATATCCCGTTAATTTTTCTCATCCGTTATATGTTCTTATTTATTGTATTCATGTCAAAAGGTTGTGAACTGATGAATGCAGCTGTTAATCATGGCATTAAGGCATTAATAAACATTTTTTGGCAGTTTTGTCTTCAAAATATCCTAAACATTTTTTTAGTTTAAATAGGGGGTGTAGGTGTGAAAATAGCCATAAAAATGAGTATTGGTGCTATTTAGGCACAATTCTGTGCATTTTAGGATAGAATTGTTCCAAAGACATTGGAGATGAAACACTGGTGCAAGCCGGTGTCTAGGTTACATTCCAGAAAGAGGTTAACTTTGCACTTCTCAAAAACAGTTGGTTTGTTCGGCTTTCATAGTTGAATAAGAAAGCGATAACGTTTTCGCAAACTTGAAAGATTCTTTGTGACTGAACTTTTATTATGATAAGTAAATTATTATATATGACCTAAATTTCTATTTGGCAATTCTGTTGATGCATCTTTCTTTGTGACTGAAACTTAAAGCCATGTAAATCAGATTTTCTTGATGTGTTTGAAAAGAAGACTTGCGGGGCCTTTTCGGAGTTTTATAGACGCCATTCTGGTTTGGTTTCGGGATTCAGTGTTGGGCTTGAGTCTCTTCTGCAGCGGGGTCTGTCGGGGCCCGGGTTTTATGGTGACTTGGTGTGTGAGTTCAGAAAGGTGTGTAGCCGCAATGGCTTCGGCGCCCAATTTCGTGGAGTCGTTCTTCGGTGTGGAAGGATTGGGTACAGCACGGGTGTTGTGCGACGGGCTGCATGCGTGGTGGTTGGCCCAATCGCGGTTGGCGGCTTTGCTTCCCTCTTTGGTTGCGCGCCGGTGGGTCGGGCCTCGGGTTCTGTGGCGGCTCCAGCGTGGGGGCTTGTTGGAAGTTGGAGAGATAATGTTGGTTGGTGCCTGGTGCTCTGTCTCTGGTCGGGCTCGTCGGGGTCTGGCTGTTGGTTTTCTTTTGCTCCAGCATTTCGGTGGTTTCTTGCTGTCGGGTCCTCGCCGTTGTCTCGCCTCTGTGGTTCTTTGGTTTTTGTGTTCGCGGGGGTGTTGCACTGATGAGTTAGGAGGCCTTCATGCGGACTGAACAAATTGTTTGTCTAAATCGCGACGGAGGTGAGGGCGGGGATTGTGGCCGCGTAGGGTCGATTTGGGCCCCCCAGTGGAGGTCTTCCACTGACCGTTCCAGGGCGGCTCTTCTGTGGCGATTTATTTATGTTGTTGTTTGTTTCTTACTGTGTGTGTCGCTTGTGTCTTTTGGTTTTGGATGGCCATATGGCCATTTTGTGGGAAAGTAACTGTCCTTATGGCCTTCCTTTGTTTAGGTTTCCATTATGGTCTGGTCGCTTGGTGTTTGTATTTCTTTCCCTTTGGTGTCTTTTATGGGTGGAGTAAGTTAATTGTATCATTTCCTGATCTTTGTTTTACTTCTTCTTTGCAGTAATTGCATTTGCAGAAACACAAGGAAGAATCTACTTCATCTGGTTTATAAGAGTAAGGTTTCATGGCACTAGGACTATGTCTCAAACCAAAGCAAAACTTCACAATTGTCTCTCCGATACAGCCCGCTGCAATATCCCGATAAGTTTTCTCATCTGTTATATGTTCTAATTTATTGTATTCATGACAAAAGGATTCGATCAGATATATTCAGATATTTCTCATGGCATTAAGGCATTTGTAACATTTTCTTGGCAGATTTGTCTTCAAAAATCCCAAAATGTGTAAGTTTTCTCTTTAAATAGGGGGTGTAGGTGCGAAAATAGCCATAAACATTTTTATATTAGTTTTTGTGGGTGCAGGTAAGTCGCCACACATTTGTAGTTCTAACTAATTCTGTTTCATATAATGTATCTACATGGCATGCATTTTGCCATGGATAATGTACAAATACGATGGTAGTGCTAATTTAGGTCTAACTGGGTGTATTTGATGAGTTTTTGCCTCTGATCTTTGTTCTTGGGAGGGGGTGTACTTTAAAGGCATGTAAATAAGTAGAAGTAAGACAAAGATCAGGAATCGATACAATTAACTTACTCCACCCATCAAAGACACCAAAGGGAAAGAAATACAAACATTAAGCGACCAGACCATAATGGAAACCTAAACAAAGGAAGGCCATAAGGACAGTTACTTTCCCACAAAATGACACTTTTTATTGATGTGTTTGAAAAGAAGACTTGCAGAAAATGCATTTGCAGAAACACAAGACAGAATCTGGAATATAAGAGTAAGCTTTATGGCACTAGGACTATGTCTCAAACCAAAGCAAAACTTAAAAATTGTCTCTCCGAAACAGCCTGCTGCATTATCCGGATAGGTTTTCCCATCCGTTATATGTTCTAATTTATTGTATTCATGTCAAAATGATTCGAATAGATTGAATATATTCAGATATTTCTCAAGGCATTTATAAACATTTTCTTGGCAGTTTTGATTTCAAAATACCCTCAAAAAATGTAATTTTTACTTTAAATTGGGATGTAGTGTAAAAATAGCCAAAAAAAATGTATGTGTAGTTTTTGTGGGTGCAGTTAAGCCCCCTGTGGAAATATTTAGTGATAAACTCCCAATAGCAAAGGTAGAAATGTCAGCAGCACTGTCAATCGGGCTGAGGGCAATGGATATTTAATATTTTTGTGACTTGACTGAGTAAGTTAATTGTATCGATTTCTGATCTTTATTTTACTTCTACTTTGATTGAATTCCATTTAAACAGGCGTAATTGTTAGAAATCAATTATTCATGTACCTGTTTAATAAAAAATCTTTGTAGGCTTCTTTGTATACTGGTTACCAAAACTTCATAAAAAACCTTACAAAGCACGGTTTATTGCAAATTCTAGCTCTTGCACTACCACTGAACTTTCTAAATTATTAACTTCCTGTCTTACTGCTATTAAAACGCATGTAATTAAATATTGTGATAAAGTCTTTGAAAGATCAGGAAGAAATCTGTTTTGGTCTATAAACAATTCGAATGAGGTTTTAAATAAAATGAAATCTAGACATTTTCGTGCTTCTAGTCTGTCTACCTACGATTTTTCCACTCTTTACACTACACTTCCTCATAATCTTATAAAAGAAAAGCTTAATGATTTAATTGAATTGGCTTTTCACAGAGAAGATTCTCTCTATCTTGCATGTAATGTCAGAAATGCATTTTTCACTTCTAAAGAGCATAAGAATTATACACTTTGGTCATGTCAGAAAGTGTGTGATGCCCTCACCTTTCTACTTGACAATATTTATATTAGATTCGGTACTAAGTTATTTAGACAAATTGTGGGTATTCCGATGGGTACTTATTGCGCACCTCTTGTGGCTGATCTGTTCTTGTATTGTTATGAAAGAGACTTCATTTTGTCGCTTTCCATTGATAACCAATCTGAAATTATTGAAGCTTTTAGCTCTACTTCTAGATATTTAGATGATTTATTAAATATTGATAATACCTATTTTGATGGTTAGATCAGTCTGATTTACCCCCTAGAACTTCAGTTAAATAAAGCAAATTCTTCTGATACCGAGGCCCCGTTTTTGTATTTACATCTATCTATTGTAGATGGATTTGTTTCGTGCAAAATTTATGATAAACGCGATGACTTTGATTTTGAGATTGTAAATTTTCCTTTTTTGGATGGTGATGTGCCTCGTGCGCCATCCTATGGCGTTTATATTTCGCAATTAATTCGATTTGCTAGAGTGTGTAGTCATGTAACTGACTTCAACACTCGTAATAAATTATTAACGGCTAAACTCCTTAATCAGGGTTATCGGTACCATAAACTACGCAAAGCCTTTTCAAAATTTTATAGACGCCATTCTGATTTAATTTCAAAATTCAATATTGGACTTAAATCTCTTCTGCAACAAGGTCTATCGGAACCCGAATTTTATGGTGACTTAGTATATAAATTCAGAAAAATATATAACCGCAATGACTTCAGCACCCAATTTCGTAAAAACATTCTTCGATATAAAAAGATTGGGTACAACATGGATATTGTACGACAGACTGCATGCATGGTAGTTAACCCAATCACGGTTGGCAACTTTGCTTCCCTCTTTAATTGCACGCCGATGGGTCAGGCTTCAGACTCTATGACGGCTCCAACGTAAAGGCTTATTGAAAATTAGAGAGATAATGTTGGTTGGTGCTTGATACTCTGTCTCTGGTCGGGCTCATCGGAGTCTAACTGTTGGTTTTCTTTTGCTCCAGCATTTCAGTGGTTTCTTGCTGTCGAGTCCTCACCGTTGTCTCACCTCTGTGGTTCTTTGATTTTTGTGTTCACGGAGATGTTGCACTGATGAGTTAGGAGGTCTTCATGCGGACTGAACAAATTATTTGTCTAGATCGCGACGGAAGTAAGGGCGAGGATTGTGGCCACGTAAAATCGATTTAAGCCCCCCAGTGGAAATCTTCCACTGACCGTTCCAAGGCGGCTCTTCTGTGGCGATTCATTTATGTTTTTATTTGTTACTTACTGTGTGTATCAATTGTGTCTTTTGGTTTTGGATGGCCATATGGCCATTTTGTGGGAAAGTAACTGTCCTTGTGGCCTTCCTTTGTTTGGGTTTCCATTGTGGTCTGGTCGCTTAATGTTTGTATTTCTTTCCCTTTGGTGTCTTTTATGGGTGGAGTAAGTTAATTGTATCAATTCCTGATCTTTGTCTTGCTTCTACTTCGCTAAGTCCCTTGAATTTTATCAATTCACAAAAACGTGCTTATGACATTAGAAATGTATATACTGACTAGCGTAAGCACTGACAGTAATCATGGTAATGTTGGTGAATTTATTTTCTATATTTTCCATATGTTTGCTCGCAAACATCATTAGAACTACCTCCAGGAGTAGCCACAACCTACATGTATATTTTGTGCAAAAAAGTAAAATAATAAACATTGAAAACTCTATTGCATCCATTGCGACAACACATCTGTGTGCTATAATGGCACCTCTAAAAACTGGCACTAGCACTTTGCATCTTCTCTTCCTAGTACTTGTACTTTATAATATATATAGCTGGAGTCAAAAGAACTGCTGATAGCATTTTTTTCAATAGGTATAAATGAATAAACTGATTGTTCTTCTTGGTTTATGGCCAGTTTGAATCTGGGGGGGGGGGGCGCAATTATTGTCCCTTTCTAAAAAAAGCACTGGGGTGTGGGCAAATGTCCATACCAAAAATAAGCAGTGGGGGGGGGGGGGGAATATCCGGTATGCCGGTATTTTCAACTGGGGGAGCGAAAGAAGTCCGTTAATACATTTTTCATGGGGTTGGCAAATGTCCCGGGGGGGGGCAAATGTCCTGGAAACTGACTAAATGACTAACACAACAACTCTCAGGACCTTGTTTATTCAAGAGAGCACAAGTTTATTCAAGTAAGCACAGGATAGCCAGGGATAAGGATGGACTAAAGGATGTCATGTTTTATATGAATTTAAACGATTAGCCAATGTGACAGTAAACAGATGAGTACTGCGGCAGGTTCAAAATAGGCCTTTTTTATTAATTACATTTTCTATAATTAATTTATATAGTAACAAATAAACAGGTACCAGAGTTAAGTATAATGTAACCTGTATTATTGAAAATGCCCATATATCGCTGCTGAGTATATGGTTCTGTTTTAATTCCAGGGTGGAAAATGCCATTTTCTGGTATTTGCCGGCATTGTCCAGTATTTGCCGGTATTTTCAACTGGGGGAGCGAAAAAAGTCCGTTAATACATTTTTTCATGGGGAGGGGGGAGGGGTTGGCAAACGTCCTGGGGGGCAAATGTCCTGGAAACTGACTAAATTACTAACACAACAACTCTCAAGACCTTGTTTATTCAAGAGAGCACAAGTTTATTCAAGTGAGCACAGGCTGGCCAGGGGCAAGGATGGACTTAAGGATGTCATGTTTTATATGACTTTAAACGATTAGTCAAGGTGACAGTAAACAGATGAGTGCTGTGGCACGTTCAAAATAGGCCTTTTTATTAATTACATTTTTTATAATTAATTTTGATAGTAACAAATAAACAGATACCAGAGTTAAGTATAATGTAACCTCTATTATTGAAAATGCCCATATATCACTGCTGAGTATGTGGTTCTGTTTTAATTCCAGGGTGGAAAATGCCATTTTCTGGAATTTGCCGGCATTTTCCAGTATTTGCCGGTATTTATCGGTAAAAGCCACCGGCATGGAAAGTACTCATATTTGCCGGCATTTTGCAAACCATGAAAGGAAAACTTAAAAATCGTCTCTCAGAAACATCCCGCCGCAATATCCCGATAAGTTTTCTCACCCGTTATATATTAATTTATTGAGATCATGTCAAAATGATACGAACATATATATTCAGATATTTCTCATGGCATTAAGGCATTTATAAACATTTTTCTGGCAGGTTTGTCTTCAACATATCCTCAAAAATGTATTTTTTTACTTTAAATAAGGGGTGTAGGTGTGAAAATAACCATAAGAATTTGAATGTGTAGTTTTTGTTGGTGCAGTTAAGTCGCCTATGGAAATATTTAGTGGTAAGCTCCCAATAGCAAAGGTAGAAATGTCAGCAGCACTGTATTGTTTTCAGTCATTACATACTATTTCCACACATTTGTAGTTCTATCCAATTCCGTTTCATAAAATGTTTTCGTGGCATGTAATTTGCCATGGATAATGTAGAAATGTGATGGTAGTGCTAATTTCGGTCTAACTGTGTGTTTTTGACGAGTTTTTGCCTCTGATCTATGTTCTGGGGAGGGGGTGTACTTTAAAGGCTTGTAAATCAGTTTTTGTTGATGTGTTTGAAAAGAAGACTTGTAGTAATTGCATTTGCAGAGACACAAGAAAGAATCTACTTCATCTGCAATATAAGAGTAAGGTTTCAAGGCACTAGGACAATGTCTCAAACAAAAGCAAAACCTTGAAATTATCTCTCCGAAACAGCCCGCTGAAATATCCTGATAAGTTTTCTCATTCGTTATATGTTCTAATTTATTGTATTCATGTCAAAAGGTTGTGAATAGAATTATTCAGCTATTTCTCGTAGTATTAAGACATTTATAAACATTTTCTTGGCAGTTTTGTCTTCAAAATGTCCTCAAAAATGTTATTTTTTACTTTAAATGTCGGGTGTAGGTATGAAAATAGCCATACAAATGAGTATTGGTGCTTATTTAGGCATATTTCTGTGCATTTTAGGATAGAATTGTTCCAAAGACATTGCAGAAGAAAAACACTGATGCAAGCCAGTGTCTAGATTCCATTCCAGAAATGTGTTTGTGAAACACTGATGCCCCCGGACAGCGCATGTTAAATATGAAAGCAGTATCACTAAGCAATCGAAAGGTATGGCCAAAGTTCAAGCCTTAAAAAAGTAGGACAAGGTCACAAGTAAAAATAAATGGGATCGTTGGAAAGGCCATGTGACACAGAAAACACATGTGAAATATGAAAGCCATATCACTTACCAATCGAAAGTTATGGCTAATGTTAAAGTTTTTAAAAAGTAGTTTAAATGTCAAGGTCAAGGTCAGGAGGTAAAAAATTATGGTACCTCTAGAAAGGTCTTTTGACAAGGAATGCACCTGTGAAATATGAAAGCCATACCACTTACGAATAAAAAGTTTTGGCCAAAGTAAAAGTGCTAAAATGGAGGTCAAAAGTCAAGGTCACGAGGTCAAAAATTATGGTACTACTATGCATGTCTTGTAAAAAGCATGCACATGTGAAATATAAAAGCCCTATCACTTACCAATAGAAAGTTATGGACTATGTTAAAGTTTTTAGAAACTTGGTCAAAGGACAAGGTCACAAGGTAAAAATTCATGGTACCATTAAAAAGGTCTTAAGACAAGGAATGCACATGTGAAATATGAAAGCCCTACCACTTACCAATTGAAAGTTATGCCCAATGTTAAAGTTTTTAAAAAGTAGGTCAAATGTCAAGGTCAAGGTCACGGGGTCAAAAATTAGGTTAGCACTAGAAAGGTCTTGTGACAAGGAATGCCATGTGAAATATGAAACCCCTATCACATATCAATCGAAAGCTATGGCCAATGTTAAAGTTAAAAAAAAAACAAGGATTTTTAGCGCATTTTTAGAAACTAAAGGGTCATAACTCCGACATAAATGATAGGACCAACGTGAACATGGTGTTAGGCACCCCGGCACTTCAAAAGGAATGCATGTGCAAAGTTTCAACTCAATCGGTGAAGAAATGTGGAAGAAGTTTGCATCACAAACTTTTAGCGCATATTTTAGAAAATAATGGGCCGTAACTCCGACGTAAATGATAGGACCAATGTGAAAATTGTGTTTGGCACCCCTGCACCTCACAAGGAATGCATGTGCAAAGTTTCAGCTCAATCTGTGACGAAATGTGGAAGAAGTTTGCATCACAAGGTTTTTAGCGCATTTTTAGCAAATAAGGGGCCATAAATCACAAGTAAATGAGAGGACCAACGTGAAAATTGTGTAAGGCTTCCCGGAACTTCACAAGGAATGCATATGCAAAGTTTCAGCTCAATCGGGGCAGAAATGTGGAAGAAGTTCGCATCACACGATTTTTTAACGTATTTTTTAGAAAAAAAGGGCCATGACTCCGATGTCAATATGGGGACCAACGTAAAAATTGTGTAAGGCATCCCACCAGTTCACCAGGAATGCATGTGCAAAGTTTCAGGTCAATTCTTGAAGAAATGGGGAAGTAGTTTGCATCACCAAAAAGTGCGCACTTCTTTTGATGCATAATTCTTTGTGACTTAACTTTAAAGCCATGTATGTCAGTTTTTCTTGATGTGATGGAAAAAAGACTTGCAGTAATTGCATTTGCAGAAACACAACAAAGAATCTACTTCATCTGGAATATTTTTTGTATAAAAATATTTTATTGCATCATAAAACAAGCAATAGGGTTGGGCCACAAGTTCTGCGAACATTAGTTACGGCCCTCCCCTACGAAACAGCATTACAGTAATATACAGGCACATCATAGTGGTAAATACAGAGACATTTGGAATACTTCATAATGAGTGATATAACAAATAAGCATATATCACATTTTCCAAAGATGATGAGAAAAAAAAATGATGACAAAAAAATGATGAGAACAAAAGATGAGAAAAATAATGTATACGATGTATGATAATGAAAAATTAATTAAAAGAAAAACAGTGTGATAAAAGAATGGACTGAAAATGGAATGAAATGTCATGCTGGCCTAAGTGAGCAGCAGCCTAGTTGGCGAAACGTTTAGTATCCTTAATAATTGTTATTACGTCTGTAAAGATTAGAGTGTTATCTTCTATCGACTGACTAACATCACCAAATAAAAGAATATTAATATTCCGTGGATGCAAAGCTCTGGTTGATTGGAAAAGTATTACTCTTTCGTTAGTGTAATGTGAACAGCGAAAAAAATAATGAGCAGCATCTTCAACTTCGTCAGAGCAACTACAAGTGAAACTAGGTGTTAAGTGATTTATATATAAGTCAAGACGTTAATTACTACGATTATTTCTAATTCTTACGTGGAAAGCAGACACATATCTGTTACCAATTCTATAGTGTAATGGGTATTTCGAGTTATGTTGGTGCCTTTTCAATTGATATTAATTAAATGAGACGGTAAATTATGTAATTCTACGTCAAGAGAATTCCATGCTAAAATTGAGGATGGAATACAAGATTTGCGAGATATTTCAGTCCTGCAGAAAGGAGCGGTAATATCTGCTTCCTTTCGTAGATTGTAAGCATTTGCTTTTCCCACTAAAGGAGGAACAGATCGGATATATATATGTAGGAACGAACCCGTTTATTACTTTATACATAAATACAAGTTTTTGCTTTCTTCGACGTTCCAAAAGTGACACCCAGCCACATTCTCTGTCCAGATTGCCCATAGAAACTGATCTGGTTAAGCCTGTAACTATGCGGGCAGCTTCATTCTGAAGTGTTTGAAGCGAGTTAATATTCTCTATAGTACAGCCATCCCATACAACACGGCAACAAGTACGATAAATAAATTTGGTTTAATGCAACACGACTAAATGTATATATCAGTTTCGTTATTATGCCAATAACTTTTGATCCACTGTTTTAATATTCTCAATATGGGAATGCAATTTTCCGTTACTACTGAAGGTTAGACATAAATGTTTATGATTTGTAACAAATTTTACGGGAGTTCCATCAAATATTATATTAGGAAGTGATTCAATAGGTTTTAAAGTGAAAATCATTGCTTCTGTTTTATATGGGTTAAGTTTTATCAACAACTGAGATGCCCAATTTACTAACATTCGCAAATCACGGTTAATGATACCCGCAATGTCATTTAGAGTAGCTGCAGCGCAGAATAGGGAGCTATCGTTGGCAAATAACCTAGTAAGGATAAGCATAGAATCAGATATATCATTGATGAAGACTAAAAATAAAAGGGGACCTAGAACAGACCCTTGAGGAACGCCGGCATTTACACCCCTTAAGGTTGAAGAACTGTTTCTTATAACGACGTTTTGCTTCCTACAACTGAGGTAGTCAGTAATCCACTCCAATAATTCACCGTCTATGCCAGTTTGTTTTAATTTAAAAACAAGACCCTTATGCAAGACTCTGTCGAAACTTTTAGAAACGTCTAAGAAAACCATACAAGAAAATTGGTTATTATCAAAAGTTTGGCAGATGTGATGATAGATGTCTATAAGTTGAAAGGTTGTTGAATGGTTGGGTAAAAAACCAGATTGGTATTTATAAAGCAAATCATTTTCATTTAAAAAGTTATAGATGTGTTTAAAAGCTATTATTTCTGGTAGTTTGCCAACGTTGCTTAATAGAGAAACAGGTCAAAATGTCGAAGGATCATAATTATCTCCCTTTTTGGGTAAAGGTATAACATTTGAATATTTATAGATCTCTGCAAACTTGCCTGCTCTGAAATATCTACTAAAGCGTGTAACTAGAGGCACAGATACTTCTTTTGCTACGGATTTTAGCATTTTGCTACTAATACCATCTCGCCCTGGAGCCTTGTTCGAATTTAAAAGTTCAATCAAAGATTCGACCTCTTGTGGTGCAATGCTTGATAACCAAATCTGGCATTTATATTAAAAATTCGACGTTTTAACATTGACTGTGGAGATAGATGTAAAATATTCGTTTAATACTTCTGCTTTATCTTCTGATGAAAAATAAAAATCATTATGCCCAGTAACTGGGAATGAATTTAGAGGTGGAATTGAAGCAGAGCTGGAATTGTTTTAACAAAGTGGCGTACCCCTTGAAAAATTGTTTTTTTATCATAAGAGTGAAAATCAGAAATCGAAAATTCTAAATTGTTGGAATATAAGACAAAGGTTTCATTGCACTAGGACTGTGTGTGTGTGTGTGTGTGTGTGTGTGTGTGTGTGTGTGTGTGTGTGTGTGTGTGTGTGTGTGTGTTCGGGTTAAACGTCGCTTTCAACAATTTTTCAGTCATATCACGACGGTGTCTGGTTGCGACAGGGAGCTCAATGCTCACTTTTATATTGCTGCCTCACTGAAGTATCATGTCCCAGACACATTACATGATACCACACCCAGTCACATTATCCTGACACTGGGTCGACCAGTCCTAGCTCTACCCCGTAAATCTGAGTGCCAAGCGAGGAGCAGCTAGTACCGTTTTTAAAGACTTTGGTATGTCGCGGCCCGGGACCGAACCCGTGACCTCCCGTTCCCCGGAGCGGACACTCCACCATCTGAGCTATCGGGGCCGGTACTAGGACTATGTATCAAACCAAAGCAAAACTTAGAAATTGTCTTTCCGAAACAGCCCGCTGCAATATCCCGATAAGTTTTCTCATCCGTTATACGTTCTAATTTATTGTATTCATGTCAAAATGATTCAAACAGATATATTCAGATTTTTCTCATGCCATTAAGGCATTTATGAACATTTTTTGGCAGTTTTGTCTTCAAAATTGCATCAAAAATGCCATTTTTTACTTTAAATATGGGGTGTAGTTGTGGAAATAGCCATAAAAATGAGTATTGGCGCTATTTAAGCATAGTTCTGTGCATTTTAGTATAGAATTGTTCAAAAGACATTGGCGAAGAAACACTGATGGAATAAGTTCTAGAAAGGATTATCCTTTGGAAGCAATGAATACACCACAGAACCGGAAAATATGAAGTGTACATGTTTTCTGGGCCAGACTAGCAAGTTTCGGCCATTTAGGCCTCATCAGTGACCCTCAAGTATTTTCGAAATTCCACAATGGAATCAATGATCCAAAAGGACAATAAACTATAAACTACACTATGATGTAGGGCAGGGAGACTTTTTACGGCCGCCACACATTCCCAGATAACAGCTGTAGTGAAGTCAAAAAGTTCTAGAAAGGGTTATCCTTTTGAAGCAAGGAATACACAACAGAACCGGAAAATATGGAGTTTACATGTTTTCTGGGCCAGACTAGCAAGTTTCGGCCATTTAGGCCTCAGCAGTGACCGTCACGTATTTTCAAAATTCCACAAAGCCAGTGTTTAGGATCAATTCCTGAAAGAGGTAAACTTTGCACTTTTCAAAAAGATATGGTTTGATCAGCTTTCTTAGTTGAATCTGAAAGCGATAACTTTTACGCAAACTTGAAAGATACTTTGTGACTGAACTTTTTATTATCATGAGTAAATTATAAGAGTGCTATTTAGGCAGCTATTTAGGCATAATTCTGTGCATTTTTGGATATCATTTGTTCCAAAGACATTGGAGAAGAAACACTGATGCAAGCCGGTGTCTAGGTTCCATTCTAGAAAGAGGTAAACTTTGCACTTTTCAAAAACATATGGTTTGCTCGGCTTTTATAGTTGAATCTGAAAGTGATATTTTTTTGCATACTTGAAAAACTCTCTGTGACTGAACTTTTATTATGCATGAGTAAATTATTAGATATGACCTCAATTTCTATTTGGCAATGCTTTTGATGCATCGTCAAGAAAATAAAGGAAAGTGGTTGACTGTAACTTGAAAAAGAGCAAATCAACATGTGGATTAACTTGTTGGGCTAGGATGGTTCTATAAACAAGCCCGCTGCAATATCCCGATAAGTTTTCTCATCAGTTTTATGTTCTGATTTATTGTATTCATGTCAAAAGGTTGTGAACAGATATATTCAGCTATTTCTCGTGGTATTTAGCCATTTATAAACTTTTTCTTGGCAGTTTTGTCTTTAAACTTTCCTCAAAAATGTATTGTGTTACTTTATATAGGGGTGTAGGTGTAGAAATAGCAATAAAATGAGTATTGGTGCTATTTAGGCATAGTTCTGTGCATTTTAGGATATAATTATTCCAAAGACATTGGAGAAGAAACACTGATGCAAGCCGGTACTTGGGTTCCATTCAAGAAAGAGGTAAACTTTGCACTTTTCAAAAAACATATGGTTTGCTTGGCTTTCATAGTTGAATCTGAATCCCAAACTTGAAAGATTCTATGTGACTGAACATTTATTATGCATGAGTAAATTATTAGATATGCCCTAAATTTCCATTTTGCAATTCTTTTGATGCATCATAAAGAAAATAAGGGTTCGGTATTGGTAGCATTGCACTGGATAGTGGGCGATACCAGGTTTTATCACCTTTGGACAGAGCTTTTTGTTTGTTTGATTTGAGGTTTAACGTCCCCGTCAACACTATTTAGGTCATTTTGGAGACGTTGCTTCCAATTTTGTGGGACTTTTACCCGACATTGAGATGAAATGACATCTCAATCCCTGCCGCCCAATGAAACCAATAGGGTTTATAAGCATCGACGGGCCGACTCGCAGCAATTTTCCTGAGCAGGCTTAGACGTTCTAAGCTGATTACCAGTACTCATGTGCGGCTGGTATCAGCTCTGCCTGGAAGCATCGTGCAGCCCAATCTATTTCTCCAAGCCCCGATGGGCGGGGGCGGAGCTTTTAGTTGCGTTCTAATCACCAGACTTGCTTCTATCTGATATATATCTCATGTTTTATTACAATGTAAGAAAAATACAGGTTAAAGGGACTAACATGATGCATGTTTTATAAATATATCTGCAAGCTCAAATAAATTGTTGCTGATTTTATATGGTCACCCCTACTTTAAAAATGTTGGTTTATATTTACTCCGTTCTAGAAGGTAAACAAACATGGTTGACTGTAAATTGAGAAGGAGCATATCAACATGCGGATGTTCTTCTCACTTTGAATGTGTCGTTTTTGTGGGCGCAGGTAAGGTCGCCTTTAGACATATTTAGTGGTAAGCTCCCAATAGCAAAGGTAGAAATGTCAGCATCGCTGTCCTGTTTTCAGTCATTACATACTATTTCCAAACATTTGTACACGTAGTTCTATCCATTTCTGTTTCATAAAAATGTATCTTCACGGCATGTATTTTGCCCTGGATAATGAAAAGCTGTGATGGTAGTGCTAATTTAGGTCTAACTGTGTGTTTTTGACGTGTTTGTGCCTCTGATCTTTGTTCTTGGGAGGTGTGTACTTAAAAGGCATGTTAATCAGTTTTTATTGATGTGTTTGGAATGAAGACTGAATGAAAAATTCTCTCTCCGAAACAGCCCGCTTAAATATCTTGATGTGTTTGGAAAGAAGACTTGCAGTAATTGCATTTGCAGAAACACAAGAAAGAATCTGCTTCATCTGGAATTTAAGAGTAAGGTTTCATGGCACTAGGACTATGTCTCAAACCAAAGCAAAACTTAAAAATTTTCTCTCCGAAACAGCCCTTGCAATATCCCGATAAGTTTTCTCATCCGTTATATGTTCTAATTTATTGTATTCATGTCAAAAGGATTCGAACAGATGTAGTCAGATATTTTTCATGGCATTAAGGCATTTATAAACAATATCTTGAAAGTTTTGTCTTCAAAATATCCTCAAAAATTTAATTTTCTTTTAAATAGGGGTTGTAGGTGTGAAAATAGCCATAAAAATTTTGTATGTGTACTTTTTGTGGGTGCAGGTAAGTCGACTATGGAAATAATTAGTGGTAAGCTCCCAATAGCAAAGGTAGAAATGTCAACAGCATTGTCTTGTTTTCAGTCAATACATACTATTTCCACATATTTTTAGTTCTATCCAATTCTGTTTCATAAAATGTATCTCCATGGCATGTATTTTGCCATGGATAATGTAAAAATGTGATGTTAGGCATAATTTAGGTCTAACTGGGTGTATTTAATGATTTTGTTTGATTTGAGGTTTAATGTCCCCGTCAACACTGTGAAGGTCATTTTGGAGACATTGCTTCCAATTTTGTGGGACTTTTACCCGACATTGAGATGAAATGACATCTCAAGCCCTGTTGCCCAATGAAACCAATAGGGTTTATTAGCATGGACGGTCCGCCTCCCACTGCGGTTCCTGGACAGGCTTAGATCCTCTAAGCTGTTTACCAGTACTGGTGTGCGGGTTGGATTCAGCTCTGCGTGGAAGCATCGTGCAGCCCATATATTTCTTCAAGCCCCTATGGGCGGGGGCGGTGTGTATTTAATGAGTTTTTGCCTCTGATCTGGGTAGGGGGTGTATTTTAAAGGCATGTAAATCAGATTTTATTGGTGTGTTAAGAAAGAAGGCGTGCAGTAATTGTTAATGAAGAAACACAGGAAAGAATCTACTTCACCTGGAATATAAGAGTAAGGTTTCATGGCACTAGGACTATGTCTACAACCGAAGCAAAACTTAAACAGCCTGCTGCAATATCCCGATACGTTTTCTCATCCGCCATATGTTTTAATTTGTTGTATCCATGTCAAAAGGACGTGAACAGATATATTCGGCTAATCATCGTGGTATTAAGGCATTTATAAACATTTCCTTGGCATTTATTTCTTCAAAATAACCTCAAAAATGTCATTTTCTTACATTAAGACTAGGACTATGTTTCAAAACCAAAGCAAATCTTAAAAATTGTCTCTCCGAAACAGCCAGCTGCAATATCCCGATAAGTTTTCTCATCCGTTATATGTTCAAATTTATTGTATTCATGTCAGAAGGATGTTAACAGATATATTCAGCTATTTCTCATGGCATTAACTGGCTCCTGTTTCAACAGGGAATTTCATCCCCATTCACTACAGAAGGAAGGTGACCTGTATAGTTTATTCCCTACAGACAAGGGAGGCCGAAAACGCTTGTTTAAACGAAAGGTTGGTTTGAAAAGCAGGAGATCATTTGCCAAATATGAGATCCACGATTGTGATAAAAATTAGTATTGAGGTGATTCGATTCCGAAAGAACAAGATTTTATAAACTACTAATGAAATAAACTGTTAGATGAGAACGTACATTTCAAAACTAAGTGATAAGTGTCCGATTTTGTGAACTTTGGAGTCACATAAAATGAAAAGTTACTAATCTAATAACGTATATAAAATGCATCTTTCATTCTTTGATGTGCAGAGTGATGGAGAATAAAAAGGTGACACACACACACACAGAAAAACACATATGTTAGACACAAATGAGGTTATCTTCCGTCCAGTGTGCGGCCCACCAGCGCAGGATGATACACATAGTTGAATCTGGAAGCGATAAGTTTTTCGCAAACTTAAAAAATTCTTTGTGACTGAACTTTTATTATGCATGAGTAAATTATCAGATATGACCTAATTTTTTATTTGGTAATTCTTTTGGTAGGGCATAAAGAAAATAAGGATTCGGTATTGGTAGCATTGCACTAGATACTTGGGGAAGCCGGGTTTTATCACTTTCGGACTGAGCTTTTAGTTGGGTTCTAAATACCAGACCGGCTTCCTATGTTTTATTTAAATGTGAGAAAATGACAGGTGGAAGGGACTTAAATGATGCATATTTATTAATATATCTGCAAGATCAACGAAATTGTTGCTGATTTTATAAGGTCACCCCTCCTTTAAAAATGTTGGTTTGTATTTCCTCCGTTCGAGTCGGTAAACAATTATGGTTGACGGTAATTTGAAAAGGAGCAGTTCAACATGTGGTTTTTTTTCTCATTACCTTGTTAGGCTAGGATTGTTCTTTAAGCAAGCAAGGTTTGAAAAGTTTTGTATGTGTAGTTTTTGAGGGCGTAGGTAAGTCGCCTATGGAAATATTTAGTGTTAAGCTCCGAATAGCAACGGTAGAAATGTCAACAGCACTGTCCTGTTTTCAGTCATTACATACTATTTCCACACATTTGTAGTTCTATCCAATTCTGTTTCATAAAATGTATCTTCATGGCATGTATTTTGCCATGGATAATGTAAAACTTGTGATGAAAGTGCTAATTTAGGTCTAACTGTGTGTATGTGATGGGATTTTGCCGCGGATCTATGTTCTTGTGAGGGGGGAGGGGGTGTAGTTTAAAGCCATGTAAATGAATTTTATCGATGTGTTTAGAAAGAAGACTTGCAGTAATTGTATTTGTAGAAACACAAGAAAGAATCAACTTCATCTGGAATATAAGAGTAAGGTTTAATGGCACTAGGACTATGTCTCAAACCAATGCAAATCTAAAAATTGTCTCTCCAAAACAGCCCGCTGCAATATCCCGATACGTTTTCTCATCCGTTATAAGATCTATTTTATTGTATTCACCATGTCTCTCCAGAATAGCCCGATGCAATATCCGGATAAGTTTTTCATCCGTTATATGATCTAATTTATTGTATTCATCATGTCAGAAGGTTGTGAACAGATATATTCAGCTATTTCCAATGGCATTAAGGCATTTATAAATGCTTTCTTTGCAATTTTGTTTTCAAAATATCCTCAAAAATGTCTTTTTTTTAATGGGGGGTTTAGGTGTAAAAATAGCCATAAAAATGAGTACTGGTGCTATTTAGGCATACTTCTGTGCATTTTAGGGAAGAATTGCTCCAAAGACATTGGAGAATAAACACTGATGCAAGCCGGTGTTTGGGTTCTTTCTAGAAAGATGTAAACTTTGCACTTTTCAAAAACATATGGTTTGTTCTGCTTTCATAGTTGAATCTGAAAGCGATAACTTTTTCGCTAACTTGAAAAATTCTTTGTGACTGAACTTTTATGAGTTAATCATTAAATATGACCTAGAGTTCTATTTGGCAATTCTTTTGATGCATCATAAAGAAATACGGTTCGGTATTGGTAACATTGCACTAGATACTGGGAGTTGCCGGTTTTATCACTTTTCCACCGAGCTTTTAGTTGCGTTCTAAATACCAGACTTGCTTCCATTGGATGTATATCCCATGTTTTGTTTCAATGTGAGAAAAGGACAGGTATAAGGGTCTAAAATGATGCATGTTTTATAAATATATCTGCAAGCTCAAAGAAATTTTTGCTGGTTTTATATGGTCACCCCTTGTTTAAAAATGTTTTGTATTTACTCCGTTCTAGTAGGTAAACAAACATGTTTGGCTGTAACTTGAAAAGGAGCAGTTTAACATGTGGAGTTTTTCTCAGTAACTTGTTGAGCTATAATGGTTCTATAAACAAGCAAGGTTTGAACAGTTTGGCATGTGCAGTTTTGTGGGCGCATGTAAGTCACTTTTGGAAATATTTAGTGTTAGGCTTCCAATAGCAAAGATAGAAATGTCAGCAGCACTTTCCTGTTTTCAGTCATTAATACTATTTCCACCTATTTGTAGTTATTTTCCAATTCTGTTTCATAAAATGTATCCTCATGGCATGCATTTTACCACGGATAATGTAAAAATGTGATGGTAGTGTGAATTTGGGTCTAACTGTATTTGATGAGTTTTAGTCTCTGATCTATATTTTTGGGATTGGGTGTACCTTAAAGCCATGTAAATTAATTTAATGGAAGTGTTTGGAACGAAGACTTGCAGTAATTGCGTTTACAGAAACACAAGAAACACAAGAAAGAATCTACATGTACTTCATCTGGAATGTAAGCGTAAGGTTTCATGAGTCTAGGACTATGTCTCAAACCAAAGCAAAACTTAAAAATTGTCTCTCCGAAACAGCCCGCTGCAACATCCCGATGAGTTATTTCATCCGTTATATGTTCTTATTTATTGTATTCATGTCAAAATAATGTGAGTAGATATATTCAGCTATTTCTCATGGCATTAAATGGCTGCTGTTTCAACAGTGAATTTAATCCCCATTCACTACAGAAGGAAAGTGACCTGTATATTGTATTCCCTATAGACGAGGGAGGCCGAAAACGTTTGTTTAAATCAAAGGTTGGTTTGGAAATCAGGAGATCCTTTGCAAAATATGAGATCCACCATTGTGATAAAAAATAGTATTGCGTGATTCGTTTCCGAAAGAACAAGATTTTATAAACTACTAAAGAAACAAACTGTTAGATGATAACGTACGCTTCAAAACTAAGTAATAAGTGTCCAATTCTGTAACCTCTGGGGTCACATGAAATGACAAGTTACAAATAAAATAACGTATATAAAATGCATCTTTCATTATTTGATGTGCAGAGTGATGGAGCATAGAAAAGTGACACATACACAGTACAAATATATATGTTAGACACAGAAGAGGTTATCTTTCGTCCAGTGTGCGGCCCACCAGCGCAGGATGATATGCGAACAAATGTAGCATGGTAGTAACATGAGATAGAAAATGTTTAGAAGGATAGATCTCGCGCAATAAATTTTGCAATGAAAAAGAAATGTAATTTTGTATGATGCATCTGAACAAATTTATTCACAAAATAAAACCGGTTGAACGGACGATTGTTCTGTATGTTGGAGACTTTGAGCCAACTGCCAAAGAAAATAGCCATAAAAATGAGTATTGGTGCTATTTAGGTATAATTCTGTGCATTTTAGGATAAAATTGTTCCAAAGACATTGGAGAGGAAATACTGATGCAAGCCGGTGTGTGGGCTCAATTTCAGAAAGAGGTAAGTTTTGCCCTTTTCGAAAACGTATGGTTTGCTCGGCATTCATAGTTGAATCTGAAACTGATAACCTTTTCGCAAACTTAAAAGATTCTTTGTGACTAAACATTTATTGTGCATGGGTTAATTATCAGGTATGACCTAAATTTCTATTTGGCAATTCTTTTGATACGTCATAAAGAAAATAAGGGTTCGGTATTGGTAGCATTGCACTAGATACTGGGAGGTGTCGGGTTTTATCCCTTTCGGACCGAGCTTTTAGTTGCGTTCTAAATACCAGACCTGCTTCCATTGGAAATATATCCCATGTTTTATTTCATTATGAGAAAATGACAGACGTAAGGGACCAAAATGATGCATGTTTTATAAATATATCTGCAAGCCCATAGAATTTGTTGCTGATTTTATATGATCAACCCTCCTTTAAAAATGTTGGTTTGTATTTACTCCGTTCTAGTCGGTAAACAAACACAGTTAACTGTAACGGGAAAAGGAGCAGTTCAACATGTGGATTTTTTTCTCATTATCTTCTTGTGCTAGATTGGTTCTATAAACAAGCAAGATTTGAAAAGATTTGTTCGTGTAGATTTTGTGGGCGCAGGTAAGTCGCCTATGGAAATATTTAGTGTTCAGCCCCCAATACCATAGGTGGAATGTCAACAGCACAGTCCAGTTTTCAGTCATTAAATACTATTTCCTAACATTTGTAGTTCAATTAAATTTTGTTTCATAAATGTATCTTCATGGTATGTATTTTGCCATGGACAATTTGAAAATGTGTTGGTAGTGCGCATTTAGGTCTGTCTGGGTGTATTCTATGAGTTTTTGCCTCTGATCAATGTTCTTGGGAGGGGGTGCACTTCAAAGCCATTTCAATCATTTGATTGATATGTTTAGAACGGAGACTTGCAATAATTATATTTGCAGAAACACAAGAAAGAATCTACTTCATCTGGAATATAAGAGTAAGGTTTCATGGCACTAGGACTATGTCACAGACCAAATGAAAAGTAGAAGTAAAACAAAGATCAGGAATTGATACAATTAACTTACTCCACCCATAAAAGACACCAAAGGGAAAGAAATACAAACATTAAGCGACCAGACCATTATGAAAACCTAAACAAAGGAAGGCCATAAGGACAGTTACTTTCCCACAAAATGGCCATATGGCCATCCAAAACCAAAAGACACAAGTGATACACACAGTCAGTAACAAACAACAACATAAATAAATCGCCCCAGAAGAAAATTTGTCTCTCCGAAACAGCCCGCTGCAAAATCCCGATAAGTTTTCTCATCCGTTATATGTTCTAATTTATTGTATTCATGTCAGAAGGATATGAACAGATATATTCAGCTATTTCTCATAGCATTAAGTGGCTCCTGTTTGAACAGGGAATTTCATCCCCATTCGCTACAGAAAGAAGGTGACCTGTATATTTATTCCCTACAGACAAGGGAGGTCGATACGTTTGTTTAAATGAAAGGTTGGTTTGTTAAACAGGAGATTCTTTGCAAAATATGAGCTCCACGATTGTGATAAAAGTAGTATTGAGGTGATTCGTTTCCGAAAGAACAAGATTTTATAATCTACTAAAGAAATAAACAGTTAGGCGATAACATACACTTCAAAACTTAGTGATAAGTTTCAAATTCTGTAAACTCTGGAGTCACATGAAATGACAAGTTAATAATCTAATAACGTATATTAAATGCTTCTTTCACTCTTTGATATGCAGAGTGATGGAGCATGAAAAAGTGACAAATACACAGTACTAACACATATGTAAGACACAGACGAGGTTATCTTCTGTCCAGTGTGCGGCCCACAGCTCAGGATGATTCACGTGCAAATGTAGCATGGTAGTAACATGGGATAGGAAAGTTTTAAAAGGATAGATCTCTTACAAACTAATACCGGATGGACGGACGATTGTTCTGTATGTTGGAAGCTTTTACCCAACTGCCACAGAAAATAGCCATAAGAATGAGTATTGGTGCTTTTAAGGCACAATTCTGTGCATTTTAGGATAGAATTGTTCCAAAGACATTGGAGAGGAAATACTGATCTAAGCTAGTGTCTGGGTTCCATTCTAAAAAGAGGTAAACTTTGCACTTTTCGAAAACGTATGGTTTGCTCGGCATTCATAGTTGAATCTGAAAGTGATAACTTTTTCGCAAACTTAAAAGATTCTTTGTGACTGAACTTATATTATGCATGAGTAAATTATCAGATATGACCTAACTTTCTTTTTGGCAATTCTTTTGATACGTCATAAAGCAAATAAGGGTTTGGTATTGGCAGCATTGCACCAGAGACTGGGAGGTGCCGGTTTTTATCACTTTTGGACCAAGGTTTTAGTTGCGTTCTAAATACTAGACCTGCTTCCACTGGCTATATATCTCATGTTTTATTCTAATGAAAGAAAATGGCAGGTGTAAGGGACTAAAATGATGCATGTTTTAAAATATATCTGCAAGCCCATAGAAATTGTTGCTGTTTTTATATGGTCACCCGCCTTTAAAAATGTTGGTTTGTATTTACACTGTTCTAGTCGGTAAACAAACAGGGTTGAAAAGAAGCAGATCAACAGGTGGATTTTTTTCTCATTATCTTCTTGGGCTCGGATGATTCTATAATCAAGCGCGGTTTGAAAAGTTTAGTTTGTGTAGATTTTGTGGGCGCAGGTATGGAAATATTTATGGTTAAGCTCCCAATAGCAAAGGTAGAAATGTCAACAACAGCGTCCTGTTTTAAGTCATTGCATACTATTTCCACACAATTGTAGTTCTATCCAAATATGTTCCATACAATGTATCTTCAAGACATGTATTTTGCCATAGATAATGCAAAAATGTGATGGTAGTGCGAATTTAGGTCTAACTGGGTGTATTCTATGGCTTTTTGCCTCTGATCCAAGTTCTTTGGAGGGGGTGTACGTTAAAGCGATTTAATATTTTTATTGATATGTTTAGAAAGAAGATTTGCAGTAATTCTATTTGCAGAAACACAAGAAATAATCTACTTTATCTGGAATATAAGAGTAAGGTTTCATGGCACTAGGACTATGTCACAAACGAAAGCAAATCTTAAAAAATTGTCTCTCCGAAACAGCCCGCTGCAATATCCCGATAAGTTTTCTCATCCGTTATACGTTCTAATTTACTGTATTCATGTCAGAAGGATGTGAACATATATATATTCAGCTATATCTCATGGCATTAAGTGGCTCGTGTTTCCACTGGGAATTCCATCCTCATTCACTACAGAAGGAAGGTGACCTGTATATATTATTCCCTACAGACAAGGGTGGCCGAAAACGTTTGTTTAAATAAACGGATGGGTTGGAAAACAGGAGATCATTTTCAAAATATGAGATACAAGATTGTGATTAAACAATTAGTATCCAGGTGAAACAACAAGATTTTATAAACGACTAAAGAAATTAACTGTTAGATGATAACGTACACTTCAAAACTAAGTGATAAGTGGTCAATTCTGTAAACTCTGGAGTCACATGAAATGACAAGTTACTAGTCTAATAACGTATATATAATGCATCTTTCATTCCTTGATGTGCAGAGTGATGGAGCATGAAAACGTGACACATACACGGTACATGGTTTTGTATATTGGAGGCATTTACCCAACTGCCACAGAAAATAGTCATAAAATGAGTATTGCTGCTATTTAAGCATAATTATGTGCATTTTAGAATAAAATTGTTCAAACTGCATTGGAAAGGAAATACTGATGGAAGCCTGTGTCTGGGTTCCATTCATGAAAGAGGTAAACTTTGCACTTTTCAAAAACATATGGTTTGTTCGGCTTTCAAAGTTGAATCTGGAAGCGAAAACTTTTTCGCAAACTTAAAATATTCTTTGTGATTGAAATTTCATTATGCATGAGTAAATTATCATATATGACCTAAATTTCTATTTGGCAATATTTTTGTAACGTCATAAAGAAAAAAAAAGGTTCGGTATTGGTAGCATTGCACTTGATACTGGGAGATGCCGGTATTTATCACTTCTGGACCGAGCGTTTAGTTGCGTTCTAAATACCAGACTTGCTTCCACTGAATACATACCCAATGAATAATTTTAATAATGAAAATGACAGATGTAAGGGACTTAAATGATGCATGATATATAAATATATCTGCTAGCTCAAAGAAAGTATTGCTGATTTGATATGGTCACCCCTGCCTGAAAAATGATTTTTTTTATTGATTTTTTTTATTTACTTCGCTCTAGTCTGTAAACAAACATGGTTGACTGTAACGCGAAAAGGAGTAGATCAACATGTGGACTTTTTCTCATTAACTTGTTTGGCTAGGATAGTTCTATGAAAAACAAAGGTTTGAAAACTTTTGTATGTGGAGTTTTTGTGGGCGCAGGTAAGTCGCCTATGGAAATATTTAGTGTTAAGCTCCCAGTAACGAAGATAGACTTTGCAATGGATAATGTAGAAATGTGATGGTAGTGCGAGTTTAGGTCTAAATGGGTGTATTTGATAAGTTCTTGCCTTTGATCTATGTTCATGGGAGGGGGGTGTACATTAAAGCCATGTAAATTATTTTTATTGATATGTTTAGAAAGAAGACGTGCAGTCATTACATTTGCAGAAACACAAGAAATACAAGGAAGAATCTACTTCATCTGGAATATAAGAGTAAGGTTTCATGGCTCTAGGACAATGTCTAAAACCAAAGAAAAACTTCAAATTTGTCTCTCCTAAACACCCCGCTGCAATATCCCGATAAGTTTTCTCATCCGTCATATGTTTTAATTGTTGTATTCATGTCAAAAGGCTGTGAACAGATATATTCAGCTATTTCTCATGGCATTTAGTGGCTCCTGTTTCAACAGGAAATTTAATCCCCATTCACTAAAGCAGGAATGTGACCTGTATATTTATCCCTACAGACACGGGAGGCCGAAAACGTTGTTTTAAATAAAAGGCTGGTTTGGAAAACAGGAGATCCTTTGCAAAATATAAGATACACGATCGTGATAAAAATAGTATTGAGGTGATTCGTTTCCGAAAGAACAATATTTTATAAACTACTAAATAAATAAACTGTAAGACGATACCGTACACTTCAAAAAGTGATATGTGGTCAATTCTGTAAACTCTGGAGTCACATGTAATGACAAGTTACTAGTATAATAACGTATATATAATGCATCTTTCAGTTTTTGATGTGCAGAGTGATGGAGCATGGAAACGTGACACATACACGGTACAAATATATATGTTAGACACAGATTAGAATTTCTTACGTCCAGTGTGCGGCGCAACAGCGTGGAAGGATACACGTTCAAATGTAGCATGGAAGTAACTTGTGATAGGAAAGGTTTTAAAGGATAGATCTCGAGTAATGAATTTGGAATAAAAAAGAAATGTAATTTTGTAAAATGCATTTTAACAAATTTATTCAAAAAATAGTACCGGTTGAACGGACGATTGTTCTGTATGTTGAAGGCATATACCCAACTGCCACAGAAAATAGCCATAAAATGAGTATTGTTGCTATTTAAGCACAATTATGTGCATTTAAGAATTAAATTGTTCCAAATGCATTGGAGAGGAAATATTAATGGAAGCATGTGTCTTGGTTCCCTTCATGAAAGAGGTAAACTTTGCACTTTTCAAAAACATATGGTTTGCTCGGCTTTCATAGTTGAATCTGGAAGCGAAAACTTTTTCGCAAACTTAAAATATTCTTTGTGACTGAGCTTTTATAATGCATGAGTAAATTATCATATATGACCTAAATTTCTATTTGGCAATATTTTTGTTAGGTCATAAAGAAAAAAAGGGTTTGGTATTGGTAGCATTGCACTTGATACTGGGAGATGCCGGAATTTGTCTCTTCTGGACCTAGCATTTAGTTGCGTTCTAAATAACAGACTTGCTTCCACTGAATACATACCCCACGTTTAATTTCAATATTGAAAATGACAGGTGTAAGGGACTTAAATGATGCATGCTATATAAATACATCTACAAGCTCAAAGAAAGTATTGCTGATTTTACATGGTCACCCCTCCTTGAAACATATTTTTTTTATTTACTTCGTTCTAGTCTGTAAACAAACATGGTTGACTGTAACTTGAAAAGGAGTAGATCAACATGTGGATTTTTTTTTTCTCATTTACATGTTTGGCTAGGATGGTTCTATAATAAAAGCAAGGTTTGAAAACTTTTGTATGTGTATTTTTTGTGGGCGCAGGTAGGTCACCTATTGAAAAGCTTAGTGTTAAGCTCCCAGTAACAAAGATTGAAGTGTCAGCAGCACTTCCTTTTTTCAGTTATTACATACTATCTCCACACATATGTAGTTCTATTTAATTCTGTTTCATAAAATGTATTTTCGTGGCATGCATTTGCAATGGATAATGTAGAAATGTGATGGTAGTGCGAATTTAGGTCTAACTGGGTGTATTTTATGAGTTTTTGCCTCTGATCTTTGTTCTTGGGTGGAGGTGTATCTTAAAGCCATGTAAATAAATTTTAATCTACATTTACATCTCTTCGTTGGTCCGTCAATCTTGAGTATTACTCAACGGATATGACTTCATTGTGGTTAGCGCTATAAAGATGCAAAACTAAGAGAATATGGTCCGCAAGAAGTAGTATTTAGTCTTAAATTAGCGTAAAATTAACAAGAAAATAGGACTAAAAACAATATAATATATAAGCACAGAGGTACAACATAAATAAGAGAGAAGGGAAAAAAATTATCCCAGTCACTTTTGGCTCAACAAGTAAAGACCTCTCTGACTTCCGTGGCGGTACCAGGGCCCATACGTCCCCGACAGCACAGCTCCTCCTTGCAGTGTTACTAGGTGACTGGGCCCCTTAACTTGCTTAGAATGAGAGGGTGGATAGTTCCATCCTAAATGATGGCAGTGATGGAGCCTCAGCTACAGAAGCTGGTACAAAATTCCACAAAGGTATGGTACGAGGGAAAAAGCTAAACTGAAAAGAATCAGATGATGTTAAAAACTGTCAGAACTTCCTGGAGTGTGTAGTTCTTGTCCTTGCTATGACTGGGGTCAAGTAATCAGCGGCAGGTATATCAAAAAGGTCCTGAACCACTTTGTACAGTAGGGTGACTGAGTCTTTGACCGTCTGGTTTCCAGGGGTTCCTACTGTAGGTGATCGAGCATGGATGATACTTTTGGACCGAGAGTTTAGTTGCGTTCTTAATACAGACTTGTTTCCACTGGATATGTATTCCTTTTTCTATTTCAATGTGAGAAAATGACATATGAAAGGGACTAATATAATGCATGTTTTATAAATATATCTGCAAGCTCAGAGAAATTATTCCTGATTTTATATGGTCACCCCTCCTTGAACAATGTTGTTTTTATTTACTTCCGGTAACAAACATGGTTGACTGTAACTTGAAAAGGAGCAGATCAATATGTGGATTTTTTTCTCATTAACTTGTTGGGCTAGGAAGGTTCTATAAAAAAGCAAGGATTGAAAAGTTTTGTAGTTTGTAGTTTATGTAGTTTTTGTGGGCTATGGAAATATTTAGTGTTAAGTTCCCAGTAACGAAGGTTTGAAATGTCAGCAGCACTGTCCTTTTTTCAGTCATTACATGCTATTTCCACACATTTGTAGTTCTATCTAATTCTGTTTTATAAAATGTATCTTCATGGCATGCACTTTGCAATGGATAATGTAGAAATTTGATGGTAGTGCGAGTTTAGGTCTAACTTGGTGTATTTGATAAGTTTTTGCCTTTGATGTATGTTCTTGGGAGGGGGGTGTACCTTAAAGCCATGTAAATTATTTTTTATTGATGTGTTTAGAAAGAAAACGTGCAGTAAATGCATTTGCAGAAACACAAGAAATACACGAAAGAATCTACTTCATCTGGAATATAAGAGTAAGGTTTCATGGCTCTAGGACAATGTCTCAAACCAAAGCAAGACTTCAAATTTGTCTCTCCGAAACAGCCCGCTGCAATATCCCGATAAGTTTTCTCATCCATAATATGTTTTAATTATTGTATTCATGTCATATGGTTGTGAACAGATATATTCAGCTATTTCTCATGGCATTAAGTGGCTCCTGTTTCAGTAGGGAGTTTCATCCCCATTCACTACAGCAGGAAAGTGACCTGTATATTTATTCCGTACAGACACGGGAGGCCGAAAACGTTTATTTAAATAAAAGGATGTTTGGAAAACAGGAGATCCTTTGCTAAATATGAGATCCACGATCGTGATAAAAATAGTATTGAGGTGATTCGTTTCCGAAAGAACAATATTTTATAAACTACTAAAGAAATAAACTATTACACGATAACGTACACTTCAAAAAGTGATAAGTGGTCAATTCTATAAACTCTGGAGTTACATGAAATGACAAGTTACTAGTCTAATAACGTATATATAATGCATCTTTCATTCTTTGATGTGCAAAGTGATGGAGCATGAAAACGTGACACATACACGGTACAAATATATATGTTAGATACAGATGAGGTTATCTTACGTCCAGTGTGCGGCCCAACACCGCAGGATGATACACGTACAAATGTAGCATGGTAGTAACTTGTGATAGGAAAGGTTATTAAAGGATAAATCTCGAGTAATGAATTTTGTAATAAAAAAGAAATGTAATTTTGTAAAATGCATTCGAACAAATGTATTGACAAAATAATACCGGTTGAACGGTCGATTGTTGTGTATGTTGCAGACATTTACCAAACTGCCGCAGAAAATACCCATTAAATGAGTATTGCTGCTATTTAAGCATAATTCTGTGCATTTTAGAATAAAATTGTTCAAAATGCATTGGAGAGGAAATACTGATGGAAGCCTGTGTCTGGGTTCCATTCATGAAAGAGGTAAACTTTGCACTTTTCAAAAACATATGGTTTGCTCGGCTTTCATAGTTGAATCTGGAAGCGAAAACGTTTTCGCAAACTTAAAATATATAATGTAGAAATGTGATGGTAGTGCGAGTTTAGGTCTGACTGGGTGTAGTTGATAAGTTTTTGCCTTTGATCTATGTTCTTGGGAGGGGGGTGTACCTTAAAGCCATATAAATTATTTTTATTGATGTGTTTAGAAAGAAGACGTGCAGTAATTGCATTTGCAGGAACACAAGAAATACAAGAAAGAATCTACTTCATCTGGACTATAAGAGTAAGGTTTCATGGCTCTAGGACACTGTCTCAAACCAAAGCAAAACTTCAAATTTGTCTCTCCGAAACAGCCCGCTGCAATATCCCGATAAGTTTTCTCATACGTAATATGTTTTAATTATTGTATTCATGTCAAAAGGCTGTGAACAGATATATTCAGCTATTTCTCATGGCATTAAATGGCTCCTGTTTCAACAGGGAATTTCATCCCAATTCACTACAGCAGGAAAGTCTAATAACGTATATATAATGCATCTTTTATTCTTTGATGTGCAGAGTGATGGAGCATGAAAACGTGACACATACACGGTACAAATATATATATGTTAGACACAGATGAGGTTATCTTACGTCCAGTGTGCGGCCCGACACCGCAGGATGATACACGTACAAATGTAGCATGGTAGTACCTTGTGATAGGAAAGATTTTAAAGGAAAAATCTCGAGTAATGAATTTTGTAATAAAAAAGAAATGTAATTTTGTTAAATGCATTTGAACAAATGTATTCACAAAATAATACCGGTTGAAAGGACGATTGTTCTGTATGTTGGAGGCATTTACCCAACTGCCACAGATAATAGCCATAACATGAGTAGTGCTGCTATTTAAGCATAATTCTGTGCATTTTAGAATAAAATTGTTCAAAATGAATTGGATAGGAAACAGTGATGGAAGCCTGTGTCTGGGTTCCATTCATGAAAGAGGTAAACTTTGCCTTTTTCAAAAACATATGGTTTGCTCGGCTTTCATAGTTGAATCTGGAAGCGAAAACTTTTTCGCAAACTTAAAATATTCTTTGTGACTGAACTTTTATTAAGCATGAGTAAATTATCATATATGACCTAAATTTCTATTTGGCAATATTTTTGTTACGTCATTAGGAAAAAAAAAGTTCGGTATTGGTAGCATTGCACTCGATACTGGGAGATGCCGGAATTTATCACTTATGGACCGAGCGTTTAGTTGCGTGCTAAATACCAGGCTTGCTTCCACTGAATACATATCCATGTTTAATTTCAATAATGAAAATGACAGGTGTTAGGAACTTAAATGATGCATGATATATAAATATATCTGCAAGCTCAACGAAAGTATTGCTGATTTTATTTGGTAACCCCTCCTTGAAAAATGTTTTTTTATTTACTTCGTTCTAGTCTGTAAACAAACATGGTTGACTTAACTTGAAAAGGAGTAGTTAACATGTGGATTTTTTTTCTCATTATCTTGTTTTGGCTAGGATGGTTCTATAATAAAAGCAAGGTTTGAAAATTTTGTATGTGTTGTTTTTTTGGGCACAGGTAGGTCACCTATTGAAACATTTAGTGTTAAGCTCCCAGTTATCCCAGTTTATCTAAGAAAGATATCCCAGCCATTTTTGGCTCAACAAGTAAAGACCTCTCTGCCTTCCGTGTCGGTACCAGGGCCCATACGTCCCCGACAGCACAGTTCCCCCTTGCAGAGTTACTCGGTGACTGGATCCCTTAACTTGCTTAACATTTTTGCAAACTTAAAATATTCTTTGTGACTGGGAGATGCCAGAATTTGTCACTTCTGGACCTAGAGTTAAGTTGCGTTCTAAATACCAGACTTGCTTCCACTGAATACATACCCCATGTTTAATTTCAATAATGAAAATAACAGGTGTAAGGGGCTTAAATGATGCATTATATATAAATATAACTGCAAGCTCAAAGAAAGTATTGCTGACTTTACATGGTCACCCCTCCTTGAAAAATGTTTTTTTTTTATATATATATATACTTCGTTCTAGTCTGTAAACAAACATGGTTGACTGTAACTTGAAAAATAATGGGTCAACATGTGGATTTTTTTCTCATTAACTTGTTTTGCTAGGATGGTTCTATAATAAAAGCAAGGTTTGAAAACTTTTGTATGTGTAGTTTTTGTGGGCGCAGGTAGGTCACCTTTTGAAAAGTTTAGTGTTAAGCTTCCAGTAACGAAGATAGAAATGTCAGCAGCAATGTCCTTTTTTCAGTCAGTACATACTATTTCCACACATTTGTAGTTCTATCAAATTCTGTTTTATAAAATGTATCTTCATGGCATGCACTTTGCAATGGATAATGTAGACATGTGATGGCTGTGCGAGTTTAGGTCTAACTGGGTGTATTTGATGAGTTTTTGCCTTTGATCTATGTTTTTGGGAGGGGGTGTACCTTAAAGCCCTGTAAATTATTTTTATCGATGTGTTTAGAAAGAAGACGTGCAGTAATTGCATTTGCAGAAACACAAGAAATACAAGAAAGAATTCTACTTCATCTGGAATATAAGAGTAAGGTTTCATTGCTCTAGGACATTGTCTCAAACCAAAGCAAAACTTCAAATTTGTCTCTCCGAAACAGCCCGCTGCAATATCCCGATAAGTTTTCTCATCCGTAATATGTTTTAATTATTGTATTCATGTCATAAGGTTGTGAACAGATATATTCAGCTATTTCTCATGGCATTAAGTGGCTCCTGATTCAACAGGGAATTTCATCCCCATTCACTACAGCAGGAAAGTGGCCTGTATATTTATTCCCTACAGACACGGCAGGCCGAAAACGTCTGTTTAAATAAAAGGATGGTTTGGAAAACAGGAGATCCTTTGCAAAATATGAGATCCACGATCGTGATAAAAAATAGTATTGATGTGATTCGTTTCCGAAAGAACAATATTTTATAAACTACTAAAGAAATAAACGTTTACACGATAACGTACACTTCAAACAGTGATAAGTGGTCAATTCTATAAACTCTGGAGTCACATGAAATGACAAGTTACTAGTCTTATAACGTATATATAATGCATCTTTCATTCTTTGATGTGCAAAGTGATGGAGCATTAAAACGTAACACATACACGGTACAAATATATATGTTAGATACAGATGAGGTTATCTTAAGTCCAGTGTGCGGCCAAACACCGCAGGATGATACACGTACAAATGTAGCATGCTAGTAACTTGTGATAGGAAAGGTTTTAAAGGATAAATCTCGAGTAATGAATTTTGTAATAAAAAAGAAATGTAATTTTGTAAAATGCATTTGAACAAATTTATTGACAAAATAATACCGGTTGAACGGACGATTGTTGTGTATGTTGGAGACATTTAACAAACTGCCGCAGAAAATACCCATTAAATGAGTATTGGTGCTATTTAAGCATAATTCTGTGCATTTTAGAATAAAATTGTTCAAAATGCATTGGAGAGGAAATACTGATGGGAGCCTGTGTCCGGGTTCCATTCATGAAAGAGGTAAACTTTGCACTTTTCAAAAACATATGGTTTGCTCGGCTTTCATAGTTGAATCTGGAAGCGAAAACGTTTTCGCAAACTTAAAATATATAATGTAGAAATGTGATGGTAGTGCGAGTTTAGGTCTAACTGGGTGTATTTGATAAGTTTTTGCCTTTGATCTATGTTCTTGGGAGGGGGTGTACCTTAAATAAAAATCGATGTGTTTAGAAAGAAGACGTGCAGTAATTGCATTTGCAGAAACAGAAGAAATACAAGAAAGAGTAAGGTTTCATGGCTCTAGGACACTGTCTCAAACCAAAGCAAAACTTCAAATTTGTCTCTCCCAAACAGCCCGCTGCAATATCCCGATAAGTTTTCTCATACGTAATATGTTTTAATTATTGTATTCATGTCAAAAGGCTGTGAACAGATATATTCAGCTATTTCTCATGGCATTAATTGGCTCCTGTTTCAACAGGGAATTTCATCCCCATTCACTACAGCAGGAAAGTCTAATAACGTATATATAATGCATCTTTCATTCTTTGATGTGCAAAGTGATGGAGCATGAAAACGTGACACATACACGGTACAAATATATATGTTAGACACAGATGAGGTTATCTTACGTCCAGTGTGCGGCCCGACACCGCAGGATGATACACGTACAAATGTAGCATGGTAGTAACTTGTGATAGGAAATATTTTCAAGGAAAAAACTCGAGTAATGAATTTTGTAATAAAAAAGAAATGTAATTTTGTTAAATGCATTTGAACATATGTATTCACAAAATAATACCGGTTGAAAGGACGATTGTTCTGTATGTTGGAGGCATTTACCCAACTGCCACAGAAAATAGCCATAAAATGAGTATTGCTGCTATTTAAGCATAATTCTGTGCATTTTAGAATAAAATTGTTCAAAATGAATTGGATAGGAAACAGTGATGGAAGCCTGTGTCTGGGTTCCATTCATGAAAGAGGTAAACTTTGCACTTTTCAAAAACATATGGTTTGCTCGGCTTTCATAGTTGAATCTGGAAGCGAAAACTTTTTCGCAAACTTAAAATATTCTTTGTGACTGAACTTTTATTAAGCATGAGTAAATTATCATATATGACCTAAATTTCTATTTGCCAATATTTTTGTTACGTCATAAAGAAAAAAAGTTCGGTATTGGTAGCATTGCACTTGATACTGGGAGATGCCGGAATTTATCACCTATGGACCGAGCGTTTAGTTGCGTTCTAAATACCAGGCTTGCTTCCACTGAATACATACCCATGTTTAATTTCAATAATGAAAATGACAGGTGTTAGGGACTTAAATGATGCATGATATATAAATATATCTGCAAGCTCAACGAAAGTATTGCTGATTTTATATGGTCACCCCTCCTTGAAAAATGTTTTTTTTATTTACTTCGTTCTAGTCTGTAAACAAACATGGTTGACTTAACTTGAAAAGGAGTAGTTAACATGTGGATTTTTTTCTCATTATCTTGTTTTGGATAGGATGGTTCTATAATAAAAACAAGGTTTGAAAATTTTGTATGTGTTGTTTTTTCGGCGCAGGTAGGTCACCTATTGAAACATTTAGTGTTAAGCTCCCAGTTATCCCAGTATACATAAGAAAGATATCCCAGCCACTTTTGGCTCAACAAGTAAAGACCTCTCTGCCTTCCGTGGCGGTACCAGGGCCCATACGTCCCCGACAGCACAGCTCCCCCTTGCAGAGTTACTCGGTGACTGGGCCCCTTAACTTGCTTAACATTTTTGCAAACTTAAAGTATTCTTTGTGACTGGGAGATGCCAGAATTTGTCACTTCCGGACCTAGAGTTAAGTTGCGTTCTAAATACCAGACTTGCTTCCACTGAATACATACCCCATGTTTAATTTCAATAATGAAAATAACAGGTGTAAGGGGCTTAAATGATGCATTATATATAAATATAACTGCAAGCTCAAAGAAAGTATTGCTGACTTTACATGGTCACCCCTCCTTGAAAAATGTTGTTTTTTTTTATATACTTCGTTCTAGTCTGTAAACAAACATGGTTGACTGTAACTTGAAAAGGAGTGGGTCAACATGTGGGTTTTTTCTCATTAACTTGTTTGGCTAGGATGGTTCTATAATAAAAGCAAGGTTTGAAAACTTTTGTATGTGTAGTTTTTGTGGGCGCAGGTAGGTCACCTTTTGAAAAGTTTAGTGTTAAGCTCCCAGTAACGAAGATAGAAATGTCAGCAGCAATGTCCTTTTTTTCAGTCAGTACATACTATTTCCACACATTTGTAGTTCTATCAAAGTAGAAGTAAAACAAAGATCAGGAATTGATACAATTAACTTACTCCATCCATAAAAGACACCAAAGGGAAAGAAATACAAACATTAAGCGACCAGACCATAATGGAAACCTAAACAAAGGAAGGCCATATGGACAGTTACTTTCCCACAAAATGGCCATATGGCCATCCAAAATTAAAAGACACAAGTGATATACACAGTAAGTAACAAACAACAACATAAATAAAATGCCACGGAAGAGCCGCCTTGGAACGGTCAGTGGAAGATTTCCACTGGGGGGCTTAAATCGATTTTACGTGGCCACAATCCTCGACCTTACTTAAAATTCTGTTTTATAAAATGTATCTTCATGGCATGCACTTTGCAATGGATAATGTAGACATGTGATGGCAGTGCGAGTTTAGGTCTAACTGGGTGTATTTGATAAGTTTTTGCCTTTGATCTATGTTCTTGGGAGGGGGTGTACCTTAAAGCCATATAAATTATTTTTTATGATGTGTTTAGAAAGAAGACGTGCAGTAATTGCATTTGCAGAAACAGAAGAAATACAAGAAAGAGTAAGGTTTCATGGCTCTAGGACACTGTCTCAAACCAAAGCAAAACTTCAAATTTGTCTCTCCCAAACAGCCCGCTGCAATATCCCGATAAGTTTTCTCATACGTAATATGTTTTAATTATTGTATTCATGTCAAAAGGCTGTGAACAGATATATTCAGCTATTTCTCATGGCATTAAGTGGCTCCTGTTTCAACAGGGAATTTCATCCCCATTCACTACAGCAGGAAAGTGGCCTGTATATTTATTCCCTACAGACACGGGAGGCCGAAAACGTTTATTTAAATAAAAGGATGGTTTGGAAAACAGGAGATCCTTTGCAAAATATGAGATCCACGATCGTGATAAAAATAGTATTGAGGTGATTCGTTTCCGAAAGAACAATATTTTATAAACTACTAAAGAAATAAACTATTACACGATAACGTACACTTCAAAAAGTGATGTGGTCAATTCTATAAACTCTGGAGTCACATGAAATGACAAGTAACTAGTCTAATAACGTATATATAATGCATCTTTCATTCTTTGATGTGCACCGTGATGGAGCATAAAAACGTGACACATACACGGTACAAATATATATGTTAGACACAGATGAGGTTATCTTACGTCCAGCGTGCGGCCCAACAGCGCAGGGTGATACACGTACACATGTAGCATAGTAGTAACTTGTGATAGGAAAGGTTTTAAAGGATAAATCTCGAGTAATGAATTTTGTAATAAAAAAGAAATGTAATTTTGTAAAATGCATTTGAACAAATGTATTCACAAAATAATACCGGTTGAAAGGACGATTGTTCTGTATGTTAGATGCATTTATCCAACTGCCACAGAAAATAGCCATAAAATGAGTATTGCTGCTATTTAAGCATAATTCTGTGCATTTTAGAATAAAATTGTTCAAAATGCATTGGAGAGGAAATACTGATGGAAGCCTGTGTCTGGGTTCCATTCATGAAAGAGGTAAACTTTGCACTTTTCAAAAACATATGGTTTGCTCGGCTTTCATAGTTGAATCTGGAAGCGAAAACGTTTTCGCAAACTTAAAATATATAATGTAGAAATGTGATGGTAGTGCGAGTTTAGGTCTGACTGGGTGTATTTGATAAGTTTTTGCCTTTGATCTATGTTCTTGGGAGGGAGGTGTACCTTAAAGCCATATAAATTATTTTTTATTGATGTGTTTAGAAAGAAGACGGGCAGAAATGGCATTTGCAGAAACAGAAGAAATACAAGAAAGAATCTACTTCATCTGGACTATAAGAGTAAGGTCTCATGGCTATAGTACACACTGTCTCAAACCAAAGTAAAACTTCAAATTTGTATCTCCGAAACAGCCCGCTGCAATATCCCGAAAAGTTTTCTCATCCGTAATATGTTTTAATTATTGTATTCATGTCAAAAGGCTGTGAACAGATATATTCAGCTATTTCTCATGGCATTAAATGGCTCCTGTTTCAACAGGGAATTTCATCCCCATTCACTACATCAGGAAAGTCTAATAACGTATATATAATGCATCTTTCATTCTTTGATGTGCAAAGTGATGGAGCATGAAAACGTAACACATACACGGTACAAATATATATGTTAGACACAGATGTTGTAAGAAGTTGAGGCTTCTTACACCTTAGAGGGAACGGTCCTCGAGAATGTGGACTCCATTAAATACCTTGGGGTGACAATCTCACACAACTTGAGATGGAATTCTCATATTAGCAACATGTGTACTAAGGCAAATAGAACGCTTGGTTTCCTGAGGCGAAATCTTCATCAGTGCCCTCAGGATGTAAAAGAGGCAGCATATAAAGGTCTTGTTCGCCCAATTTTGGAATATGGTAGTTGTATCTGGGACCCCAGTGGAGTGGTCCTTAACGATGAAATTGAGAAAGTTCAGAATAGAGCTGCTAGATTTGTAACAGGCAATTACTGCTTTGAAACTGGGAGCATGACTGGAATACTTGGAAAATTAAAATGGGAGTCTCTCAAGAAAAGGAGAAAAGACAGTAGGCTAATCCTTTTATACAAAGGTCTAAATGGTGCTGCCAGCATTCCAACAGATGACCTTGTTCCCCCAGCTAGATACTGTAGAAATCACCATTCGTTGGCGTTTCAGACCCTTAGCGCAAGAACTGACATTTATAAAGAGTCGTTCTTCCCCAGAACCATTAGAGATTGGAATGCCCTTCCCGATTCGATTATTTCGACAGCTGAAGGTGCTCATGATTGTGTAGCTAAATTTACCTCTTTGGTTAGAGCTAGGGACTAACTTCCCACATCACAGGTCCTGGTGTATGAATGTCATTTGACGTGTCACCAGTAACAATTCTGATTCTGATCTGATGAGGTTATCTTACGTCCAGTGTGCGGCCCAACACCGCAGGATGACACACGTACAAATGTAGCATGGTAGCAACTTGTGATAGGAAAGATTTTAAAGGAAAAATCTCGAGTAATGAATTTTGTAATAAAAAAGAAATGTAATTTTGTAAAATGCATTTGAACAAATTTATGGACAAAATAATACCGGTTGAAAGGACGACTGTTCTGTATGTTGGAGGCATTTACCCAACTGCCACAGAAAATAGCCATAAAATGAGTATTGCTGCTATTTAAGCATAATTCTGTGTATTTTAGAATAAAATTGTTCAAAATGAATTCGATAGGAAACAGTGATGGAAGCCTGTGTCTGGGTTCCATTCATGAAAGAGGTAAACTTTGCACTTTTCAAAAACATATGGTTTGCTTGGCTTTCATAGTTGAATCTGGAAGCGAAAACTTTTTCGCAAACTTAAAAATATTCTTTGTGACTGAACTTTTATTAAGCATGAGTAAATTATCATATATGACCTAAATTTCTATTTGGCAATATTTTTGTTACGTCATAAAGAAAAAAAAAGTTTGGTATTGGTAGCATTGCACTCGATACTGGGAGATGCCGGAATTTATCACTTATGGACTGAGCGTTTAGTTGCGTTCTAAATACCAGGCTTGCTTCCACTGAATACATTCCCCATGTTTAATTTCAATAATGCAAATGACAGGTGTTAGGGACTTAAATGATGCATGATATATAAATATATCTGCAAGCTCAACGAAAGTATTGCTGATTTTATATGGTGTTCCCTCCTTGAAAAAAGTTTTTTTTTATTTACTTCGTTCTAGTCTGTAAACAATCATGGTTGACTTAACTTGAAAAGGAGTAGTTCAATAGTGGATTTTTTTCTCATTATCTTGTTTTGGCTAGGATGGTTCTATAATAAAAGCAAGGTTTGAAAATTTTGTATGTGTTGTTTTTTTCGGCGCAGGTATGTCACCTATTGAAATATTTAGTGTTAAGCTCCAAGTTATCCCAGTATATCTAAGAAAGATATCCCAGCCACTTTTGGCTCAACAAGTAAAGACCTCTCTGCCTTCCGTAGCGGTACCAGGGCCCATACGTCCCCGACGGCACAGCTCCCCCTTGCAGAGTTACTCGGTGACTGGGCCCCTTAACTTGCTTAACATTTTCGCAAACTTAAAGTATTCTTTGTGACTGGGAGATGCCAGAATTTGTCACTTCTGGACCTAGAGTTAAGTTGCGTTCTAAATACCAGACTTGCTTCCACTGAATACACACCCCATGTTTAATTTCAATAATGAAAATGACAGGTGTAAGGGGCTTAAATGATGCATTATATATACATATATCTGCAAGCTCAAAGAAAGTATTGCTGACTTTACATGGTCACCCCTCCTTGAAAAATGTTTTTTCTTTATATACTTCGTTCTAGTCTGTAAACAAACATGATTGACTGTAACTTGAAAAGGAGTAGATCAACATGTGGATTTTTTTCTCATTAACTTGTTTGGCTAGGATGGTTCTATAATAAAAGCAAGGTTTGAAAACTTTTATATGTGTAGTTTTTGTGGGCGCAGGTAGGTCACCTATTGAAAAGTTTAGTGTTAAGCTCCCAGTAACGAAGATAGAAATGTCAGCAGCAATGTCCTTTTTCAGTCAGTACATACTATTTCCACACATTTGTAGTTCTATCAAATTCTGTTTTATAAAATGTATCTTCATGGCATGCACTTTGCAATGGATAATGTAGACATGTGATGGTAGTGCGAGTTTAGGTCTAACTGGGTGTATTTGATAAGTTTTTTCCTTTGATCTATGTTCTTGGGAGGGGGTGTACCTGAAAGCCATGTAAATTATTTTTATCGATGTGTTTAGAAAGAAGACGTGCAGTAATTGCATTTGCAGAAACACAAGAAATACAAGCACGAACTCTACTTCATCTGGAATATAAGAGTAAGGTTTCGTGGCTCTAGGACAATGTCTCAAACCAAAGCAAAACTTCAAATTTGTCTCTCCGAAACAGCCCTCTGCAATATCCCGATAAGTTCTCTCATCCGTAATATGTTTTAATTATTGTATTCATGTCATAAGTTTGTGAACAGATATATTCAGCTATTTCTCATGGCATTAAGTGGCTCCTGATTCAACAGGGAATTTCATCCCCATTCACTACAGCAGGAAAGTGGCCTGTATATTTATTCCCTACAGACACGGGAGGCCGAAAACGTTTGATTAAATAAAAGGATGGTTTGGAAAACAGGAGATCCTTTGCAAAATATGAGATCCACGATCGTGATAAAAATTGTATTGATGTGATTCGATTCCGAAAGAACAATATTTTATAAACTACTAAAGAAATAAACTATTACACGATAGCGTACACTTCAAAAAGTGATAAGTGGTCAATTCTATAAACTCTGGAGTCACATGAAATGACAAGTTACTAGTCTAATAACGTATATATAATGCATCTTTCATTCTTTGATGTGCAAAGTGATGGAGCATGAAAACGTAACACATACATGGTACAAATATATATGTTAGATACAGATGAGGTTATCTTACGTCCAGTGTGCGGCCCAACACCGCAGGATGACACACGTACAAATGTAGCATGGTAGTAACTTGTGATAGGAAAGGTTTTAAAGGATAAATCTCGAGTAATGAATTTTGTAATAAAAAAGAAATGTAATTTTGTAAAATGCATTTGAACAAATTTATTGAGAAAATAATACCGGTTGAACGGTCGATTGTTGTGTATGTTGGAGACATTTACCAAACTGCCACAGAAAATACCCATTAAATGAGTATTGCTGCTATCTAAGCATAATTCTGTGCATTTTAGAATAAAAATGTTCAAAATGCATTGGAGAGGAAATACTGATGGAAGCCTGTGTCTGGGTTCCATTCATGAAAGAGGTAAACTTTGCACTTTTCAAAAACATATGGTTTGCTCGGCTTTTATAGTTGAATCTGGAAGCGAAAACGTTTTCGCAAACTTAAAATATATAATGTAGAAATGTGATGGTAGTGCGAGTTTAGGTCTAACTGGGTGTATTTGATAAGTGTTTGCCTTTGATCTATGTTCTTGGGAGGGGGTGTACCTTAAAGCCATATAAATTATTTTTTATGATGTGTTTAGAAAGAAGACGTGCAGTAATTGCATTTGCAGAAACAGAACAAATACAAGAAAGAATCTACTTCATCTGGACTATAAGAGTAAGGTTTCATGGCTCTAGGACACTGTCTCGAACCAAAGCAAATCTTCAAATTTGTCTCTCCCAAACAGCCCGCTGCAATATCCCGATAAGTTTTCTCATCCGTAATATGTTTTAATTATTGTATTCGTGTCAAAAGGCTGTGAACAGATATATTCAGCTATTTCTCATGGCATAAAGTGGCTCCTGTTTCAACAGGGAATTTCATCCCCATTCACTACAGCAGGAAAGTCTAATAACGTATATATAATGCATCTTTCATTCTTTGATGTGCAAAGTGATGGAGCATGAAAACGTGACACATACACGGTACAAATATATATGTTAGACACAGATGAGGTTATCTTACGTCCAGTGTGCGGCCCAACACCGCAGGATGATACACGTACAAATGTAGCATGGTAGTAACTTGTGATAGGAAAGATTTTCAAGGAAAAAAATCGAGTAATGAATTTTGTAATAAAAAAGAAATGTAATTTTGTTAAATGCATTTGAACAAATGTATTCACAAAATAATACCGGTTGAAAGGACGATTGTTCTGTATGTTGGAGGCATTTACCCAACTGCCACTGAAAATAGCCATAAAATGAGTATTGCTGCTATTTAAGCATAATTCTGTGTATTTTATAATAAAATTGTTCAAAATGAATTGGATAGGAAACAGTGATGGAAGCCTATGTCTGGGTTCCATTCATGAAAGAGGTAAACTTTGCACTTTTCAAGAACATATGGTTTGCTCGGCTTTCATAGTTAAATGTGGAAGCGAAAACTTTTTCGCAAACTTAAAATATTCTTTGTGACTGAACTTTTATTAAGCATGAGTAAATTATCATATATGATCTAAATTTCTAATGGCAATATTGTTGTTACGTCATAAAGAAAAAAACGTTCGGTATTGGTAGCATTGCACTCGATACTGGGAGATGCCGGAATGTATCACTTATGGACCGAGCGTTTAGTTGCGTTCTAAATACCAGGCTTGCTTCCACTCAATACATACCCATGTTTAATTTCAATAATGAAAATGACAGGTGTTAGGGACTTAAATGATGCATGATATATAAATATATCTGCAAGCTTAACGAAAGTATTGCTGATTTAATATGGTCACCCCTCCTTGAAAAATGTTTTTTTATTTACTTCGTTCTAGTCTGTAAACAAACATGGTTGACTTAACTTGAAAAGGAGTAGTTAACATGTGGATTTTTTTCTCATTATCTTGTTTTGGCTAGGATGGTTCTATAATAAAAGCAAGGTTTGAAAATTTTGTATGTGTTGTTTTTTTCGGCGCAGGTAGGTCATCTATTGAAACATTTAGTGTTAAGCTCCCAGTTATCCCAGTATATCTAAGAAAGATATCCCAGCCACTTTTGGCTCAACAAGTAAAGACCTCTCTGCCTTCCGTGGCGGTACCAGGGCCCATACGTCCCCGACAGCACAGCTCCCCCTTGCAGAGTTACTCGGTGACTGGGCCCCTTAACTTGCTGAACATTTTTGCAAACTTAAAATATTCTTTGTGACTGGGAGATGCCAGAATTTGTCACTTCTGGACCTAGAGTTAAGTTGCGTTCTAAATACCAGACTTGCTTCCTCTGAATACATACCCCATGTTTAATTTCAATAATGAAAATAACAGGCGTAAGGGGCTTAAATGATGCATTATATATAAATATAACTGCAAGCTCAAAGAAAGTATTGCTGACTTTACATGGTCACCCCTCCTTGAAAAATGTTTTTTTTTTTATATACTTCGTTCTAGTCTGTAAACAAACATGGTTGACTGTAACTTGAAAAGGAGTGGGTCAACATGTGGATTTTTTTCTCATTAACTTGTTTGGCTAGGACGGTTCTATAATAAAAGCAAGGTTTGAAAACTTTTGTATGTGTAGTTTTTGTGGGCGCAGGTAGGTCACCTTTTGAAAAGTTTAGTGTTAAGCTCCCAGTAACGAAGATAGAAATGTCAGCAGCAATGTCCTTTTTTTCAGTCAGTACATACTATTTCCACACATTTTGTAGTTCTATCAAATTCTGTTTTATAAAATGTATCTTCATGGCATGCACTTTGCAATGGATAATGTAGACATGTGATGGTAGTGCGAGTTTAGGTCTAACTGGGTGTATTTGATAAGTTTTTGCCTTTGATCTATGTTCTTGGGAGGGGGTGTACCTTAAAGCCATGTAAATTATTTTTATCGATGTGTTTAGAAAGAAGACGTGCAGTAATTGCATTTGCAGAAACACAAGAAATACAAGAAAGAATTCTACTTCATCTGGAATATAAGAGTAAGGTTTCATGGCTCTAGGACATTGTCTCAAACCAAAGCAAAACTTCAAATTTGTCTCTCCGAAACAGCCCGCTGCAATATCCCGATAAGTTTTCTCATCCGTAATATGTTTTTAATTATTGTATTCATGTCATAAGGTTGTGAACAGATATATTCAGCTATTTCTCATGGCATTAAGTGGCTCCTGATTCAACAGGGAATTTCATCCCCATTCACTACAGCAGGAAAGTTGCCTGTATATTTATTCCCTACAGACACGGGAGGCCGAAAACGTTTGTTTAAATAAAAGGATGGTTTGGAAAACAGGAGATCTTTGCAAAATATGAGATCCACGATCGTGATAAAAAATAGTATTGATGTGATTCGATTCCGAAAGAACAATATTTTATAAACTACTAAAGAAATAAACTATTACACGATAGCGTACACTTCAAAAAGTGATAAGTGGTCAATTCTATAAACTCTGGAGTCACATGAAATGACAAGTTACTAGTCTAATAACGTATATATAATGCATCTTTCATTCCTTGATTTGCAAAGTGATGGAGCATGAAAACGTAACACATACATGGTACAAATATATATGTTAGATACAGATTAGGTTATCTTACGTCCAGTCTGCGGCCCAACACCGCAGGATGATACACGTACAAATGTAGCATGGTAGTAACTTGTGATAGGAAAGGTTATTAAAGAATAAATCTCGAGTAATGAATTTTGTAATAAAAACGAAATGTAATTTTGTAAAATGCATTTGAACAAATTTATTGACAAAATAATACCGGTTGAACGGTCGATTGTTGTGTATGTTGGAGACATTTACCAAACTGCCACAGAAAATACCCATTAAATGAGTATTGCTGCTATTTAAGCATAATTCTGTGCATTTTAGAATAAAAATGTTCAAAATGCATTGGAGAGGAAATACTGATGGAAGCCTGTGTCTGGGTTCCATTCATGAAAGAGGTAAACTTTGCACTTTTCAAAAACATATGGTTTGCTCGGCTTTTATAGTTGAATCTGGAAGCGAAAACGTTTTCGCAAACTTAAAATATATAATGTAGAAATGTGATGGTAGTGCGAGTTTAGGTCTAACTGGGTGTATTTGATAAGTTTTTGCCTTTGATCTATGTTCTTGGGAGGGGGTGTACCTTAAAGCCATATAAATTATTTTTTATGATGTGTTTAGAAAGAAGACGTGCAGTAATTGCATTTGCAGAAACAGAAGAAATACAAGAAAGAATCTACTTCATCTGGGCTATAAGAGTAAGGTTTCATGGCTCTAGGACACTGTCTCGAACCAAAGCAAATCTTCAAATTTGTCTCTCCCAAACAGCCCGCTGCAATATCCCGATAAGTTTTCTCATCCGTAATATGTTTTAATTATTGTATTCGTGTCAAAAGGCTGTGAACAGATATATTCAGCTATTTCTCATGGCATTAAGTGGCTCCTGTTTCAACAGGGAATTTCATCCCCATTCACTACAGCAGGAAAGTCTAATAACGTATATATAATGCATCTTTCATTCTTTGATGTGCAAAGTGATGGAGCATGAAAACGTGACACATACACGGTACAAATATATATGTTAGACACAGATGAGGTTATCTTACGTCCAGTGTGCGGCCCAACACCGCAGGATGATACACGTACAAATGTAGCATGGTAGTAACTTGTGATAGGAAAGATTTTCAAGGAAAAAACTCGAGTAATGAATTTTGTAATAAAAAAGAAATGTAATTTTGTAAAATTCATTTGAACAAATGTATTAACAAAATAATACCGGTTGAAAGGACGATTGTTCTGTAGGTTGGAGGCACTTACCCAACTGCCACAGAAAATAGCCATAAAATGAGTATTGCTGCTATTTAAGCATAATTCTGTGCATTTTAGAATAAAATTGTTCAAAATGCATTGGATAGGAAACAGTGATGGAAGCCTGTGTCTGGGTTCCATTCACTAAAGAGGTAAACTGTGCACATTTCAAAAACATATGGTTTGCTCGGCTTTCATAGTTGAATCTGGAAGCGAAAACGTTTTCGCAAACTTAAAATATAATGTAGAAATGTGATGGTAGTGCGAGTTTAGGTCTAGCTGGGTGTATTTTATAAGTTTTTGCCTTTGATCTATGTTCTTGGGAGGGGGTGTACCTTAAAGTCATATAAATTATCTTTTATTGATGTGTTTAGAAAGAAGACGTGCAGTAATTGCATTTGCAGAAACACAAGAAATACAAGAAAGAATCTACTTCATCTGGACTATAAAAGTAAGGTTTCATGGCTCTAGGACACTGTCTCAAACCAAAGCAAAACTTCAAATTTGTCTCTCCGAAACAGCCAGCTGCAATATCCCGATAAGTTTTCTCATCCGTAATCTGTTTTAATTATTGTATTCATGTCAAAAGGCTGGGAACAGATATATTCAGCTATTTCTCATGGCATTAAGTGGCCCCTGTTTCAACAGGGAATTTCATCTCCATTCACTACAGCAGGAAAGTCTAATAACGTATATATAATTCATCTTTCTTTCTTTGATGTGCAAAGTGATGGAGCATGAACACGTGACACATACACGGTACAAATATATATGTTAGACACAGATGAGGTTATCTTACGTCAAGTGTGCGGCCCAACACCGCCGGATAATACACGTACAAATGTAGCATGGTAGAAACTTGTGATAGGAAAGATTTTAAAGGAAAAATCTCGAGTAATGAATTTTGTAATAAAAAAGTAATGTAATCGAAAACTTTTTCGCAAACTTAAAATATTCTTTGTGACTGAACTTTTATTAAGCATGAGTAAATTATCATATATGACCTAAATTTCTATTTGGCAATATTTTTGTTACGTCATAAAGAAAAAAAAAGTTCGGCATTGGTAGCATTGCACTCGATACTGGGAGATGCCGGAATTTATCACTTATGGACCGAGCGTTTAGTTGCGTTCTAAATACCAGGCTTGCTTCCACTCAATACATACCCCATGTTTAATTTCAATAATTAAAATGACAGTTGTTAGGGACTTAAATGATGCATGATATATAAATATATCTGCAACCACAACGAAAGTATTGCTGATTTTATATGGTCACCCCTCCTTGAAAAATGTTTTTTTATTTACTTCGTTCTAGTCTGTAAACAAACATGGTTGACTTAACTTGAAAAGGAGTAGTTAACATGTGGATTTTTTCTCATTTTCTTGTTTTGGCTAGGATGGTTCTATAATAAAAGCAAGGTTTGAAAATTTTGTATGTGTTGTTTTTTTCGGCGCAGGTAGGTCACCTATTGAAACATTTAGTGTTAAGCTCCCAGTTATCCCAGTATATCTTAGAAAGATATCCCAGCCACTTTTGGCTCAACAAGTAAAGACCTCTCTGCATTCCGTGGCGGTACCAGGGCCCATACGTCCCCGACAGCACAGCTCCCCCTTGCAGAGTTACTCGGTGACTGGGCCCCTTAACTTGCTTAACATTTTTGCAAACTTAAAATATTCTTTGTGACTGGGAGATGCCAGAATTTGTCACTTCTGGACCTAGAGTTAAGTTGCGTTCTAAATACCAGACTAGCTTCCACTGAATACATACCCCATGTTTAATTTCAATAATGAAAATAACAGGTGTAAGGGGCTTAAATGATGCATTATATATAAATATAACTGCAAGCTCAAAGAAAGTATTACTGACTTTACATGGTCACCCCTCCTTGAAAAATGTTTTTTTTTTTATATATATATATATACTTCGTTCTAGTCTGTTAACAAACATGGTTGACTGTAACTTGAAAAGGAGTGGGTCAACATGTGGATTTTTTCTCATTAACTTGTTTGGCTAGGATGGTTCTATAATAAAAGCAAGGTTTGAAAACTTTTGTATGTGTAGTTTTTGTGGGCGCAGGTAGGTCACCTTTTGAAAAGTTTAGTGTTAAGCTCCCAGTAACGAAGATAGAAATGTCAGCAGCAATGTCCTTTTTTCAGTCAGTACATACTATTTCCACACATTTGTAGTTCTATCAAATTCTGTTTTATAAAATGTATCTTCATGGCATGCACTTTGCAATGGGTAATGTAGACATGTGATGGAAGTGCGAGTTTAGGTCTATCTGGGTGAATTTGATAAGTTTTTGCCCTTGATCTATGTTCTTGGGAGGGGGTGTACCTTAAAGCCATGTAAATTATTTTTATCGATGTGTTTAGAAAGAAGACGTGCAGTAATTGCATTTGCAGAAACACAAGAAATACAAGAAAGAATTCTACTTCATCTGGAATATAAGAGTAAGGTTTCATGGCTCTAGGACATTGTCTCAAACCAAAGCAAAACTTCAAATTTGTCTCTCCGAAACAGCCCGCTGCAATATCCCGATAAGTTTTCTCATCCGTAATATTTTTTAATTATTGTATTCATGTCATAAGGTTGTGAACAGATATATTCAGCTATTTCTCATGGCATTAAGTGGCTCCTGATTCAACAGGGAATTGCATCCCCATTCACTACAGCAGGAAAGTGGCCTGTATATTTATTCCCTACAGACACAGGAGGCCGAAAACGTTTGTTTAAATAAAAGGATGGTTTGGAAAACAGGAGATCCTTTGCAAAATATGAGATCCAAGATCGTGATAAAAAATAGTATTGATGTGATTCGTTTCCGAAAGAACAATATTTTATAAACTACTAAAGAAATAAACTATTACACGATAACGTACACTTCAAAAAGTGATAAGTGGTCAATTCTATAAACTCTGGAGTCACATGAAATGACAAGTTACTAGTCTAATAACGTATATATAATGCATCTTTCATTCTTTGATGTGCAAAGTGATGGAGCATGAAAACGTGATACATACACAGTACAAATATATATGTTAGATACAGATGAGGTTATCTTAAGTCCAGTGTGCGGCCCAACACCGCAGGATGATACACGTACAAATGTAGCATGGTAGTAACTTGTGATAGGAAAGGTTTTAAAGGATAAATCTCGAGTAATGAATTTTGTAATAAAAAAGAAATGTAATTTTGTAAAATGCATTTGAACAAATTTATTGACAAAATAATACCGGTTGAACTGACGATTGTTGTGTATGTTGGAGACATTTACCAAACTGCCGAAGAAAATACCCATTAAATGAGTATTGCTGCTATTTAAGCTTAATTCTGTGCATTTTAGAATAAAATTGTTCAAAATGCATTGGAGAGGAAATACTGATGGAAGCCTGTGCCTGGGTTCCATTCATGAAAGAGGTAAACTTTGCACTTTTCAAAAACATATGGTTTGCTCGGCTTTCATAGTTGAATCTGGAAGCGAAAACGTTTTCGCAAACTTAAAATATATAATGTAGAAATGTGATGGTAGTGCGAGTTTAGGTCTAACTGGGTGTATTTGATAAGTTTTTGCCTTTGATCTATGTTCTTGGGATAGGGGTGTACCTTAAAGCCATATAAATTTTTTTTATGATGTGTTTAGAAAGAAGACGTGCAGTAATTGCATTTGCAATAACAGAAGAAATACAAGAAAGAATCTACTTCATCTGGACCATAAAAGTAAGGTTTCATGACTCTAGGACACTGTCTCAAACCAAAGCAAAACTTCAAATTTGTCTCTCCCAAACAGCCCGCTGCAATATCCCGATAAGTTTTCTCATACGTAATATGTTTTAATTATTGTATTCATGTCAAAAGGCTGTGAACAGATATATTAAGCTATACCTCATGGCATTAAGTGGCTCCTGTTTCAACAGGGAATTTCATCCCCATTCACTACAGCAGGAAAGTCTAATAACGTATATATAATGCATCTTTCATTCTGATGTGCAAAGTGATGGAGCATGAAAACGTGACACATACACGGTACAAATATATATGTTAGACACAGATGAGGTTATCTTACGTCCAGTGTGCGGCCCAACACCGCAGGATGATACACGTACAAATGTAGCATGGTAGTAACTTGTGATAGGAAAGATTTCCAAGGAAAAAACTCGAGTAATGAATTTTGTTATAAAAAGGAAATGTAATTTTGTTAAATGCATTTGAACAAATGTATTCACAAAATAATACCGGTTGAAAGGACGATTGTTCTGTATGTTGGAGGCATTTACCCAACTGCCACAGAAAATAGCCATAAAATGAGTATTGCTGCTATTTAAGCATAATTCTGTGCATTTTAGAATAAAATTGTTCAAAATGAATTGGATAGGAAACAGTGATGGAAGCCTGTGTCTGGGTTCCATTCATGAAAGAGGTAAACTTTGCACTTTTCAAAAACATATGGTTTGCTCGGCTTTCATAGTTGAATCTGGAAGCGAAAACTTTTTCGCAAACTTAAAATATTCTTTGTGACTGAACTTTTATTAAGCATGAGTAAATTATCATATATGACCTCAATTTCTATTTGGCAATATTTTTCTTACGTCATTAAGAAAAAAAACGTTCGGTATTGGTAGCATTGCACTCGATACTGGGAGATGCCGGAATTTATCACTTATTGACCGAGCGTTTAGTTGCGTTCTAAATACCAGGCTTGCTTCCACTGAATACATACCCATGTTTAATTTCAATAATGAAAATGACAGGTGTTAGGGACTTAAATGATGCATGATATATAAATATATCTGCAAGCTCAACGAAAGTATTGCTGATTTTATATGGTCACCCCTCCTTGAAAAATGTTTTTATTTACTTCGTTCTAGTCTGTAAACAAACATGGTTGACTTAACTTGAAAAGGAGTAGATCAACAAGTGGATTTTTTTCTCATTATCTAGTTTTGGCTAGGATGGTTCTATAATAAAAGCAAGGTTTGAAAATTTTGTATGTGTTGTTTTTTTCGGCGCAGGTAGGTCACCTATTGAAACATTTAGTGTTAAGCTCCCAGTTATCCCAGTATATCTAAGAAAGATATCCCAGCCACTTTTGGCTCAACAAGTAAAGACCTCTCTGCCTTCCGTGGCGGTACCAGGGCCCATACGTCCCCGACAGCACAGCTCCCCCTTGCAGAGTTACTCGGTGACTGGGCCCCTTAACTTGCTTAACATTTTTGCAAACTTAAAATATTCTTTGTGACTGGGAGATGCCAGAATTTGTCACTTCTGGACCTAGAGTTAAGTTGCGTTCTAAAAACCAGACTTGCTTCCACTGAATACATACCCCATATTTAATTTCAATAATGAAAATAACAGGTGTAAGGGGCTTAAATGATGCATTATATATAAATATAACTGCAAGCTCAAAGAAAGTATTGCTGACTTTACATGGTCACCCCTCCTTGAAAAATGTTTTTTTTTTTTTATATACTTCGTTCTAGTCTGTAAACAAACATGGTTGACTGTAACTTGAAAAGGAGTGGGTCAACATGTGGATTTTTTCTCATTAACTTGTTTGGCTAGGATGGTTCTATAATAAAAGCAAGGTTTGAAAACTTTTGTATGTGTAGTTTTTGTGGGCGCAGGTAGGTCACCTTTTGAAAAGTTTAGTGTTAAGCTCCCAGTAACGAAGATAGAAATGTCAGCAGCAATGTCCTTTTTTTTCAGTCAGTACATACTATTTCCACACATTTGTAGTTCTATTTAATTCTGTTTTATAAAATGTATCTTCATGGCATGCACTTTGCAATGGATAATGTAGACATGTGATGGTAGTGCGAGTTTAGGTCTAACTGGGTGTATTTGATACGTTTTTGCCTTTGATCTATGTTCTTGGGAGGGGGGTGTATCTTAAAGCCATATAAACTATTTTTATGATGTGTTTAGAAAGAAGACGTGCAGTAATTGCATTTGCAGAAACACAAGAAATGCAAGAAAGAGTCCTAGAGCCATGAAACCTTACTTTTATAGTCCAGATGAAGTAGATTCTTTATTGTATTTCTTGTGTTTCTGCAAATGCAATTACTGCACGTCTTCTTTCTAAACACATCAATAAAAAATAATTTATATGACTTTAAGGTACACCCCCTCCCAAGAACATAGATCAAAGGCAAAAACTTATAAAATACACCCAGCTAGACCTAAACTCGCACTACCATCACATTTCTACATTATATTTTAAGTTTGCGAAAACGTTTTCGCTTCCAGATTCAACTATGAAAGCCGAGCAAACCATATGTTTTTGAAATGTGCACAGTTTACCTCTTTAGTGAATGGAACCCAGACACAGGCTTCCATCACTGTTTCCTATCCAATGCATTTTGAACAATTTTATTCTAAAATGCACAGAATTATGCTTAAATAGCAGCAATACTCATTTTATGGCTATTTTCTGTGGCAGTTGGGTAAGTGCCTCCAACCTACAGAACAATCGTCCTTTCAACCGGTATTATTTTGTTAATACATTTGTTCAAATGAATTTTACAAAATTACATGGTTGACTGTAACTTGAAAAGGGTTGAACGGTCGATTGTTGTGTATGTTGGAGACATTTACCAAACTGCCACAGAAAATACCCATTAAATGAGTATTGCTGCTATTTAAGCATAATTCTGTGCATTTTAGAATAAAAATGTTCAAAATGCATTGGAGAGGAAATACTGATGGAAGCCTGTGTCTGGGTTCCATTCATGAAAGAGGTAAACTTTGCACTTTTCAAAAACATATGGTTTGCTCGGCTTTTATAGTTGAATCTGGAAGCGAAAACGTTTTCGCAAACTTAAAATATATAATGTAGAAATGTGATGGTAGTGCGAGTTTAGGTCTAACTGGGTGTATTTGATAAGTTTTTGCCTTTGATCTATGTTCTTGGGAGGGGGTGTACCTTAAAGCCATATTAATTATTTTTTATGATGTGTTTAGAAAGAAGACGTGCAGTAATTGCATTTGCAGAAACAGAAGAAATACAAGAAAGAATCTACTTCATCTGGGCTATAAGAGTAAGGTTTCATGGCTCTAAGACACTGTCTCGAACCAAAGCAAATCTTCAAATTTGTCTCTCCCAAACAGCCCGCTGCAATATCCCGATAAGTTTTCTCATACGTAATATGTTTTAATTATTGTATTCATGTCAAAAGGCTGTGAACAGATATATTCAGCTATTTCTCATGGCATTAAGTGGCTCCTGTTTCAACAGGGAATTTCATCCCCATTCACTACAGCAGGAAAGTCTAATAACGTATATATAATGCATCTTTCATTCTTTGATGTGCAAAGTGATGGAGCATGAAAACGTGACACATACACGGTACAAATATATATGTTAGACACAGATGAGGTTATCTTAAGTCCAGTGTGCGGCCCGACACCGCAGGATGATACACGTACAAATGTAGCATGGTAGTAACTTGTGATAGGAAAGATTTTCAAGGAAAAAACTCGAGTAATGAATTTTGTAATAAAAAAGAAATGTAATTTTGTTAAATGCATTTGAACAAATGTATTCACAAAATAATACCGGTTGAAAGGACGATTGTTCTGTATGTTGGAGGCATTTACCCAACTGCCACAGAAAATAGCTTTAAAATGAGTATTGCTGCTATTTAAGCATAATTCTGTGCATTTTAGAATAAAATTGTTCAAAATGAATTGGATAGGAAACAGTGATGGGAGCCTGTGTCTGGGTTCCATTCATGAAAGAGGTAAACTTTGCACTTTTCAAATACATATGGTTTGCTCGGCTTTCATTGTTGAATCTGGAAGCGAAAACTTTTTCGCAAACTTAAAATATTCTTTGTGACTGAACTTTTATTAAGCATGAGTAAATTATCATATATGACCTAAATTTCTATTTGGCAATATTTTTCTTACGTCATAAAGAAAAAAAAAGTTCGGTATTGGTACCATTGCACTCGATACTGGGAGATGCCGGAATTTATCACTTATGGACCGAGCGTTTAGTTGCGTTCTAAATACCAGGCTTGCTTCCACTGAATACATACCCATGTTTAATTTCAATAATGAAAATGACAGGTGTTAGGGACTTAAATGATGCATGATATATAAATATATCTGCAAGCTCAACGAAAGTATTGCTGATTTTATATGGTCACCCCTCCTTGAAAAATGTTTTTTATTTACTTCGTTCTAGTCTGTAAACAAACATGGTTGACTTAACTTGAAAAGGAGTAGATCAACATGTGAATTTTTTTCTTATTATCTTGTTTTGGCTAGGATGGTTCTATAATAAAAGCAAGGTTTGAAAATTTTGTATGTGTTGTTTCTTTCGGCGCAGGTAGGTCACCTATTGAAACATTTAGTGTTAAGCTCCCAGTTATCCCAGTATATCTAAGAAAGATATCCCAGCCACTTTTGGCTCAACAAGTAAAGACCTCTCTGCCTTCCGTGGCGGTACCAGGGCCCATACGTCCCCGACAGCACAGCTCCCCCTTGCAGAGTTACTCGGTGACTGGGCCCCTTAACTTGCTTAACATTTTTGCAAACTTAAAATATTCTTTGTGACTGGGAGATGCCAGAATTTGTCACTTCTGGACCTAGAGTTAAATTGCGTTCTAAATACCAGACTTGCTTCCACTGAATACATACCCCATGTTTAATTTCAATAATGAAAATAACAGGTGTAAGGGGCTTAAATGATGCATTATATATAAATATATCTGCAAGCTCAAAGAAAGTATTGCTGACTTTACATGGTCACCCCTCATTGAAAAATGTTTTTTTTTTTATATATATATACTTCGTTCTAGTCTGTTAACAAACATGGTTGACTGTAACTTGAAAAGGAGTGGGTCAACATGTGGATTTTTTCTCATTAACTTGTTTGGCTAGGATGGTTCTATAATAAAAGCAAGGTTTGAAAACTTTTGTATGTGTAGTTTTTGTGGGCGCAGGTAGGTCACCTTTTGAAAAGTTTAGTGTTAAGCTCCCAGTAACGAAGATAGAAATGTCAGAGGCAATGTCCTTTTTTCAGTCAGTACATACTATTTCCACACATTTGTAGTTCTATCAAATTCTGTTTTATAAAATGTATCTTCATGGCATGCACTTTGCAATGGGTAATGTAGACATGTGATGGAAGTGCGAGTTTAGGTCTATCTGGGTGAATTTGATAAGTTTTTGCCCTTGATCTATGTTCTTGGGAGGGGGTGTACCTTAAAGCCATGTAAATTATTTTTATCGATGTGTTTAGAAAGAAGACGTGCAGTAATTGCATTTGCAGAAACACAAGAAATACAAGAAAGAATTCTACTTCATCTGGAATATAAGAGTAAGGTTTCATGGCTCTAGGACATTGTCTCAAACCAAAGCAAAACTTCAAATTTGTCTCTCCGAAACAGCCCGCTGCAATATCCCGATAAGTTTTCTCATCCGTAATATTTTTTAATTATTGTATTCATGTCATAAGGTTGTGAGCAGATATATTCAGCTATTTCTCATGGCATTAAGTGGCTCCTGATTCAACAGGGAATTGCATCCCCATTCACTACAGCAGGAAAGTGGCCTGTATATTTATTCCCTACAGACACGGGAGGCCGAAAACGTTTGTTTAAATAAAAGGATGGTTTGGAAAACAGGAGATCCTTTACAAAATATGAGATCCACGATCGTGATAAAAAATAGTATTGATGTGATTCGTTTCCGAAAGAACAATATTTTATAAACTACTAAAGAAATAAACTATTACACGATAACGTACACTTCAAAAAGTGATAAGTGGTCAATTCTATAAACTCTGGAGTCACATGAAATGACAAGTTACTAGTCTAATAACGTATATATAATGCATCTTTCATTCTTTGATGTGCAAAGTGATGGAGCATGAAAACGTGATACATACACGGTACAAATATATATGTTAGATACAGATGAGGATATCTTAAGTCCAGTGTGCGGCCCAACACCGCAGGATGATACACGTACAAATGTAGCATGGTAGTAACTTGTGATAGGAAAGGTTTTAAAGGATAAATCTCGAGTAATGAATTTTGTAATAAAAAAGAAATGTAATTTTGTAAAATGCATTTGAACAAATTTATTGACAAAATAATACCGGTTGAACTGACGATTGTTGTGTATGTTGGAGACATTTACCAAACTGCCGAAGAAAATACCCATTAAATGAGTATTGCTGCTATTTAAGCTTAATTCTGTGCATTTTAGAATAAAATTGTTCAAAATGCATTGGAGAGGAAATACTGATGGAAGCCTGTGCCTGGGTTCCATTCATGAAAGAGGTAAACTTTGCACTTTTCAAAAACATATGGTTTGCTCGGCTTTCATAGTTGAATCTGGAAGCGAAAACGTTTTCGCAAACTTAAAATATATAATGTAGAAATGTGATGGTAGTGCGAGTTTAGGTCTAACTGGGTGTATTTGATAAGTTTTTGCCTTTGATCTATGTTCTTGGGAGTGGGGTGTACCTTAAAGCCATATAAATTATTTTTATGATGTGTTTAGAAAGAAGACGTGCAGTAATTGCATTTGCAATAACAGAAGAAATACAAGAAAGAATCTACTTCATCTGGACCATAAAAGTAAGGTTTCATGGCTCTAGGACACTGTCTCAAACCAAAGCAAAACTTCAAATTTGTCTCTCCCAAACAGCCCGCTGCAATATCCCGATAAGTTTTCTCATACGTAATATGTTTTAATTATTGTATTCATGTCAAAAGGCTGTGAACAGATATATTAAGCTATACCTCATGGCATTAAGTGGCTCCTGTTTCAACAGGGAATTTCATCCCCATTCACTACAGCAGGAAAGTCTAATAACGTATATATAATGCATCTTTCATTCTGATGTGCAAAGTGATGGAGCATGAAAACGTGACACATACACGGTACAAATATATATGTTAGACACAGATGAGGTTATCTTACGTCCAGTGTGCGGCCCAACACCGCAGGATGATACACGTACAAATGTAGCATGGTAGTAACTTGTGATAGGAAAGATTTTCAAGGAAAAAACTCGAGTAATGAATTTTGTTATAAAAAGGAAATGTAATTTTGTTAAATGCATTTGAACAAATGTATTCACAAAATAATACCGGTTGAAAGGACGATTGTTCTGTATGTTGGAGGCATTTACCCAACTGCCACAGAAAATAGCCATAAAATGAGTATTGCTGCTATTTAAGCATAATTCTGTGCATTTTAGAATAAAATTGTTCAAAATGAATTGGATAGGAAACAGTGATGGAAGCCTGTGTCTGGGTTCCATTCATGAAAGAGGTAAACTTTGCACTTTTCAAAAACATATGGTTTGCTCGGCTTTCATAGTTGAATCTGGAAGCGAGAACTTTTTCGCAAACTTAAAATATTCTTTGTGACTGAACTTTTATTAAGCATGAGTAAATTATCATATATGACCTCAATTTCTATTTGGCAATATTTTTCTTACGTCATTAAGAAAAAAAACGTTCGGTATTGGTAGCATTGCACTCGATACTGGGAGATGCCGGAATTTATCACTTATTGACCGAGCGTTTAGTTGCGTTCTAAATACCAGGCTTGCTTCCACTGAATACATACCCATGTTTAATTTCAATAATGAAAATGACAGGTGTTAGGGACTTAAATGATGCATGATATATAAATATATCTGCAAGCTCAACGAAAGTATTGCTGATTTTATATGGTCACCCCTCCTTGAAAAATGTTTTTTATTTACTTCGTTCTAGTCTGTAAACAAACATGGTTGACTTTAACTTGAAAAGGAGTAGATCAACATGTGGATTTTTTTCTCATTATCTAGTTTTGGCTAGGATGGTTCTATAATAAAAGCAAGGTTTGAAAATTTTGTATGTGTTGTTTTTTTCGGCGCAGGTAGGTCACCTATTGAAACATTTAGTGTTAAGCTCCCAGTTATCCCAGTATATCTAAGAAAGATATCCCAGCCACTTTTGGCTCAACAAGTAAAGACCTCTCTGCCTTCCGTGGCGGTACCAGGGCCCATACGTCCCCGACAGCACAGCTCCCCCTTGCAGAGTTACTCGGTGACTGGGCCCCTTAACTTGCTTAACATTTTTGCAAACTTAAAATATTCTTTGTGACTGGGAGATGCCAGAATTTGTCACTTCTGGACCTAGAGTTAAGTTGCGTTCTAAAAACCAGACTTGCTTCCACTGAATACATACCCCATATTTAATTTCAATAATGAAAATAACAGGTGTAAGGGGCTTAAATGATGCATTATATATAAATATAACTGCAAGCTCAAAGAAAGTATTGCTGACTTTACATGGTCACCCCTCCTTGAAAAATGTTTTTTTTTTTTATATATATATACTTCGTTCTAGTCTGTAAACAAACATGGTTGACTGTAACTTGAAAAGGAGTGGGTCAACATGTGGATTTTTTTCTCATTAACTTGTTTGGCTAGGATGGTTCTATAATAAAAGCAAGGTTTGAAAACTTTTGTATGTGTAGTTTTTGTGGGCGCAGGTAGGTCACCTTTTGAAAAGTTTAGTGTTAAGCTCCCAGTAACGAAGATAGAAATGTCAGCAGCAATGTCCTTTTTTTCAGTCAGTACATACTATTTCCACACATTTGTAGTTCTATTTAATTCTGTTTTATAAAATGTATCTTCATGGCATGCACTTTGCAATGGATAATGTAGACATGTGATGGTAGTGCGAGTTTAGGTCTAACTGGGTGTATTTGATAAGTTTTTGCCTTTGATCTATGTTCTTGGGAGGGGGTGTATCTTAAAGCCATATAAACTATTTTTATGATATGTTTAGAAAGAAGACGTGCAGTAATTGCATTTGCAGAAACACAAGAAATACAAGAAAGAGTAAGGTTCCATGGCTCTAGGACACTGTCTCAAACCAAAGCAAAACTTCAAATTTGTCTCTCCCAAACAGCCCGCTGCAATATCCCGATAAGTTTTCTCATACGTAATATGTTTTAATTATTGTATTCATGTCAAAAGGCTGTGAACAGATATATTCAGCTATTTCTCATGGCATTAAGTGGCTCCTGTTTCAACAGGGAATTTCATCCCCATTCACTACAGCAGGAAAGTCTAATAACGTATATATAATGCATCTTTCATTCTTTGATGTGCAAAGTGATGGAGCATGAAAACGTGACACATACACGGTACAAATATATATGTTAGACACAGATGAGGTTATCTTAAGTCCAGTGTGCGGCCCGACACCGCAGGATGATACACGTACAAATGTAGCATGGTAGTAACTTGTGATAGGAAAGATTTTCAAGGAAAAAACTCGAGTAATGAATTTTGTAACAAAAAAGAAATGTAATTTTGTTAAATGCATTTGAACAAATGTATTCACAAAATAATACCGGTTGAAAGGACGATTGTTCTGTATGTTGGAGGCATTTACCCAACTGCCACAGAAAATAGCCATAAAATGAGTATTGCTGCTATTTAAGCATAATTCTGTGCATTTTAGAATAAAATTGTTCAAAATGAATTGGATAGGAAACAGTGATGGGAGCCTGTGTCTGGGTTCCATTCATGAAAGAGGTAAACTTTGCACTTTTCAAATACATATGGTTTGCTCGGCTTTCATTGTTGAATCTGGAAGCGAAAACTTTTTCGCAAACTTAAAATATTCTTTGTGACTGAACTTTTATTAAGCATGAGTAAATTATCATATATGACCTAAATTTCTATTTGGCAATATTTTTCTTACGTCATAAAGAAAAAAAAAGTTCGGTATTGGTACCATTGCACTCGATACTGGGAGATGCCGGAATTTATCACTTATGGACCGAGCGTTTAGTTGCGTTCTAAATACCAGGCTTGCTTCCACTGAATACATACCCATGTTTAATTTCAATAATGAAAATGACAGGTGTTAGGGACTTAAATGATGCATGATATATAAATATATCTGCAAGCTCAACGAAAGTATTGCTGATTTTATATGGTCACCCCTCCTTGAAAAATGTTTTTTATTTACTTCGTTCTAGTCTGTAAACAAACATGGTTGACTTAACTTGAAAAGGAGTAGATCAACATGTGAATTTTTTTCTTATTATCTTGTTTTGGCTAGGATGGTTCTATAATAAAAGCAAGGTTTGAAAATTTTGTATGTGTTTTTCTTTCGGCGCAGGTAGGTCACCTATTGAAACATTTAGTGTTAAGCTCCCAGTTATCCCAGTATATCTAAGAAAGATATCCCAGCCACTTTTGGCTCAACAAGTAAAGACCTCTCTGCCTTCCGTGGCGGTACCAGGGCCCATACGTCCCCGACAGCACAGCTCCCCCTTGCAGAGTTACTCGGTGACTGGGCCCCTTAACTTGCTTAACATTTTTGCAAACTTAAAATATTCTTTGTGACTGGGAGATGCCAGAATTTGTCACTTCTGGACCTAGAGTTAAATTGCGTTCTAAATACCAGACTTGCTTCCACTGAATACATACCCCATGTTTAATTTCAATAATGAAAATAACAGGTGTAAGGGGCTTAAATGATGCATTATATATAAATATAACTGCAAGCTCAAAGAAAGTATTGCTGACTTTACATGGTCACCCCTCATTGAAAAATGTTTTTTTTTATATATATATATACTTCGTTCTAGTCTGTTAACAAACATGGTTGACTGTAACTTGAAAAGGGGTGGGTCAACATGTGGATTTTTTCTCATTAACTTGTTTGGCTAGGATGGTTCTATAATAAAAGCAAGGTTTGAAAACTTTTGTATGTGTAGTTTTTGTGGGCGCAGGTAGGTCACCTTTTGAAAAGTTTAGTGTTAAGCTCCCAGTAACGAAGATAGACATGTCAGCAGCAATGTCCTTTTTTCAGTCAGTACATACTATTTCCACACATTTGTAGTTCTATCAAATTCTGTTTTATAAAATGTATCTTCATGGCATGCACTTTGCAATGGGTAATGTAGACATGTGATGGAAGTGCGAGTTTAGGTCTATCTGGGTGAATTTGATAAGTTTTTGCCCTTGATCTATGTTCTTGGGAGGGGGTGTACCTTAAAGCCATGTAAATTATTTTTATCGATGTGTTTAGAAAGAAGACGTGCAGTAATTGCATTTGCAGAAACACAAGAAATACAAGAAAGAATTCTACTTCATCTGGAATATAAGAGTAAGGTTTCATGGCTCTAGGACATTGTCTCAAACCAAAGCAAAACTTCAAATTTGTCTCTCCGAAACAGCCCGCTGCAATATCCCGATAAGTTTTCTCATCCGTAATATTTTTTAATTATTGTATTCATGTCATAAGGTTGTGAACAGATATATTCAGCTATTTCTCATGGCATTAAGTGGCTCCTGATTCAACAGGGAATTGCATCCCCATTCACTACAGCAGGAAAGTGGCCTGTATATTTATTCCCTACAGACACGGGAGGCCGAAAACGTTTGTTTAAATAAAAGGATGGTTTGGAAAACAGGAGATCCTTTGCAAAATATGAGATCCACGATCGTGATAAAAAATAGTATTGATGTGATTCGTTTCCGAAAGAACAATATTTTATAAACTACTAAAGAAATAAACTATTACACGATAACGTACACTTCAAAAAGTGATAAGTGGTCAATTCTATAAACTCTGGAGTCACATGAAATGACAAGTTACTAGTCTAATAACGTATATATAATGCATCTTTCATTCTTTGATGTGCAAAGTGATGGAGCATGAAAACGTGATACATACACGGTACAAATATATATGTTAGATACAGATGAGGTTATCTTAAGTCCAGTGTGCGGCCCAACACCGCAGGATGATTAACGTACAAATGTAGCATGGTAGTAACTTGTGATAGGAAAGGTTTTAAAGGATAAATCTCGAGTAATGAATTTTGTAATAAAAAAGAAATTTAATTTTGTAAAATGCATTTGAACAAATTTATTGACAAAATAATACCGGTTGAACTGACGATTGTTGTGTATGTTGGAGACATTTACCAAACTGCCGAAGAAAATACCCACTAAATGAGTATTGCTGCTATTTAAGCTTAATTCTGTGCATTTTAGAATAAAATTGTTCAAAATGCATTGGAGAGGAAATACTGATGGAAGCCTGTGTCTGGGTTCCATTCATGAAAGAGGTAAACTTTGCACTTTTCAAAAACATATGGTTTGCTCGGCTTTCATAGTTGAATCTGGAAGCGAAAACGTTTTCGCAAACTTAAAATATATAATGTAGAAATGTGATGGTAGTGCGAGTTTAGGTCTAACTGGGTGTATTTGATAAGTTTTTGCCTTTGATCTATGTTCTTGGGAGTGGGGTGTACCTTAAAGCCATATAAATTATTTTTATGATGTGTTTAGAAAGAAGACGTGCAGTAATTGCATTTGCAATAACAGAAGAAATATAAGAAAGAATCTACTTCATCTGGACCATAAAAGTAAGGTTTCATGGCTCTAGGACACTGTCTCAAACCAAAGCAAAACTTCAAATTTGTCTCTCCCAAACAGCCCGCTGCAATATCCCGATAAGTTTTCTCATACGTAATATGTTTTAATTATTGTATTCATGTCAAAAGGCTGTGAACAGATATATTAAGCTATACCTCATGGCATTAAGTGGCTCCTGTTTCAACAGGGAATTTCATCCCCATTCACTACAGCAGGAAAGTCTAATAACGTATATATAATGCATCTTTCATTCTTTGATGTGCAAAGTGATGGAGCATGAAAACGTGACACATACACGGTACAAATATATATGTTAGACACAGATGAGGTTATCTTACGTCCAGTGTGCGGCCCAACACCGCAGGATGATACACGTACAAATGTAGCACGGTAGTAACTTGTGATAGGAAAGATTTTCAAGGAAAAAACTCGAGTAATGAATTTTGTTATAAAAAGGAAATGTAATTTTGTTAAATGCATTTGAACAAATGTATTCACAAAATAATACCGGTTGAAAGGACGATTGTTCTGTATGTTGGAGGCATTTACCCAACTGCCACAGAAAATAGCCATAAAATGAGTATTGCTGCTATTTAAGCATAATTCTGTGCATTTTAGAATAAAATTGTTCAAAATGAATTGGATAGGAAACAGTGATGGAAGCCTGTGTCTGGTTTCCATTCATGAAAGAGGTAAACTTTGCACTTTTCAAAAACATATGGTTTGCTCGGCTTTCATAGTTGAATCTGGAAGCGAAAACTTTTTCGCAAACTTAAAATATTCTTTGTGACTGAACTTTTATTAAGCATGAGTAAATTATCATATATGACCTCAATTTCTATTTGGCAATATTTTTCTTACGTCATTAAGAAAAAAAAAGGTTCGGTATTGGTAGCATTGCACTCGATACTGGGAGATGCCGGAATTTATCACTTATTGACCGAGCGTTTAGTTGCGTTCTAAATACCAGGCTTGCTTCCACTGAATACATACCCATGTTTAATTTCAATAATGAAAATGACAGGTGTTAGGGACTTAAATGATGCATGATATATAAATATATCTGCAAGCTCAACGAAAGTATTGCTGATTTTATATGGTCACCCCTCCTTGAAAAATGTTTTTTATTTACTTCGTTCTAGTCTGTAAACAAACATGGTTGACTTAACTTGAAAAGGAGTAGATCAACATGTGGACTTTTTTCTCATTATCTAGTTTTGGCTAGGATGGTTCTATAATAAAAGCAAGGTTTGAAAATTTTGTATGTGTTGTTTTTTTCGGCGCAGGTAGGTCACCTATTGAAACATTTAGTGTTAACTCCCAGTTATCCCAGTATATCTAAGAAAGATATCCCAGCCACTTTTGGCTCAACAAGTAAAGACCTCTCTGCCTTCCGTGGCGGTACCAGGGCCCATACGTCCCCGACAGCACAGCTCCCCCTTGCAGAGTTACTCGGTGACTGGGCCCCTTAACTTGCTTAACATTTTTGCAAACTTAAAATATTCTTTGTGACTGGGAGATGCCAGAATTTGTCACTTCTGGACCTAGAGTTAAGTTGCGTTCTAAAAACCAGACTTGCTTCCACTGAATACATACCCCATATTTAATTTCAATAATGAAAATAACAGGTGTAAGGGGCTTAAATGATGCATTATATATAAATATAACTGCAAGCTCAAAGAAAGTATTGCTGACTTTACATGGTCACCCCTCCTTGAAAAATGTTTTTTTTTTATATATATACTTCGTTCTAGTCTGTAAACAAACATGGTTGACTGTAACTTGAAAAGGAGTGGGTCAACATGTGGATTTTTTTCTCATTAACTTGTTTGGCTAGGATGGTTCTATAATAAAAGCAAGGTTTGAAAACTTTTGTATGTGTAGTTTTTGTGGGCGCAGGTAGGTCACCTTTTGAAAAGTTTAGTGTTAAGCTCCCAGTAACGAAGATAGAAATGTCAGCAGCAATGTCCTTTTTTTCAGTCAGTACATACTATTTCCACACATTTGTAGTTCTATTTAATTCTGTTTTATAAAATGTATCTTCATGGCATGCACTTTGCAATGGATAATGTAGACATGTGATGGTAGTGCGAGTTTAGGTCTAACTGGGTGTATTTGATAAGTTTTTGCCTTTGATCTATGTTCTTGGGAGGGGGGTGTATCTTAAAGCCATATAAACTATTTTTATGATGTGTTTAGAAAGAAGACGTGCAGTAATTGCATTTGCAGAAACACAAGAAATACAAGAAAGAGTAAGGTTCCATGGCTCTAGGATCAGGCTCAAACCAAAGCAAAACTTCAAATTTGTCTCTCCCAAACAGCCCGCTGCAATATTCCGATAAGTTTTCTCATACGTAATATGTTTTAATTATTGTATTCATGTCAAAAGGCTGTGAACAGATATATTCAGCTATTTCTCATGGCATTAAGTGGCTCCTGTTTCAACAGGGAATTTCATCCCCATTCACTACAGCAGGAAAGTCTAATAACGTATATATAATGCATCTTTCATTCTTTGATGTGCAAAGTGATGGAGCATGAAAACGTGACACATACACGGTACAAATATATATGTTAGACACAGATGAGGTTATCTTAAGTCCAGTGTGCGGCCCGACACCGCAGGATGATACACGTACAAATGTAGCATGGTAGTAACTTGTGATAGGAAAGATTTTCAAGGAAAAAACTCGAGTAATGAATTTTGTAATAAAAAAGAAATGTAATTTTGTTAAATGCATTTGAACAAATGTATTCACAAAATAATACCGGTTGAAATGACGATTGTTCTGTATGTTGGAGGCATTTACCCAACTGCCACAGAAAATAGCCATAAAATGAGTATTGCTGCTATTTAAGCATAATTCTGTGCATTTTAGAATAAAATTGTTCAAAATGAATTGGATAGGAAACAGTGATGGGAGCCTGTGTCTGGGTTCCATTCATGAAAGAGGTAAACTTTGCACTTTTCAAATACATATGGTTTGCTCGGCTTTCATAGTTGAATCTGGAAGCGAAAACTTTTTCGCAAACTTAAAATATTCTTTGTGACTGAACTTTTATTAAGCATGAGTAAATTATCATATATGACCTAAATTTCTATTTGGCAATATTTTTCTTACGTCATAAAGAAAAAAAGTTCGGTATTGGTAGCATTGCACTCGATACTGGGAGATGCCGGAATTTATCACTTATGGACCGAGCGTTTAGTTGCGTTCTAAATACCAGGCTTGCTTCCACTGAATACATACCCATGTTTAATTTCAATAATGAAAATGACAGGTGTTAGGGACTTAAATGATGCATGATATATAAATATATCTGCAAGCTCAACGAAAGTATTGCTGATTTTATATGGTCACCCCTCCTTGAAAAATGTTTTTTTTATTTACTTCGTTCTAGTCTGTAAACAAACATGGTTGACTTAACTTGAAAAGGAGTAGATCAACATGTGGATTTTTTTCTTATTATCTTGTTTTGGCTAGGATGGTTCTATAATAAAAGCAAGGTTTGAAAATTTTGTATGTGTTGTTTCTTTCGGCGCAGGTAGGTCACCTATTGAAACATTTAGTGTTAAGCTCCCAGTTATCCCAGTATATCTAAGAAAGATATCCCAGCCACTTTTGGCTCAACAAGTAAAGACCTCTCTGCCTTCCGTGGCGGTACCAGGGCCCATACGTCCCCGACAGCACAGCTCCCCCTTGCAGAGTTACTCGGTGACTGGGCCCCTTAACTTGCTTAACATTTTTGCAAACTTAAAATATTCTTTGTGACTGGGAGATGCCAGAATTTGTCACTTCTGGACCTAGAGTTAAATTGCGTTCTAAATACCAGACTTGCTTCCACTGAATACATACCCCATGTTTAATTTCAATAATGAAAATAACAGGTGTAAGGGGCTTAAATGATGCATTATATATAAATATAACTGCAAGCTCAAAGAAAGTATTGCTGACTTTACATGGTCACCCCTCATTGAAAAATGTTTTTTTTTTATATATATATACTTCGTTCTAGTCTGTTAACAAACATGGTTGACTGTAACTTGAAAAGGAGTGGGTCAACATGTGGATTTTTTCTCATTAACTTGTTTGGCTAGGATGGTTCTATAATAAAAGCAAGGTTTGAAAACTTTTGTATGTGTAGTTTTTGTGGGCGCAGGTAGGTCACCTTTTGAAAAGTTTAGTGTTAAGCTCCCAGTAACGAAGATAGAAATGTCAGCAACAATGTCCTTTTTTCAGTCAGTACATACTATTTCCACACATTTGTAGTTCTATCAAATTCTGTTTTATAAAATGTATCTTCATGGCATGCACTTTGCAATGGATAATGTAGACATGTGATGGTAGTGCGAGTTTAGGTCTAACTGGGTGTATTTGATAAGTTTTTGCCTTTGATCTATGTTCTTGGGAGGGGGTGTACCTTAAAGCCATGTAAATTATTTTTATCGATGTGTTTAGAAAGAAGACGTGCAGTAATTGCATTTGCAGAAACACAAGAAATACAAGAAAGAATTCTACTTCATCTGGAATATAAGAGTAAGGTTTCATGGCTCTAGGACATTGTCTCAAACCAAAGCAAAACTTCAAATTTGTCTCTCCGAAACAGCCCGCTGCAATATCCCGATAAGTTTTCTCATCCGTAATATTTTTTAATTATTGTATTCATGTCATAAGGTTGTGAACAGATATATTCAGCTATTTCTCATGGCATCAAGTGGCTCCTGATTCAACAGGGAATTTCATCCCCATTCACTACAGCAGGAAAGTGGCCTGTATATTTATTCCCTACAGACACGGGAGGCCGAAAACCTTTGTTTAAATAAAAGGATGGTTTGGAAAACAGGAGATCCTTTGCAAAATATGAGATCCACGATCGTGATAAAAATAGTATTGATGTGATTCGTTTCCGAAAGAACAATATTTTATAAACTACTAAAGAAATAAACTATTACACGATAACGTACACTTCAAAAAGTGATAAGTGGTCAATTCTATAAACTCTGGAGTCACATGAAATGACAAGTTACTAGTCTAATAACGTATATATAATGCATCTTTCATTCTTTGATGTGCAAAGTGATGGAGCATGAAAACGTAACACATACACGGTACAAATATATATGTTAGATACAGATGAGGTTATCTTAAGTCCAGTGTGCGGCCCAACACCGCAGGATGATACACGTACAAATGTAGCATGGTAGTAACTTGTGATAGGAAAGGTTTTAAAGGCTAAATCTCGAGTAATGAATTTTGTAATAAAAAAGAAATGTAATTTTGTAAAATGCATTTGAACAAATTTATTGAAAAAATAATACCGGTTGAACGGACGATTGTTGTGTATGTTGGAGACATTTAACAAACTGCCGCAGAAAATACCCATTAAATGAGTATTGCTGCTATTTAAGCATAATTCTGGGCATTTTAGAATCAAATTGTTCAAAATGCATTGGAGAGGAAATACTGATGGAAGCCTGTGTCTGGATTCCATTCATGAAAGAGGTAAACTTTGCACTTTTCAAAAACATATGGTTTGCTCGGCTTTCATAGTTGAATCTGGAAGCGAAAACGTTTTCGCAAACTTAAAATATATAATGTAGAAATGTGATGGTAGTGCGAGTTTAGATCTAACTGGGTGTATTTGATAAGTTTTTGCCTTTGATCTATGTTCTTGAGAGGGGGTGTACCTTAAAGGCATATAAATTATTTTTATGATGTGTTTAGAAAGAAGACGTGCAGTAATTGCATTTGCAGAAACAGAAGAAATACAAGAAAGAATCTACTTCATCTGGACTATAAGAGTAAGGTTTCATGGCTCTAGGACACTGTCTCAAACCAAGGCAAAACTTCAAATTTGTCTCTCCCAAACATCCCGCTGCAATATCCCGATAAGTTTTCTCATACGTAATATGTTTTAATTATTGTATTCATGTCAAAAGGCTGTAAACAGATATATTCAGCTATTTCTCATGGCATTAAGTGGCTCCTGTTTCAACAAGGAATTTCATCCCCATTCACTACAGCAGGAAATTCTAATAACGTATATATAATGCATCTTTCATTCTTTGATGTGCAAAGTGATGGAGCATGAAAACGTGACACATACACGGTACATATATATGTTAGACACAGATGAGGTTATCTTACGTCCAGTGTGCGGCCCGACACCGCAGGATGATACACGTAAAAATGTAGCATGGTAGTAACTTGTGATAGGAAAGATTTTCAAGGAAAAAACTCGAGTAATGAATTTTGTAATAAAAAAGAAATGTAATTTTGTTAAATGCATTTGAACAAATGTATTCACAAAATAATACCGGTTGAAAGGACGATTGTTCTGTATGTTGGATGCATTTATCCAACTGCCACAGAAAATAGCCATAAAATGAGTATTGCTGCTATTTAAGCATAATTCTGTGCATTTTAGAATAAAATTGTTCAAAATGAATTGGATAGGAAACAGTGATGGGAGCCTGTGTCTAGGTTCCATTCATGAAAGAGGTAAACTTTGCACTTTTCAAAAACATATGGTTTGCTCGGCTTTCATAGTTGAATCTGGAAGCGAAAACTTTTTCGCAAACTTAAAACATTCTTTGTGACTGAACTTTTATTAAGCATGAGTAAATTATCATATATGACCTAAATTTCTATTTGGCAATATTTTTCTTACGTCATTAAGAAAAAAAAAAGTTCGGTATTGGTAGCATTGCACTCGATACTGGGAGATGCCGGACTTTATCACTTATGGACCGAGCGTTTAGTTGCGTTCTAAATACCAGGCTTGCTTCCACTGAATACATACCCATGTTTAATTTCAATAATGAAAATGGCAGGTGTTAGGGACTTAAATGATGCATGATATATAAATATATCTGCAAGCTCAACGAAAGTATTGCTGATTTTATATGGTCACCCCTCCTTGAAAAATGTTTTTTATTTACTTCGTTCTAGTCTGTAAACAAACATGGTTGACTTAACTTGAAAAGGAGTAGATCAACATGTGGATTTTTTTCTCATTATCTTGTTTTTGCTAGGATGGTTCTATAATAAAAGCAAGGTTTGAAAATTTTGCATGTGTTGTTTTTTTCGGCGCAGGTAGGTCACCTATTGAAACATTTAGTGTTAAGCTCCCAGTTTTCCCAGTATATCTAAGAAAGATATCCCAGCCACTTTTGGCTCAACAAGTAAAGACCTCTCTGCCTTCCGTGGCGGTACCAGGGCCCATACGTCCCCGACAGCACAGCTCCCCCTTGCAGAGTTACTCGGTGACTGGGCCCCTTAACTTGCTTAACATTTTTGCAAACTTAAAATATTCTTTGTGACTGGGAGATGCCAGAATTTGTCACTTCTGGACCTAGAATTAAGTTGCGTTCTAAATACCAAACTTGCTTCCAATGAATACATACCCCATGTTTAATTTCAATAATGAAAATAAGAGGTGTAAGGGGCTTAAATGATGCATTATATATAAATATAACTGCAAGCTCAAAGAAAGTATTGCTGACTTTACATGGTCACCCCTCCTTGAAAAATGTTTTTTTTTTTATATACTTCGTTCTAGTCTGTTAACAAACATGGTTGACTGTAACTTGAAAAGGAGTGGGTCAACATGTGGATTTTTTCTCATTAACTTGTTTGGCTAGGATGGTTCTATAATAAAAGCAAGGTTTGAAAACTTTTGTATGTGTAGTTTTTGTGGGCGCAGGTAGGTCACCTTTTAAAAAGTTTAGTGTTAAGCTCCCAGTAATGAAGATAGAAATGTCAGCAGCAATGTCCTTTTTTCAGTCAGTACATACTATTTCCACACATTTGTAGTTCTATCAAATTCTGTTTTATAAAATGTATCTTCATGGCATGCACTTTGCAATGGATAATGTAGACATGTGATGGTAGTGCGAGTTTAGGTCTAACTGGGTGTATTTGATAAGTTTTTGCCTTTGATCTATGTTCTTGGGAGGGGGTGTACCTTAAAGCCATGTAAATTATTTTTATCGATGTGTTTAGAAAGAAGACGTGCAGTAATTGCATTTGCAGAAACACAAGAAATACAAGAAAGAATTCTACTTCATCTGGAATATAAGAGTAAGGTTTCATGGCTCTAGGACATTGTCTCAAACCAAAGCAAAACTTCAAATTTGTCTCTCCGAAACAGCCCGCTGCAATATCCCGATAAGTTGTCTCATCCGTAATATGTTTTAATTATTGTATTCATGTCATAAGGTTGTGAACAGATATATTCAGCTATTTCTCATGGCATTAAGTGGCTTCTGATTCAACAGGGAATTTCATCCCCATTCACTACAGCAGGAAAGAGGCCTGTATATTTATTCCCTACAGACACGGGAGGCCGAAAACGTTTGTTTAAATAAAAGGATGGTTTGGAAAACATGAGATCCTTTGCAAAATATGAGATCCACGATCGTGATAAAAAATAGTATTGATGTGATTCGTTTCCGAAAGAACAATATTTAATAAACTACTAAAGAAATAAACTATTACACGATAACGTACACTTCAAAAAGTGATAAGTGGTCAATTCTATAAACTCTGGAGTCACATGAAATGACAAGTAACTAGTCTAATAACGTATATATAATGCATCTTTCATTCTTTGATGTGCAAAGTGATGGAGCATGAAAACGTAACACATACACGGTACAAATATATATGTTAGATACAGATGAGGTTATCTTAAGTCCAGTGTGCGGCCCAACACCGCAGGATGATACACGTACAAATGTAGCATGGTAGTAACTTGTGATAGGAAAGGTTTTAAAGGATAAATCTCGTGTAATGAATTTTGTAATAAAAAAGAAATGTAATTTTGTAAAATGCATTTGAACAAATTTATTGACAAAATAATACCGGTTGAACGGACGATTGTTGTGTATGTTGGAGACATTTAACAAACTGCCGCAGAAAATACCCATTAAATGAGTATTGCTGTTATTTAAGAATAATTCTGGGCATTTTAGAATAAAATTGTTCAAAATGCATTCGAGAGGAAATACTGATGGAAGCCTGTGTCTGGGTTCCATTCATGAAAGAGGTAAACTTTGCACTTTTCAAAAACATATGGTTTGCTCGGCTTTCATAGTTGAATCTGGAAGCGAAAACGTTTTCGCAAACTTAAAATATATAATGTAGAAATGTGATGGTAGTGCGAGTTTAGGTCTAACTGGGTGTATTTGATAAGTTTTTGCCTTTGATCTATGTTCTTGAGAGGGGGTGTAACTTAAAGCCATATAAATTATTTTTTATGATGTGTTTAGAAAGAAGGCGTGCAGTAATTGCATTTGCAGAAACAGAAGAAATACAAGAAAGAATCTACTTCATCTGGACTATAAGAGTAAGGTTTCATGGCTCTAGGACACTGTCTCAAACCAAGGCAAAACTTCAAATTTGTCTCTCCCAAACAGCCCGCTGCAATATCCCGATAAGTTTTCTCATACGTAATATGTTTTAATTATTGTATTCATGTCAAAAGGCTGTGAACAGATATATTCAGCTATTTCTCATGGCATTAAGTGGCTCCTGTTTCAACAGGGAATTTCATCCCCATTCACTACAGCAGGAAAGTCTAATAACGTATGTATAATGCATATTTCATTCTTTGATGTGCAAAGTGATGGAGCATGAAAACGTGACACATACACGGTACAAATATATATATTAGACACAGATGAGGTTATCTTACGTCCAGTGTGCGGTCCGACACCGCAGGATGATACATGTACAAATGTAGCATGGTAGTAACTTGTCATAGGAAAGATTTTCAAGGAAAAAAACTCGAGTAATGAATTTTGTAATAAAAAAGAAATGTAATTTTGTTAAATGCATTTGAACAAATGTATTCACAAAATAATACCGGTTGAAAGGACGATTGTTCTGTATGTTGGAGGCATTTACCCAACTGCTACAGAAAATAGCCATAAAATGAGTATTGCTACTATTTAAGCACAATTCTGTGCATTTTAGAATAAAATTGTTCAAAATGAATTGGATAGGAAACATTAATGGAAGCCTGTGTCTGGGTTCCATTCATGAAAGAGGTATATTTTGCACTTTTCAAAAACATATGGTTTGCTCGGCTTTCATAGTTGAATCTGGAAGAGAAAACTTTTTCGCAAACTTAAAATATTCTTTGTGACTGAACTTTTATTAAGCATGAGTAAATTATCATATATGACCTCAATTTCTATTTGGCAATATTTTTGTTACGTCATAAAGAAAAAAAACGTTCGGTATTGGTAGCATTGCACTCGATACTGGGAGATGCCGGAATTTATCACTTATGGATCGAGCGTTTAGTTGCGTTCTAAATACCAGGGTTGCTTCCAGTGAATACATACCCATGTTTAATTTCAATAATTAAAATGACAGGTGTTAGGGACTTAAATGATGCATGATATATAAATATATCTGCAAGCTCTACGAAAGTATTGCTGGTTTTATATGGTCACCCCTCCTTGAAAAATGTTTTTTTTATTTACTTCGTTCTAGTCTGTAAACAAACATGGTTGACTTAACTTGAAAAGGAGTAGATCAACATGTGGATTTTTTTCTCATTATCTTGTTTTGGCTAGGATGGTTCTATAATAAAAGCAAGGTTTGAAAATTTTGCATGTGTTGTTTTTTTCGGCGCAGGTAGGTCACCTATTGAAACATTTAGTGTTGAGCTCCCAGTTATCCCAGTATATCTAAGAAAGATAACCCAGCCACTTTTGGCTCAACAAGTAAAGACCTTTCTGCCTTCCGTGACGGTACCAGGGCCCATACGTCCCCGACAGCACAGCTCCCCCTTGCAGAGTTACTCGGTGACTGGGCCCCTTAACTTGCTTAACATTTTTGCAAACTTAAAATATTCTTTGTGACTGGGAGATGCCAGAATTTGTCACTTCTGGACCTAGAGTTAAGTTGCGTTCTAAATACCAAACTTGCTTCCACTGAATACATACCCCATGTTTAATTTCAATAATGAAAATAACAGGTGTAAGGGGCTTAAATGATGCATTATATATAAATATAACTGCAAGCTCAAAGAAAGTATTGCTGACTTTACATGGTCACCCCTCCTTGAAAAATGTTTTTTTTTTTTTTATAAACTTCGTTCTAGTCTGTAAACAAACATGGTTGACTGTAACTTGAAAAGGAGTGGGTCAACATGTGGATTTTTTTCTTATTAACTTGTTTGGCTAGGATGGTTCTATAATAAAAGCAAGGTTTGAAAACTTTTGTATGTGTAGTTTTTGTGGGCGCAGGTAGGTCACCTTTTGAAAAGTTTAGTGTTAAGCTCCCAGTAACGAAGATAGAAATGTCAGCAGCAATGTCCTTTTTTCAGTCAGTACATCCAATTTCCACCCATTTGTAGTTCTATCAAATTCTGTTTTATAAAATGTATCTTCATGGCATGCACTTTGCAATGGATAATGTAGACATGTGATGGTAGTGCGAGTTTAGGTCTAACTGGGTGTATTTGATAAGTTTTTGCCTTTGATCTATGTTCTTGGGAGGGGGTGTACCTTAAAGCCATGTAAATTATTTTTATCGATGTGTTTAGAAAGAAGACGTGCAGTAATTGCATTTGCAGAAACACAAGAAATACAAGAAAGAATTCTACTTCATCTGGAATATAAGAGTAAGGTTTCATGGCTCTAGGACATTGTCTCAAACCAAAGCAAAACTTCAAATTTGTCTCTCCGAAACAGCCCGCTGCAATATCCCGATAAGTTTTCTCATCCGTAATATGTTTTAATTATTGTATTCATGTCATAAGGTTGTGAACAGATATATTCAGCTATTTCTCATGGCATTAAGTGGCTCCTGATTCAACAGGGAATTGCATCCCCATTCACTACAGCAGGAAAGTGGCCTGTATATGTATTCCCTACAGACACGGGAGGCCGAAAACGTTTGTTTAAATAAAAGGATGGTTTGGAAAACAGGAGATCCTTTGCAAAATATGAGATCCACGATCGTGATAAAAAATAGTATTGATGAGATTCGATTCCGATAGAACAATATTTTATAAACTACTAAAGAAATAAACTATTACACGATAGCGTACACTTCAAAAAGTGATAAGTGGTCAATTTTATAAACTCTGGAGTCACATGAAAAGACAAGTTATTAGTCTAATAACGTATATATAATGCATCTTTCATTCTTTGATGTGCAAAGTGATGGAGCATGAAAACGTAACACATACATGGTACAAATATATGTGTTAGATACAGATGAGGTTATCTTACGTCCAGTGTGCGGCCCAACACCGCAGGATGATACACGTACAAATGTAGCATGGTAGTAACTTGTGATAGGAAAGGTTTTAAAGGATAAATCTCGAGTAATGAATTTTGTAATAAAAAAGAAATGTAATTTTGTAAAATGCATTTGAACAAATTTATTGACAAAATAATACCGGTTGAACGGTCGATTGTTGTGTATGTTGGAGACATTTACAAACTGCCGCAAAAATACCCATTAAATGAGTATTGCTGCTATTTAAGCATAAGTCTGTGCATTTTAGAATAAAATTGTTCAAAATGCATTGGAGAGGAAATACTGATGGAAGCCTGTGTCTGGGTTCCATTTATATAAGAGGTAAACTTTGCACTTTTCAAAACCATATGGTTTGCTCGGCTTTCATAGTTGAATCTGGAAGCGAAAACGTTTTCGCACACTTAAAATATATAATGTAGAAATGTGATGGTAGTGCGAGTTTAGGTCTAACTGGGTGTATTTGATACGTTTTTGCCTTTGATCTATGTTCTTGGGAGGGGGATGTACCTTAAAGCATGGTAGTAACTTGTGATAGGAAAGATTTTCAAGGAAAAAACTCGAGTAATGAATTTTGTAATAAAAAAGAAATGTAATTTTGTAAAATTCATTTGAACAAATGTATTCACAAAATAATACCGGTTGACAGGACGATTGTTCTGTATGTTGGAGGCACTTACCCAACTGCCACAGAAAATAGCCATAAAATGAGTATTGCTGCTATTTAAGCATAATTCTGTGCATTTTAGAATAAAATTGTTCAAAATGCATTGGATAGGAAACAGTGATGGAAGCCTGTGTCTGGGTTCCATTCATTAAAGAGGTAAACTTTGCACTTTTCAAAAACATATGGTTTGCTCGGCTTTCATAATTGAATCTGGAAGCGAAAACGTTTTCGCAAACTTAAAATATATAATGTAGAAATGTGATGGTAGTGCGAGTTTAGGTCTAACTTACGTTAGGTTATCTTACGTCAAGTGTGCGGCCCAACACCGCCGGATGATACACGTACAAATGTAGCATGGTAGAAACTTGTGATAGGAAAGATTTTAAAGGAAAAATCTCGAGTAATGAATTTTGTAATAAAAAAGAAATGTAATCGATAACTTTTTCGCAAACTTAAAATATTCTTTGTGACTGAACTTTTATTAAGCATGAGTAAATTATCATATATGACCTAAATTTCTATTTGGCAATATTTTTGTTACGTCATAAAGAAAAAAAAAGTTCGGTATTGGTAGCATTGCACTCGATACATGGAGATGCCGGAATGTATCACTTATGGACCGAGCGTTTAGTTGCGTTCTAAATACCAGGCTTGCTTCCACTGAATACATACCCCATGTTTAATTTCAATAATTAAAATGACAGGTGTTAGGGACTTAAATGATGCATGATATATAAATATATCTGCAAGCTCAACGAAAGTATTGCTGATTTTATATGGTCACTCCTCCTTGAAAAATGTTTTTTATTTACTTCGTTCTAGACTGTAAAGGAGTAGATCAACATGTGGATTTTTTTCTCATTATCTTGTTTTGGCTAGGTTGGTTCTATAATAAAAGCAAGGTTTGAAAATTTTGTATGTGTTGTTTTTTTCGGCGCAGGTAGGTCACCTATTGAAGATCTTCCTAGGAAGATAAACGAAGGCAGGTAAGTATTTGTTAGAGGATACCTTGTTTGTCGCAATAAAAGCTCTACAGAGCTTATGTTATTTGTTTCGAATATGCGACGTTAAATAAAGCTTCTTTATCTTTATCTTTATTGAAACATTTAGTGTTAAGCTCCCAGTTATCCCAGTATATCTAAGAAAGATATCCCAGCCACTTTTGGCTCAACAAGTAAAGACCTCTCTGCCTTCCGTGGCGGTACCAGGGCCCATACGTCCCCGACAGCACAGCTCCCCCTTGCAGAGTTACTCGGTGACTGGGCCCCTTAACTTGCTTAACATTTTTGCAAACTTAAAATATTCTTTGTGACTGGGAGATGCCAGAATTTGTCACTTCTGGACCTAGAGTTAAGTTGCGTTCTAAAAACCAGACTTGCTTCCACTGAATACATACCCCATATTTAATTTCAATAATGAAAATAACAGGTGTAAGGGGCTTAAATGATGCATTATATATAAATATAACTGCAAGCTCAAAGAAAGTATTGCTGACTTTACATGGTCACCCCTCCTTGAAAAATGTTTTTTTTTATATATACTTCGTTCTAGTCTGTAAACAAACATGGTTGACTGTAACTTGAAAAGGAGTGGGTCAACATGTGGATTTTTTTCTCATTAACTTGTTTGGCTAGGATGGTTCTATAATAAAAGCAAGGTTTGAAAACTTTTGTATGTGTAGTTTTTGTGGGCGCAGGTAGGTCATCTTTTGAAAAGTTTAGTGTTAAGCTCCCAGTAACGAAGATAGAAATGTCAGCAGCAATGTCCTTTTTTTCAGTCAGTACATACTATTTCCACACATTTGTAGTTCTATTTAATTCTGTTTTATAAAATGTATCTTCATGGCATGCACTTTGCAATGGATAATGTAGACATGTGATGGTAGTGCGAGTTTAGGTCTAACTGGGTGTATTTGATAAGTTTTTGCCTTTGATCTATGTTCTTGGGAGGGGGTGTATCTTAAAGCCATATAAACTATTTTTATGATGTGTTTATAAAGAAGACGTGTAGTAATTGCATTTGCAGAAACACAAGAAATACAAGAAAGAGTATGGTTCCATGGCTCTAGGACACAGTCTCAAACCAAAGCAAAACTTCAAATTTGTCTCTCCCAAACAGCCCGCTGCAATATCCCGATAAGTTTTCTCATACGTAATATGTTTTAATTATTGTATTCATGTCAAAAGGCTGTGAACAGATATATTCAGCTATTTCTCATGGCATTAAGTGGCTCCTGTTTCAACAGGGAATTTCATCCCCATTCACTACAGCAGGAAAGTCTAATAACGTATATATAATGCATCTTTCATTCTTTGATGTGCAAAGTGATGGAGCATGAAAACGTGATACATACACGGTACAAATATATATGTTAGACACAGATGAGGTTATCTTACGTCCAGTGTGCGGCCCGACACCGCAGGATGATACACGTACAAATGTAGCATGGTAGTAACTTGTGATAGGAAAGATTTTCAAGGAAAAAACTCGAGTAATGAATTTTGTAATAAAAAAGAAATGTAATTTTGTTAAATGCATTTGAACAAATGTATTCACAAAATAATACCGGTTGAAAGGACGATTGTTCTGTATGTTGGAGGCATTTACCCAACTGCCACAGAAAATAGCCATAAAATGAGTATTGCTGCTATTTAAGCATAATTCTGTGCATTTTAGAATAAAATTGTTCAAAATGAATTGGATAGGAAACAGTGATGGGAGCCTGTGTCTGGGTTCCATTCATGAAAGATGTAAACTTTGCACTTTTCAAATACATATGGTTTGCTCGGCTTTCATAGTTGAATCTGGAAGCGAAAACTTTTTCGCAAACTTAAAATATTCTTTGTGACTGAACTTTTATTAAGCATGAGTAAATTATCATATATGACCTAAATTTCTATTTGGCAATATTTTTCTTACGTCATAAAGAGAAAAAAAGTTCGGTATTGGTAGCAATGCACTCGATACTGGGAGATGCCGGAATTTATCACTTATGGACCGAGCGTTTAGTTGCGTTCTAAATACCAGGCTTGCTTCCACTGAATACATACCCATGTTTAATTTCAATAATGAAAATGACAGGTGTTAGGGACTTAAATGATGCATGATATATAAATATATCTGCAAGCTCAACGAAAGTATTGCTGATTTTATATGGTCACCCCTCCTTGAAAAATGTTTTTTATTTACTTCGTTCTAGTCTGTAAACAAACATGGTTGACTTAATTTGAAAAGGAGTAGATCAACATGTGGATTTTTTTCTTATTATCTTGTTTTGGCTAGGATGGTTCTATAATAAAAGCAAGGTTTGAAAATTTTGTATGTGTTGTTTCTTTCGGCGCAGGTAGGTCACCTATTGAAACAATTAGTGTTAAGCTCCCAGTTATCCCAGTATATCTAAGAAAGATATCCCAGCCACTTTTGGCTCAACAAGTAAAGACCTCTCTGCCTTCCGTGGCGGTACCAGGGCCCATACGTCCCCGACAGCAGAGCTCCCCCTTGCAGAGTTACTCGGTGACTGGGCCCCTTAACTTGCTTAACATTTTTGCAAACTTAAAATATTCTTTGTGACTGGGAGATGCCAGAATTTGTCACTTCTGGACCTAGAGTTGAATTGCGTTCTAAATGCCAGACTTGCTTCCACTGAATACATACCCCATGTTTAATTTCAATAATGAAAATAACAGGTGTAAGGGGCTTAAATGATGCATTATATATAAATATAACTGCAAGCTCAAAGAAAGTATTGCTGACTTTACATGGTCACCCCTCCTTGAAAAATGTTTTTATATATATATACATATATATATATATATATATATATATATATATATATATATATATATATATATATATATATATATATATATATACTTCGTTCTAGTCTGTTAACAAACATGGTTGACTGTAACTTGAAAAGGAGTGGGTCAACATGTGGATTTTTTCTCATTAACTTGTTTGGCTAGGATGGTTCTATAATAAAAGCAAGGTTTGAAAACTTTTGTATGTGTAGTTTTTGTGGGCGCAGGTAGGTCACCTTTTGAAAAGTTTAGTGTTAAGCTCCCAGTAACGAAGATAGAAATGTCAGCAGCAGTGTCCTTTTTTCAGTCAGTACATACTATTTCCACACATTTGTAGTTCTATCAAATTCTGTTTTATAAAATGTATCTTCATGGCATGCACTTTGCAATGGATAATGTAGACATGTGATGGTAGTGCGAGTTTAGGTCTAACTGGGTGTATTTGATAAGTTTTTGCCTTTGATCTATGTTCTTGGGAGGGGGTGTACCTTAAAGCCATGTAAATTATTTTTATCGATGTGTTTAGAAAGAAGACGTGCAGTAATTGCATTTGCAGAAACACAAGAAATACAAGAAAGAATTCTACTTCATCTGGAATATAAGAGTAAGGTTTCATGGCTCTAGGACATTGTCTCAAACCAAAGCAAAACTTCAAATTTGTCTCTCCGAAACAGCCCGCTGCAATATCCCGATAAGTTTTCTCATCCGTAATATTTTTTAATTATTGTATTCATGTCATAAGGTTGTGAACAGATATATTCAGCTATTTCTCATGGCATTAAGTGGCTCCTGATTCAACAGGGAATTGCATCCCCATTCACTACAGCAGGAAAGTGGCCTGTATATTTATTCCCTACAGACACGGGAGGCCGAAAACCTTTGTTTAAATAAAAGGATGGTTTGGAAAACAGGAGATCCTTTGCAAAATATGAGATCCACGATCGTGATAAAAAATAGTATTGATGTGATTCGTTTCCGAAAGAACAATATTTTATAAACTACTAAAGAAATAAACTATTACACGATAACGTACACTTCAAAAAGTGATAAGTGGTCAATTCTATAAACTCTGGAGTCACATGAAATGACAAGTTACTAGTCTAATAACGTATATATAATGCATCTTTCATTCTTTGATGTGCAAAGTGATGGAGCATGAAAACGTGATACATACACGGTACAAATATATATGTTAGATACAGATGAGGTTATCTTAAGTCCAGTGTGCGGCCCAACACCGCAGGATGATACACGTACAAATGTAGCATGGTAGTAACTTGTGATAGGAAAGGTTTTAAAGGATAAATCTCGAGTAATGAATTTTGTAATAAAAAAGAAATGTAATTTTGTTAAATGCATTTGAACAAATTTATTGACAAAATAATACCTGTTGAAGGGACGATTGTTGTGTATGTTGGAGACATTTACCACACTGCCGCAGAAAATACCCATTAAATGAGTATTGCTGCTATTTAAGCATAATTCTGGGCATTTTAGAATAAAATTGTTCAAAATGCATTGGATAGGAAACAGTGATGGAAGCCTGTGTCTGGGTTCCATTCTTGAAAGAGGTAAACTTTGCACTTTTCAAAAACATATGGTTTGCTCGGCTTTCATAGTTGAATCTGGAAGCGAAAACTTTTTCGCAAACTTAAAATATATAATGTAGAAATGTGATGGTAGTGCGAGCTTAGGTCTAACTGGGTGTATTTGATAAGTTTTTGCCTTTGATCTATGTTCTTGGGAGGGGGGTGTACCTTAAAGCCATATAAATTATTTTTATGATGTGTTTAGAAAGAAGACGTGCAGTAATTGCATTTGCAGAAACAGAAGAAATACAAGAAAGAATCTACTTCATCTGGACTATAAGAGTAAGGTTTCATGGCTCTAGGACACTGTCTCAAACCAAAGCAAAACTTCAAATTTGTCTCTCCCAAACAGCCCGCTGCAATATCCCGATAAGTTTTCTCATACGTAATATGTTTTAATTATTGTATTCATGTCAAAAGGCTGTGAACAGATATATTCAGCTTACCTCATGGCATTAAGTGGCTCCTGTTTCAACAGGGAATTTCATCCCCATTCACTACAGCAGGAAAGTCTAATAACGTATATATAATGCATCTTTCATTCTTAGATGTGAGAAGTGATGGAGCATGAAAACGTGACACATACACGGTACAAATATATATGTTAGACACAGATGAGGTTATCCTACGTCCAGTGTGCGGCCCAACACCGCAGGATGATACACGTACAAATGTAGCATGGTAGTAACTTGTGATAGGAAAGATTTTCAAGGAAAAAAACTCGAGTCATGAATTTTGTAATAAAAAAAGAAATGTTATTTTGTTAAATGCATTTGAACAAATGTATTCACAAAATAATACCGGTTGAAAGGACGATTGTTCTGTATGTTTGAGGCATTTACCCAACTGCCACAGAAAATAGCCATAAAATGAGTATTGCTGCTATTTAAGCATAATTCTGGGCATTTTAGAATAAAATTGTTCAAAATGCATTGGATAGGAAACAGTGATGGAAGCCTGTGTCTGGGTTCCATTCATGAAAGAGGTAAACTTTGCACTTTTCAAAAACATATGGTTTGCTCGGCTTTCATAATTGAATCTGGAAGCGAAAACTTTTTCGCAAACTTAAAATATTCTTTGTGACTGAACTTTTATTAAGCATGAGTAAATTATCTTATATGACCTAAATTTCTATTTGGCAATATTTTTGTTACGTCATAAAGAAAAAAAACGTTCGGTATTGGTAGCATTGCACTCGATACTGGGAGATGCCGGAATTTATCACTTATGGACCGAGCGTTTAGTTGCGTTCTAAATACCAGGCTTGAATACATACCCATGTTTAATTTCAATTATGAAAATGACAGGTGTTAGGGACTTAAATGATGCATGATATATAAATATATCTGCAAGCTCAACGAAAGTATTAATGATTTTATATGGTCACCCCTCCTTGAAAAATATTTTTTTTATTTACTTCGTTCTAGTCTGTAAACAAACATGGTTGACTTAACTTGAAAAGAGGTAGCTCAACATGTGGATTTTTTTCTCATTATCTTGTTTTGGCTAGGATGGTTCTATAATAAAAGCAAGGTTTGAAAATTTTGTATGTGTTGTTTTTTTCGGCGCAGGTTGGTCACCTATTGAAACATTTAGTGTTAAGCTCCCAGTTATCCCAGTATATCTAAGAAAGATATCCCAGCCACTTTTGGCTCAGTAAGTAAAGACCTCTCTGCCTTCCGTGGCGGTACCAGGGCCCATACGTCCCCGACAGCACAGCTCCCCCTTGCAGAGTTACTCGGTGACTGGGCCCCTTAACTTGCTTAACATTTTTGCAAACTTAAAATATTCTTTGTGACTGGGAGATGCCAGAATTTGTCACTTCTGGACCTAGAGTTAAGTTGCGTTCTAAATACCAGACTTGCTTCCACTGAATACATACCCCATGTTTAATTTCAATAATGAAAATAACAGGTGTAAGGGGCTTCAATGATGCATTATATATAAATATAACTGCAAGCTCAAAGAAAGTATTGCTGACTTTACATGGTCACCCCTCCTTGAAAAATGTTGTTTTTTTTATATACTTCGTTCTAGTCTGTAAACAAACATGGTTGACTGTAACTTGAAAAGGAGTGGATCAACATGTGGATTTTTTTCTCATTAACTTGTTTGGCTATGATGGTTCTTTAATAAAAGCAAGGTTGGAAAACTTTTGTATGTGTAGTTTTTGTGGGCGCAGGTAGGTCACCTTTTGAAAAGTTTAGTGATAAGCTCCCAGTAACGAAGATAGAAATGTCAGCAGCAATGTCCTTTTTTCAGTCAGTACATACTATTTCCACACATTTGTAGTTCTATCAAATTCTGTTTTATAAAATGTATCTTCATGGCATGCACTTTGCAATGGATAATGTAGACATGTGATGGTAGTGCGAGTTTAGGTCTAACTGGGTGAATTTGATAAGTTTTTGCATTTGATCTATGTTCTTGGGAGGGGGTGTACCTTAAAGCCATGTAAATTATTTTTATCGATGTGTTTAGAAAGAAGACGTGCAGTAATTGCATTTGCAGAAACACAAGAAATACAAGAAAGAATTCTACTTCATCTGGAATATAAGAGTAAGGTTTCATGGCTCTAGGACATTGTCTCAAACCAAAGCAAAACTTCAAATTTGTCTCTCCGAAACAGCCCGCTGCAATATCCCGATAAGTTTTCTCATCCGTAATATGTTTTAATTATTGTATTCATGTCATAAGGTTGTGAACAGATATATTCAGCTATTTCTCATGGCATTAAGTGGCTCCTGATTCAACAGGGAATTTCATCCCCATTCACTACAGCAGGAAAGTGGCCTGTATATTTATTCCCTACAGACACGGGAGGCCGAAAACCTTTGTTTAAATAAAAGGATGGTTTGGAAAACAGGAGATCCTTTGCAAAATATGAGATCCACGATCGTGATAAAAAAATAGTATTGATGTGATTCGTTTCCGAAAGAACAATATTTTATAAACTACTAAAGAAATAAACTATTGCACGATAACGTACACTTCAAAAAGTGATGTGGTCAATTCTATAAACTCTGGAGTCACATGAAATGACAAGTTACTAGTCTAATAACGTATATATAATGCATCTTTCATTCTTTGATGTGCAAAGTGATGGAGCATGAAAACGTGATACATACACGGTACAAATATATATGTTAGATACAGATGAGGTTATCTTAAGTCCAGTGTGCGGCCCAACACCGCAGGATGATACACGTACAAATGTAGCATGGTAGTAACTTGTGATAGGAAAGGTTTTAAAGGATTGATCTCGAGTAATGAATTTTGTAATAAAAAAGAAATGTAATTTTGTAAAATGCATTTGAACAAATTTATTGACAAAATAATACCTGTTGAACGGACGATTGTTGTGTATGTTGGAGACATTTACCAAACTGCCGCAGAAAATACCCATTAAATGAGTATTGCTGCTATTTAAGCATAATTCTGTGCATTTTAGAATAGAATTGTTCAAAATGCATTGGAGAGGAAATACTGATGGAAGCCTGTGTCTGGGTTCCATTCATGAAAGAGGTAAACTTTGCACTTTTCAAAAACATATGGTTTGCTCGGCTTTCATAGTTGAATCTGGAAGCGAAAACGTTTTCGCAAACTTAAAATATATAATGTAGAAATGTGATGGTATTGCGAGTTTAGGTCTAACTGGGTGTATTTGATAAGTGTTTGCCTTTGATCCATGTTCTTGGCAGGGGGGTGTACCTTAAAGCCATATAAATTATTTTCATGATGTGTTTAGAAAGAAGACGTGCAGTAATTGCATTTGCAGAAACAGAAGAAACACAAAAAAGAATCTACTTTATCTGGACTATAAGAGTAAGGTTTCATGGCTCTAGGACACTGTCTCAAACCAAAGCAAAACTTCAAATTTGTCTCTCCCAAACAGCCCGCTGCAATATCCCGATAAGTTTTCTCATACGTAATATGTTTTAATTATTGTATTCATGTCAAAAGGCTGTGAACAGATATATTCAGCCATACCTCATGGCATTAAGTGGCTCCTGTTTCAACAGGGAATTTCATCCCCATTCACTACAGCAGGAAAGTCTAATAACGTATATATAATGCATCTTTCATTCTTTGATGTGAGAAGTGATGGAGCATGAAAACGTGACACATACACGGTACAAATATATATGTAAGACACAGATGAGGTTATCTTACGTCCAGTGTGCGGCCCAACACCGCAGGATGATACACGTACAAATGTAGCATGGTAGTAACTTTTGATAGGAAAGATTTTCAAGGAAAAAAACTCGAGTAATGAATTTTGTAATAAAAAAGAAATGTAATTTTGTAAAATTCATTTTAACAAATGTATTCACAAAATTATACCGGTTGAAAGGACGATTGTTCTGTATGTTGGAGGCACTTACCCAACTGCCACAGAAACTAGCCATAAAATGAGTATTGCTGCTATTTAAGCATAATTCTGTGCATTTTAGAATAAAATTGTTCAAAATGCATTGGAGAGGAAATACTGATGGAAGCCTGTGTCTGGGTTCCATTCATTAAGGAGGTAAACTTTGCACTTTTCAAAAACATATGGTTTGCTCGGCTTTCATAGATGAATCTGGAAGCGAAAACGTTTTCGCAAACTTAAAATATATAATGTAGAAATGTGATGGTAGTGCGAGTTTAGGTCTAGCTGGGTGTATTTTATAAGTTTTTGCCTTTGATCTATGTTCTTGGGAAGGGGGTGTACCTTAAAGACATATAAATTGTTTTTATTGATGTGTTTAGAAAGAAGACGTGCAGTAATTGCGTTTGCAGAAACAGAAGAAATACAAGAAAGAATCTACTTCATCTGGACTATAATATTAAGGTTTCATGGCTCTAGGACACTGTCTCAAACCAAAACAAAACTTCAAATTTGTCTCTCCGAAACAGCCAGCTGCAATATCCCGATAAGTTTTCTCATCCGTAATCTGTTTTAATTATTGTATTCATGTCAAAAGGCTGGGAACAGATATATTCAGCTATTTTTCATGGCTATAAGTGGCCCCTGTTTCAACAGGGAATTTCATCTCCATTCACTACAGCAGGAAAGTCTAATAACGTATATATAATTCATCTTTCATTCTTTGATGTGCAAAGAGATGGAGCATGAAAACGTGACATATACACGGTACAAATATATATGTTAGACACAGATCAGGTTATCTTACGTCAAGTGTGCGGCCCAACACCGCCGGATGATACACGTACAAATGTAGCATGGTAGAAACTTGTGATAGGAAAGATTTTAAAGGAAAAATCTCGAGTAATGAATTTTGTAATAAAAATGAAATGTAATCGAAAACTTTTTCGCAAACTTAAAATATTCTTTGTTACTGAACTTTTATTAAGCATGAGTAAGTTATCATATATGACCTACATTTCTATTTGGCAATATTTTTGTTACGTCATAAAGAAAAAAAAAGTTCGGTATTGGTAGCATTGCACTCGATACTGTGAGATGCCGGAATTTATAACTTCTGCACCGAGCGTTTAGTTGCGTTCTAAATACCAGGCTTGCTTCCACTGAATACATACCCCATGTTTAATTTCAATAATTAAAATGACATGTGTTAGGGACTTAAATGATGCATGATATATATAAATATATCTGCAAGCTCAACGAAAGTATTGCTGATTTTATATGGTCACCCCTCCTTGAAAAATGTTTTTTTTATTTACTTCGTTCTAGTCTGTAAACAAACATGGTTGACTTAACTTGAAAAGGAGTAGCTCAACATGTGGATTTTTTTTTATCTTGTTTTGGCTAGGATGGTTCTATAATAAAAGCAAGGTTTGAAAATTTTGTATGTGTTGTTTTTTCGGCGCAGATAGGTCACCTATTGAAACATTTAGTGTTAAGCTCCCAGTTATCCCAGTATATCTAAGAAAGATATCCCAGCCACTTTTGGCTCAACAAGTAAAGACCTCTCTGCCTTCCGTGGCGGTACCAGGGCCCATACGTCCCCGACAGCACAGCTCCCCCTTGCAGAGTTACTCGGTGACTGGGCCCCTTAATTTGCTTAACATTTTTGCAAACTTAAAATATTCTTTGTGACTGGGAGATGCCAGAATTTGTCCCTTCTGGACCTAGAGTTAAGTTGCGTTCTAAATACCAGACTTGCTTCCACTGAATACATACCCCATGTTTAATTTCAATAATGAAAATAACAGGTGTAAGGGGCTTCAATGATGCATTATATATAAATATAACTGCAAGCTCAAAGAAAGTATTGCTGACTTTACATGGTCACCCCTCCTTGAAAAATGTTGTTTTTTTTATATACTTCGTTCTAGTCTGTTAACAAACATGGTTGACTGTAACTTGAAAAGGAGTGGGTCAACATGTGGATTTTTTCTCATTAACTTGTTTGGCTAGTATGGTTCTATAATAAAAGCAAGGTTTGAAAACTTTTGTATGTGTAGTTTTTGTGGGCGCAGGTAGGTCACCTTTTTAAAAGTTTAGTGTTAAGCTCCCAGTAACGAAGATAGAAATGTCAGCAGCAATGTCCTTTTTTCAGTCAGTACATACTATTTCCACACATTTGTAGTTCTATCAAATTCTGTTTTATAAAATGTATCTTCATGGCATGCACTTTGCAATGGATAATGTAGACATGTGATGGTAGTGCGAGTTTAGGTCTAACTGGGTGAATTTGATAAGTTTTTGCCTTTGATCTATGTTCTTGGGAGGGGGTGTACCTTAAAGCCATGTAAATTATTTTTATCGATGTGTTTAGAAAGAAGACGTGCAGTAATTGCATTTGCAGAAACACAAGAAATACAAGAAAGAATTCTACTTCATCTGGAATATAAGAGTAAGGTTTCATGGCTCTAGGACATTGTCTCAAACCAAAGCAAAACTTCAAATTTGTCTCTCCGAAACAGCCCGCTGCAATATCCCGATAAGTTTTCTCATCCGTAATATGTTTTAATTATTGTATTCATGTCATAAGGTTGTGAACAGATATATTCAGCTATTTCTCATGGCATTAAGTGGCTCCTGATTCAACAGGGAATTTCATCCCCATTCACTACAGCAGGAAAGTGGCCTGTATATTTATTCCCTACAGACACGGGAGGCCGAAAACCTTTCTTTAAATAAAAGGATGGTTTAGAAAACAGGAGATCCTTTGCAAAATATGAAATCCACGATCGTGATAAAAAATAGTACTGATGTGATTCGTTTCCGAAAGAACAATATTTTATAAACTACTAAAGAAATAAACTATTACACGATAACGTACACTTCAAAAAGTGATAAGTGGTCAATTCTATAAACTCTGGAGTCACATGAAATGACAAGTTACTAGTCTAATAACGTATATATAATGCATCTTTCATTCTTTGATGTGCAAAGTGATGGAGCATGAAAACGTGATACATACACGGTACAAATATATATGTTAGATACAGATGAGGTTATCTTAAGTCCAGTGTGCGGCCAAACACCGCAGGATGATACACGTACAAATGTAGCATGGTAGTAACTTGTGATAGGAAAGGTTTTAAAGGATAAATCTCGAGTAATGAATTTTGTAATAAAAAAGAAATGTAATTTTGTAAAATTCATTTGAACAAATTTATTGACAAAATAATACCGGTTGAACGGACGATTGTTGTGTATGTTGGAGACATTTACCAAACTGCCGCAGAAAATACCCATTAAATGAGTATTGCTGCTATTTAAGCATAATTCTTTGCATTTTAGAATAAAATTGTTCAAAATGCATTGGAGAGGAAATACTGATGGAAGCCTGTGTCTGGGTTCCATTCATGAAAGAGGTAAACTTTGCACTTTTCAAAAACATATGGTTTGCTCGGCTTTCATAGTTGAATCTGGAAGCGAAAACGTTTTCGCAAACTTAAAATATATAATGTAGAAATGTGATGGTAGTGCGAGTTTAGGTCTAACTGGGTGTATTTGGTAAGTTTTTGCCTTTGATCTATGTTCTTGGGAGGGGGCAGTACCTTAAAGCCATAAAAATTATTTTTATGATGTGTTTAGAAAGAAGACGTGCAGTAATTGCATTTGCAATAACAGAAGAAATACAAGAAAGAATCTACTTCATCTGGACTATAAGAGTAAGGTTTCATGGCTCTAGGACACTGTCTCAAACCAAAGCAAAACTTCAAATTTGTCTCTCCCAAACAGCCCGCTGCAATATCCCGATAAGTTTTCTCATACGTAATATGTTTTAATTATTGTATTCATGTCAAAAGGCTGTGAACAGATATATTCAGCTATTTCTCATGGCATTAAGTGGCTCCTGTTTCAACAGGGAATTTCATCCCCATTCACTACAGCAGGAAAGTAGAAGTAAAACAAAGATCAGGAATTGATACAATTAACTTACTCCACCCATAAAAGACACCAAAGGGAAAGAAATACAAACATTAAGCGACCAGACCATAATGGAAACCTAAACAAAGGAAGGCCATAAGGACAGTTACTTTCCCACAAAATGGCCATATGGCCATCCAAAACCAAAAGACACAAGTGATACACACAGTAAGTAACAAACAACAACATAAATAAATCGCCACAGAAGAGCCGCCTTTGAACGGTCAGTGGAAGATTAAGTCTAATAACGTATATATAATGCATCTTTCATTCTTTGATGTGCAAAGTGATGGAGCATGAAAACGTGACACATACACGATACAAATATATATGTTAGACACAGATGAGGTTATCTTACGTCCAGTGTGCGGCCCAACACCGCAGGATGATACACGTACAAATGTAGCATGGTAGTAACTTGTGATAGGAAAGGTTTTCAAGGAAAAAACTCGAGTAATGAATTTTGTAACAAAAAAGAAATGTAATTTTGTTAAATGCATGTGAACAAATGTATTCACAAAATAATACCGGTTGAAAGGACGATTGTTCTGTATGTTGGAGGCATTTACCCAACTGCCACAGAAACTAGCCATAAAATGAGTATTGCTGCTATTTAAGCATAATTCTGTGCATTTTAGAATAAAATTGTTCAGGAAACAGTGATGGAAACCTGTGTCTGGGTTCCATTCATGAAAGAGGTAAACTTTGCACTTTTCAAAAACATATGGTTTGCTCGGCTTTCATAGTTGAATCTGGAAGCGAAAACTTTTTCGCAAACTTAAAATATTCTTTGTGACTGAACTTTTATTATGCATGAGTAAATTATCATATATGACCTAAATTTATATTTGGCAATATTTTTGTTACGTCATAAAGAAAAAAAAGGTTCGGTATTGGTAGCATTGCACTTGATACTGTGAGATGCCGGAATTTATCACTTATGGACCGAGCGTTTAGTTGCGTTCTAATTACCAGGCTTGCTTCCACTGAATACATACCCCATGTTTAATTTCAATAATGAAAATGACAGGTGTAAGGGACTTAAATGATGCATGATAGTTAAATATATCTGCAAGCTCAACGAAAGTATTGCTGATTTTATATGGTCACTCCTCCTTGAAAAATGTTTTTTTTTTTTTTTTTTTTTTTTACTTCGGTCTAGTCTGTAAACAAACATGGTTGACTGTAACTTGAAAAGCAGTAGATCAACATGTGGATTTTTTTCTCATTATCTTGTCTTGGCTAGGATGGTTCTATAATAAAAGCAAGGTTTGAAAACTTCTGTATATGTAGTTTTTTTCGGCGCAGGTAGGTCACCTATTGAAAAATTTAGTGTTAAGCTCCCAGTTATCCCAGTATATTTAAGAAAGTTATCCCAGCCACTTTTTGCTCAACAAGTAAAGACCTCTCTGCCTTCCGTAGCGGTACCAGGGCCCATACGTCCCCGACAGCAGAGCTCCCCCTTGCAGAGTTACTAGGTGACTGGGCCCCTTAACTTGCTTAGAATGAGAGGGTGGATATCTCCATCCTAAATGATGCCAGTGATGGAACCTCAGCTACAGAAGCTGGTACAGAATTCCACAAAGGTACGGTACGAGGGAAAAATCTAAACTTTAAAGAATCAGATGATGTTAAAAACTGTCTTAACTTCCTGGGGTGTGTAGCTCTTGTCATTGCTGTGACTGGGGTCAAGTAATCAGCGGCAGGTATATCAACAATGCCCTGAACCACTTTGTACAGTAGGGTGAGCTGAGTCTTTGACCGTCTGGTTTCCAGGGGTTCCTACTGTAGGTGATCGAGCATGGATGATACTTTTGGACCGAGCGTTTAGTTGAGTTCTAAATACCAGACTTGTTTCCACTGGATATGTATTCCTTTTTCTATTTCAATGTGAGAAAATGACAGATGAAAGGGACTAATATAATGCATGTTTTATAAATATATCTGCAAGCTCAAAGATATTATTCCTGGTCACCCCTCCTTGAAAAATGTTGTTTTTATTTACTTCTAGTCGGTAAACAAACATGGTTGACTGTAACTTGAAAAGGGGCAGACAATGTGTGGATTGTTTTCTCATTACTTGTTGGGCTAGGAAGGTTCTATTAAAAAGCAAGGTTTGAAAAGTTTTCCATGTGTAGATTTTGTGGGCGCAGGTAAGTCGCCTATGGAAATATTTAGTGTTAAGCGCCCAGTAACGAAGATAAAAATGTCGGCAGCACTGTCCTTTTTCAGTCATTACATACTATTTCCACACATTTGTAGTTCTATCCAATTGTGTTTTATAAATTGTATCTTCATGGCATGCACTTTGCAATGGATAATGTAGAAATGTGATGGTAGTGCGAGTTTAGGTCTAACTGGGTGTATTTGATCAGTTTTTGCCTTTGATCTATGTTCTTGGGAGGGGGTGTACCTTAAAGCCATGTAAATTATTTTTTTTTTTGATGTGTTTAGAAAGAAGACGGGCAGTAATTGCATTTGCAGAAACACAAGAAATACAAGAAAGAATCTACTTCATCTGGAATATAAGAGTAAGGTTTCATGGCACTAGGACAATGTCGCAAACCTAAGCAAAACTTCAAATTTGTCACTCCGAAACAGCCCGCTGCAATATCCCGATAAGTTTTTGCATCCGTAATATGTTTTTTTTAATTATTGTATTCATGTCAAAAGGCTGTGAACAGATTTATTCAGCTATTTCTCATGGCATTAAGAAGCTCCTGTTTCAACACGGAATTTCACCCCCATTCACTACAGCAGGAAAGTGACCTGTATATTTATTGCCTACAGACACGGGAGGCCGAAAACGTTTGTTTAAATAAAAGGTTGGTTTGGAAACAGGAGATCCTTTGCAAAATATGAGATCCATGATCGTGATAAAAATAGTATTGAGGTGATTCGTTTCCGAAAGAACAAGATTTTATAAACTACTAAAGATATAAACTGTTAGATGAAAACGTACACTTCAAAACTAATTGATAAGTGTCCAATTCTGTTAACACTGCAGTCACATGAAATGACAAGTTACTAGTCTAATAACGTGTATATATGCATCTTTCATTCTTTGATGTGCAGCGTGATAGAGCATGAAAAAGTGACACATACACAGGACAAATATATATGTTAGACACAGATGAGTTATCTTCCGTCCAGTGTGCGGCCTACCAGCGCATGATGATACACATGCAAATGTAGCATGGTAGTAACTTGTGTTAGGAAAGGTTTTAAAGGGTAGATCTCGAGTAATGATTTTTGTAATAACAAAGAAATGTGATTTTGTTAGATACATCTGAACAAATTTATTCACAAAATAATACCGGTTGAACGGACGATTGTTCTTATGTTGGAGGCTTTTACCGAACTGCCACAGAAAATAGCCATAAAAATGAGTATTGGTGCTATTTAAGCATAATTCTGTGCATTTTAGGATAAAATTGTTCCAAATGCCTTGGAGATAATTCTGGTGCAAGCCGGTGTCTGGGTTCCATTCCAGAAAGAGGTATCCTTTGCACTTTTCGAAAACATATGGTTTGCTCGGCTTTCATAGTTGAATCTGGAAGCGATAACTTTTTCGCAAACTTAAAATATTCTTTGTGACTGAACTTGTATTATGCATGAGTAAATTATCATATATAACCTTAATTTCTGTTTGGCAATTCTTTTAATACGTCATAAAGAAAAAAAAAGGTTCGGTATTGGTAGACTGCACTTGATACTGGGAGGTGCCGGGTTTATCACTTTTGGACCGAGCGTTTAGTCGCGTTCTAAATACCAGACTTGCTTCCATTGGATACATATGCCTTGTTTTATTTCAATGTGAGAAAATGACAGGTGTAAGGGACTAAAATGATGCATGTTTTATAAATATGTCTGCAAGCTCAAATATATTATTGCTGATTTTATGTTGTCACCCTTCCTTGACTGTAACTTGAAAAGGAGCAGATCAACATGTGGATTTTTCTCATTAACTTTTAGGATGGTTCTATACAAAATCAAGGTTTGAAAAGTTTTGTATGTGTAGTTTTTGTGGGCGCAGGTAAGTCGCATATGGAAATATTTAGTGGTAAGCTCCCAGTAACAAAGATAGAAATGTCAGCAGCACTGTTATGTTTTCAGTCAATACATACTATTTCCACACATTAATAGTTCTATCCAACTCTGTTTCATAAACTATATCTTCATGGCATGCATTTTGCAATGGATAATGTAACAATATGATGGTAGTGCGATTTTAGGTCTAACTGGGTGTATTTGATGAGTTTTTGCCTCTGATCTATGTTCTTGGGAGGGAGAGGGTGTACCATAAAGCCATGTATTTTAATTTTCATTGATGTGTTTAGAAAGAAGATTTGCAGTAATTGCATTTGCAGAAATACAAGAAACACAAGAAAGAATCTACTTCATCTGGGATATAAGAGTAAGGTTTCATGGCTCTAGGACAATGTCTCAAACCAAAGCAAAACTTAAAACTCGTCTCTCCGAAACAGCCCGCTGCAATATCCCGATAAGTTTTCTCATCCGTTATATGTTTAATTATTGTATTTCATGTCAAAAGGTTGTGAAAAGATATATTCAGCTATTTCTCATGGCATTACGTGGCTCCTGTTTCAACAGGGAATTTCATCCCCATTCACTGCAGCAGGAAAGTGACCTGTATAGTTATTCACTTTTGGACCGAACTTTTAGTTGCGTTCTAAATACCAGACCTGCTTCCATTGGATATATATCCCATGTTTTATTACAATGTAAGAAAATTACAGGTGTGAGGGACTAAAATGATGCATGTTTTTCTAAATATATCTGCAAGCCCATAGAAATTGTTGCTGATTTAATATGGTCACCCTCTTTTAAAAATGTTGGTTTGTATTTACACCGTTCTATTCTGTAAACAAACATGGTTGGCAGTAAATTGAAAAGGAGCAGATCAACATGTTAATTTTTTCTCAATAACTTATTGGGCTAGGGTGGTCCTATAAACAAGCGAGGTTTGAAAAGTTTTGTTTGTGTAGAATTTGTGGGCGCAGGTAAGTCGCCTATGGAAATATTTATTGTTAAGCTCCCAATAGCAAACGTAAAAATGTCAACAACACTGTCATGTTTTCAGTCATTATACTATTTCCACACATTTGTAGTTCTATCCAATTCTGTTTCATAAAATGTATCTTCATGGCATGTATTTTGCCATGGATAATGCAAAAAAGTGATGGTAGTGCGAATTTAGGTATAACTGGATGTATTCTATGAGTTTTTGCCTCTGATCAAAGTTCTGTGTAGGGGGTCGGGGGTTACTTTAAAGCCATTCAAATAATTTATATTGATATGTTTAGAAAGAAGACTTGCAGTAATTCTATTTGCAGGAACACAAGAAAGAATCTACTTCATCTGGAATATAAGAATAAGGTTTCATGGCACTAGGACAATGTCACAAACCAAAGCAAATCTTAAAAATTGTCTCTCCGAAACAGCCCACTGAAATATCCCGATAAGTTTTCTCATCCGTTGTATGTTCTAATTTATTGTATTCATGTCAGAAGGATGTTGACAAATATATATTCAGCTATATCTCATGGCATTAAGTGGCTCGTGTTTCAACAGGGAATTTCATCCCCATTCACTAAGAAGAAAGGTGATCTGTATATTGTATTCCCTACAGACAAGGGAGGCCGAAAACTTTTGTTTAAATAAAAGGTTGGTTTGGAAAACAGGAGACCTACTAAAAAATAAACTGTTAGATGATAACGTACACTTCAAAACTAAGTGATAAGTGTCCAATTCTGCAAACTCTGGAGTCACATGAAATAACACGTTACTAGTCTAATAACGTATATAAAATGCATCTTTCCTTCTTTGATGTGCAGAGTGATGGAGCATGAAAAAGTGACACATACACAGTACAAACGCATATGTTAGACACAGATGAGTAGTTATCTTCCGTCCAGTGTGCGGCCCACAAGCGCAGGATAATACACGTACAAATGTAGCATGATACACGTACAAATCTTCGACTCCCGCCGGGGTCGGCAACATTCTTTCGTGGAGATTGATCATGAAATCTTTTCTACGGTCATTCTCTCCCTTCCGCTGATTCAAGAAGGGCAGTTGTCAGTTTCTGGCGAAAGAACGTGCACTGTACTGGTTAACCGCTTACGTACAAGCTTGCCCAGGAAAGTGATGATAGGTAAACTGACCGGCTCAAAAATGACCTAAATAGTGTTGACTGGGCCGTAAAACTGCAATACAAACAAACAAACACGTACAAATGTAGCATGGTAGAAACATGAGATAGGAAAGGTTTAAAAGGATAGATATCGTGTAATGAATTTTGTAATGAAAAAAAATGTAATTCTGAAAGATACATTTGAAAAATTTATTGGCAAAATAATACAGGATGAACGGACGATTGTTCTGTATGTTGGAGGAAGTATGAGGTGTCACTGATGAGGCCTAATTGGCCGAAACTAGCTAGTCTGGCCCAGAAACATGTACACTTCATATTTTCCAGTTCTGTGGTGTATTCCTTGCTTCCAAAGGATAAACCTTTTAAAGAACATATTTTACCCAACCGCCACTGAAAACAGCCATAAAAATGAGTATTTGTGCTAGGCATATATCTGTGCATTTTAGGATAGAATTGTTCCAAAGACATTGGAGAGGAAATACTGATGCAAGCCGGTGTCTGGGTTCCATTCCAGAAAGAGGTAAAAAAACGTACGGTTTGCTCTGCATTCATAGTTGAATCTTGAAACGATAACTTTTTCGCAAATTTAAAATATTCTTTGTGACTGAACTTTTATTATGCATCAGTAAATTCTCAGATATGACCTAATTTCTATTTGGCAATTCTTTTCATACGTCGTAAAGAAAATTAGGGTTCGGTTTTGGTAGCATTGCACTAGTTATTGGTAGGTGCCGGGTTTTATCACTTTTGGACCAAGCTTTTAGTTGCGTTCTAAATACCAGACCTGCTTCCATTGAATATAATACCATGTTTTATTTCATCGTGGGAAAATGGCAGGTGTACGGGACTTAAATGATGCATGTTTTAAAAATATATCTGCAAGCTCAAAGAAATTGTTGCTGATTTAATATGGTCATCCCTCCTTTAAAAACGTTGGTTTGCATTTACTTCGTTCTAATCGGTAAACAAACATGGTTGAGTGTAACTTGAAAAGGAGCAGATCAACTTGTGGATTTTTTTCTCATTAACTTGTTGAGCTAGGGTGGTTCTATAAACAAGCAAGGTTTGAAAAGTTTTGTATGTGTAGTTTTTGTGGGAGCAGGTAAGACGCCTATGGAAATATTTAGTGGTAAGCTCCCAGTATCAAAGATAGAAATGTCAACAGCACTGTCCTTTTTTCAGTCATTACATACTTTTCCCACAAATTTGTAGTTCTATCCAATTCTGTTTTATAAAATGTATCTTCATGGCATCGTTTTGCAACCAATAATGTTGAAATGTGATGGTAGCGCAAATTTAGGTCTCACTGGGTGTATCTGATGAGTTTTTGCCTCTGATCTATGTATTTGGGAGGGAGTGTACCTTAAAGCCATGTAAATTATTTTTTGTTGATGTGTTTAGAAAGAAGACTTGCAGTAATTGCATTTGAAGAAACACAAGAAAGAATCTACTACATCTGGAATATAAGAGTAAGGTTTCATGGCTCTTGGACAATGTCTCAAACCAAAGCAAAATATAAATTTGTCTCCCCGAAACTGCCCGCTGCAATATCCCGATAAGTGTTTTCATCCGTTATATGTTTTGAAAATGGTATTCATGTCAAAAACGTTGTGAACAGATATATTCAGCTACTTCTCATGGCATTAAGTGGCTCCTGTTTCATCAGGGAATTTCATCCCCATTCACTACAGCAGGAAAGTGACCTGTATATTTAGTCCCTACAGACACGGGAGGCCGAAAACGTTTGTTTAAATAAAAGGTTGGTTTGGAAAGCAGGAGATCCTTTGCAAAATATGAGATCCACGCTCTAATAAAGAATAGTATTGAGGTGATTCGTTTCTGATGGAACCAGATTTTACAATCTACTAAAGAAATAAACTGTTAGATGATAACGTACACTTCAAACTAAGTGATAATTATCCAATTCTGTAAACTCTGGGGTAACATGAACTGACAAGTTACTGGTCTAATAACGTGTATATAATGCACCCTTCATTCTTTGATGTGTAGAGTGATGGAGCATGAAACAGTGACATATACCCAGTACAAATATATATGTTAGACACCGATGAGGTTATCTTTCGTCCAGAGTGCGGCCCACCTGCGCAGGATGATACACGTACAAATGTAGCAGGGTAGAAACTTAAGATAGGAACTGTTTAAAAGGATAGATCTTGCGTAATGAATTTTGTTATAAAACAGAAAATGTAATTTTGTAAAATGAATTTGAACAAATTTAATCACAAAATAATACCGGTTGAACAGACGGTTGTTCTGTATGTTGGAGGGCTTTACCCAACTGCCGCAGAAAATAGCCACAAAAATTCGCATTGGTGCTATTTGAGCATAATTCTGTGCATTTTAGGATAGAATTGTGTCAAATGCATTGAAGAGGAAATACTGATGCAAGCCGGTGTCTGGGTTCCATTCATGAAAGAGGTAAACTTTGCACTTTTCAAAAAACATATGGTTTTCTCGGCTTACATAGTTGCATCTGGAAGCGATAACTTTTACGCAAAGTTAAAATATTCTTTGTGACTGAACTTTAATTATGCATGAGTAAATTATCATGTATGACCAAATTTCTATTTGGCAATTATAATATTACGTCAAAAAGAAAAAAAAGGTTCGGTATTGGTAGCATTGCTCTTGATACTTGGAGATGCCGGATTTTATCACTTTTGTACCGAGCGTTTAGTTGCGTTCTAAATACCAGACTTGCTGTTCTAAATACCAGACTTGCTATAACTGGATACATACCCCATGTTTTATTTCAATAATGAAAATGTCAGGCAATATTGCTGATTTTATATGGTCACCTCTCCTTGGAAAATGTTTTTTTTATTTACTTCCTTCTAGTCTGTAAACAAACATGGTTGACTGTAACTTGAAAAGGAGTACATCATAATGTGGAGTTTTTCTCATTAAATTGTTGGGCTAGGATTGTTCTATAACAAAAGCAATGTTTGAAAAGTTTTGTATATGTAGTTTTTGTGGGCGCAGGTAGGTCACCTATTGAAAAATTTAGTGTGAAGCTCCCAGTTACAGAGATTGAAATGTCAGCAGCACTCTCCTTTTTTCAGTCATTACATACTTTTTGCCCACATTTGTAGTTCTATCCAATTCTGTTTTATAAAATGTATCTTCATGGCATTCATTGGCAATGGATAATGTAGAAATGTGATGGTAGTGCGAATTTAGGTCTAACTGGGTGTATTTGATGAGGTTTTGCATCTGATCTATGTTCTTGGGAAGGGGGTGTACCTTAAAGCCATGTAATTTAATTTTTATTGATGTGTTTCGAAAGAAGACTTGCACGCCGGTGGGTCAGGCCTCAGATTCTATGACGGCTCCAACGTAAAGGCTTATTGAAAATTAAAGAGATAATGTTGGTTGGTGCCTGATGCTCTGTCTCTGGTCGGGCTTATCGGAGTCTAACTGTTGGTTTTCTTTTGCTCCAGCATTTCAGTGGTTTCTTGCTGTCGAGTCCTCACCGTTGTCTCACCTCTGTGATTCTTTGATTTCTGTGTTCACGGAGATGTTGCACTGATGAGTTAGGAGGCCTTCATGCGGACTGAACTAATTATTTGTCTAAATCGCGACGGAAGTAAGGGCGAGGATTGTGGCCACGTAAAATCCATTTAAACCCCCCAGTGGAAATCTTCCACTGACCGTTCCAAGACGGCTCTTCTGTGGCGATTTATTTATGTTGTTGTTTGTTACTTACTGTGTGTATCACTTATGTTTTTTAATTTTGGATGGCCATATGGCCATTTTGTGGGAAAGTAACTGTCCATATGGCCTTCCTTTGTTTAGGTTTCCATTATGGTCTGGTCGCTTATTGTTTGTATTTCTTTCCCTTTGGTGTGTTTTATGGATGGAGTAAGTTAATTGTATCAATTCCTGATCTTTGTTTTACTTCTACTTTGCAGTAATTGCATTTGCAGAAACACAAGAAACACAAGAAAGAATCTATTTCGTCTAGAATATAAGGGTAAGGTTTCATGGCTCTAGTACAATGTCTCAAACCAAAGCAAAACTTACAATTTGTCTCTCCGAAACAGCCTGCTGCAATATACCGATAAGTTTTCACACCCGTAATATGTTTTCATTATTGTATTCATGTCAAAAGGTTGTGAACGGATAAATTCAGCTATTTCTCATGGCATTTAGTGACACCTGTTTCAACAGGGAAATTCATCCCCATTCCCTTCAGACACGGGAGGCCGAAAACGTTTGTTTAAATAAAAGGTTGGTTTTGAAAAAAGAAAGTTACTCGTCTAATAACGTATATATAATGCATCTTTCATTCTTTGGTGTGCAGAGTGATAACGCATGAAAAAGTGACACATACACAGTACAAATATATATGTAAGACACAGATGAGGTTATCATTCGTCCAGTGTGCGGCCCACCAGCGCAGGATTACACAAGTACAAATGTAGCATGGTAGTAACTTGTGATAGGAAATGTGTTAAAGGATAGATCTCGCGTTGTGAATTTTGTAATAAAAAAGAAATGTGATTTTGTAAGATGCATTTGAACAAATTTATTCACAAAATAATACCGGTTGAACGGACGATTGTTCTGTATGTTGGAGGCTTTAACTCAACTTTTACTAATTCTGTGCATTTTAGGATAGAACTGTTACAAATGCCTTGGAGAAGAAATACTGATGCAAGCCGGTGTCTGGGTTCCATTCCAGAAAGAGGTAAACTTTGCACTTTTCACAAACATATGGTTTGCTCGGCTTTCATAGTTGAATCTGCCAGCAATTACTTTTTCGAAAATTAAAATATTCTTTGTGACTGAACTTTTATTATGAATGAGTAAATTATCATATATAACCTAAATTTCTATTTCGCAATTCTTTTGATACGTCATAAAAAGAAATATTCGGTATTGGTAGCATTGCACTTGATACTGGGAGGTGCCGGGTTTTATCACTTTTTGACCAAGCGTGTAGTTGCGTTCTAAATATCAGAGTTGCTTCCATTGGATATATATCCCATGTTTTATTTCAATGTGACAAAATAACACGTGTAAGGGACTTCAATGATGCATGTTTTATAAATATATTTGCAAGCTCAAATATATTATTGCTGATTTCATGTGGTCACCCCTCCTTGAAAAATGTTGTTTTTTATTTACTTCGTTGTAGTCGGTAAACAAACATGGTTGACTGTAACTTGAAAAGGAGCAGATCAACATGTGGATATCTTTCTCATTAACTTGTTGGGCTAGGATGGTTCTATAAACATGCAAGGTTTGAAATGTTTTGTATGTGTAGATTTTGTGGGCGCAGGTAAGTCGCCTATGGAAATATTTAATTTTGAGCTCCCAGTAACAAAGATAGAAATGTCAGCAGCACTGTCCTGTTTCTAGTCATTACATACAATTCTACACATATATAGTTCTATCCAATTCTGTATCATAAAATGTACCTTGATGGCATGCATTTTGCAATGGATAATGTAACAATATGATGGTAGTGCGAATTTAGGTATAACTGGGTGTATTTTATGAGTTTTTTCCTCTGATCTATGTTCTTGAGAGGGAGGGGGTGTACCTTAATGCGATGTAAATTAAATTTCATTGATGTGTTTAGAAAGAAGACTTGCAGTAATTGCAGTTGCAGAAACACAAGAAACACAAGAAAGGATCTACTTCATCTGGAATATAAGGGTAAGGTTTCATGGCTCTAGGACAATGTCTCAAACCAAAGCAAACTTAAAACTCGTCTCTCCGAAACAGCCCGCTGGAATATCCCGATAAGTTTTCTCATCCGTTATATGTTTCAATTTTTGTATTCATGTCAAAAGGACAGATATATACCGCTATTTCTTATGGTACTTTGTGGCCCCTGTTCCAACAGGGAATTTCATCCTCATTCACTACAGAAGGAACGTGACCTGCATATTTTATTCCCTACAGGCACGGGAAGTGAATACGTTTCTTTAAATAAAAAGGTTGGTTTGGAAAACAGTACATCCTTTGCAAAATATGAGAACCACGATTGTGACAAAAAAATAGTATTGAGGGGATTCGTTTCCGAAAGAACAAGATTTTTTTAAGCTACTAAAGAAAGAAACTTTTAGATGATAACGTACAATTCAAAACTTAGTGATAATTGTACTTTTCCGTTAACTCTGGAGTCACATGAAATGAAGTTACTAATCTAATAACCTATATGAAATGCATGTTTCATTCTGTGATGTGCAGAGTAATGGAGCATGAAAACGTGACACATACACAGAACAAACACAAATGTTAGACACAGATGAAGTTATATTCCGTCAAGTATGCGGCCCACCAGCACAGGATGATACACGTACAAATGTAGCATGGAGGTAACATGATATAGGAAAGGTTTAAAATGGTATGTAATTTTGTAAGATGCATTTGAACAAATTAATTTACAAAAAAGTATACCGGCTGAACGGACGATTGTTCTGTATGTTGGAGGCTTTTACCCAACTGCAATAGAAAATAGCCATAAAATGAGTATTGGCTATTTTAGGATAGATTTGTTCCAAAGACATTGGAGAGGAAATACTGATGCAAGCCGGTGTCTGGGTTCCATTCCAGAAAGAGGTAAACTTTGCACTTTTCGAAAACATTTGGTTTGCTCAGCATTCATAGCTGAATCTGAAAGCGATAACTTTTCGCAAACTTCAAAGATTCTTTGTGACTGAACTTTTATTATGCATGTGTAAATTATCAGATATGACCTAAATTTCTCTTTGGCAATTTTTTTTGTGCGTCATTAAGAAAATAAGGGTTCAGTATTGGTAGCATTGCAATAGATACTGGGAGGTGCCGGGTTTTATCACTTTTGGACCGAGCTTTTAGCTGCGTTCTTAATACCAGACCTGCTTCCATTGGATATATACCCAATGTTATATTTAAATGAAGAAAATGACAGGTGTAAGGGACTAAAATTATACATTTTTTATAAATATATCTGCAAGCCCATAGAAACTGTTGCTGATTTTATATGGCCACCCTCCTTTAAAAATGCTGGTTTGCATTTACTCCGTTCTATTCGGTAAACAAACATGGTTGGCTGTAACTTGAAAAGGAGCAGTTCAACATGTGGATTTTTTTTCAGTAACTTGTTGGGCTAGGATGGTTCTATAAACATGCAAAGTTTGAAAAGTTTTGTTTTTGTATGCACAGGTAAGTCCCCTATGGAAATATATATTGTTAAGCTCCCAATAGCAAAGGTAGAAATGTCAACCGCACTGTCCTGTTTTCAGTAATTACATACTATTTCCACACATTTGTAGTTCTATCCAATTCTGTTTTATTGATTGATTTATTTATTTTTGGTTTAACGTCCCCGTCAACACTGTAAAGGAAATTTTGGAGACGTTGCTTCCAATTTTGTGGGACTTTTCCTGATATTGAGATGAAATGACATTTCGAGCCCTGTCGCTCAATGAAACCAATAGGGTTTATTAGCATGGACGGTCCGCCTCACACCGCGGTTCCTGGACAGGCTTAGATCCTCTTGTCTTTTGTGGGTGGAGTGGGTTAATTGTATCCATTCCTGATCTTTGTTTTACTTCTACTTTACCAGTACTAGTGCGCGGGCCGGATTCAGCTCTGCGTGGAAGCATCATGCAGCCCGTATATTCTTTTAAGCCCCTATGGGCGGGGACCGTCAATTCTGTTTTATAAAATGTACTTTCATGGCATGGGTTTTGCCATGGATAATGTAAAAATGTGATGGTAGTGCGAATATAGGTCTACCTGGGTGTATTCTACGAGTTTTTGCCTCTGATCTAAGTTCTTTGGAGGGGAAGAGTGTACTTTAAAACCATTTAAATCATTTTGATTGATATGTTTAGAAAGATGACTTGCAGTAATTCTATTTGCAAAAACACAAGAAAGAATCTACTTCATCTGGAATATAAGAGTAAGGTTTCATGGCACTAGGACTATGTAACAAACCAAAGCAAATCTTAAAAATCGTCTCTCCGAAACAGCCCGCTGCAATATAAAATCTAATCTTGCCGAAAGAACAAGATTTTATAAACCACTCAAAATAGAAACTGTTAGCTGATCACGTACGCTTCAAAACTAAGTAATACGTGTCCGATTCTGTGAACTCTGGGGTCACATGAAATGAAAAGTTACTAATCTAATAACGTATGTAAAGTGCATCTTTCATTCTTTGACTTGCAGAGTGATGGAGCTTGAAAAAAAGTGACACATACACAGTACAAATATATATGTTAGACACCGATGAGGTTATCTTTCGTCCAGCATGCGGCCCACCTGCGCAGGATGATACACGTACAAATGAAGCATGGTAGTAACATGAGATAGGAAAGTTTTAAAAGGATACATCTGACATAATGAATTTGGTAATGAAAAAGAAATGTAATTTTGTAAGATACATTTGAACAAATTTATTCACAAAATAATACCGGATGAACGGACGATTGTTCTGTATGTTGGAGGCTTTTATCCAACTGCCACAGAAAATAGCCATAAAAATGAGTATTGGTGCTATTTAGGCCTATTCAGTGCATTTTAGGGTAGAATTGTTCCAAAGACATTGGAGAGTAAATACCGATTCAGGCCGGTGTCTGGGTTCCATTCCAGAAAGAGGTAAACTTTGCACTTTCAAAAACATACGATTTGCTCGGATTTCATAGTTGAATCCGGAAGCGATATTTTTTCTCAAACTTAAAAGATTCTTTGTGACTGAACTTTTATTATCCATGCGTAAATCATCAGATATGACCCAATTTCTATTTGGCAATTTTTTTCATACGTCACAAACTTCAAAGATTCTCTGTGACTGAACTTTTCTTATGCATGCGTAAATTATCAGATATGACCTAAATTTCTATTTGACAATTTTTTTTGATACGTCATTAAGAAAATAAGGGTTCGGTTTTGGTAGCATTGCACTAGATACTGGGAGGTGCCGGGTTTGATCACTTTTGGACAGAGCTTTTAATTGCGTTCTAAATACCAGACCTGCTTCCATTGGATATATACCCAATGTTATATTTAAATGTAAGAAAATGACAGGTGTAAGGGACTAAAATGATGCATGTTTTATAAATATATCTGCAAGCTCAAAGAAATTGTTGCTGATTTTAAACGCTCACCCCTCCTTTTAAAAATTAGTTTGTGTTTACTTCGTTCCAGTCGGTAAACACACATGGTTGACTGTAACTTGAAAAAGAGCAGATCAACATGTGGATTTTTTCTCATTAAGTTGTCAGGCTAGGATGGTTCTATAAACAAGCAAAATTTGAAAAGTTTTGTATGTATAGTTTTTGTGGGCGCGGGTAAGACGCCTATGGAAATATTTAGTGGTAAGCCCTCAATAGCAAAGGTAGAAATGTCAGCGGCACTGTCCTTTTTCAGTCATTACATACTATTTCCACACATTTGTATTTCTATGCAATTCTGTTTCATATAATGTATCTTCATGACATGGTTTTTTTTTGCCATGGATAATACAAACATGTGATGGTAGTGCTAATTTAGGTCTAACTGGGTGTATTTGATGAGTTTTTGCTTCTGATCTGTGTTCTGGGGAGGGGGTGTATTTGATACTTTAAATAGGGGATGTAAGTGTGCAAATAGCCATAAAAACGAGTTTTGGTGCTTTTTAGGCCTAAATCTTTGCATTTGAGGATGGAATTGTTCCGAAGACACTGGAAAAAAACCACTGATGCAAGCGCCGGTGTCTGGGTTCCATTCCATAAAGAGGTAAACTTTGTGCTTTTCAAAAACGTATGATTTCCTTGGCGTTCATAGTTGAATCTGAAAACGAAAACTTTTTCGGAAACTTGAAATATTCTTTACGTTTTTTATGCATGAGTAAATTATAAGATATGCCCTAAATTTTTATTTGGCAATTCTTTTGATGCATCATAAAGAAAATAAGTGTTCGGTATTTCTACCATTTCACTAGATACTGGGAGGTACCAGGTTTTATCACTTTCGGACAAAGCTTTTAGTTGCGTTTTAAATACCAGACTTGTTTCGATTGCATATATATCACATGTTTTATTTAATTGTGAGAAAATGACAGGTATAAGGGACTAAAATGATGCATGTTGTATAACTAATCTGCAAGCTCAAAGAAATTGTTGCTGATTTTATATGGTCGCTCCTACTTTAAAAATGGTGGTTAGTATTTACTCCATACTAGTAGGTAAACAAACATGGTTGACTGTAACTTGAAAAGGAGCAAATCGGCATATGGATTTTTCCTCATTAACTTGTTGGGTTAGGCTGGCACTTTCCAAAGGTATAAGGTTTGAAAGGTTTTGTATGTGTAGTTTTTGTGGGAGCAGGTAAAAAGTTACTGTTGTCGCCTATGGAAAATAGCTAGTGGTGAGCTCCCTATAGCAAAGATAGAAATATCAGCAGCACTCTTCTGTTTTCTGTCATTACATACTACTTCCACACGTTTGTAGGTTCTATCCATTTCTGCTTCATAAAATGTATTTTGTTGGCATTTATTTTGCCATAGATACTATAAAAATGTGATGGTAGTGCTAATTTAGAGCTAACTGGGTGTATTTGATGAGTTTTTGCCACTGCTCTATGTTTTTGGGTGAGGGGCGGGTACTTTTAATCCACGTTTATCTGTTTTATTGATGTGTATCGAAAGGAGACTTGCAGTAATTGCATTTGCAGAAACACAAGAAAGATTCTACTTCATTTGGAATATAAGAGTAAGTTTTCATGGCACTAGGACTATGACTCAAACCAACGTAAGAGTTAAAACTAGTCTCTCCGAAGCAGCCCGCATTAATATACCTATAAGTATCCTCATCAATTTAAGTTCTAGTGTATTGTATTCATGTCAAAAGTATGTGAACAGATATAGCCAGCTTTGTGTCATGGCATTAAGGCATTTATAAACATTTTCTTGGCAGTTTTGTCTTCAAAATATCCTCAAAATATCATTTATCACTTTAAATAGGGGTTGTAGGTGTGAAAATATTTATGAAAACGAGTATTGGTGTTATTTAGGCATAATTCTGTGCAGTTTATGATAGAATTGTTAAAAAAACATTGGAGAAGAACCGCTAGGGCAAGTCGGTGTCTGGGTTCCATTCCATAAAGAGGTAAATGTTGTGTTTTTCCAAAACATACAGTTTTCTAGGCTTTCATAATTGAATCTAAAAGCAATAACTTTTTGGAACCTTGAAAGCTTATTTGTAACTGAACTTTTATTATGAATGAGAAAATTTTTAGAAATGACCTAAATTTCTATTTGGCAATTCTTTTGACGCATTATAAAGAAAATAAGGGTTCGGTACTGGTAGCATTGCACTAGATACTGTAAGGTGCCGGGTTTTGTCTCTTTTGGTCCGAGATTTTAGTTGCGTTCTAACTACCAGACTTGCTTCCATTGGATATATATCCCATGTATTATTAATGAGAGAAAATGACAGGTATAAGGGACAAACATGATGTATGTTTTATAAATATATCTACAAGCTCAAAGAAATTGTTCTTGATTTTATATGGTCATCCCTCCTTAAAAAATGTTGGTTAGTATTTACTCCGTACTAGTAGGTAAACAAACATAGTTGACTGTAACTTGAAAAGGAGCAGGTCAACATGTGTATTTTTTTCTCATTAACTTGTTGGACTAGGACGTCTCTATAAAGAAGGATAAGGTTTGAAAAGTTTTGTATGTGTAGTTTTTGTGGGAGAAGGTAAAATGTTGCTACTGTCGCTTATGGAAAATATTTAGTGGTAAGCTCCCTATAGCAAAGATAGAAATGTCAGCAGCACTATCCTGTTTCCTGTCATTAAAGACTATTTCCACACATTCTGTTTCATAAAAGGTATCTTCATGGCTTCAATTTTGCCATAGATACTGTAAAAATGTGATGGTAGTGCTAATTTAGGTCTAGATTGGTGTATTTGATGATTTTTTGCCTCTGATCTATGTTCTTGGAAAGGGGGCGAGGCTACTTTTAAGCCATTTTATCAGTTTTATACCCCACCACACGTAGTGGTGGGTATAATTATGATATACCGTCAAGTGTCTGTCCGTCCGTCCGTCCGTCCGTCCGTCCGTCCCCACCATTTCCGATCGATAACTTGCGTAATTGTTCGCGATTTTTTTTTAAGTTTGCATACATGTTTATATCGGGAATGAGTGGTATGGGATTGTTAATGGGCAAAATCCGTTAATATCCGACAGAGTTAGGGCCCTTTTTTAGTTCAAAATAAGGGTTTTTAGGGCGTTTGCGATCAATAATCTGAGCATTTTGTTCACGGATTTTCTTCAAATATTGTAGATACATTGGTATTGGGTATGAATGGTTTGGGATTGCTAATGGGCAAAATACGTTAACATTTAACGTAGTTATGGTCGTTAACAATTTATATTAAATAGTTTCGGGGCACTTATTCCTTTACTGAATGGAATATATGTATGGTACGTCCCTGTTATACAGACCACGATTAGAAACAGGTTTTGGATTGTTTAAAGGCAAACTGCGTTAACATTTGACAGAGTAATTGCCGTTAACAATTTCCATTAAATGTTTTTTGGGCTCTTATTTTTTATTTTATGGAATAATTTGATGAAATGTTGTATATATATTTGTATTGGGAATAGCTCTTGGCACAAATAGGTTTATATTTGACAGAGTTATAGTCGTTAACAATTTTCATTAAATGGTTTTGAACACTTATTCCATTACTGAATGGAATATATGGATGAAACTTCAGATATATAGACCACTATAGGAAGAATGTCTAGTATTATTAATTGGTAAAATACGTTAACATATTCGACAGTTATGGCCGTGCCCTTAACGATTTCCATCTAATGTTTTTTGGACTCTTATTCGTTTATTTTATGGCATAATTGGATGAAATTTTGTAGAAATTTATTGGTATTGGGAATGTGTGGTTTGGGAATTGCTCATGGCACAAATAGATTAACATTTGACAGAGTTATTGTTAACAATTTTCATTAAATAGTTTTTGAACACTTATTCCATTTCTAAATGGAATGCATGGATGAAACTTCACAGATATAAAGACCACTATAGGAAGAATGTTTACTATTGTTAATTGGCAATGTACGTTAACATATTCAACAGTTATGACTGTGTACAAGTCCCATTAAATGCTTTTTGGGCTCTTATTCCTTAACTTAATGGAATATATGGATGAAACTTCACATATATGTACTATTAAAGGAAGCGTGTTTGAGATAGTTCATTGGCAAAATACATTAACATCTTTATCAAAAGCTTATTATTGTAGCGTATGGAAAATATTTAGTGAAGCTCCCTATAGCAAAAATAGAAATGTCAGCAGCATTGTGCTGTTTTTGTCATTACATACGATTTCCACACGTTTGTAGGTTCAATCCAATTCCGATTCGTAAAATGTTTCTTCATTGCATTTATTTTGCCATAGATACTGTAAAACTGTGATGGTAGTGCTAATTTAGGTATAACTCGGTTTATTTGATGAGTTTTTGCCACTGATCTATGTTCTTGTGACAGTGGCGGGCACTTTAAAGCCATGTTAATCAGTTTTCATTGGTGTGTTTAGAAAAGAGGCTTGCAGTAATTGCAATTGCAGAAACACAAGAAAGAATCTACTTCATCTGCAATATAAGAGCAAGGTTTCATGGCACTAGGACTATGTCTCAAACCAAAGCAAAGCTTAAAAATTGTCTCTCCGAAACAGCCCGCTGTAATATCCCGAAAAGTGTTCTCATCCATTATAAGTTCTAGTTTATTGTATTCATGTAAAAAGGATGTGAACAGATATAGTCCGCTATTTTTCATGGCCTTAAGGCATTTTTAAACATTTTCTTGGCAGTATTGTCTTCAAAATATCCTCAAAATATCATTTTTTTACTGTAAATAGGGCTTGTTGGTGTGAAAATAGCCATAAATCGAATATTCGTGCTATTTAGGCATAATTCTGTGCATATTAGAATAGAATTGTTCCAAAGACACTGGAGAAGAACCACTGATGCAAACAGGTGTCTGGGTTTAATTCCAGAAAGAGCTAAACGCTTTTCAAAAATATATAGTTTGCTTGGTTTCATTGTTGAATCTGAATGCGATAACTTTTTCGGAAATTTGAAAGATTCTTTGTGTCTGAACTTTTATCATGTATGAGAAATTTTTTGATATGACCTAAATTTCCATTTGGCAATTCTTGTGATGCATCATGAAGAAAATAAGGAGTCGGTATTGGTATCATTACACTAGGTACTTGGGGGTGCCGGGCTTTATCTCTTTTGGACCAAGTTTTAGTTGCGTTCTAATTACCAGACTTGCTTCCGTATATCCCATGTTTTATTTCAATGTGCGTAAATGACAGGTATAAGGGACTAAAATGATACGTTTTATAAATATATCTGCAAGCTCAAATACATTGTTGCTGATTTTATATGGTCACTCCTCCTTTAAAATGTTGGTTAGTATTTACTGCATACTAGTAAACAAACTTGAAAAGGAGCAGACAACATGTGTTTTTTTCTCATGAACCTACTGGGCTAGGATGGCTCTATAAAGAGGTATAAGGTTTGAAATGTTTTGTATGTGTAGTTTTGGTGGGAGCAGGTAAAAAGTTACTGTTGTCGCCTATCGAAATTATTTAGTGGTAAGCTCCCTATAGCAAAGATGGAAATGTCAACAGCACTGACCTGTTTTCTGTCATTACATATTATTTCCACACGTTTGTAGGTTCTATCCAATTCTGTTTCATAAAATATATTTTCTTGGCATTTATTTTGCCATAGATACTGTAAAAATGTGATGTAGTGCTAATTTAGGTATAACTGGGTGTATTTGATGAGTTTTTGCCATTGATCTATGTTCTTAGGAGAGGGGTGGGTACTTTAAAGCCATGTTAATCTGTTTTAGTGATGTGTTTGGAAAGGGGACTTGCAGTAATTGCATTTGCAGAAACACAAGAATTTACTTCAACTGAAATATAAGAGTCTGGTTTCATGGCACAAGGACTATGTCTCAAAACAAAGCAAAAGTTAAAAATTGTCTCTCCGAACAACCCGCTGCAATATCCCGATAAGTTTTCTCATCCATTATAAAGAGTAATTTATTGTGTTTATGTCAAAAGGATGTGAACATATACAGTCAGCTATTTCTCATGGCATTAAGGCATTTATAAACATTTTCTTGGCAGTTTTGTCTTCAAAATATCCTCACAATATCATGTTTATTTTTTTTACTTTAAATAGGGTTTTTGTTTATTTATTTTTGTTATGGTTTGTCTTGAGGTGTATGTGTCGCCTGTGTTATTTAATTTTGATAGCCTATTGGCCATTTTGTGGGAAAGTAACTGTCCTCTTGGCTTTCCGCTGTTGGGTGTTTCCATTAGGTCTGTTGATGCATGTTTGTGTTTTTTTCCCTTTGGTGTCTCTGATGGGAGCTATGGGCTGATGGAATCGATTCCTGATCATTGCCTCTACTTCTATTTTGTATGCATCCTGTAGTAAGGATGTGAACAGATATATTCAGCAATTTCTTATGGCATTAAGGCACTCATAAACGTTTCTTCGACAGTTTTGTTCTCTAAATATCCTCAAAAAATGTCTTTTTTTTTTTACTTTAAATAGGGACTGTAGGTGTGAAAATAGCCCAAAAAGACGAGCATGCGTGCTATCTAGGCATAATTCTGTGCATTGTAGGATAGAATTGTTCAAAAGACATTGCATTGGAGAAGAACCACTGATGCAAGCCAATGTCTGGGTTCTATTTCAGAAAGAGGTAAACTTTGCACTTTTCAAAAACATGGGATTTGCTCGGCTTTCATAGTTGAATATGAAAGCGATATTTTTTTCGGAAACTTGAAAGATTCTTTGTGACAGAGTTTTTATTATGCATTAGAAAATTTTTAGACATGACTTTTAGATATGTCTCTCCGAAACAGGACGCTGCAATATCCCGATAAGTTTTTTCATCCATAATAATTTCTAATTTATTGTATTTATGTCCATGGGATGTGAACAGATATATTCAGCTATTTCTCATTGCATTTAGGCATTTATAAACACTTTCTTGGCGGTTATGTCTTCAAAATATCCTGAAACTGTCATGTTTTACTTTGAATATGGGGTGCAGGTGTGAAAAAGCCATAAAAAATGAGTATTGGTGCTATTTAGGCATAATTCTGTGCATTTTAGGATAGAACTGTTCCAACATTGGAGAAGTGCCACTGATACAAGTCGGTATCTGGGTTCCAGAAAGAGGTAAACTTTGCGCTTTTCAAAAACATGTGGTTTGCTCATATTTGAATCTGAAAATGATTACTTTTTTGAAACTTGAAAGATCCTTTGTGACTGAACTTTTATTATGCATGTGGAAATTTTTAGATATGACCTTTAGATATGTCTCTCCAAAATATCCCGCTGCAATGGTATGTCAATGGGATGTGAACAGATATATTCAGCTTTTTTTCTATTTATAAACATTTTCTTGGCAGTTTGTCTCCAAAATATCCTCAAAATGTCATGTTTTACTTTAAATACGGGGTGTAGGTGTGAAAATAGCCATAAAATGAGTGTTCGTGCTATTTAGGATCTGATTGTTCCTAAGACATTAGAGAAGAGCCACTGCACTGATGCAAGTCGGGGTCTTGGTTCCATTACAGAAAGAGGTAAACTTTGCGCTTTTCAAAAACATGCGATTTGATCGGCTTTCAAAGTTGAATCTGAAAGCGAATACATTTTCGCAAACTTGAAAGATTCTTTATGACTGAACATTAATTATACATGAGTAAATTATTAGATATGACCCAAATTTTTATTTGGCAATTCTTTTGATGCATCATAAAGAAAATAAGGGTTTGGTACAGCATAGGTTGAAATGTTTGAAGGTTCTATCCAATTCTGTTTCATTAAATGTATCTTCATGGCATGTATGTTGCCATATTTGACGTCATTCTGATTCAATTTCAAAATTCAATACTGGACTTAAATCTCCTCTGCAACGAGGTCTATCGGAAACCGAATTATATGGTGCAGTTTATATTTTACTTTTGGTTCTTTGAGATATCGTGAATATTCTGAGAAATCAGAAATAAATTATTTGTTTAGACTCATTCTAGACAGGTTTTTAATTATTTGGACCCCATTTTGATTTATATCAGTCTTTGAATCGACTGCCTATTCGAAATTCGCACAATTGCAGTATGTTTCCTCTGGCTTTGTTTGCCGGATCATTACAGGGTCACTGATGAGGCTTTATTAGCCGAAACTACGTAGTATGGCCCATCTTCTTTCTTATGAATGTTTTCATTGCTCTTAAAGGAACTCATATTTGATTTTTATTTGCCTTCACTGCAGCTGGTGTTGTGCCGTGTGGCGGCCGTAAAACGTCTCCCCGTACATCAACCATAGTGCAGTTTATATTTTACTTTTGGTCCTTTGAGATCATCGTGAATATTCTGAGAAATCAGAAATAAATTATTTGTTTAGACTCATTCTAGACAGGTTTTTAATTATTTGGACCCCATTTTGATTTATATCAGTCTTTGAATCGACTGCCTATTCGAAATTCGCACAATTGCAGTATGTTTCCTCTGGCTTTGTTTGCCGGATCATTACAGGGTCACTGATGAGGCTTTATTAGCCGAAACTACGTAGTATGGCCCATCTTCTTTCTTATGAATGTTTTCATTGCTCTTAAAGGAACTCATATTTGATTTTTATTTGCCTTCACTGCAGCTGGTGTTGTGCCGTGTGGCGGCCGTAAAACGTCTCCCCGTACATCAACCATAGTGCAGTTTATATTTTACTTTTGGTCCTTTGAGATCATCGTGAATATTCTGAGAAATCAGAAATAAATTATTTGTTTAGACTCATTCTAGACAGGTTTTTAATTATTTGGACCCCATTTTGATTTATATCAGTCTTTGAATCGACTGCCTATTCGAAATTCGCAAAATTGCAGTATGTTTCCTCTGGCTTTGTTTGCCGGATCATTACAGGGTCACTGATGAGGCTTTATTAGCCGAAACTACGTAGTATGACCCATCTTCTTTCTTATGAATGTTTTTATTGCTCTAAAAGGAACTAATTTTTTATTTTTATTAGTATATAAATTAAGAAAAATCTATAACCGCAATGACTTTATGTTGGAACCGTCATAAAACCTGAGGCCTGACCAACCAGCGTGCAATTAAAGAGGAAGCAAGGTTGTCAACCGTGATTGGGTTAACTACCATGCATGCAGTCTGTCGTATAACGTTTATGTTGTACCCAATCTTTTCATATCGAAGAATGATTTTACGAAATTGGGTGCTAAATAAAGTAGAAGTAAAACAAAGAACAGGAACCGATACAATTAACTTACTGCACCCATCAAAGACACCAAAGGGAAAGAAACACAAACATGAAGCGACCAGACCATAATGGAAACCTTAACAAAGGATGGCCATATGGACAGTTACTTTCCCACAAAATGGCCAAATGGCCATCCAAAACCAAAAGACACAAGTGATACACACAGTAAGTAGTAACAAACATAAATAAACCACCACATAGGAAACGCCTTGGAACGGTCAGTGGCAAGAATTCCACTGGGGGGGGGGGGGGGGGGGGGGCTTAAATCGATTTTACATGGCCATAATCCTCGCCCTTACCTCTGTCGTGGTATACTCTTATTTTGTTTAGTCCGCATGAAGGCTTCCTAACTCATGAGTGTAACATCTCCGATAACATACAAATAAAAATCAACAGAGATGAAACAAGGTTGAGGACTCGACAGCATAAAACAGAATTGCTGGAGCAAAAGAAAACCAACAGTTAGACTCCGAAAGTCACTGCGGTTATAATTTTTTTCTAGATTTATATACTTAGTCACCATAAATTTCAGATTCCGATAGACCTAGTTGCATCCAGTATTGAATTTTGGAATGAAATCAGAATGACGGCTATACAATTTTGAAAAGGTTTTACGTAGTTTATGGTACCGATAACCCTGATTAAGAAGTTTAGCCATCAACAATTTATTACGTGTGTTGAAGTCAGTTACATGACTACACACTCTGGCAAATCGAATTAATTGTGAAATATCAACGCCGTAGGATGGCACACGTTGAGCATCACCATCCAAAAAAGTAAATTTTACAATCTATAAATCAAAATCATCGCGTTCATCATAAATTTTGCAAAAACAAACCCATCCACAATGGACAGATGTAAATCCAAAAACGAGGCCTCGGTTTCAGAAGAATTTCCTTTATTTAGCTGAATTTTTTTTTTTTTTTTTTGGGGGGGGGGTTAACTTTGACTGATCAAACCATCGAAATAGGTATTATCAATATTTAATAAAGCATCCAAATATCTAGAAGTGGAGCTAAAAGCTCCAATGATTTCAGACTGGTTATCAGCAGAAAGGGACATCATGAAGTCTCTCTCATAACAAAACAAAAACAGATCAGCCAGAAGTTGTGCGCAATTATTACCCATCGGAATACCCACAGCTTGTCTAAATAACTTAGTACCAAATCTTATGTAAATATTGTCAAGTAGAAAGGTGAGAGCTTCACACACATTCTGACATGACCATAAAGTATAGTCTTCCGATGGGTACTAATTGCGCACCTCTTGAGACTGATCTGTTCTTGTATTGTTATGAAAGAGACTTCATTTTGTCGCTTTCCATTGATAACCAATCTGAAATTGTTGAAGCTTTTAGCTCTACTTCTAGATATTTAGATGATTTATTAAATATTGATAATACCTATTTTGATGGTTTGATCAGTCAGATTTACCCCCTAGAACTTCAGTTAAATAAAGCAAATTCTTCTGATACCGAGGCCCCGTTTTTGGATTTACATCTATCTATTGTAGATGGATTTGTTTCGTGCAAAATTTATGATAAACGCGATGACTTTGATTTTGAGATTGTAAATTTTCCTTTTTTGGATGGTGATGTTCCTCGTGCGCCATCCCTATGGCGTTTATATTTCGCAATTAATTCGATTTGCTAGAGTGTGTAGTCATGTAACTGACTTCAACACTCGTAATAAATTATTAACGGCTAAACTTCTTAATCAGGGTTATCGGTACCATAAACTACGCAAAGCCTTTTCAAAATTTTATAGACGCCATTCTGATTTAATTTCAAAATTCAATATTGGACTTAAATCTCTTCTGCAACAAGGTCTATCGGAACCCGAATTTTATGGTGACTTAGTATATAAATTCAGAAAAATATATAACCGCAATGACTTCAGCACCCAATTTCGTAAAATCATTCTTCGATATAAAAAGACTGGGTACAACATGGATGTTATACGACAGACTGCATGCATGGTAGTTAACCCAATCACGGTTGGCAACTTTGCTTCCCTCATTAATTGCACGCCGGTGGGTCAGGCCTCAGATTCTATGACGGCTCCAACGTAAAGGCTTATTGAAAATTAAAGAGATACTGTTGGTTGGTGCCTGATGCTCTGTCTCTGGTCGGGCTCATCGGAGTCTAACTGTTGGTTTTCTTTTGCTCCAGCATTTCAGTGGTTTCTTGCTGTCGAGTCCTCACCGTTGTCTCACCTCTGTGGTTCTTTGATTTTTGTGTTCACGGAGATGTTGCACTGATGAGTTAGGAGGCCTTCATGCGGACTGAACAAATTTTTTGTCTAAATCGCGACGGAAGTAAGGGCGAGGATTGTGGTCACGTAAAATCGATTTAAGCCCCCCAGTGGAAATCTTCCACTGACCGTTCCAAGGCGGCTCTTCTGTGGCGATTTATTTATGTTGTTGTTTGTTACTTACTGTATGTATCACTTGTGTCTTTTGGTTTTGGATGGCCATATGGCCATTTTGTGGGAAAGTAACTGTCCTTATGGCCTTCCTTTGTTTAGGTTTCCACTATGGTCTGTCGCTTAATGTTTGTGTTTCTTTCCCTTTGGTGTCTTTTATGGGTGGAGTAAGTTAATTGTATCAATTCCTGATCTTTGTTTTACTTCTACTTTATGCTATTCAGAAGTGAAAAACGCATTTCTTACATTACATGCAAGATAGAGGGAGTCTTCCCTATGAAATGTACATTCAATAAAATCACTAAGTTGTTCTTTTATAAGATTATGAGGAAGTGTAGTGTAAAGGGTGGCAAACAAAAATCATAAGTAGACAGACTTGAAGCACGAAAACGCCTGGGTTTCAATTTATTTAAAACTTCATTAGAATGTTTTGTAGACCAAAACAGATTTCTACCTGATCTTTCGAATACTTTGTCGCAACATTTTATCACATATTTTTGGATGGCAGTAAAACATTAAGTTAATAACTGGAGAGTTCAGTGGTGGTACAAGAGCTTGAATTTGCAATAAACCGTGCTTTGTTTTGTCTTTTATGAAGTTAAGGTAACCAATATAACGTAGGAAGCTTGTCTTGGCCTTCTGTAACACAGACAGCAGTAGGCCTTCATGCGGACTGAACAAATTATTTGTCTTAATCGCGACTGAAGTAAGGGCGAGGATTGTGGCCACGTAAAATCGATTAAAGCCCCACAGTGGAATTTATTTCCGCTGACCGTTCCAATGCGGTTCTTCTGTCGCCGTTTATTTTTGTTATGGATTGTCTTAGGGTGTTTGTGTCGCTTATATTATTTTATTTTGGATAGCCGTTTGGCCATTTTGCGGGAAAGTAACTATCCTATTGGCTTTCCGCTGTTGGTGTTTCCGTTTGAGTGTGTTGCTTCATGTTTTCCCGTTGGTGTCTCTGATGGGAGCTGCGGGTTAATTGTATCGATTCCTGATCATTGTCTCTCCTTCATTCCTCGGCTTTCATTGTTGAATCTGAAAGCAATAACTTCTTCGCAACCTTGAAAGATTCTTTGTTACTGAACTTTTATTATGAACATGTTAATTAATAGATATTACATAAATTTCTATTTGGCAATTATTTTGATGCATAATAAAGAAAATAAGGGTTGGTATAAAAAGGTAGAATGTCACCATTACTAACCTATTTTCAGTCATTAAATACTATTTCCAAACATTTGTAGGTTCTATCCGATTCTGTTTTATAAAATGTTTCTTCATGGCATGTTTGTCGCCATAGATACTGTAAACGTATGATCGTAGTGCTTATTTAGGTCTAACTGGGTGTATTTGCGGATTTTTTTGCCTCTGATTTATGTTCTTTGGAGTGTGGTGGCGTACTTTAAAGCCGTGTAAATCAGTTTCTATTGATGTGTTTGGAAAGGAGACTTGCAGTAATTGTATTTGCAGAAACACAAGAAAGAATCTACTTCATCTGGGATATAAGAGTAAGGTTTCATGGCACTAGGACTATGTCTCAAACCGAAGGAAAACTTATCAATTGTCTATCAGAAACAGCCCGCTGCAATATCCCATGCAACTTGAGAAACAACCAGCGGATCGCGTATACCGCCGGCCAGCACCACTCCAACATATTTTTCGAGATTGCATGTAATATGACTGAAGCTGTCAAGAAGCTATAAGAATCTAAAATGTGGTTGTAAAAGCTAAACGAAACACAAATTTCTAAATGGACCAAATTACTGAAGGGGTGGGGGCATCAATGTTACTGAAGCAGCAGTGAGGGGTATGCATCAATAAAATCAATGGACTGGTAAGGAAAAACCAATGCAAGTATAAATTGAATTTGTGTTAGAGTTTAGAACATTCACGCATCTATAAACTTTGTCACAAAACTTCAACCAAATGTAAAATTTCTAAGTTTGTGACTTTGACCTCAAGGTAACTGTGGGGGGGACGGGGGGGGGGGGGGGCATGCATCAATGAAATCTTTAGACCGGTATGTAACTTCTGTGTAAGAGTCATCTAAATCTATGAAAGGGCTCAGTAGATAAATCTCTTAGAAAGTTTAATGCAAAACTTTAGTGGAATGTAAAAATTCTAAGTATGTGGCCTTGACGTCAAGGTCACTGTAGGCAGGTGGGACATGCATCAATGAGATGTTTAGACCAGTATGTAACTTCAGTGTAAGAAAGAACTAAATGTATCAAAGGGTTCAGAAGATATAATGTCTTAGAAACTTTAACCCAAAACTTCAAGCAAAATGTTAATGGACGGGCGGACAGACGGATAGAAGACGGACTGACGGACGGACGAACGCCAAAACGAAAACTGTATACCCCCATAGCATACTTCGTATGTCGGGGGTATAAAAATAGTCCTTGCAATCCATTTGCATATTCAGAATATGTTCCAGTAAAATAGCAATTTGCATACCCTTTGCAAGTGCTTTGCAACAGATTTGTGCAAACATTTTGCAAACATAGCTCTACCTCTGCAAAGAGATTGCAAATACATAGAGTATAGTTACTTTTTGAGTTGGATACCAAAAATATTTCATCGAGTGTGTTGAAAGAATCTAAATTTTCACGTGTACGAAGCACGAGTGAAAATTCGGATGTTTTTAACACACGAGATGAAATACTTTTGGTATCCGCCGAAAAAAACTTTGTTCTTTTTATTATATGATTTATTAGGACACTTACGGTAATTGATTGATCCCAGGTGACGTCACTATATTGGCCGGGCTAGTTGACGTCACAACTGTCAATTTCAAAGCATAAACAAATCGAAATTTTGAATTTTTAGTTCAAAGAATGCTTTTCAAGGTATGTTACAGTATGCGTTGTGCTTATTTGAAGTCAATTTAATTTTTGAAGGCTCTGTGTGACATGCACACAGCCACTGTATCATCGATTCCATGTGTAGCAGTTGGTCGTGGTCGTTTTATCACGTTGGAAAAATAATAAGCTAATTTGAACACATATTTCCTCGCACAAACTCTAACTCAGCCATTCAGTGAACTTGTACGCCTTGTAGACCATTTGTAACAATGACAGCTAAGCCTAAATCTGTGATGGAGCATTTAAATAATTGTGCCCGAGATGTGTGTCGGCAAAAGGGAGATGTTCAAATCAAAGCGCTACTGTTGTCAAATATGGCGCCTGTTCATTCAGTTTTAATGCCACACTTCAAAATATATTCTACCGACATAAGGAATTATTATTCTTAGTAAATCAAAGGAAAATTAACCTTTTTTCGACCAGAACGTAAACGTCAACGCTACAGTGAAATGATATAAATGGTATCAGTCAATACGATATCATTTCACTTGTGATTGATAGCAGTTTTATTTGTTTCAGATATGCATTGATTTTACTGCTAAGTATAAAATAAAAAAAAAAAGCTTTTAGCACACTACGAATGTTCGCAAACAGGATCTCTGACAGTTTTCATACTGCAAAGCTTTTGCAAACAGTGACTTAAAATCACTTGGTAAGATTAATTAACAGTCTTTCCTCAATAGCAGTCTGCAAACAGTTTACAAACATGAACTCTGATTTTTATTCAGGTGCAAAACATTCGCAAATAGTTACTTTGAAAGTATTTCTTGCAAGTGTAATGTAAAAGTGTGTGTGTGAATTCGGGTTTAACGTCGCTTTCAACAATTTTTCAGTCATATCACGACGGTGTCAGTAATGTAAAAGGTTTTACAGTCATTTAAAAAGTATCTTTTTTCATAGGGTCTTTGGAATTAAATGCGAAACAGGATTTCAAAATTTGATCTGCATGTTGGGCATTACATTACAACGTTTATAGCCATGAAATGTGAAATGAATTTAAAAACCTCCCCTTTTATATACAGAATGCTATTTGTACTTTTGGGTTGTTTTTCAATCTATGCAAAAAACAAGTCAGGGTCATCAGTTGAGAAAATTCTGTAGTTCGTAACCAATAAATGCTGCATGCCATGGTTTGATGACTTCAAGTTATTTTAAATATTTGTTATCATCTACTAGCATAGAAGGCATGGCCTAGACCATTTGAATACAATTGTTGTGACTGGGGTTGGGTGGGGTGGGGTGTGGTAGCGTAGTGTAGGGTAGTTTGGAGTGGGTTGGTGTAGGGTAGGTGGGTGGGTGGGAAGGGGTTGGTGGGATGGGGTAGGTTGGGGATTGGGGGAGGTTGGGGTGGGTAGGTAGGGTAGGGTGGGGGTAGAATTGGTAGGGTAGGTAAGTTGGGGTTGGGTAGGTTAGGGTAAGGTTAAGTAGGGAAGGGTAGCTAGGAAGATATGGGGTAGGTGGTTGTGGGCAGGTGGGTGCACTGGTGTGGAATGAGGTTGGGAAGGTTAGGTGGGGATGGGTGGGGTTGGGATGAATGCATTGACATGGGGTGGGGTAGGTTTTGTGGGGGTGGAGGTAGTTAGGGAAGGTATGTTGGGGTTTGTTGGGCAGGGGTAGTGCAAGATTGGGTAAGGTAGGGTAGGTAGGGTGGGATTTGGGTAGTTTGGGATGGATAGGGTGGGTGCATTGGTTTGGGGTCGTGTGGGGTAGGGTAGGTTGGGTGGGGTTTGGGTTGTGTAGGCAGAGAACGGTAGCTAGGGTGGGTGAGGTTTTGGGGGTGGGTGGATAGTTTTGGGTTGGATGGGTGGGGTAGGGTTAGGTAGGGTAGGTAGGGTGGGATTGGGTTATAGTGGGTGCGTTATGGATGGAGTGTGGTAGGGTAGGTGGAGTGCAAAGTAGGTAAGGTGGGGTTGATAGGGTAGGGTAGGTGGAGTTGGGGTAGGTAGATGAGGTTAAGGTAGGGTAAGTAGGGGTTAGGAAGGTTAGGGTAAGGTTTAGTAGGGAAGGGTAGCTAGGAAGATATGGGGTAGGTGAGGTGGGTAGGTGGGTGCACTGCTGTGGAGTGAGTTATGGAAGGTGAGGTGGGGGAGGGTGGGGTTGGGGTGGATGCATTGGCATTGGTTGTGGTAGGTTTTGTTGGGGTGGAGGTTTTTGTTTGTTTGTTTGATTTGAGGTTTAACGTCCCCGTCAACACAGTGAAGGTCATTTTTGGAGACGTTGCTTCCAGGTTTGTGGGACTTTTACCCGACATTGAGATGAAATGACATCTCAAGCCCTGTCGCCCAATGAAACCAATAGAGTTTATTAGCATGGACGGTCCGCCTTGCACGGCGGTTCCTGGACAGGCTTAGATCCTCTAAGCGGTGCACCAGTACTAGTGTGCGGGCCAGATTCAGCTCTGCGTGGAAGCATCATGCAGCCCATATATTTCTTCAAGCCCCTATTGGCGGGGGCCGGTTGGGGTGGAGGTAGGTATGGAAGGTATGTTGGGGTTTGGTGGGCAGGGGCAGTGTAAGATAAGGTAGGGTAGGGTAGGTAGGGTGTGATTGGGGTAATTGGGGATGGGTAGGGTGGGCGCATTGGTTTGGGGTCGTGTGGGGTAGGGTAGGTTGGGTGGGGTTTGGGTTGTGTAGCTAGAGTACGGTAGCTAGGGCTGGTGAGGTTTGGGTAGGTGGGGTGGATAGGTTTGGGTTGGACGGGTGGGGTAGATTAAGGTAGGGTGGGATTGGGTTATGGTGGCTGCGTTATGGATGGGGTGTGGTAGGGTTGGTGGAGTGCAAAGTAGGTAAGGTTTAGTTTGGGTATATGGGTGGATAGGGTAGGGTAGGGTAGGTGGGGTCGGGGTAGGTGGATAAGGTTAAGGTATGGTAGGTAGGGTGGGGTTGAGATAGGTAGGAGTAGGTACGGTGCATTCAACTAGGCAGGGTAGGGTAAGTAGGGTGGGGTTGGGGTAAGTGGGGGATTTTAGGGTAGTTTGTTTGTTTGTTTTATTTGAGGTTTAACGTCCCGTCAACACTGTAAAGGTCATTTTGGAGACGATGCTTCCAATTTTGTGGGACTTTTACCCGGCATTGAGATGAAATGACATCTCAAGCCCTGTCGCCCAATGAAACCAATAGGGTTTATTAGCATGGACGGTCCGCCTCGCACCGCGGTTCCTGGACAGGCTTAGATCCTCCAAGCGGTTTACCAGTACTAGTGTGCGGGACGGATTCAGCTCTGCGTGGAAGCATCATGCAGCCCATATATTTCTTCAAGCCCCTATGGGCGGGGGCGGAGGATTTTAGGGTAGGATAGGATAGGGTAGGTAGATGGGAATGGTGGTGTTAGGTGGGGTAGGTGGGGTGGGAAGGGTAGGTAGTTTGGGGTTACGTGAGATGGGATGATGTTAGGTAGGGTAGGTAGAGTGGAATTGGGATAGGTAGGCGTGGATAGGGTCGGTGCGTTGGTATGGGGTAGGGTAAGGTAGATGGGATGGGAGTGAGTATGTTGGGTGGGGTTAGGCGGGGATGGGTAGGGTAGGCACGATGGAGTTGAGCGAGATTAAGGTAGGGTAGGTTAGGTGGAGTTGGAAGGGTAGATAGGCTGGGATAGGGGTAGAAGGGGTGGTTAGGTAGGATGCTTTGGGGTGTGTTAGGGTGGAGTAGGGTTGACAGCTTTTATGATACCAGACATTGCAAGTATCACATCAAATTCACCAGTTCTTCATACCAACACTTTCAGTACAAAGCCCACAGGGGTAATATTCTATTCTATTCCATACAGGATGTGATGCATCAGAGTAGCGTCCCTTGGTTTGAATAAGTTCTGAATAGTTAGATCCTCTGGAAGCAGAGAATACACAAAATAAACGAAAATAGCAGACTCGGTTTTATTGAGTCTGTTCATGACCAGTACTGAAATGTGCTACACCGGCCACGCCCCCTAGCACCGGCTTAAGCGGAACTCTATTTGTCGTCATATATTTCACTGATGACATCACAAAATTATTGACTTCTCAAGATCATATACTTCCATTTGCATTTTAGCAGAGTTTGCTCTGCTTGAATCTGAAAAAAATCTGATATCTGAAGATGCCAGACAGGGAAAGGCGAAGATCAGATACTGGGAGTGTAGGGCAGGCTGAGAGTAGGATTTCCATAGAAGGAAAGGCAGGCTGATCAAGTTGTGGGCTAAGAGGAAAACAGTGTCAGCTGAGGCATAGATAGATAGTAGATAGATAGATAGATAGATAGTAGATAGATAGATAGATAGATAGATAGATAGATAGATAGATAGATAGATAGATAGATAGATAGATAGATAGATAGATAGATAGATAGATAGATAGACAGACAGACAGACAGACAGACAGACAGACAGACAGACAGATAGATAGATAGATAGATAGATAGATAGATAGATAGATAGATAGACAGACAGACAGACAGACAGACAGATAGATAGATAGATAGATAGATAGATAGATAGATTTTGATTGATTTGAGGTTTAACGTCCCCGTCAACACTGTAAAGGTCATTTTGGAGACGTTGCTTCCAATTTTGTGGGACTTTTACCCGACATTGAGATGAAATGACATCTCAAGCCCTGTCGCCCAATGAGACCAATTGGGTTCATTAGCATGGACGGTCCGCCTCGCACCGCGGTTCCTGGACAGGCTTAGGTCCTCTAAGCGATTTACCAGTACTAGTGTGCGGGCCGGATTCAGCTCTGCGTGGAAGCATCATGCAGCCCATATATTTCTTCAAGCCCCTCTGGGCGGGGGCGGTGAGATAGATAGATAGATAGATAGATAGATAGATAGATAGATAGATAGATAGATAGATAGATAGATAGATAGAGATAGAGAGAGAGAGAGAGAGAGAGAGAGAGAGAGATTAATTAGATAGAAAGATAGATAGATAGATAGCAAGTATTTTTAGCATACTAAAGATTTGTAAAACAGGTCCAGATTTAACACTTTAAACCCTTTAGACCAGTACAGATGCTTTAGAAAACAGTCAAAATCCAATGAACTATATCATCAGGGTCTACACTGTTTGTCATCATGTTTATGATTGCCAAATCCCCTATTTATATGATTGGACATGTCCAAAATAAAATAAAAAGGATGAAATGATCGACCTAAGAATTTCAGGGGTGAAAGTGTTTAATCATGTAAATCAGTCAATAAATTTGCGATGTCATCAATGAAATAAATGACATCATACAAACCAAGGGACGCTACTCTGAATTTACCAGCAACACTAGAATAGAATATAATAGAATACTTTTTTATTTCCAATCAAGGGACCAAGTTCACATCCTGTTTCAGAAAGGGGTAAAGTTGGCTCTCCAGGTTTACCAAATACAGTAGAACTTCGATGGCTCGAACACCGATGGCTCGTTTACCATGGATGTTTCGAACCCATTCTTGAGCCCCTAGCGAAATTCTCTACATAACACATAGTGGGGGATAATTTTGGAGAATTTTATCCTGCAAATGTATGCTGTGTGTACTAATTAAAATCGCCTCGATGAGGCGATTCTAATGAGTACACACAGCATACATTTTCATTAGAGAACACCGAAAATAATCTAAAAGTATCTCGTTATGCCTGCTGACAGTAACCTCAGGGGCTCGAACTATCCCAGTCTCGAACAGATTTTCGAGGTCCCAAAGGTGTTCGAGCCATTGAAGTTCGACTGTATGAATTATTAACCCATTCTGTATCAAATGGAATCTTGCAGTTGTTTTCATCACAAGTCGCTGTTCTAACGAGTACCCAAAATCTATATTTTAGAGCAGAAATAAGAAAAATAAGGTATACCCCCGGAAACCCCAGTTTTACTTTATACAAGTGGGGTTCAAGGGGGTCAAAATTATATAGGCGTGTTTTCGTGATGGCTTTGCTACTCGCCTAATTTGTTTGTTTGATTTGAGGTTCAACGTCCCCGCCAACACTGTTTGTGTCCTTTTGGAGACGTTGCTTCCAATTTTGTGGGACTTTTACCCGACATTGAGATGAAATGACATCTCAAGCCCTACCACCCAATGAAACCAATATGGTTTATAAGCATGGATCGTCCGACACTCACACCGCTTTGCCTGGACAGGCTTATATCCTCTAAGCGGTTTACTAGTTTGTTTGATTTGAGGTTTAACGTCCCGTCAAGCGGTTTTCCAGTACTCGTTTGCGGATCGGTTTCAGCTCTGCGTGGAAGCATCCTGCAGCCCATCTATTTCTTCAAGCCCCGATGGGCGGGGGCCGACTACTCGCCTGATAAATCCGGTTTTGTTATACCTACATTCGTTTTTCATAAGCATTAAAAACCAGATTGATGATATCACTTGTGACATCATCACCAACAAGTGACATCATTACCATGTGCTCATCCGGGCACCTGCCTTGGAGCAGCTTCCTTTTCCTGTTAACCCAAGGACAAACAAGCTGCAGCAAAAATGAGCTTTTTAAATAAACTCAAGAAATCAGTCATTTTTGAGATGGCTGACAGAGGAACACCTAGATAGGATTTCCTTAGGGTCGAGCGGTCTGAGAGGCAGGCTGTATTGAACCAGAATTCTGAAGAGGTAAGGAAAAGACAGGAAACGGTTGACCATGCAGCCCTCAGACCAGGATGTATGGGACACCATTTCCCTGAGTGGTGGTGGCTCTGAGCCAAAATCTGGAAGAGATATAACTAGAAAGGAAAAACCAGAAGATATTATTCAATTAAATTAATGTGTTTAAAGACTTGCAACTTGAGCTTAAAGGCCCACATCCAGTGCGGATTAAAAGCAGGATAAAACATGTTGTTGTGAGTCTGATCTAGGGAATTACAGTTATCTGTCCTTATCAATAAGATCAAAACGAAAAGAGCAAATGACTAGAATTTCATAGGAAAACCACCAAGGTTCAGAAATACACAGAAATTCGGATGGAATTTCACAGAAAAAAAAAAAACATAAATAAAAACCCACCAGGATTCCAATGAATATTTACCAGAATTCTGGCGATTTTGTGCAGTGGAATTCCACCGATATGAATTCTTGAATTCCAATTAGAATTTTAGTAAGGATCTCCATATGACCTTAGCTGTTGTTTGGATGTAAACAAAAACACTCATTTCAAACTTTAGGGGTGTGTGTCAGGTTAACCGTTGTGTTTACTTAAAGAATTATTTTGAAATTGTCGGAACATTTTGCAGTTTTTCAAGGCGACTAAGGATCTGATCAGATGTCACAGAAAGGGGCATCCTATCTGGACTCGTACTGTTTCAGTGCCAGTTACCCTTTAAGGGGCTTCAGATACAAGATGGGTAAAGTATGTACATTAAGGTCTCAGCTTCCACATTTTAGCTCACCTGTCACTTAAATACCTGATGTGCTTTTGAGGCCGATGAATGTCAATCGTGCGTCATGAGACTGTCAGCAAATAATTTAGCTTGCCTCTTGAAACAACAATGGTTAACCCTTACAACGCTAAATCCCGATACAGATACTAATGCATACTGCGGCATCTGATCTGGCCCTACACTGTTTGCCAAACCCACCACATATCCAGTCTAGATTTTACAGATACCTCTCTTTCATGTGCGCAAGACTCTGATCTCTCAGTGGAACAAATAATATGGTAATTTTTGGGTCGATTGTTTGTCACTCGACCCAAACTTACTAAGCAGAAAAGCCCTTCAGTGCTAATAGCTATATGACCGACTTGTCGTCGGAATAACTTTCGGTTAACCAGAGCAAAAGGCTCCCGGGGAGCTTGTAGGACAGGCGGTTGTCGGTCGTCGTCCGTCGTATTTCGTCTGCGTCAACACTTTCAAACGACATCACCTCTAAAACTACTGGGTCGATTGGGCCCAAATTTCATCTGTAGTATCCCTGGGCGGGGGGGGGGGGACCTTTCAGATCCCCAACCCTAAACCATCTTCTTGTTCATTATGGCTATTTTTAGAATAAAAATGATTGTGGGTACTCGTTAGAATTGAGGCGGATCTAACGGAGAGGCGGTTCTGACGAGCACCCACAATCTATGTTTTAGAGCAGATTTAAGAAAATAAGGTTTACCACTTCACTATATAAAATTGGGGTTCAAGTGGGTCCAAATTAGATTGGTGTGTTTTCGTGGTGTAAGGAAAAATTGGTTTACGGGTGAATATATTAGTTTGCTTTTTTCTGCTCCAAGACATAGGTTGTGGGTACTCGTGAGTACCATCACAACGATGCGGTTCTAACGAGCACCCACAACCAAATTGTGGAGTATAAATAAGGAAACATAAGCAATTTAAATCGGAAAAGTCGCCATTTTGGAGATATGAAAGAATGCACAATATCACACGGATGAGTTATCGTGATGAGATTAGAACGAAACGAATCCCTGTTAAATAAATGGAGGATCGTACACGAGTGGTTGTTTCATATGAAATTTATAAAACGATTCTTCAGCGAGTTTCTTAAATTTCATATGAACTGACATCGAGTATAAGATTCTGTTTATCATATGGCGAATTTAAATAGAATTTTATCGCCTCTAAATTTGACAGTTTTTTCCACAAAAATGCACTGTTGACATGGACGTCGTCATGTTACTTAATACCGCCAAAATGTTATTACGCGTGTGGTCATACCATATTTATTAGATGACGCTATCCACTGCCCATCAATGACGTCATATGATAAATCAAAATTATCTAGGCACATCTTAAGAAAGTTGGGGAAGGACATAACAAACAACGGAGTAAAAGGGTCCATCCAACATTAGATTAAAACGCGGTAGGGCTAGTTTACCTTAATTACTCATTTCATAAGTCTACACAACGAGAGTGTCATAATGGCCCTGGATCGCTCACCCGATCCGTACAGATAAAATGGTAATTAATATAACGTGGTGTGGATGGTTTGAGCCACTTTGGTTGACAGTGACCCAAGGAACATTTCTGTGAAATTATTTCAAAATCAGTCTACCTATTGCGTAGTAGAAGTCATTTTAAAGATTGTTTACTTTTTTAGTTTTGGTGCCTATTAAGTTCAATGGAGCAATTTTGAGCAATTTTGTCAGAGGGTCACCCATTGAATATCCCTTCCAATTTGTTTTCTATCTGGGGATGAAGTCTTTCAAAAGTTACATTCGACAATACAGAGCTAAGTGTATTTGATGGTTGGGGCGTGGGGGGGTGCAGGTTTGGCATAAAATGCTAGATATATGAGTCAGTGGTTAACATTGACAACACACAGCGGACTTGTATGTCACTGTCTAGGCACTTGTGGACAATGAGGGTCAGGTCCTAGTGCACCAGACTGAGATGTACCGGCACAATACAGATCGGACTTATATTTCAGTATTTGGACAACTTGTGGACATTGAGGGTCAGGTCCTTGTGCATGGAAATGAACCGGCTCACTAACTTACAATGCCTTAACTCGATATAAAACCAGCGGGCCTTTGGTTGGGTCCATTTTTGGCTATAGATTTGAACATAGGGTGGCCATCTTTGAAGAGGGCCACTAAATGCTTCATTCAGTATATCAATGACTTGAGTCTTCCGGTCTCAGACAAGCACATTTGAATGGTTTTTCCTATATAAGTCTATTTAAAACCGGTAGGTCCCGGGCGAGATCAATTTTGGCCCCATTGCTATAATTTGAATACTCTTTGTAGAGGTCCCCAACATGAAGCTTCATGCAAAATAACAAAGAGCTGGGCCTTGTGGTTTCAGAGAACAAGATTTTTAAAGGTTTTCCATATATAAGTCGATATAAAACCAGTGGGGCCAGGGGCGGGGCCACCTTTGGCACCAGGGCTATAATTTGAACAATCTTTGTAAGGTTCACTATCAAAGACCCGGGCCTTCTGGTTTCAGACAACAAGAATTTTAAAGGGTTTCCCAATGTAAGTCTATGTAAAGCCAGTGGGCAACGGATCTCCAAAATGACATGTACAGTGTTGACGGGGACGTCAAACCATAAATCAAACAACAAACACAAACAAACGGGGCCGGGATATTATTGGCTCGGGAACTATAACATGAACAATCTTGGTAGAGGTCCACAAGATGAAGCTTCATACCAAATATAAAAAACCGGGGCCCTCTGGTTTCAGAAGAGAACATTTTTAAAAGGCTTTCCCTATATAAGTCTATGTAAAATGGGAGGGCCCCGGCGCGGAGGCATGTTACGCCCAAGGGCTATAATTTGAACAATCTTGGTAGAGGTCCTCTAGATGAAGTTTCGTACCAAATATCATACACCTGGGCCTTCTTGTTTCAGACAAGAAGATTTTTAAAGGTTTTCCCTATGTAAGCCTATGTAAAACTGTTGGTCCCCCTGGGGCATTTTTAGCCCCAGGGTTATAATTTGAACAATCTTTATAGAGGTCCACTAGATGAAACTTTATACCAAATATCAAAGATCTGGGCTTTCTGGTTTCAGACAAGAGTATTTGTGAAGGTTTTCCCTATATAATTCTGTGTAAAATGGGAGGGCCATTGTTGGCCTTAGCGCTATAATTTGAACAACCTTGGGAGCGGTCACCAAGACAAAACTTCATACCAAATATCAAATACCTGGGACTTCTGGTTTCAGACAAGAAGATTTTTAATTTTGAAAGGTTTTTCCCTATGTAAGTCTATATAAAACTGGTGAAACCTGGCGCGGGGTTGGGGACATTTTTGGCCACAGGGCTATATTTTAAATAATCTTTGTAGAGGTCTACTACATGAAGCTTCATACCTAATATTGAAGACCTGGGCCTTCTTGTTTCAGTCTGTGTAAAATGGGTGGGCCCCGGCGCGGGGACATTTTTGGTCCCAGGACTATTATTTGAATAATCTTTGTAGAGGTCCCCGAAATGAAGCTTCTAATAAAATATCAAAGACCTGGGGCATCTGGTTTCAGACGAGAAGATTTTTAAAGATTTTCCCTATATTAGTCTTAAGTAAATTAGATGGGCCCCGACGCGGGAGCAGTTTTGCCCCAAGTGCTATAATTTGAACAATCGTGGTAGAGGTCCACTAGATACAACCCTATTCTAAATATCATACACCGGGGCCTTCTGCTTTCAGACAAGAATATTTTAACTGTTTTCCCTATGTAAGTCTATGTAAAATGGGTGGGCCCTGGCGCGGGAGGGGGGATTTTTTTTATCTTTTGACTATAATTTGAACAATCTTGGTAATGGTCCACTGGATGAAGCTAAATACCAAATATCAAAGACCTGGGCCTTGCGGTTTCAGAGAGGATGTTTTTTATAGGTTTTCAGTGAAAAAAATTCTATTATTTATGGCTCCTGTGATCTAGATGTTCAATGGACCGGAACCGTTTGAACAACTTTTGAAAGTGGACCACCTAAGGGTCATTCCTATGAAGTTTGGTCAAAATCCGATCAGTGGTTTAGGAGGAGATGTCGTTTGAAGAAATTGTTCACGGACGGACGAAGGCGCGCTCGCACGGACTATCCTACCTTGAAATAAGTCTGTCAGCACAAACACGATTCCATAGTTCTGGTTAACCATTCTGTATAGTCTTCATAGGTTTGCATTCAATCAGCGAGCACTTCCGTCCCCCGCCCATCGGGGCTTGAAGAAATAGATGGGCTGCACGATGCTTCCCTGAAATTGAAACTAAAAGCTTAGAATATCAAACAAACTGATATATTTTAAAAGGCAATTTGCTTGACATGTCAGGCGATTCATCTAAAGCCCACTATGTATGTTCAGCTCAAAGTAGGATTTGGTACAATTCCGGAATTGTCCTGCGCATACATGTAGTAGTAATTTATTGCGCATGCAGTGAGAATTCCTACCTTGCGCAAGACAATTTCGGAATTGCCTCTGCGCAAACCTGAGAATCGGAACAAAGTATGATAAATTTATCTTTTCTGTATTTAATTTATAATATATTGCTATTATGATTCCTATTATTACACCTAATTGCAAATTTCTAGCCCCAAATCGCATTTTCAAACTCAAAGCGGTGACCTTCGAAAACAATATCTCAAACAAAACGGCATCCTTTCATGCTGCACCTAGTAACACGAATCGTTGTACGCAAGCGGTTCGACTCAGCCAATCTGATTACAGCAAGTCTTAGCACCGCCCATCACGTGTACGTGACATTCATCACTTCAACTGACAGGCTTACTTGACGTTCAAGATGACCGCATGACTAAAAAAAATAAAAATAAATAAATAAATAAATAAAAATGGAATGAAACGAAAATCAATCGAGCGATCACCTCCTTTTCTTGAATCAGAATATTTACTGACATTTTGAGTTTACATCTGGCGGACACTTAGAGATTACGAACTGAAGTTCATGACGACACATTCATTTCCACCCTCACGCGTCCATCCCAATGTAGATCTCGGGAAAAACAAGAATTTTTACATGACTGGAACACAGTTTGTTTGCATGACCTGCAAGAGCGATATGAGCCGGGGCACAGCATTTCCTATAATATTGTATGTGCGCCCAGATAAGACTGATCAGCCTGTGCATACACACAGTCTGGTCAGAGACTTCGCTGTCCGCCTGCTTCGCTGGACGTACAGGCGATCTTATAGGAAATGCTCTGCCCCGGCTAATAATCGGAAACACTGTATGCCAAACAATTTTTTTCTGTGTACATACGGATTCATTCAGCCGCTTCCTTTATTCGGCGCATATTAAAGATTCTCCAAACCGGGTCGGTTTGATGTCCCCTCACAGTTTTTTTTTTTTGTTTTGTTTTGTTTTGGTTTTACGACCCTTTCAAGATTATTTCACTCATATCGAGCCGATCGTTAATCAGAGGTGGGCGAAAATCGGAGTACCCGGAGAAAAACCACCTGACCTTCCGTTGCAGAACTTGGCGTCTCACATGTGACCCGAGCGAGGCTCGAACCACAGCGGTGAGAGACCTAATGATCAAGAGTCAGCGCTCTTAACCACTAGGCCACGGAGGCCCGTTCCCTCACAGTTTGGACAAGTCTATTTCCAATTTTAGGAAAGAGGTGTCTATTTTATATTATGTGCCCCCACCAGCGATGAAGAGGGACATACTGTTGTCGGTGTGTATCTCGTTGGCGTTAGCGTGGACGTGACAATTTCTTGTGCGCACATTAACTCTTGAACGGGTTAGCGGATTTTCATCAAACTTGCAGGAATATATCATTGGAATTAGCGTAGGAGGTGATCAAATTTTGTTTACATTGACTTTTTTTTTCAAGGTCACCATGGGATTAAAATGGGCAAACTTCAGCCTAATTAATCTTGTATGTATCTGTTGAAGGATTTTCATTAAACTTGCAGTGACACTTCATTGAAATATGCTTAAGAGCTGATTAGAATTTAGTGACATTAATCTCATTTTCAAGGTCACCACAGGGCATATTTAAGCCAAATTAAGTGTGTGTGTGTATTTTATATCAGGAACCTTTTGGAAGATTCTTTCCAGACTTGTTTGTATACATCACTGTGACAAGTCAAATAGTTGAATAGGTTTGTGATCTTGACCTTATTTGTAAGGTCAGCAAAGGATTAAAATCATTAAATTTCAGTCAAATCCTACATGAGTGCGCGTTATCGCAGGAAACGTTGGATAGATTCCCATCAGAAAGGCATAGCACTGGAATAGATAAAGAGTTGATTCAGATTTGGAGACCATGACCTTTTCAAGGTCAGTTTGGGACTAAACTTGTCAAATTTCAGTCACGGTAGGCTTGTTTGCAAAGTATCTTAGGGGGATTCTCATCAAACTTGCATAGATCTATCATTGCTACAGGCCAATGCATTGAATAAGTCTGGATGACCTTGATCTCATTTTAAAAGTCATGTCTTAAAACATTCAGGCTGGCTGATTGGGGACAACTGCTTTCTTTGAAACAATTATAGGTATTATTATTATTATCATTATTATTATTAATTTATTATTATTATATTATAACTAATTCATGTATTTCGTTAACATCGTGGCAACTCTGGTCATATGCCGTGCTTTGTTGCGTAAACTTTGTTTGCTTTTGTACTTATATGAGCCCTCAGATCATTGAGTCACTTGATGGTGAACTTGGTGGACATTATAATCATTCCAGAGTCTTTGTTTGGTGCAAACCGAGTTACTCGTCATGGGCATCCAAAAATGGTATGCTTTTCTGGAACTCCTGTTCCGTCTTGTTCCGAATGTTAACGTGACGCATTTTAGAGTCTCATTTCACAGTATTCCTTTATGTTCTTTTTTAGTCGGAGAACGTATCAGTGTCCCCGACTAAAACGTTTTCATGACAATGCACCAATACATCTGCCGGCCCCCGCCCATCGGGGCTTGGAGAAATATATGGGCTGCATGGTGCTTTAACGCAGAGCTGAATCCGACCCACACACGAGTACTGGTAAACTACTTAGAGGATCTAAGCCTGCCCAGGCAAATCGATGTGTATCGGGCCGTCCATTCTTATAAACCCTATTGGTTTCATTGGGCGACAGGGCTTGAGATGTCATTTCATCTCAATGTCGGGTAAAAGTCCCACAAAATTGGAAGCAACGTCTCCAAAATGACATTTACAGTATTGACTTGACCCGTCATCCAGTTCAATCATTAGTTTTCACTAGGGGTAAGAAAGAATATGGCGTGTTCCATTAGGATAACGTACCTAAGCAATACACTGCTTCGTTCCATGGCCCTAGCAATGGCATTTATCGGATGACAAAGTTCTTAATTATCCTCCACACATAGGTGCTCGTTAGGACCTCCGTTAGAACCGCCTCAGTGAGTATGTGGCGGTTCTAACGAGCACCCACATCGGAGTAGAAACATTATGTTAACAAGTCAATGAAATCTATACTCTGGTAAACCCCACTTAATATAGGGAAAAGTGGGGTTTACAGAAGTATACATCGTTGTCTTATCTCTGCCCCAAAACAGAGATTGTGGATACTCGTCAATATCGCAGTTATAAAGGCGTATCCACAATCTATGTTTTGGGCGGACAATGAGGTGGTTATAACGAGTACCCACAATTTATGTTTTGGGCAGAAATAAGAAAACTATTACCAATTATCACTTGATACATGCCATTTTCTTGACCTTATCTCATAAAGGCAAGTTATCCTAATGATAAGAAAAGTAATGTATACCCGTGTTAACTCCACTTTTTCCCAATATAAAGTGGGGTTTGCCGGGGGTGGTGTTAATGTGGTGTGTGCGTCGGGTACTCCTCAGCAAATGGTTAAAGTACGTCACTCGGCTGGGGTATTTCGGGCCAACCTATTCCACCCCCTGCTTATCCGAGCATGAAATTTGAAATGGTGACATAATCTAGCCTGTGTAAAAATATCCTGATAAGTCGAGTTGAAATTCAAAGACCTGAAACAGTAATGGCAACCGGCCCCCGCCAATAGGGGCTTGGAGAAATATATGGGCTGCATGATGCTACCACGCAGAGCTGAATCCGGCCCGCACACTAGTACTGGTAAACCGCTTAGAGGATCTAAGCCTGTCCAGGAACCGGGGTGCAAGGCGGGCCGTCCATGCTAATATTAAAACCCTATTGGTTTTGTCACAGGGTTGGAAAAAGAACATGGCTCGACCGGGACTCGAATCCAGGGCCTTTCGCATACCGTGCGAACACTCTACCGACTGAGCTACCGAGCCACACGGTCTACCTGCTACATTTTCCCCCTGCTTAATTAGATTCGTCCCGAATCTCTTCTCATGAAATTCGTCCCGAATCTCTAAGTCCTATCCAGTCCGGATGCGAGACTTATTTTCATACTATTTCATGCTCTCAGACGCGGTGCTGGACCCCCACACTGGCCACCAAATGTCACAGGGTTGGAAAAAGAACATGGCTCGACCGGGACTCGAACCCAGGGCCTTTCGCATACCGTGCGAACACTCTACCGACTGAGCTACCGAGCCACACGGTCGACCTGCTACATTTTCATTGGGCGACAGGGCTTGAGAAGTCATTTCATCTCAATGTCGGGTAAATGTCCCACAAAATTGGAAGCAACGTCTCCAAAATGACCTTTACAGTGTTGACGGGGACGTTAAACCGCAAATCAAACAAACAGTAATGACAACTTGCGCACCTTTGATCAATGGCTCATATCAAAGATATTACAATAGGTAGCAGTAAAATGACAAAAGAAATGATAACACGGATCAGAATCAAAACCGGGTGTGCAAGTGGTCATAAGCGTTTGATTTATTTCCCAACATTTTTAAACATCAGGTGAGATGGGCACAAAAAAAAAAACAAAAAAAAAAAACGTTTTAGCCTCGCGGCCTTTTAAGTTTAGTTAGTTTGTTGGATCCCGCTGCGATCTTATAGCCTGAAACGACAAGCGTGCACTTTCAATAGGTCTTTGAATCATAAATGATAAAATCGTCAAATAAAGTCAATTGAACAAGTGATTTAGTTTTATTTTTAATAATACTAATGTCAGAAAAAATAAGTTATTTTCTTTCTACAAAAACAAAAACAAAAACAAAAAAAAACATATTAATTTAGGTACAATATAGGCAATCGATCATCAAAGCAATCGATCATCTTAAAAAGTTTGATAGGCGCTTCAGAGGGAAATTATTCTAGACAACATTCACCCTGAGCAGGCATAACAGACAAAGTGAATCTTTGATGAGACTTAGTAGGTTGGCAGGCTTATCGGAGACTTTGCTGCTCGCAATATCACTTTGATGAAATTATCATCAATTGGTGTGGTTCATGTTACACATGTCCCGTTACACATGTCCCAAGTTGGATCTACCTTTTAGTTTGTCTTTCTTTTACTGTAGAAAATTGCTAACGCAAAAGTAAATGCGATTTCACATTTTCTTATCCACTCACGTGGTTAGTTTTTGTAGGCGGTTCTTTGTCGTGTCAGTCAAACTGTGGCGAAATGGTTTGCTAGGCGGCGGTTCTTTCATGTAGATGAGAGGTAGCGATGACGCTATTTTTGGAACATCTTGACAGCTGTGATGTGTTTTGTTTCTTTGAAGTTTACTCTTGACATCATCTAACTGTTGTGACGGAAATCGTAGTGGCGGGCTTCTGAAGGTCACCGCTTTGAGTTTGAAAATGTGATTTGGGGCCAGAAATTTGCAATTAGGTGTAAATTATTAATTATAAATTCTTAAGAAGTTCATAAAACAATCATATAATGTGAAAACAGAATAAAAACATGCATTTTGAGGTCATGTTTGTGTAAAGATATCTGGACGTTATTGAACTAGAATCATAAATATGTTAGCATGGTGCAATACGGAAGAGGGAGCAAATCATTATTTTTGGTTTATTCAAGATTATTTCATTCATTTCGAGTCGATCATAATTCACATGTGGGCGAAAACCGGAGTCCCCGGAGAAAAACTAACAGAATTTTGCATCTCAAATGTGGCCGACGAGAGACCTAATAATTGCGAGTCAATTCTACCAATTGGGCCATGGAGCCGCATATCATTTATAAATAAAATGTTAGAACTTACAAACAAAAACGGTTCAATGCAACGTTTTCCCCAAAGGTTCAATGTGTGTGCGCGACTTCAATGTGACATTCATTACCGACATCTCTGTCAGCGGCGTTTTCATAAAATATCACAACTCTTCTTTTGTAAGTGCTCTTTCTAGAACCAAGAAAGACTATACAGGAAACGAATTTAGCCACGAAACACACACACACACACGAATTTAGCAGTAATCAAAAATTGTTTAAATATTCAAAGCGGTTAAGTAACTATCACCAATTTTCACAAACGGGTTACGGACGGACAGACAGACTGACAGAATGACCGAATGACAGAATGACACGGTGATTTTAGGGCACTCTTAGAAAATCAACCGACTTCAGTCGGTCGCTTTTTCTGCGGGTCGTGCAATTTTGAATAACTGATGTTAGTAAACATCAATTCGTATGGTATAAATTGTCCCATACATTTTTAAAAATTGATTTTGTGTACCCGTAAGAATCGCTTACTAGAGGACTATCAAAGGGCGTCTTTAAAATCGATGTGTTTTCATACGGATTTGTTGAAAGACAATGACCTCTTCGTTATTGTGTAATCTATTTTTATCTTATTTTTGTAGTATTTGTTTTTCCGAAAACCAGTACCGAATATAGGGAGTAATGCATCCTTTCATCGAAAAAACTCATGTCTGATTTGATTCTTACTTTGTCCAACTTAACTCCTATTTTGCACAGAGACATTTACCGTGGCAAATAATCGATAGGTTAATACCCAATCCCTTGCGCATTTCTAGTATCCATCTCACCAACAGCTAAGGTCACACGGAAACGGGAGCTTTAGACTTGACTGTCCGTCAACTTCCCCAGCAAGTCGCATATCTCTGCGACAGTCCGAAAGGCTGTGATTATTTGGAGAAAATTGCAAAACAAAGAAATGAGACCACAGACTAAGTCCATTTGACGATGATTGTCAGGTTCAATAATGAATATCAAGTATAAGCTTTTACAAAAAGCTAGAGTCTACTCTCAGCACACATTAATTTGTGTAGTCATAGGATTGAAAAGTCAAATGATCAAGCTGTTCATGTGTATCCTGTATAAGTGCGCCAGTAAATACGGAAACTTGTATAAAAAGCCAAAGATTCCAAAAGCTGACTCCAGTCACATATATAAACAAATTTTACCAATCATTTTCTATGACAACCACTCGCACTAGGGAAACGAAAAATCAGTAGAACAGTTGTATTTGCCTTCTTTTAGTGAAAACAAACAAAAATAGATGTACTGTACCATCGGAGGGAAGTCAACATCACGTGAACCGAGAAAATAAGTTTATTTTGTATGCAAAGGGTGTGTGATAAACTTACGGAAGTGTTCTGGTCGATCCCGGTTTTTAAGCATTATACCAAATAACACCGATGACCAGTCAATATAATATAGCATTCGGCCAGTAATGCCCTTTTCTTTCATGCTTCTGGAGCAAAAGTAAACCTTAGGTAGTCTACACCCACAGGCGTAGACAATAACACCGAAGACATGTTAATAGAAAATAACATTCAACCCGTCATGCCCTTTTCTTAAATGCTTAGGGGGCAAAAGTCATCCTTAACATTGCCTACGCCCGTGGCCATCGACAATAAAAAGCATGTGGCACTATATAGATAGATGAAATTATGCAAGTACTGCACAACTTTCCTTCGAAAACCTAGATCGAGGCTCTCCATGCAGGGACGGAGAGCCGTGTTCCGTTATACCTTTTCTTAGTCTGTTTGTCCTCACGTCCATGAGTCAGCTATTTCAAACCATTCATGATCAATGAAAGCATTGGAAACTATATTTCAGACAGGACGTCCAGTGGACACGGGAACGAAAGCTAATTTCCGTAGTCTGGATCTCAAAAACAAGTGGACCGCCACGTAATATATGGTTAAACACTTTGATTTGAAACTCGTATTCTCTGGAACCAAATCACCACCGTCATTGGTACATGCTATGCAGCATTAGAAATTGTGTCCTTGCAAAGATTTGTCTTCAAATGAAGATCCTTGATAAACCTAAGCTTGTTTATACAGAGGTTACGTCGGTTGAGAGGTTGGGTTGGTGTGAAGGTGCTGTATACAGCTTTCCATGCCGGGACGTTCTACTGTTTTGGCAATTATGAAAACACCCTTTAAAAATACATTGCAAATTCTATCGCCGGAAAAAGGAAATTTTAAGATGAAAAATTGTTATAGTTTTCTTATTTCTGCTCAAAATATAGATTGTGGGTATTCGTTAGAACCGCCGCATCGAGGCGGTTCTAACAAGTACCCCCACAATCTATATTCTAGAGCAGATATAAGAAAAATAAGGTATACCCCTGTAAACCACAGTTTTACTAACAGTTGGGTTCAAGTGGGTCAATATTATATCTATATAAGGTGTATTTTCGTGATGTTTTGTAGGGTAATGGACTGTTTTGCTTGCAGCAGGTGCGGAATGGGGGCTGTGATTCTTAGTTTTGCGTTCTTTTTCTATTCGATATTTCCTTTTTGTAACGTCCGAGCTCTTGGGAGACGGACAGAGGTGGTCGTTTGTTTGAGGATTGGGCCATTGACCTAGCGGTTATTGAGGGCGATCTTACTACATGTAAGTACTGGTAAACCACTATGAGCGTCTTAGCCTGTCCTGTAATAGTCAATGTAACTGATCGACCCTACGTATCCATAGTTGTTGATTAGGCCATAAAGGTACAAGGCACAATAAACTGGGGTTTTAACCAATTAATTATCGCAGTTTTCGCTCATTTTCGCACCCAAAATAAATTAATACTGACCGTTGAAATGAACAGCCTGTTATAGAGAGAGAGAGAGAGAGAGAGAGAGAGAGGGAGAGAGAGAGAGAGAGAGAGATATTCAGTTTTACGTCCCACCAACAGCTAACGTCATATGGAGACGGGGCCCCGGTTTAAAGACTCGTCTGAAAGTCTGGAGGAGCCCGGGATCGATCCTGCGACCCCTGATTTACAAGGCAAGTAGCGTAACCACTTCACCACTGAGGCTTCGAGAGAAAGTGGGGTTTAGAGGGGTCTTCGTTTCAAGGACTTGTTATCGTAATGCTAAGTATCATTAACAAAGATCTTATAGTTCTTTTGAAATGAACTTGACGATTGGGGTGAACGCCAGGATGGTCGCAATATTTCACGAAGTCAGTTAAACATAAAATGTAGGGCAAGACCAAATATGGATGCTTGCATTAAAATTGCAATCCCTAGATACACGTCTGTACCATCGAAGAAATATATAGGCTGTGCAGAGCTGAAACCGACCCGCACACGAGTACTGGTAAACCGCTTAGAGGATCTAAGCTTGCCCAGGCAAAGCGGCGCGAGTCAGCCCGTCCGTGCTTACAAACCCTATTGGTTTTACTGGGCGGCAGGGCTTGAGATGTCATTTCATCCCAAGGCCGGGTAAAAATCCCACCAAATTGGAACAACGTCTCAAAAATGACCTTTACAGTGTTGACGGGGGCGTTAAACCTCAAATCAAACAAACAAACAAACAAAAGTTTGTACCAAGTATCATTAAAGAAGCTCTTATTGTTCTTGAGAAATTAATTTGACCATTAGGATGAACGCTAGGGTGGCCGCAATATTTTACAAAGTCAGTCAGTTAAATATAGGTCAAGGTAAAATATGGATGCCTGCATTTATGTTGCCATCCCATGATACACTGTACAAGTGTGTACCAAGTATCACTAATAAAACTCTTGTTGTTCTTGACCATTAGGATGAACGCTAGGCTGGTCACAAATGTTGACGTATTGACAAACGGGCAGACGGACGAACGAACGGAAAACCGGACGCCTATATCGCGCCATGCTAATAGCAGGTGCGACAAAAATTGCGTTTGAGTATACATAGTACTGTTATTGTTCTTCTGCATGTCCTCAACAGACAGGTTATACAAATTTACTTTATGGTGCTGTTACACATTGACGTATATGCCGGACGTGCGCAGGGCGTTTTGGAAAAACAATGAACAAGAAATGCATCCATGGGACACGGATGCCCTCGCCTGAAAATATGTTGATTTTAGCATTTAACCTTCGACCGCTAAGTATGACCTTGACCTTTCAGTATTTGTTTGATTTGAGGTTTAACGTCCCCGTCAACACTGTAAAGGTCATTTTGGAGACGTTGCTTCCATTTTTGTGGGACTTTTACCCGACATTGAGATGAAATGACATCTCAAGCCCTGTCGCCCAATGAAACCAATAGGGTTTATTAGCATGGACGGTCCGCCTCGCACCGCGGTTCCTGGACAGGCTTAGATCCTCTAAGCGGTTTACCAGTACTAGTGTGCGGGCCGGATTCAGCTCTGCGTGGAAGCATCATGCAGCCCATATATTTCTTCAAGCCCCTATGGGCGGGGGCGATGACCTTTCAGTAACGTACATTGGCCTAGCGTGGGGTTTTCTTATTATTTCAATAGAGATTGAGAGTACTCGTTAGAAGTGTCCCTTTGTGGTCGTGCTTACGAGGACCCACAATCTATATTTCATGGTGTAACCTAGAACCGACGCTGGCTATCAACCATCGGGTCTTGGAGACACTGTGCTTCCGCTCAGAGTTAAAACCAACCAAACTTGATTACTGGTGGTTAACCGCTTAGATTGTAAAAGCCTGCCCAAAGAAAAGTGGTGCAAGTGGGACCGCTCCTTAACGGTTTCTTTAGTCGGTAGGGTTTATAATGTCACTTCACCTCAAGGCTGGGTAAAAGTCTTACAAAACTGAAAGCAGCGTCTCCAAAATGACCTAAGAACACGTACAGTGTACCAAAGGTTGGCGGGGACTTAAAACCTTAATGCAAACGAAAGAACCAACGCGTTCAGGTAGTTCTAACGATTGCCCACAATCTGCGATTAGACTTTCGGTTAAAATTAAGGCTCAGTGTACCTCAAATCGACACTTTAAACGAAAAGTATGAATACGACACAGATGCCCCCGCCCAGGGACCATCTTCGCCAAGGAAAAATGCATGTTGCCAAAAAGAAAAGACCGCATAGCTCGGTTGGAAAACTATCCTTGAGACCATCCATCGGCGTAGGTGTGGGTAATGTCGTTTAAATCTTGGAAAAAGTGTGTATCATCATCCAGATATAAATCAAGTCCATAAAAAATAAATTACGAAGTCTGTGACACTGACATTGAGTTTTTGTTTTACGGCCCTTTTAAGATTATTTCGTTTATTTCGAGCCGATCATTAATCATTTGTGGACGAAAACGAAACGGATTAGCCAGAGAAACGACCAGTATAATACGAACTAAATCGATTAAATTGGTTGGGAAATGCGAGCTCTTATTAAAAAACGCTGACATTAAAAAATTCTGAGTCTATAACCTTGACCTTGAGGTCATGGGCATGGGCGCAATTATGTTTAAAATTATGAGTCGGTGACCTTGACTTTGAGGTTATGGGCATTGGTGCGAGTACGCTAAATAAACTTTAATGAGTATCTATCATTGTACCAAATATGAACCAAATCCATTGTATGATTTTAAAAATATGAGCTCTTAAATAATTTCAACATTTAAAGTATTCTGAGTCCATGACTTGACCTAGAGGTCATTGGTAAGGGCCAGCGTATTGCTGAATAAACCTTTTAACCTATACATATCATCACAATTCCATCATATGGTCTGGAAAATATGAGCTCTTAAAAGTTTAGGTTCTTCCTGGTAAAAACCTTAACCCGAGGTTGCAGGATCGCGTACGTACGCCACATGCGGAAAGACTTACGTACATGTGCGTACGCTCGTATGTACGAAAACCTTTAATGTCGACGGCGGGGGAGGGGATTATGGTCTTGCGTACTGTCATTTCGTCTATGTGCAGGCGATTGTATAATTGCGCTTACAGACAGCTATAGAACAGGTTCATTGTAATATAACCCCTTTTGTACCAAATGGAATCTTCCTCCTTATATATATCAGGAGTTCATTTCAAAATTTAGGGGTGTCAGGCTGTCTTTTCTTCAAAATTTAAATGAAGAAGGACTGAACTTTTAGCAAAAAGTGGAGGCCCTGATCAGACGTCGCGTTCTGTGGCGTCTGATCTGGGCCTGCACTGTTTGCCAATTATCCATTCTAGGGTTTCGGTACTAAATGGGTTAAAATCAATCATGCTGTAAGATCTATGTTGCAAATGAACTGAATCTATTTTTCATTGCTACAGATTATTGCCTACGCCCCCGCCCATCGGGGCTTGATGAAATAGATGGGCTACAGGATGCTTCCGCGCAGCGCTGAAACCGACCGCACACAAGTACTGGTAAACAGCTTAGAGGATCTAAGTCCGCCCAGGCTAAGTGGTGCGAGCCGGACCGCCAATGCTTATAAACCCTGTTGATTCCATTGGGCGACAGGGCTTTAGATGGCATTTCATCTCAGTATCCGGTAAAAGTCCCACAAAATTGGAAGCAACGTCTCCAAAATGACCTATACAGTGTTGACGGGGACGTTAAACCTCAAATCAAACAAACAAACAAACAAACAGACCTTTGCAAACCGGAGCTGAAATTTGACAACACTTACAGAGGCTACGTCAGGTAACGTTATATGCTGTTCCCAACGTTATGTATTAACGTTTTGTGTTAAAATCGTGCATAAACTGTGTTCATACGATAAATTGAATCTTGTATGCACGCTCTTGTATCACTGAATTTATTAAATTGAGCGTGAAAAGTTAATTTTTGTTTTGTTTGATTTGAGGTTTAACACCACTTAGCTCGCACCACTTGTGGGACTTTTACCCGACACCGTGATGAAATGACATCTCAAGCCCTGTCGCCAAATTGAAACCAATAGGGTTTATAAGCATTGACGGTCCGACACTCACACCGCTTTGCCTGGGCAAAGTTAGATCCTCTAAGTGGTTTACCAGTACTCGTGTGTGGGTCGTATTCAGCTCTGCGTGGAAGCATCATGCAGCCCATATATTTCTTCAAGCCCCGATGGGCGGGGGCAGGTGTGAAAAGTTAATAAAATGATCAGCGAAGTCATATTATCAGGTCTAAGAAAGTTGTTGTATTTAAAGACAGTCCATGAATTTGAAGACTGTCTATAATTTTAAGGACTTTTTAGTCTGTAAGACTGACCTAAAGAAAATCCTGAAACTGGTGTAAAACGGAAAAATCGCACGTTGCTATTTATAGTAATTTAATTGTTATCTGTAGAATATTTAATCATATGTAACTGCAAATTTTATAGTTGGCTTTTACTTAATTAAATTTCTTCAAACATAATTTAAGAGTTCTCAGAAAACAGGTGTGTAATAAGATTCATTCTGTAAAACGAGCTTAGGAACCAACGTGTATAACGCTTTTATCATTTAGTCAACATACTGGCAAATTGCTTCGACAGGTACTGACAGATATTTCCTCCCTTTCTGCGGAGTTTTACCGCATTTGTGGTCTAAGGGAAGGAATTGTGTTGTTTTATTTCTTCAATAATTTCTATTATTAAAACGATATTTACAGACAATAAAATACATGCAGCCTTTAGCAACGCATTTGTTTCATTGATATGAAGACTGAGGCTACGTAGGAGAATGCGATTTTTTCGTGTTACACCATTTTTATGATTTTCCTTGTGTTAGTCTTTAACTCTACAGACTAAAAAGTCTTTAAATTTACAGACACTCCTTAAATTTATAGACTGTCTTTAAATAAAGCACTTTCTGAGACCTGATTATAATAGATGGCCTGCATGATGCTTCCACGCGGAGCTGAAACCAATCGCACGTGAGTACTGGTAAACCGCTTAGAGGTTCTAAGCATGCACAGGAAAAGTGGTGCGAGTTCGACCGTCCATGCATATAAATGCTATTGGTTTCATTGGGCGACAGGGCTTGAGATGTCATTCCATTTCAATGTCGGGTGAAAGTCCCACACACTTGGAAGCAACCTCCCCAAAATTACCTATACAGTGTTGACGGGGACGTTTAACCTTAAACAATCAAAATCAAATATTATAAACTTAACAAAACGCGTGCACTCTTGCTGAAGACACCCCGCCCCCACACCCCACCCCCGGATTTACTGACAAGGTTCGTTATGACAACGTTAAATCAACGCTAGTCTTACGTCACGACGTCTTCCAAACAGACCAACTCACCAGTGGTACAGTGGGAAAGGGGTCTAGTATCTTACGATAATAAGATGGAAACACATGTTTGAAACAACGTAGAATCAATGTTGATTCAACGTTGTACTGAATATACATCTAGGTTCACTGGAACAATAATTTTAAAACGTGTTATCCACTTGACACGGCTATTTCAAGACGGCACTTTTAAGAGCATATTCAAATTTGCGACATATTTTAGTGAAACGCAAATTTAGCTCGTCGAACACTTTGCGAGGTTTTGATGAAAGTGACTTTTTGTTTGTTTGAGGTTTAACGTCCCCGTCAACACTGTAAAGGTCATTTTGGAGACGCTGCGTCCAATTTTGTGGCACTTTTACCCGACATTGAGATGAAATGACATCTCAAGCCCTGTCGCCCAATGAAACCAATAGGGTTTATTAGCATGGACGGTCTCGTACCGCGGTTCCTGGACAGGCTTAGATCCTCTAAGCGGTTTACCAGTACTAGTGTGCGGGCCGGAGAAGCATCATGCAGCCCATATATTTCTTCAAGCCCCTATGGGCGGGGGCCGAATGATGAAACTGACGTACGCAGTTCTTTAAAAAGTGCGTACGAACAATTTAAGATTAATCGTGCGATGTTTATTGATGAAACTGGCCCCAGATAAAAACAAAAGTCAACTTACAAGACATCAATTATCTATCACTTATACATTTGTTTTTCTTTCTTGTCAAAACATTGAAAAAATGCATATTCAAGTAGGCATGTATCACACACAAAAATCATGCGACCATCGACCAATGGGATGAACAGATCAATCAATGAATACTTCACTCGTCAACTCAAAATCTTCTCACTGACCAATGCACGGGACGATTTAAGTCGAATCGATACACATACAAAAAAACGACTGTTTAGCTGTTTGCTGCTTTCTTACACAATGTTTTTGTTTGTTTGATTTGAAGTTTAACGTCCCCATCTACACTGTAAAGGTCATTTTGGAGACGCTGCTTCCAATTTTGTGGGACTTTTACCCGACAGCGACACGACATTCAATGAAACCAATAGGGTTTATAAGCATGGACGGGCCGACTCGCACCGCATTGCCTGGGCTAGCTTAGATCCTCTATGCGGTTTACCAGTACTCGTGTTCGGGTCGGTTTTAGTTCTGTTTGGAAGCAACATGCAGCCCATCTATTTCGTCAAACCCCGATGGGTGCGACCTGTACTCAATGTTGCAGTATGTACAAGTAAAGATGTAACTGATGTCAATGGCATGTATAAGAAAGTTTTTTTTTTTTTAATTTTATTTTTATTTCTGACACAAAGGAAACATCATAAGCATATACAATGGTGTGAATGATGACATCCTGCCCAAACTGACGGAAGACAAAGATGGAGGGGAAGGGGCGAGGCTTAGGAAACAAGACTTCATTCAATAACTACAATAAACTCTAAACTCATTTGGATCCAGACGGTACAGATGGATAAGCAAAACGCTTGTTCCCCAAGAAAGAGGAACTACCAGTCCATAATCATTACCTCTGCTGCCACGTTCCAACCGTCAGTGGTTAGAATTGGTTTTATCAAAGAGAAAAAAAATAATCACAAACTCCCAGGCGTTCGAGCCAGAAAATTAGTACGAAAAGGTCACTCAGGAAAGACCACCAAGAAAGAAAGCAGCCATCGCAGATCACTTTATGAAAGAAGGCGATATGGAGCACAAACAAATAGGACAAATAAGTTCTGAAGTAAGATCCTTTGGAAGCAAGGAGTACACAAAAAAAAAAAACGAAAATAGCAGACCGGTTTTATTGAGTCTGTTCACGACCACTACCGAAATGTGCAACACCGACTACGCCCTCTAGCACCGGCTTAAGCAGAACTCCATTTTCAAAATGATACCAAATAAACTCAATGATCCCAAAGGACCAGAAAATATAATCTGCACTATGATGACTGCCTTGCTACAGATAGAACTATAACTAAAATATTTGCTAACAAAATAGATGTGAAGGCAACGATCAAGAATCGATATATTTAACACACAGGTCCCATCAGAAACACCAAAGGGAAAACACACTAACATGAAACAAACTACACCTCAATGAGTGAGTGTTTGAGTTTTACGTCCCACCAACAGCTAAGGTCATACGGAGACGGGACCTCGGTTTAAAAGCTCATCCGAAAGTCTCGAGAAGCCCGGGATCGATCCTGCGACCCCTGGTTTACAAGACGAGTAGCATAACCACTACACCACGGAGGCTTCTTCTTGATCTCAATGGAATCATCAACGACGGAAAGCCAACAGACCAGCCACCCTCCTACTAAACGCCCAATTGGCTATCCAAAACAAAATAATATAAATGATAAGTTTCATTGAAAGCCTATGTTTGATATAATTCCCCCATGTGTTAAAGGAGACACGTATTAGAGAAAATTATAAATAAATTCATTTTCTCAGAGTTTGGGACTGCTCTTCAAGAGAAGAATTTGCTCCCCGTGTGAGCCAATATGTATAAGAAAGTTTGCTTTGAAATCCAAAGAGCCTGCTCCCGACAAAATGATTTGTTTGTTTGGTTTAACGTCCCCGTCAACACTGTAAAGGGCATTTTGGAGACGTTGCTTCCAATTTCTTGGGACTTTTACCCGACCTTGAGATGAAATGACTTCTCAAGCCCTGTCGCCCAATGAAACCAATAGGGTTTTAAAGCATGGACCGCTTTGCCTGGGCAGGCTTAGATACTCGAAGCTGTTTACCAGTACTCGTGTGCGGGTCGGTTTCAGCTCTGCGTGGAAGCATCATGCAGCCCAGTCTTCAAGCCCCGATGGGTGGGGGCCAGTTGCCCGACAAAATGAATAAATACTTTTGACGTACATGTCTGGACAAGCAATGCAGTGGATCTGCATTCTATGGCAGTCACCCTACATCTCTTGGGCCGAATACGTTGCAATTAGGGAACAATGTTAAAATTTTATGGTGAGCTTTTGTAATCACCTTTAGTCCGTCGTACGTGCGACGTGCGTCGTGCGTCGACAACATTTACCCCCGTAAATCCTCTAGAGGGACACAGTTTTGCTTCAATCTTCATGAAACTTTACCAGAATCTTTGTCTCGATACTTGATACTCGACAAAAAATGTCTCCTGCTACTAAAGGCAGAAGATTTTCTTTAAAAAACAAGACACGTTAACAATTTGTTTGATTTGAAGTTTAACGTTCCCGTTACTTCTAATTTTGTGAGACTTTTATCCGACATTGAGAAGAAATGACATTTCAAGCCCTGTCGCCCAAAGAAACATGCACTCGCACCACTTTTCCTTGGCAGGCTTAGGACGTCTAAGCGGATAAGCAGAACTCATGTGCGGTCAGTTTCAGCTATGCGTGGAAGCATCACGTTGCCCAACCTATTTCTCCAAGCCCTGGTGTGCGGGGACCGAGACACGTTAACAAATTCATATGACGAAAACCCTTGTAAACTTTGCCAACCACACGTTATCCACCCCACCCATCGGAGCTTGGAAAAATATATTGGGCTGCACAGTGCTTCCTAGCAGAGCTGAAATCGACTGTGCACACGAATACGAGGACTGTTCAAATATGAATGCAACTAAGCACATAAGAATGATTCCGTGATAGATTTCGATGAAAAATTTATTTTGTCCCCTCAAAGTATTCCCCTTTAACAGATATACAAACTTTAAGTCTTCTGATCCAATTATTGAATGCATTTTGGTAGTCTTTTCGAGGTATACTATGAAGGCACTGGAATATTGCAGAACCGAGGTGTTTGCGCTGTACAAATTTTCGACCAGAAAGGTATTTTTTCAGCCGCGGGAACAAAAAAGTCACACGGGGCAAGGTCAGGGGAATACGCGGGGTGAGGGAGTTCAACAACCTTTTCCTGCTTCAGATAGTCTTTCACAATGAACGCATTGTGCGATGACGCATTGTCATGTAGCAATCTGACATTGGCCAAACCAGTTGCGGGTCTTCGTTCTTTGAAATATTTCTTCAATTTTCGAAGAACTTTATTCTTGTAAAACTTCGCATTTACAGATTTGCCTTTAGGCACAGCAACCTGAATAGCAGGGCCCTGATTTGAAAATAATATGGCATACATTACCTTCTTGATGCTCATGGTCCGCTTTGTAATGCATGGACTTTTGCAATACTTTGTTGCCCATATTTTGTTCTGAATCTTTCGTTTTGGCTCAAAAAAGTGAGCCCATGTCTCGTCACCTGTGACGACAATAGCGAAAGACCGTGCATTGTAATTTGGAAACTGTTTAAGCAACTTCTTGGCGCACTGAACGCGTGTCTTTTTCTGCTCATCTGTCAACAGATGGGGAATCCATCTAGCACAGATCTTTCTCATTTTCAAATCCCGTTTCAGAATTGTATGAGCTGCTCCTAATGAGATGCAAACCATACTAGCTATTTGCCTAGTGGTGTATCGTGCATCGGTAGCAATTATTTCTTTCACTCTAGCAACTATCTTGGCAGATGTTGCTCTTTTCGGCCGACGATCATGTGGTGCATCTTCTGTTGAGCCTAGCCCACAGCTGAATTTCTTACACCAACGAAAAACTGTCGGAAAAGACATTTCATTATGCCCATAAACCGAACATATTTCATCAAAATGTCTTTGCACCGTATACTAAGAATACAACGATTCTTAATATAGGACCGTATTTCAACGGCGTACTCTGACCTTCTTCCAACCATGTTTTGTATTAGTATACAAGAGTAGACCGTGTTTATCGAACGATATACATGGCTAAAGTGGACGGATTTTAATAGGTTTGGTATCAATGTATAGGTAAAATATTTTTCTACGCTGTGATATTTATTTCCAGGTGATTTTCGCATTAGTGCATGAGAAAACGTTCTACTTGCATTCATATTTAAACAGTCCTCGTACCCTTTGACCGCTTAGAAGGTCTAAGCCTGCCCGGGCAAAATTAGAGCAAGTCGGACCGTCCAAGCAGATTAACCCGTTTTGGCACGGGTGGACATCAGGGGAGCTATCGCGAAATCGCGTCAACGTAATTTTGTTCCAAAGACACATCCGGGAAGACTCGCGATACTTCCTAGGACCTGGGAATGGTAAACAAAGGTAAGTACTCTTGTGCGTTTTGATTTATTGTGGAAGAACGAGTGAATAATATGAAATTTTGGCGATGCGAAGCAATGTTAAAATGATTTATCTTTCTAAGCCGGCCGAAAGAAATATTGCTGAAAGTAGGTGACCGTAGCAAAATCGAAAACGGAGTTATCTGACCATAGTTTTATGTCAACACGAATGAATGATGCAACTGTTTTGTAAGTTTTCGCTTAGAGCGAGATCCTTTGGCACTTATTCCGGGTATGTCAGCACTCATGCATCATTTAGACGTAAAACATGATCAATCCATGTACAGTGAAGTGGTAATGCCGCAAATTTTCAGGCGGAGTAGCTCCCACATCATCGCGGCAGCTCCCAAAACACAATATAGTTCCCAGGAGCCTATCAGATACTGAGGCTGTTACATTTGACCATTACCTCAGTTAGGTGGTTCGCTAAATTTTGCAAAATAAAATCAATGGATGAGGTTTTTTAAGTATTTACAATCTATTACAGAGGTGTACTGAAACGTTTACCTCTGAGTCCCAATTCATACCTTGCGGGTTTTGAACTCTTCTGCAGTTTTGGCATTTTCCACAGAGGAGGGAAGACTTTTCCACTGAGGAATAGTTCCGGGAGAGAAGGAATTCTTCAGTGCATCACTATATGCCTGATACCTATGATATCGACTGTTGTTTTCGCCCCCGCCAATCGAGGCTTGTAGAGATAGTTTGGGCTGCATGGTGCTTCCATAAAGAGCTGAATCTTACCACACACGTTAACTGTAAACCGCTTAGTAGGACTAAGCCTGTCCAGGCAAATGGGCGTGAGTCATATAGTCCGATGCATATAAGCTTTCTGTTTTCATTGGGCGACAGGGCTTGAGATGTCATTTCATATCAATGTCGGGTAAAAGTCCATCTATTTGACATCCCCAAGGTAGGACGGCTGCTCGATGGACCTGCAGGAGATGGCGGAACAAAAGTAGTGTTGGTGATATGCTTGGTTAGCTGGATTGGCCATCGCTAGAAGCCCATCGTGAGCAGTCTTCTTTAACCTTTAACCTTTTTTTATAAGATACACTCTGATACAGTGTCTCTTAATAAAGATAAATACAGTACCGCCAACAATCTAAGTCACAAACGGAATGGTGGTTGATTGTAGCCTTGTTCAACTGTAAGCCAACTGTAAGTTGGACGCCCCATTTTACCCATTGAAATTATGTGTCGCAATTTTTCTCAGGAACTTTATGGGCTTCAAAGTTGAAACTTAGTACACAAATTGATCATGCCGTATACCAGAATCAGCCTGCTTGTGCTTATGCTACATTTGTAGCAAACAAATCTTTCAAAATCTCTTCTATGAGGGCTACTTGTGTTGTTGTTTTTTAGGAATGTTTATTCAATAGTAGGTCTTCAAATATTGTATAAACAATTCTGTTGGGCGAAATAATGTTGAAGAAATAGATGGGGCTGCACAGTGTTACACTTTGTATTCTTTATCAAAAAAGTACCCTATTGGCATGGATTTTTCAAATACTTTTTATACAGTTTTTGAATTCGTAATAAAGTTTATATTTCAAAACATTTGTCCTTTTCAAATTGAACCACAAAATAGTTTCAATATTCATATTCCAATATCTCTTACGCCGTTTATCTTTTTAAAGATATTTCTTGTTTGTTGTGTTACATTTGTGTGAATGTGGTTTATCACTTATTAATTGCACGACCCGCAGAAAAAGCGACCGACTGAAGTCGGTTGATTTTCTAAGAGTGCCCTAAAATCACCGTGTCATTCTGTCATTCGGTCATTCTGTCAGTCTGTCTGTCCGTCCGTAACCTGTTTGTGAAAATTGGTGATAGTGACTTAACCGCTTGGAATATTTAAACAATTTTTGGCATACTGATAGATATCAATGAGATCTAACCAATGAACTTGCGAAATATTACATTCCATTTAGTATAGCCTCGCCGAGGCGAAACATGTGAAAATTTTCGAACTGCTTCTCCTCGGAAACCGTTTGGCCGATTGAAGTCAAATTTCATATGGGGCCTCTATGGGTGGGGGAAACCAAAATTTGCTCATGGGGTCCAGGTCACTTGACCAAAATGGCCGCCAAGCCATATATGGTAAAACCCTTCAAAAATAGTCTTCTCCAGAACCACTGGGCAGATTTCCACAAAACTTGATAAAAAACATCTGGGACGTAGGCCCATCATAAATTGCTAAAATGGTGACCCTGGGTTGACCTTGACCTTCTTTGTGCCTAGGTCAAACTTTGACACATATGCTTTTGTATTGGAAAAGTGAGAATGCATTTTATCCTGCAAACGATTCAGAATACTGTAATAAAGTATAAGATATATTTTTGCTCCTTACGATAAGGCGCATTTATTGGGGGAACCGTTTTAGGTCCAGGTCACATGACCAAAATGGCCGCCATACCCATATATGGTAACACTCATAAAGCTAAAAGCATCCGGCGGGTCGTGCACTTCAGCTGAAACACTGGTTTCTGTATATTTGTGCAGTCTTTGCAAATAGTTTTTTTTCGGCCCCCGCCCATCGGGGCTTGAAGAAATAAATGGGCTGCATGATGCTTCCACGCAGAGCTGAAGCCGACTCACACGAGTACTGGTAAACCGCTTAGAGGATCTAAGCGTACCAAGGTAAAGCGGTGCGAGTTGGACCGTCCATGCTTATAAATCCTATTGGTTTCATTGGTCGACAGGGATTGAGGTATCATTTCATATCAATGACGGGTAAAAGTCCCACAAAATTGGAAGCAACGTCTCCAAAATGATCTTTACAGTTTTGACGTCAAATCAAACAAACAAAATAAGGCATTGAAGACAGATTTCGTTACTTAGTAATGTCGATAAAGCGTCTTTTTTAAGGACAAAGCATTTGGTAGTAGCAGGGTTAGCCCCACAACCTCTCGCTTTCGAGCCAAAATGACTTGTCACTGCATATATTAAAAGACCACTTTGCTTGTTCAAATTAACGTTTGTTACGATTGCTCCTTTCTTGGGCAACCATTTTGCCTTTCCCAAGTGTGTAGCTTAAGGACCGTTTCGCTCTGTCCAATGCCATCTCTTCCTTTGCAGTTTTTACAAGCCCCCGCCCATAGGGGCTTGAAGAAATATATGGACTGCATGATGCTTCCACGCAGAGCTGAATCCGGCCCACACACTAGTACTGGTAAACCGCTTAGAGGATCTAAGCCTGTCCAGGAACCGCGGTGCGCGGCGGACCGTCCATGCTAATAAACCCTATTGGTTTCATTGGGCGACAAGGCTTGAGATGTCATTTCATCTCAATGTCGGGTAAAAGTCCCACAAAATTGGAAGCAACGTCTCTAAAATGACCTTTTCAGTGTTGACGGGGACTTTTAACCTCAAATCAAACAAACAAACAAATCCTTTGCAGTTTGCTCAGTGTGCCTGCTCCAGTGTGCAGTTTGAGTCCCCATTCTTGAGGCAAGTTTTAGTTTTTCCAAAACATGTATTCTGTCAGAGAATGTCCTTCTAGGGACAGAAAATGTAGTAGATGTTGTGCAACCCTTTACTAATAGCTTTTTGCAGGTATGGTTGTCCGAACCATACCTGCAAAAAGCTATTAGTAAAGGGTTGCACAACCCTTCGCTGTCTTCGCTGCACCTTGCTTTCTGTCTACTGATGAGTTTAGGACGCCACCGGTCGCTAAGGAAATGCTATCCCACGATTCCGTATATTTGCGCATGCGCAGTTTTGTGTGGCAAAAAAATAACCGTTGTTCAGACTGAGCCGATAGCAGTTATTAATTTCTTTGAATTTGACAATTTTAAATAAAGCGTAAGGTAAAGGTGACGTATGTCTTGCGTCACTGTGGCGTCCAACTGATATTGGCTGACAATTGGGTAAGACCTGCTATCCTTGCAACAGGTAAGGGTAGAGGGGTTGCTCTTATTCTTTCTATTTCTACACTGTCATTCATTTTCCTCTTTCTCCTGTGTCCTTTACTTTGACCTACGATCTCTTCTATATTTTGTCTCCCTTTCTCTGGGAGACGAGACAAAAATTATCCACATGGGTTGACGTGTCGATAAACCCAAAACAATTAATACTCGAATAATTAACTGACAATGGTCGCGCCATGTTGCGACAATCGCAAGACAAACGATGCGACAGTGAAGATGATTGGTTGGTTGGTTGAATTGTGGTTGAATGTCCCCGTCAACACTATTTAGGTCATTTTGGAGACGCTGCTTCCCGTTTTGTAGGACTTTTACCCGCCATTGAGATGAAATGACATCTCAAGCCTTGCCGCCTAATGGAACCAAAAGGATAATATGCATTTGACGGCCGGACTCACATCACTTTGCCTGGACAATCTTAGTCCATCTACGCGGTTTACCAGTACTCATGTGTGGTCAGTTTCAGCTCTGCGTGGAACCACCATGCAGCCCAATCTATTTCTCCAAGCCCCGATGGGCGGGGGGTGGGGGGTGAGACAGTGAAGATGAATCGAAGGATTACTAACCTGACGGATTCAACATGTGGGTGATAAAGATCAATAGTTTACAACCAGCAACCGGGTTGTTTGAACATTGAAATTCACCGTCCCCGCGATCCCCGCCCATTGAGGCTTGAAGAAATTGATGGGCTGCATGATGCTTCCACGCAGAGCTGAAACCAACGCACACGAGTTCTGGTAAACCAATTAGAGGATCTAAGCCAGCCCATGAAAAACGGTGCGAATCGGGCCGTCCATGCTTATAAATCCTATTGGTTTCATTGGGCGACAGGGCTTGAGATGTCATTTCATCTCAATATCGGGTAAAAGTCCCACAGAATTGGAAGCAACGTCTCCAAAATGACCTATACAGTGTTTGCGGGGACGTTAAATCTAAAAAAAAAAAATCACCGTCCCCGTTAACACTATTTGGGTCATTTTTAAGACGTTGCTTCCTGTAGCCACATTGAGATTAAATAAGATCTCAAGCCTTCCTGCCAGATAAAATAGATGAGGTTTATAATGGTTTAACAGAACATGTACTCATGTGCGGTCAGTTTTAGCTCTGCGAACCCAGGGCTCCTCGTATACCGTACAAACACTCTACCGACTGAGATACCGAGCCACACCTTCGACCTTTTAAATTTCCCCCATGCCTAATGGGATTCGTCCCGAATGTCTAAGTGCTATCCAGTATGGCTATGGTACTTGCGTGGTCAGGTTTTTCAAAGTATCGCTTCTGAGACTCTGCCAGTAATGTTTTTGCTTAACTGCTCATTTTTTGTCTTGAAAGTCAAGTCAGTTCAAAGATTTATTCAGGGTCCCCTAACTCAGGGTATGAGAATTAAACACGCATTCATTTAAAACATACAGCAAACAACAAATAGCATGTACATGTATATAATGGAAAAGTAAAATGAGAATTCGGACATGGTATCTGCTAAGTACTGTTGTTATTCAAAAGATTGTGAACTGCTATTTTTGTTTCTTTGATTTGAGGTTTAACGTCCCCGTCAACAATATAAAGGTCATTTTGGAGACGTTGTTTCCAATTTTGTGGGACTTTTACCCGACATTGAGGTGAAATGACATCTCAACCCCTGCCGCCCAATGAAAGCAATAGGGTTTATAAGCATGGATGGTACGTCCGACTCGCACCGCATTGCCTGGGTAGGCTTAGATCCTCTAAGCGGTTTACCAGTACTCGTGTGCGGGTCGTTTCAGCTCTGCGTGGAAGCATCATGCAACCCATCTATTTCTTCAAGCCCCGATGGGCGGGGGCCGCTGAACTGCAGTATAAAAGTCTGTAAATGTTGTGGATGAAAAGAAAAACACTATGCTTAAAAAATCTTATTTTCCTTAGTTTACTTACACAAACGGGACCGATTGATTACGTTTTGCCACACAAAACTGCGCATGCGCAGCGTAGCCAAGGATGTTAATCAGCCTAAACTCATCTATACTGGATTCAATGATAGCAGACAGTAATTCACTAGTCAATAAGTCAGCCAGTCAGAAAGACCATCACTGACTTACTGGCTGACCTACTAACTGGTCTGACAGACAGACAAACAGACAGACGGTGGGACGGACAGACGGACAGGCAGACAGACACTGTGTAAATGGGTGACCGATATTCCAATGAAAGCCTGACTCAGCCAAACAGCTATGCATTTCATGAAAATAATTTTTTGTTACAGATACTAAGAAAGCACAAGAAACAAAAAGAAAAACAGTAACTTCTCCTCCCCCTTTCTTGGTATGACAAAAGGGGCGGCACCCATGCTCTAAGTTCGGTATCTCACTTTGCGGAGGTACCTCTAGCCCTAGCAATCTACTAAATGTATGCGTTCAGAACTTCAGGCAAACCAAATTGAAAGCCGGGTAATTTCATTTCGCTAGTACTATGCCAAAACCAAGTTTAGCATTCGACATCATGCCAAAATTAAGGTGACCTTATTTCGTCGTTAATTGATTTGACCCCTTCGACATTAAACAAAAAAAAACAAAAACAAAAACAAAACAAAACAGAAAAAAAGCAGATATTTGCACCTGCAATATCCCCACCTCAAGAAGTTTCGATTACGTAAACGAGACTGCTTACTGTATCACTTCTCAGTTCTGATTTCTTATTTCTAACTTCCAACTTATAACTTCAAATTTCGAACGTCTGACTTCAAACTCCTAATTTCTGATTTCAGACTTTCTCCGTCTGGCTTCGGACTTCCAATTTCTTACATCCTGCAATATTCATCTATAATAATTGTATTTGATGGAAACTTCATTTTAACATTTTAAATGTTGCTTCTAGCCACTGAAATAAAGAAGTCCTGATGGGACTTCTAACTTCATCTCTTCTATGATTTTCAACTTACAACCTTCGACTTCCTGCTTTCGACTTATAAATTTCATTTTCCTACTTATTACTCCCGACTTCTTTCTTCAGACTTCTAACGCCCGGCTTCGTACTTCCACTTACATAGTCCCGACAATCACCCTCTAGCGCCCGTCTTCCAACTTCTGAAGTCCCTCCAGGGCTTCCATGGCATGTGCTTCAAAGGCCGAGACGAAGTCCGAGACGAAGGCCTCACGTTACTTGGGTCTTCGGATCGGAAAGTTCGAGAGGTCGAATTAGGCCCTGTGCAGAAAAAGACCTCAACAAAATTAAAGCGAACGTTTAATTGCCTTAACATCGTCGTTTCATCAACCATGGTAGATTCGAACTTGATCTTGATTCCCTAGGGCCTATCACATATGCTTGTTATAAGCAATAAAATGTTTCAATGTTTCAAATTTCCTGGGGAAATTCTCTCAGCTTCTAGTGTTATGGACCGCATTGCCTCACTTATCTACACGCATAGCATATAGGTTTATCACCGCTCTTTGACAACTGCGTCAGTCGACTCTTTGGCTCAGCGGTTAGAGCACTGGACTATCATCCGAGCAGCCCGGGTTAGAATCCCACTGTAGGCGGGGATTTTTTCAGGCTATGCTTCTTTCCTTTGTGACGGCTTTCGTGTCGTAAGATGGGGGCTCGTCCGGGATCGGACTTCCAAAGGATAACTCTTTTATAGAACATATTTAACGTCACTACAGCTGGTGTCTGGGAATGTGTGGCGGCCGTAAAAAGTCTCCCTGCCCTACATCATAGTGTAGTTTATATTTTCTTGTCCTTTGTGATCATTGATTCCAATGTGGAATTTGAAAACATTTGAGGGTCACTGATGTGGCCTAATTGGCCGAAACTAGCTAGTCTGGCCTAGAAAACATGTACACTTCATATTGTCCAGTTATGTGGTGTATTCCTTGCTTCCAAAGGATAACCCTTTTATAGAACATATTTATTTCGCCGAAAATGGCTTCGTGCCGAAGTTGGCTTCACGTCATCATAAATGATGACTTCCTTGAAGAGGGGGCGTGTTATGAACCGCATTGCCTCCCTTCACTTATCTACGCGCATAGCTAGGTTTATCACCAGTCTCTGACCACTCTCTGACTCTTTGGCTCAGCGGTTAGAGCACTTGACTATCACCCGAGTGGCCCGGGTTCGAATCCCACTATAAGCGGGGATTTTTTCAGGCTATGCTTCTTTCCTTTGTTACGGCTTTCATGTCGTAAGATTAGGGATGTTTTCTCGTGCACATTTCCTGTGTAGGCTTAGACCCTCTAAGCGATTTACCAGTACACGTGTGCGTTCGGTTTCAGCTCTGCGTGGAAACATCATATGGCCCATCTATTTCTTATTGCCCTGTTGGGCGTGGCCGTCTTAAATTGAGGTAACAAAAATAAACCTCTTCAGGTCGTGGTTCAGGACACTATTATTTCAAGGTTGAGACGGGCCTCCTTGGCGTAGTAGATAAGAGCGCTGATTCTCAAATAATAGGTGTCTCACCGCTGAAGGTTCGAGCCTGGCTTGGATCATATGTGAGACGCCGAGTTCTGCAACGGAAGGACAGGTGGTTTTTCTCCGGATACTACGGTCTTCGACCACATGTGATTAACGACCGAATTCATAAATAGAAGCGTCCACTTCAGAAACTCGCGTATGAGAGAGCATGTGTGTGCTGCACTGTAGGGGTTCTGTCCCCTTAAATCCCTGTTGGAAAAGGACCTAAAGGGCCCAACCTAAATAGTGCGTATTGTCATTTACTGACCATTCGCGACCCAGGATCAAAATTTCAAAACATAAAACGGAATATGTTGCAATAGGGAACAAATTATTTCCATGCTGCATCCTTTTAAACATTTACGTTTTGGTGGCATTTTAACAGGCTGGATATTTTTTTATTTCTGTCTGCACAAGCATGAGTGAAACTGTTTTGAAAATAACACAAAATGTCCACGATTTCAAAAAAAAAATACATTTCTTTTTCTGAATCCGGTATGGAGATAACTGCGGCTTATCCCCGCCTTCCTTAATTAAGCCACCTAGCTCAGTGGTTAGTCCATTTGCCTCAGATGCTTAAAGTCCCAGGTTCGATACCCAGCAGTGGTGACTAAATTTCGGTGTCCGAGCACGCTCCATTGGCATCATTTGCAGGTATGAATGTCATTAAGTGCATCGTCTTTCGGATCTGGACGTTAACTGGAGGCCGCCTGTGCAGGAAGAACCATCCCATGTGCAGGTTAAAGAACCCCATCGTAATTACATGCACTGCATGAAAACCTCGATTTAAGATCATTTGCGTATATATGCAAATTTAAGTGGCATGCCACCTGTTATATGCGCGAAACATTTACTGACCTACGGGCAACAATGGAAATGCCGCATCTCTTTGCCACATGTTATCATACTGGTCAAAAATTAGCAAATGTATCCCATTTATTTGCATATATTTGCAATATTACGAATGGTATTTTCAAATATATCATATATATGATGTGACTTTGCGTCCCTAGAATTTTATTTTAAAAACTTTATTTTGACTTTTTTTTGCATAAACATGCAAATGTCCATTTCTGCCGCAATTTAATAAGTGACATTACTTGTTGAAATGTATGTTTGTTTGTTTGATTTGAGGTTTAACTTCCCCGTCAACACTGTAAAGGTCATTTTGGAGACGTTGCTTTGTGGGACTTTTACCCGACATTGAGATGAAATGACATCTCAAGCCCTGTCGCCCAATGAAACCAATAGGGTTTATTAGCATGGACGGTCCGCCTCGCACCGCGGTTCCTGGACAGGCTTAGATCCTTTACGCGGTTTACCAGTACTAGTGTGCGGACCGGATTCAGCTCTGCGTGGAAGCATCATGCTGCCCATATTTTTCTTCAAGCCCCTATGGGCGGGAGCTAGTTGAAATGTATGTAAATGTTTGGAAATGTTTACATGCCGTTCACAAAATCAACAAAGATTTGCAAATATTACCCACACCTTTGCATATTTCTGCAGTTCTTGTGTTAGCTGCCAAATGAACATGTTTAAGATGTGTGTCCGTAATATCATAAATCGGAGGTATATCTGAATTCACCAAGCATTTGTGTGACTAAAACTTTGTGCATTTTACCCATTTATTTTCTAATAGTTGGACAATTCGTCAAAACATTCGTTTTACCTACTGAAAAACTATGCAAATGTTTGAAATGTTTACATTCCTTTGACACGAACAACAAACGATTGCAAATGTTACCCAATCTTTTGCAAAGGTTTGCGATTATTTTGATAACAGTCATATTCACATGTTTCAACATTTTTCCGTAATATTATTATAATCGGAGTTTACTAATTGTTTGTTAGCGAATAGCCTTTTCTACCATGTCCTAAGAATGCCATTTTCCTTATATTTCTTATATCAGCTACAAAATAAACTGAGGGTATTCGATAGAATCGCCTGATTGCGGAGGTTTTGTTTGATTTGTTTGATTTGAGGTTTAACGTCCCCGTCAACACTGTAACGAGAACCCAGAAGCTGCGTTTTTAGCCAAAATAGGACAAATGATAGCTATCTTTGTAAAACCTAGTTTTAATTGTCTGAAGTGGGCTTTACAAGATAATGTGTCATACGGACTTGTTAACGTGATTTCAGAACTTTGCAAAGCCAGTTACATGTAAGCACATGTACGCATTTACAATTCAGTGCTTACATATTTCAAATGTTTCAATTGCTCTCGAGTTACCACAAATTAGTTTTACCCATGCACAAACGCGCGTGAAAACATTTTATTTTCGTGAGGTGTATTAGTTTAAAATGCGATAAGACATCGGATGTCGAATGAACAAGGAGACATGCAATACGAAATAGCAGTCTCCATTATATATAGAAAAGAGAACCGTTGAACTCATGGAAATCAAATTACATTTGCATGTATAAAATAGTACATTTTGATGATATCACGAAAACACGTCTATATAAATTGACCCCCTTAAACCCACTTTCACACAGTAAAACTGGCGTTTAGAGGTTATACTTTATTTTTCTTACTTCTGCTCGAAAACATAGATTGAGGGTACACGTTAGAACAACCCCGCCGAGGGCGATTCTAGCGGGTACCCACAAGTTATGTTTAGAGCAGATAATATGAAAAATACCGAATATTTTTATCTGAAAATTTTCATTTTAGTGGCAAAATTTTCAGTATATTGGAATAGGCGTGTTTATGGAATGAGTCTGGTAATGCTGTATTATTGACTAGGAGTGGTTTAGTAACTGCTTACTTCGAGCGAACGATCTTCAGTGTATAGTTCGCCAAATATGTATGTCAAAAGCACATGTTCAGTCGAACTTCGATAACTCAAATAACTATTGGATCATGATATTTGTTCGAGATAGTGGCACTTCGAATTACCGAGGGTTAATCGTAGCATCAAGTCATAAAGCATTATATGGGTGGAAATCTTTTCCATCTTCTCTGTAGAATAATGTTGTGTGTACTAAAGTTACCTCATTGAGACGGTGCTAATGAGTACACTTAACACATTATTTTCAAGACAAAACCAGAAATAAAGAAACTCCTTGGTTTTCTTAAATATATGAATAATTGGATCAATGAAAAGCTGTGTCCAGGTACTCAATAACAAGTTCGAATAAGCCATGGTAAACGATTTACCCGTGTTCAAGTTATCGATTTACTGAATGAATAATTAATTAACTAATTAATATTTTCCATATTAGCCCCGCCAAGCGAATTTGTGTCTTCGGGCATTCCGTCATGACAAATTTTAACTGCGCATGCCCAGCCATTCAGAAGGTTCCTCTTGATTCACTGCTTGTATGAGCGAGCAGCGAAGGTTCTGGCGAGACTGCGTGGATGCGCAGGCTCGCCTGAACATTCGCTGCTCGCATAGGCGATAAGTACCAAAATCGCTTGACGGGGCCCATATTATGCAGCAATATGGAACACTGAAGACTCCATAATCATAATAAGAATTCAGTTAATTGAACTCTAAATTATTTGAAAATATAAAGCTTTAAAGGCGAGACAACAGCAAGTCAGTTAAGTTACATGTAACAGGATACTGTAATCATAGAAACCATAATTTATGGTTTGATATTGATATTGGACTTATCGCATCAGGTAGTCAAGAAAAAAAATTGACCCAACACACAGGAAAGGGGTCATTTATGTTGTTCAAATGCGTGTTCGCATATTTCTTACACTAGCTACCCTTAGGCCTCTCTCTGAATTATGTTGTTCAAATGCGCGTTTGCATATTTCTTGCACTTTTTCTTGCAAAAAGCTACAGTAAGGCCTCTCTCTGCATACTTTATACCACATGCTGTCGGCCCCCGCCCATTGGGGCTTGAAAAAAAAATTGGCTGCATGATGCTTCCACGCAGAGCTGAAACCGACCGCACACGAGTATTGGTAAACCGCTCAGAGGATCTAAGCCTTCCCAGGTAAAGCGGTGCGAGTTGAACTGTCCATGCTTATAAACACTATTGGGTCAGCAACTCCCTTTGACCAAGTTTACTCAACAGCCCCCGCCCATAGGGGCTTGAAGAAATATATGGGCTGCAAGATGCTTCCACGCAGAGCTGAATCCGGCCCGCACACTAGTACTGGTAAACCGCTTAGAGGACCTAAGCCTGTCCAGGAACCGCGGTGCGAGGCGCACCGTCCATGCTAATAAACCCTATTGGTTTCATTACGCGACAGGGCTTGAGATGTCATTTCATCTCAATGTCGGGTAAAAGTACCACAAAATTGGAAGCGACGTCTCCAAAATGACCTTTACAGTGTTGACGGGGACGTCAAACCTCAAATCAAACAACAAAAACAAGTTTACTTAAATGTGTTTAGAGAGTTACTGTGCTGATTCATTCTGTTAGTGGAGCTTGTGATATTTAATATACATGTGCATGTCCACTGGCGTCATATTCACTGCCGAGATTGCGCGTATGTGTAGCCTTGCCCGAGCCTTTGCCGGTCGTCTATGAACATGTATTATTTTCGTATGAGCTGGCGGAACCCGATAAAAATAAATAAATGTAGAAAAATCGCATTATTGTTACGCTGTTCAAATAATAATGATGATGATGATGATGATGATAATAATAATAATGCTAAGTCTGCTTCTTTTTCGTCATCTTCCGGATACGCCGGTTTTCGCCCACCACTGATAAACGATCGGCTCGCTAAGAGTGAAATAAACTTGAAAGGGCCGTAAAACTAAAACCGAAAACATGGGAGTCCACGAATCACGTAGCAATGATACTCATGGAGGTTTTTTTTTTGTTTGTTTGTTTGTTTTACGACCTTTTCAAGATCTTTTATCGAGCCGATCGTTAATCAATTTTGGGCGAAAACCGGAGTGCCCGGAGAAAAACCACCTGGCCAGAACTTGACCAGGCTCGAACCACAACGGTGGGGGACCTAATAATTAAGAATCAGCGCTCTAATCCACTACACATACATGTAGAGGGCTTATGTGCAAGCCGGCTTCGGTAGCTAAGTCGGATGCGTTTTATACTGTGATCAGGAGGTCGCGATTCCTGTCAGAGTCGACAGCATTCTTTCATAAAAATTGGTCATGCAATCTTTTGTATGGTCATTATCTGCCTAGGTTAGTTGTCAGCGGATGTCGAAAGAACTGTAAAAATGACTTAACACGAAAACCTTAAGGATAGACAACACATCGGAACAGCGGTCATTTTATTTATTTATTTATTTTTCTCAACCTTAACTAGGCGCAATCCTTTCATATAGTCTTTCAAATCGCAGTGAGACGTGACTGCACTTTTAATTTTAGACTGGTCCGTGTTTTAGATCGCCTTCAGTTGGGATTTTACATTGTGAGATGTAGTTTTACTGAGATTCGTACTGCATCATACTAACCACTTGGCCACGACTTCTACATAATGGCATTATAAAAAACTCGTTTATAACTTTAAAAATTCTTTGAAAAAAAGAAATCCGGAACCTGCTTACCCTAAAACATGGAATAGTCTTGCCACTCTTGAACGTTGAACTCCCAAAGGTCGTTGATAAACTATAGTATACATCAAATTAAAGCTAAGAAACTGAAGTACAATGTAATCTATTTTATATGTTGTAAAATAGTTGTATTGATATTATTAAATGAAAAGTAAATAATTTTGGATTCATATTTATAACATTTAATGACTTTATTTTAAAAGGGATCTTTTCCTTGGAAAGGCATCACAAGTACGTGCTGTACAATAAGGTATCTCAGTTTTTTTCTAACCTTGTTCAAAAGGAAGATTAAGCAATTTTTGGGTCGACTGTATAAATAATCGACACTAATTTACTAAATGGCAAAATCCAAAATCATGCTGTTGACCACGTGACCATCACTGATTTGGGAAAACTAATCATTACGGTTATCAATAGAAAAGTCCCTCTATTTCTATTGATGTTTCATGCAGGTCAGAGTTATTTATAGAGTCTTGACAGGAATCGTGTGCTGGGTTTGGCAATTACCGAATACCCAGATCAGATGCCGCGGAATGTAGAGTCTGCTCAGCCGGTTGCACAGAGACTACACTGTTTGCTTAAATAGTGACATTTAAGGGTTAAATAAAATAGTATAAGAATGCCAGGTTGCTCACGTAATGAAAGGAAAACAATAGCAATATCTTAATCTAGGCCACGCTATCACGTGACGACTTTCGGAACATTCCATTCATAAAACTGTTAGATAGGGTCGGCACTTCTGCTAAGAACTTAAATTTGTTTAAGAGCAAAAAGAGCAGCCCGAACTATTACAGGTGGTATCGTTATTAGACATACAGCGTAGACCCACATCGGATAGACAGTATATTCCTTCTGATCAGGGTCGGCAATGTTCGCCATATGTATACAGCAAGTTTTGAACATGATTCAGGCCGTACGCAGGCTGAAAAAGGGGACAGGGGTGCGAATTTCAGGTATTTTGCAGAGGGTGAATAACAGCCTGAGTTTGAGAATTTTCAAAAACAAAAAGGGTAGGGTGGGTGCGTTTGCACCCACCCCGCCCTGTGTACGGGCCTGCATCAACAGGTAGAATGAATTTTTTTAAACATATCGCTGAAGGGGCTCTGTTTCTGGTCACTGTTGTTCAGGAGCTGGGGTGCAGTGGTGGACTGAGCGAGGAGAAGAGAAATAGTTGAAACTATGACAAACAATGTAGGCTCTGATCAGAAGCCATCGATGGATCTACACTGTTTGCAGCTGGATAAAATGCTATACATGTAATAACTTTTCCAGTACAGATTGTGTTGCATATGAGGTTAAGCATTTTCCATGAAATATTGTAAATTCAGAAAGATGAATCTGTTGTGCTGGTTATACGTGTATACGGAAAGGAAATAATTAAACACATTATCAAGTGACAAGTAAATAATTTGGAAAACTTTGACGGAAAATGTTACCATAATTTTTTCAGACAAAAATTGTACTGAATACTTTTCTTATATTAAATGAAGCGTTTTAACAATTACCCACAGTGTACGTTATAAAGCTTCCTGTTGTCCGCGTGACTATCACTGACCATCTGACTGCCGCCGACCCTGCTAGTTTATAGCGTCGATAGTCGCCTCCCTAAGACATGAGAGCGCTGCGTAAAAAATGAATTCTGGACTTGGGCATAATCAAACAGTATTTACCTAATCAGACGCCACATAACTGTCTGATCAAGGCTACTGTGCTTGCTTAAAATACTGGAATTTAAGGGTTAAACCAACAGTTCGATTCTGAGTTCAGGACTAATTTTCCAACCTACACTCAGAGACAATCGACGCACCAGTACTCTCAGTGCTTTGATTATTTTCTGCAATGAAATTAATGTGACATTCTGAACCAAAGTTTCATTTAAACCCAACTGTAATAAAATATCAAAATTCTGCGATATAATTTATTAAGTTCTGACTTCAAAAATTATTTGTGCCAGATATTATGCCATTTACGGCGCTAATTTAAGAAAGTGAATCTCTCTGAAGACAGCCACCCACACAGAATTATGATTTTTCAGGAAAGCTGAAAGATGTCTTCTGTCTGTCAAAACTATTTCAAATAAGATTCACTTGCCCAGTTCATAAACAATTCATCTGAATCATTCTTGTTGTGTTTTCCTTCAATGAATATGTATATTTCTCAAAATTTGCTTATTCTACTCATAGTCATACATCAGTCTCTGACAGGTGGCTTATTCTACTCATAGTCATATATCAGCCTCTGACAGGTAAATGATTGACAATGTTACTAAAGGGCTGCATAATAGCTTCACACCCAGTTACAGACATACAAGTATAGCTTTTACAAAACGCTAGGTCTACGCTTAGCACATATTAACTGTGAATGTCTAGAATTATATCCCAGAAAGGTGTTTTATACAATTAACTTGGCAATACTCTAACTAACAGGCCATTACGAAAACACGCCTATACAAATATATTGCCATTTTTTTGGCAAAAAAAATAGAAATTTTAAGATGAAAAATTGTGATATTTTTCTTATTTCTGCCCGAAACATAGATTGCGGGGACTCGATAGAACCGCCTCGATGTGGCGGTTCTATCGAATACCCACAATCTATGTTTTTGAGCAGAAATAAGAAAAATAAAGTATACCCCCTTAAGCCCCAGTTTTACTATATAAAAGTGGGGTATGAGGGGTCAAAGTTATATATGCGTGCTTTCGTAATGCTGACAGAAGTATATTGTTTGATTTTGTTTGTTTGTATTGGAGTTTAACGGCCTAGTCATCACTATTTTGGGTCATTTTTGAGCCGGTCAGTTTACCTATCCACACTTTTCCTGAGCAGGCTTATACGTAAGCGGTTAACCAGAATAGTGCACACTCTTTCGCCAGAAAGTATAATGTCTGAAATGTCAAAGTAGCAAATGCTGTAATTTTTGTAAGAAAGTACGTTTTTACCTTTAAGAAGGAACATGTTCAACTTCAATATGCTTGTTTAGTAGTCGCAGATAAGATTGACTAGGCGGAGCTATTCAGGTGTTGTCAATATATGTCAAATTCGCTGAGTCCAACATAAGATTCGGTAGAGTGCCTTTCGCACGCTTTCCTCAAGAAATGGTCATATACGCCACAGCTGTGCTTGTGTTACAGTTGAATTCACACAATCGGTTGACTTGGTTTACCTTTTTGTTAATGGAATGTTCTTAAGGCAGGTACGAACGATAGCTCCGCCTAGTCAATTTTATCTGCGACTACTATAACATCGTATCAAATGGAATGCTCGAGCACTTTTGGAGACGTTAAGTAGACAACTTTTCTACACTTTACAGAAGACTAATTGAAGATTAACCAAATATTTTGGTGACGGCGAGGCAAGTATTTTAGCTCACCAGAGCCGAAGGCTCCTGGTGTGCACTGATTGTCATGGTCGAGAATTTGTAGATGTATATTTTGCATTAGCCTCTACAAATATGGCAGCAAATATGGGCTTGTACAAATATGTTAGCAATTCTGTGCCAGAGCTCTATCGGTGGGCCTCTTATTTGTGTGAAAGCTTATACTTATTATCGGTCGTTTTAGGGCAATAGCACCAGAGTATTGAAGAGTGATTTTGGCACTACTTTTTGCATTAATGCATACGACCTAATCACCACCAAGAGCCACCTTGAGAAAATATAGCGCAATATTCGAAACAGTTTCAAAAGTTCCTCATTAAATTAAACAGGTGTTTGAGTTTTACGTCTCACCAACAGCTAAGGTCATACGAAGACGGGGCCTCGGTTTAAAGAGTCATCCGAAAATTTGGAGAAGCCCGGAATCGATCCTGCGATCCCTGGTTTCGAAGGTGAGTAGCGTAACCACTACAACACGGAGGCTTCTATTAAACAGCCGATGGAAATAAATACAGTGAAATTCCGCTATTGAGACCTAAGATTAAGACTCAATCTGCTTTGAGAAGCTTATTTTGAAGGGTGCACTTAATATATCTTTACATTTTCAGGCCACAGTGTCCTCTGGTGAGGGACCACCTTTGGGACTGTTCAAAAGTGGTCATTAAGACCGCTTTTGAACAGTCCCAAAGGTGGTCTTAATAGAGGAATTTTACTGTAGTATAACTTGAATGTTTTATAAATTTATCCATAAAGTTAACCGTGACAGGGCTTCACTGAGGGATTCTCCGCGTAGCCAAGTTTACAGCTTATTTTGTACCGGAAATCCCAAAACTGGCAACTGGCAAACTGCGCAGGTCCAGATCAGATACCGTAGAACGCGGAGTCTCATTAGGGCATACACTGCATGTTTGCGAAAGGTTCAGCATTTTCCAGATAAATTTTAAAGAAGCCACAACCAGACATTTGTGGCGATTTATTTATGTTGTTGTTTTTACTACTCACTGTGTGTATCACTTGTGTCTTTTTATTTTGGATGGCCATTTGGCCTTTTTATGGGAAAGTACTGTCCTTATGACCATCCTTTGTTTAGGTTTCCATTATGGTCTGGTCGCTTCATGTTTGTGTTTCTTTCCCTTTGGTGTCTTTGATGGGTGGAGTAAGTTAATTGTATCGATTCCTGATCTTTGTTTTACTTCTTCTATCCCTAAATTTTTAAATGGACTCATTTCAAACTGATATAAGGTTGATGATTCCATTCGTTAAAAGTACACAGTGCGGGTCGATTATGTAATTATTTGTGTCATTAACCCAAATAAGACAATAAATATCTCCCAGTTAAGAAGTTTGGAGTGGTCCATGTCCAATTGTAAGGGAGCCAGGTTTGTATTGTTAGCAGTAAGTTTTGCAAAATTGTATGTACTTTCAGCAAGCAGTTAAGACACAAATGAGACGTCATGTGTTGCGGCGTCTGATCTTGGTCTGCAGTGTTTGCAAAGTCCCCACAAAAGGCTGCTAGGCAAACATAGGTTAATGGGGTGTTTATATCAATGCCGAGGAAGTCATTTTGTTTTCAGAGACCTAATGGTTAAGTGTTAGCCCCCTAGGCACGTGAACGGCCTCGATAGCTTAGTCGGATGCGCGACTGACTTATGATCAGGAGGACGCGGGTTCGATCACAGCCGGTGACAGCAACATGTTTCTTGGAGATTGATCATGAAATCTTTTCCACGGTGATTATCTCCCTTTTGCTGATTCACGAAGGGCAGTTGGAAGTTTCTTGTTTGATTGTTTGTATTGGAGTTAAAGGCCAAGTAAACACTATTTAGATAATTTTTATCCGCTCAGTTTACCTATCAACACCTTTTCCTGGACAGGTTTATACGAAAGCGGTTAACCGGTACATTGAAAAATTCAGAAACGATTCTTTGCGAAGAGCATAACTTACATTGGGAGAAAGGTAACTTTAAACTTTTAGGGATCAGCATGTCCACCAGATTAGCAGAAGTTGTCGGTATTAATTATGAGGCAAAACTAGAGGAAGTTGAGTCAGTTTTTAAAGCATGGACAAGAAGAATTTTAACACCAATTGGAAAAATTGAAGTAATAAAATCTATCGCGCTTCCTAAGCTGAATCACCTATTTTTGGGTCTCCCAAATCCATCAGCTGATTTGATTAAAAGATTGCAAAATATGTGCTTTAACTTCTTGTGGCAGGGTGGACCAGACAGGATTAAGAGGACAGTCATAACTCAAGGCTATGAGAACGGTGCCTTGCGGATGATCGATATTGAGAAATTTATAGACGCCCTTAAAATAAGCTGGTTAAAAAGGAAATTTAGAGATGAGAAAAAATGTTTTAAAATACATGACATTCTATGCCCTTTTGTGGAGAAACTTTTTTGTATGGCAGTGATTTCATTAAAAATAATATTGATGCTATTCAAAACCCATTTTGGAAAGATGCGTATAAAGCCTTATATAAGTTCACTATAGCATTCCAACCTGTAACCTGGAATGACGTCCTTAGTACACCAATATGGTATAATAACAATATCAGGGTCGGAAGAAGGAGCTGTTTTTTTCGGCAGTGGAGTGAACGTGGTGTACTTTTTATTGGTGATTTGTTAGATCGAAATGGAAATTTTTACTCATTAAGGGAATTTCAAGAGCGGTACAACATCAACACAAACTTCCTTACTTTTCAAGGAATCACTGCAGCATGTTCGACGTATTTAACAAGATTGCCTGTCCAACGCTTCCCAACAAACGGTCATCGACCAGTTATTTCTGCTTTACTTTATCCTATAATTCAAAACAACCGCGGATGTAGAATTGTATATGATATTTTAATCAATCATAATATCCCAGTAACAGTTCGAAAGTGGGAACAAATTGTTGACTTTGGAGGCGTACCGGATTGGCAAAAGTTATTCAAACTCTTATTTAAGGTAACTAAAGACTCAACTCTTTTATGGTTTCAAGAAAGGATTTTTCATAGAATTTTAGCTACGAATCGTTTGCTAACTAAAATGAAAATAAAGAATAACGAAAGATGTACCTTCTGTCAGAATGCTTCAGAAACTTTATCACACATGTTCTGGACCTGTTTACATGTACAGACATTTTGGACAGAATTCAATGCCTTGTTAAGATCAAAAGGAATTAATTTACCTCATGATTGGAAGGAATCCGATATTTTGTTTGGCTCTACTTATTACGACTTAGTTATCAATCAATTAATACTTAAGGCAAAACTCTTTATTTACAGAAAGAGAATGGAGGAAAGTACTCCTGTTTTTAACCAGTTTGTACCAAATATCAGGAATCATTATCTGACGGAAAGGTATAATGCAGTTAAAAATAGCAAGTTAGAAAATTTTGAGAAATCTTGGACACTATATAAGGTGTTAATTATTAATAACAATAGTTAGTACTTTCTATAATATTTATGATGTGTCATCTGTAGTGCTACTCTGGTTATAGTTCCTGTAAATAGTACTGGTTTTGAACTGATTGTGAGAATATTTTTTAAACAACGGACAATATTCGCCTGCATCACGTGGACGGGCCCGTGAAATAAAGATCCCCCCCTAAACCCCACTTTATATTGCGAAAACTGGGGTTTACGGGGGTAAACATTATTTTCTTTGTTTCTGCTGCGGGACATGGGTTGTGGGTACTCGTTGGGGCCGCCTCAATGAGGCGGTTCTAGCGGGCGCCCAGGACCTGTGCTTGGGGTGGGAATGGGAAAAATATCAAAAATTGTCGTCAAAAATGCCTTTTTTTGAGGTTTGAAAAATGTACTATATCACACGGATGTGTTATCGTGATGTAGGTGGTTTTGTACTGTTATGGAGCTGGCCTTTTCACTACATCGCCGTACCGTTTAACACAACAAATATTATTGATCCTACTGTTAATTAATCGTCCCTCCAGATCTGTGGATAGAATGACGTTACTTGTTCGAAACACGTATCCATTGGTATGCGACTTTTGACCTTATGCACATTTTTTTCATGTCTGCTGTTTTTTTTTTTGTTTTTTTTTTGTTTGTTTTTTGTTTTTTCTTTGCTTCCCTGCCCTCACATTTATACTACTATGATGCCACTTAAGGCAGTATTCTGGTGGAGTTGGGCCGGCGCGCGGCGGGACCTACAATAGAGCACGGGCGCCCTGTGGGGACTCTGGGTGGAGTGCGCAGTCTGGTCGGGGACTTCGGTGTGCACTCCGCGGATGGCATGGGGCCCGGTGCCCCAACGTGCTGCAGAAGAGGTCTCTGGTTAGACTGTGCGGGTGCGTGGGGCTAGTCGGTTTTTTTCGCCGGGCGTGCGTGTGGGTTGTGGGGAGTGCTGTGCCCCGGCTCAATTGTTTCAGGGTGTGAGTTTGCCCTTCTCAACGTTTTAAGATGTTGTACTGCAATAGTGCAACTAAATGAGGTAAGGGAGCAAACTTTAAATATTCCACACCTGTATAGGACAGTGATGTTAATATATACCGAGGGCGTTGGCATTAAAATCACATGCCGGGTCCGGGGGGTGGGGCTGTTGGGCCCGCATACGCTTTGATTGGGGTCTCGTGCTGGCGTTCTTGTTTGTCTTTTGTTGTTTTGCCGGGTTTGTCTTTTAATATATTGCTATGGTTGGAGCTTGTGCCGCCGTGGGTAGATCATGAGTGTGGGGCTTTTAAATGCGGTATTGAGGAGCGTCCTTTTACCATCAGGTTGGCCCCAATCTCGCTGTCGCTTGTTGGGCCAAGCTAATTTTGTGCCGTTTCGGACGGTTGTATGTACCCCTTTTTATTGACTAGCTATCCTGTATTGTTGGAGGTCATCGTATTAATACTGAGGTCGGAAATCAATAGTCAATGGTCAGGTAGTTCCGGGCTGTCCCGGCTGCAGGTCCGCGGTCAGCTGTGTGGGCCCTGGCTTTCTAGCTCGGGTCTATGAAGTGGACCTCGGACCTGTGGCTGGGCCGGTGCGAGGTTGCTTGACAGATGACATTATAATATTGCCTTTTCATCCGCTGCAATCCCTGTTATTTTGCTACGTTTTGACATCGATATGAAATAGTGAAAGTATGGTCTAAGGATACTGATATGGGCCCTGATGGTGGGGTGACGTCCACTTATATTTGACTTTCTTATTTTACTTATATATGTTTGCTGGACGTGTCTTGCGGTGGTAGGGGTGCTCCAGTTACGGCGGGGTGTAAGGATGGCTAGGGACGCTAGCGGGTGACCTGACTCCAAGCGTCTGTAGTCTGGGTACGAGGTTGATTGGAGAGTATTGAGCTTCCCCTGAGGGACCCGACGTGTGCTGTTTTATTATAAGATAACAATGGATAAATGGTGTTATTGTTTTTCCATTTTAATGGTACACTATCAAAAATATTCCAAAGACGCCACTTTGGCTCTGGGCTGTAGCCAGAGAGTCAACGCGGCGTCTGTGCCGGTTGTCGGAGGTTCGGATCCTGGGTTCGGGTGGCACGGGAACGTCGAGATTTGAGAATTGGTTTTGATGTCTACTGTCTCCGGGCCCCAGGATGGTGGCGTCCGTCAGCCGAATTTCAGGGAAGATGATTTAACATCACATCTTTTTCAATTCACCTCTGTGACTGCCAATGCTCTGGATATGCCATGTAATATATGTTATAAATGTCTTTATGTCTCTGTGTGAATAAAAAAAAATTAAAAAAAAAACAATAAATTAAAAAAAAAAAAAAAAAAAAAAAAAAAAAAAACGGTACATTGTTCATTATTTCGCCAGAGACGGACAACTGCCCTTCTCGAATCTGCGGAAGGGAGAGAATTACCGTAGAAAATACTTCATGATCAATCTCCACGAAAGGATGTTGCCGACCCCGGCAGGTATCGAACCCGCGTCTTCCTGATCACCAGTCAGACGCGCATCCGACGGAGCTACCTAGGCCGGCTGGAAGTTTCTGGTGAAAGAATGTGCACTTTACCGTTTACGTACATGTAGGAGAAGTGTGGCTAGGTAAACTGACCTGCTCAAAATGACCCAAAAAGTGTTGACTTGGTCGTTACACACCAATATAAATTTATTCAGCTTATAGCTTCAAACAGATATGTTCTTTGGATTTTATTCAAAAATATATTCTTTATGAGTCTGATTTAAAATACCAACCAGACGCTAAAATTGCCTAACCCTGTCCATTGATCACAAGCTATTGCCCCATCAGCACTCTCAGTGCTTTGATTTTATCTTCTTGTGGACGCTCATACTTGTTGTCGCGTATAAATATGAAGGTCAACCTGCATTGTGGGTTACTAATGGATGTACTTCCGTGTTAAATCATACTTCTTTAATGTCTATGCCCATGGACGTAGACAATAAATCTATTGTACGTAGCTGAACCGCGGACGTTTCATGTTCATTAACCAGTATATGACAATGGGATCTTCCACCATACGTTTGGAGTTCTCCATTTCAAATTTTAGATGTGCCAGATTTGTTTTGTTTGTCGCAAGTTGTACAAACATGGATGTTCTTTAAGCAAACAGTGTAGACCTATAACAGACGCCGCGTTCTGTGGCGTCTGATCTGGGTCTGCGCTGTTTACCAACGTCCCAGAAAGGGCCTCTATGCATATATGGGTCAACTTCATCTGTGTCTAGCCTCTGATGTACCAATATCTAATTTGTTAATGTCCTTTGTTTGGTTTGAGGTTGAACGTCCCCGTCAACACTGTAAAGGTTTTTGTTTGTTTGATTTGAACGTCAACAAGGTATATCGGAACCCGAATTTTATGGTGACTCAGTATATAAATTCAGAAAATTATATAACCGCAATGACTTCAGCGCCCAATTTCGTAAAATCATTCTACAATATAAAAAGATAAAAGTTATACGACAGACTGCAGGCATGGTAGTTAACCCAATCACGGTTGACAACTTTGCTTCCCTGTTTAACTGCACGCCGGTGGGTCAGGCCTCAGATTCTATGACGGTTCCAGCTTAAAGGCTTACTGAGGATTAGAGAAATCTAATTCTATTTAATGTTGGTTGGTGCCTGATGCTCTGTCTCAGGTCCATCGGAGTCTAACTGTTCGTTTTATTTTGTTCTAGCATTTTAGTACTTTCTTACTGTCGAGTCCTCACTGTGGTTGTTTGATTTTTTTTGTGTTCACGGAGATGTTGCACTGATGAGTTCGGAGGCCATCATGCGGACTGAACTAATAAATTGTCTAAATCGTGACGGACGTAAGGGCGAGGATTGTGGCCACGTATAATCGATCTAAGCACCCCCCCCCCCACCCCCCACCCCCGGTGGAATTCGTTTCACTGACCGTTCAAAGGCGGTTCTTCTGTCGCGGTTTATTTTTGTCACGGTTTGTCTTTGTCTGTTTGTATCGCTTATATTATTTTATTTTGGATAGTCAGTTGGCCATTTTGTGGGAAAATAACTGTCCTTTTGGTTTTCCGCTATTGGTGTTTCCATTCGGGTCTGTTGTTTCATGTTTGTACTTCTTTCCCTTTGGTGTCTCTGATGGGAGCTGTGGGTTAATTGTATCGATTCCTGATTCACTTCTATTTTACAAACCATATCGGTTTCATTGGGCGACAGGGCTTGAGATGTCATTTCATCTCAATGTTTGGTAAAAGTCCCACAAAATTGGAAGCAACGCCTCCAAAATGACCCATACAGTGTTGACTGTTAGGTTACATTAAACCTCAATGACTGAAAAATTGTTAAAAGCGACGTTAAACCCGAATTCCGAATTCACACACACACACACACACACACACACACACACACACACACACACACACACACACACACATTAAACTTCAAATCAAACAAACAAACAAAGCATTCTTATATACCTATAAAACGGTTACTTTCCTGATGGAAAATTGATGTATTTTTCTTTTATATACCCCATAGTTTTGGGAGTTCGTTAGAACCATCATTTGGCCGCAGTCCATCGGGGCTTAAAAATTAGATGTGCTTCATCATGCTATCACGCAGAGCTGAAACCGACCGCATACGAGTATTCTTCCTGTCCCTCAGTCGGACCCTACATACCTTTCTGGGCCATTTAGTCACCTGTTTTGATACCGTATCAAGGTAATGTCTCCTGTCGCAGAACATTTCCGCTAAGCAGAACATGATTGTTTGGCCCATGCTTCCGTATGCTGCATCGACCATACTGACAAAATGCGAAAAACACTAGAGATCTATTGGATCCGACACCTTTCGAAAATACCAAAGAAATAACACATGTTTTACATTTACCTTCTTTCTTTGATAGGAGATAACAGTATTTAAAGTTGTCATTTGGGGAGGTAAATCGACGGAGCCGTAAAACGGAATTTGTGACCGTAAAACGGACGATTTACTTCCCCAAATGATAACTTTCAATACAGCTATCCCCTTTTTAATGCAACTATTCACTTGTTTTGTTTAATGCCCACTGAGCTGCGTAAAAATAGCAACCAATGAAAAGCAACATTACATGATGACGTCGGCTTTCCGACAGTATATCGTAGAATATACTGTCGCAAAATTTTATGTTATCCAATCAGACGTCGCGTAACATACACAAGTGCATTAGAATTCGTGTTCCGTTTCTTTCTTGAATAGGTTGTTAGAATATTTCAGTCTGGAAACCATGATATGAAGGTTTAGGTCAAATATGAATGCCTGCGTTAAAGTTTATCTACCGAACATCATATTGATGCTCTGACAGTTCCTGAGGCAAGGACTTGGGACATTAGTGTGTACTCTAGGGTCGGGTTCACTTAACTTTGGCTTGTGACCTTAAGTTGTTCATAGTACTTCAGTGAATGTTAAACAGCTCAGTCGGATGCGCGTCTGACTGGCGATCAGGGGGACGCGGGCTCGATACCTGCATCGGCAACATTCTTTCGTGGAGATTGATCATGAAATCTTTTCTACGGTCATTCTCTCTCTTCTGGTTCAAGAAGGGTAGTTGTCAGTTTCTGCTTTGTACTGGTTAACCGCTTACGTATAAGCCTGTCCAGGAAAATTGTGAATAGGTAAACTGACCGGCTCAAAATGACCTAAATAGTGTTGATTGGGCCGTTTAACTCCAATACAAACAAACAAATGATTGTTAAACAAATTTTTACTTTTTATATTTATAACATTTTCTAAACATTATTTGTGACGACATTCTCTGATTGGAGTGCAAAAAGTGAAACTAGAACATACTTGCACACAGTCTGTCTTTTGACAGCTGAACAGCGTTGTTGGCATGATAACATCGCCATCGTCCAATCATATTGGGAAGAAGCATGGTATATTTTGACGTCACTGAATAAGGGGATAACTGTATTCAATATTGTCGTTTGGGGAGGTAAATTGGTGTCGTTTTACGCGACGCCTCAACGGAGGCGTAAAACGGAATCTGCGACCGTAAAACCGACGATTAACCTCTCCAAATGACAATTTCCAATACAGTTATCCCCATTCTAATGCACGTATTGTGTTTAGCTTGCGTGTGTGCGTGCATGCGTGCGGCGTGCGTGTGTGTCAAAATTTGTACTATTTTGCACAAAGCGGCAGGCTCTGTGAGCTGCGTAAAACCAAATGTGAGTCAATGAACAGCAAAGTAACGTGGTGACTTCGGGTTTCCGACAGTATATCCTCGAATATACTGTCGCAAAGTTTTGACGTTATCCAATCAGACTTCGCGTTACATACGTAAGTGCATTAGAATGAGCGTGTGATGCTGCATGTTCAATGTTCATGTATTCGTTGAATGAAAAAACAATTAACTAAGATTTTTTTCTGTACACACACCGAGGATGTAAACATGGATATTTGATGGAAAAGTATCAAGATCTTATCTATTAAGATAAGATCTTGATACTTATCCATCAAATGTCCAGGTTCTACATATTGGATACTGTAGAACCTCGTTTCCGACAAAATATATACGTTCATCCTCGGGTTTGAGTTTCTCTTAACTACGTACGAGTATGTACATATTTCTGGTGCAAAAATAGCTGATGGGGAAGCTTCTCGATAATATTTGAGTCGGGGCACATAATTTCCTACAATTTACATGTGCACACGGCGAAGCCTAAGATCAGACTTTGCACCCGCGCAGTCCAATCAGACTCTTCGTTGTGCGCTCTAAGGATAGCTAATGGCCCATTTCTCCTACATGCAGCAAGACAAGTCTCTGGCCAGACTATATCGACGCGCAGGCTGGTCTTATTCTTTGCTGAGCGCACATTTAAATTGTAGGTAATGCTGTGCCCAGGTTTATTTTGTGATAATTCTCCTCAGCTCATGTTTCTCCTGCTATGGTTGTCTGCGAATGTTTACCCAGCATAACAGAATCTCCTAATACAGTCCCGACGCCCCAACCGTCTGCATAACGCGCAAAATGCTCCAGCGTACGATGATACCACCATTGACTTCTGCTGTTCATCTGAAATATATCAAGCAAGCAATGCTTTTACAACTCGACATGTATTACCCAGCCGAGGCAGATCAGTGTCTTTGAGGCTCTGCCATCATCAGAAAAACATGCCAATATAATTTTGACCCCCTTAAACTCAACTTTTATGTAGAAAAAATGGAGTTTACAATGGTATACATTTTCTTTAATTTCTGCTCAAAGCATAGATTGTGTTCTAACGGGTTCCTACAATCAACCATAACCGGCCCCGATAGCTCAGTTGGTAGAGTGTCCGCTCCGGGGAACGGGAGGTCACGGGTTCGATCCCGGGCCGCGACATACCAAAGTCGTTAAGAATGGTACTAGCTGCTCCTCGCTTTTCACTCACTCACACACACACACACACACACACACACACACACACACACACACACACACACACTGTCCATAAGTAACAGTTTTTGTCTGGTCGGTTGTGGACACCTCTACCCAAAGATACTCTATGGGAAAGAGATCGGAGGAGAAAGGCTGGCTAGTCCAATACATGAATTCCATTGGCTTGAAGACATTTTTTAGTAAGAACAGCGCTATGAGCCCGCTCGTAATCCTGCTGGATAAGATATCCCGGATTCTGAGCGTAAACAAATAAATGGAACCATGTGAGGCCGAAGCACTTGATTGATGTAACGTCCCGCTGTGTAGTTCACGTCTCAGCTATGATCTTGAATGTTCTTAATGACACTAAGCTGCGTTCGCTAACTACACGCACCGGCCTCGATAGCTCAGTTGGTAGAGTGTCCGCTCCGGGGAACGGGAGGTCACGGGTTCGATCCCGGGCCGCGACATACCAAAGTCGTTAAGAATGGTACTAGCTGCTCCTCACTTGGCACTCAGATTTACGGGGAAGAGCTAGGACTGGTCGACCCAGTGTCAGGATAACGTGACTGGGTGTGGTATCATGTAATGTGTCTGGGACATGATACTTCAGTGAGGCAGCACTATAAAAGTGTGCATTGAGCTCCCTGTCGAAACCAGACACCGTCATGATATGACTGAAAAATTGTTGAAAGCGAAGTTAAACCCGATTCACACACACACACACACACGCACGCACGCACGCACGCACACGCACACACACACACACACACACACTAACTACATGCAAAAGCTCGCCACACAATTACGCTTATTTCACCCGGTATGTCATGCTCTGTAACGCACGCGTCGCCTCGGCATACCTTACACCTATACGTCGAAACAACCGACAACCGGCGTGATTCACGCTGAAGTGCGATTCGTCACAGAAACGCATATGTCAGTCGCTTAGACGACAATTTACGTATTTCATGCACTAGCGTAAGTGTTCCGTACGGTGTCGACGCGTTAACTTTGGTCACGACAGGGACGTCCAGCTCTCAAACGTACATCGCATTAGGGCGACGATCAGTGTCAGTGCTTATTAGTCGGTAGTTGAGACCCCTTGTTTATCTATAGGTACAGTGTAGCAGCTACCGGCGGAAATCTGTTTCGAATATGCGTCTGACGGTCGAATCGATCTTGACGTACGGACGTCGGTCTTCCGCTACGTCGACGTCCACTAGCGTCTTCTGTATATAGTAAGATGTCGCTCCAATAGACGATAGATCACACACTTGTGGCACCCAAAATCAGAGTTAACGTCATCCGCTTTACTGTCCAGGGGCGCGCTTACGATCCTTTGATGAAAAATGTTGCAATACGCTCTCACTAAATGTTTTTTTGTTTGTTTTTTTTTTAGAACAAATTTCAGTTTCTTCTTTTCCAGGCACGACCTTACATTACACATCAAACGTTTGATCCTGAACATGTGGTTTCTATCCGTACTGGTGTGAGAGTGGTGCACAGGATCGACGTGGCGGACTGGTAACCAGACGTCACGGTTGATTGATTTAACCTTTTTAGCTTAAGGGCATGGTGCCTAAGTGTGTTGTAATCGTTTGGTTTCAGAATCAAAGCACTGAGGGTGTGGGGTGTAGGTTGGAGTAATAGGCCTGGGCTGAGATTTAAACTGTTTCATTTAACTCTGAAATTCCAAACAAATAGTGAAGATTTTGACAAGAAGACGCGTTCGGCAGCGTCTGATCTTGGTCTACACTGTTTGCCGAGCTCACCCTATGATTCCAGGATAACCCTCTTCCGTCTTATGGAATACCCCGACCTTATCTGTAAAATCTGCATATGAATCAAATGTTGGATCTGGCAAACAATGTAAACTCAGTTCAAAAGCCACACAACACGGTGCGGATCTTGTTCTACACTTTTTGCATTAGTTACTAACATCTTAAGTTTTAACGAATCGGTCCTAGTCCCCGTTCATGACCAGCCTGCATTTAGAGACAATCGGCATGAGTGTTGTCAGTGCTTTGATGTATTCACTATCTTGGGTTTCTGGAGTGCACTCTTCCATCACTGAAGTTGGGCTCGTCCATTCTGCTAAATATATGGCACCAAGAATTATATCACAGGACCTATACTTAGTATCTGTACCATATTCATGGGTTGAAAGGGACAGCTTTCTTTTCAATTTCTCCTCGCAAAGTCAATATACACCTAAGTTGTCACTGACCTAAACTTGACCTCGAAAGTCAGAAAGAAAACCCATTAATTTCTTGTCTACAGCTGACCTGGTCCAACAGCAGGTTGGTCTTTAAGGATTAAATATTGACAACACTGATAGAAAACAGTGTAAAACATGAGCAGACGCCGTATTGATCTAGGTATACCCGGCGCATGATGCAGCTGATTCAAATGAAATGCTCAATCGCCAAGTCGTCTGCTTCATAGTTTATATTACGCTTACAGGATAACTAATACGCTTGTACAATTTGGATTACTGCGCCAAACCGGACTACATTTTGTGCGGACTCATATTTCTATGGCGGTCAAAGCCGGAAGAAAAAGCCTGAATAACTTTAAACGTGCAGTACAGCAAGAATAGACAGATGGAATCTGTCATTAAAAAGGAGGGAACGAGGTTGTTGAATCAGACACTGAAAGGGTAGATGAACTCGTTGGTCAATTCACTGATGCGTTTAATAAAACTGAGTCCACGGAGGGTCATCGGCCCCATTCATGGATAAAATTGTTGTGTCATCGGCAGGAGTGATCAGCTTACCCCACTTAAACCCCACGAAAGCTTTAGGGCCTGATAAGCTACATCCTAGAGTCCTGAAGGAACTAGCAAAAGAGTTAGGTCCAGTTTTTGCACACCTGTTTCAACAGTGAAATCCCCAAAGAATGACTCCTTAGCGAACATTTTCCCACTCTTAAAAAATGGTGATAGGGCTCTTGCCCGTAATTATCGCCCTGTGTCTCTGACTTGTGTTCTGTGTAAATTGCTTGAACATATAGGAGCTTTTTTCGTGACGTACTTCCGGTTCTAAAAATAGAACGGGAAAAGCCCTGGCCGTCATCTGTCGTATTGCTTCAAAGGCAGTGGGACAGATAAAGTGTTAATTACAGCGTAAAACAGTGGAATTCTTTTAAACTTTTGGGGAATTGTAATGTAAGATAATGGGAGAAACACCGATATGCTGCCAGATGTGAAATTTCGCATTACGAAAATGATATATTGTACATACGATCTCTCTCTCTCTCTCTCTCTCTCTCTCTCTCTCTCTCTCTCTCTCTCTCTCTCTCTCTCTCTCTCTCTCTCTCTCTCTCTCTCTCTCTCATGACGCTACGTCAACCGACATGTAGCGTGTCAACAACGTCGTGTCTACATCAAACCAACTTCAAAGCGATGCATTGAATTTGACATTGCAACGTCGATGAAACGTCACAACGTTTCGTTGGCGATAATACGGCGTTGCTTAATAAAATGTCATTTGCCCAGTGCTCGGACCCATCAAGACTCACTGGGATTGGAACATTAAATTCAAAACAAACGTAGAACACCCTTTCAGACCCTTTCGCAAGTGCAAGATTTTACAGTAAAATCTGGTAGATTTGTAGATTGGTTCAACCTGCCCAGCCCTTAGGTCTACATTAACCCATTTGGTACCGGAAACCCCAAAAGGGGTAAGTGACAAACAGTGCAGGCCCAGATCAGACGCCGCAGAACGCGGCGTTTGATTAGGGCCTACACTGTTTGCAAAAAGTTCGGCCATTTTCACAATAAATTTTGAAGAAAACACAACCTGACACCCCTAAATTTTGAAAATGACTCCTGCTTTATATAAGGAAGAAGATGTCATTTGGTACAAAAAGGGTTATGGGCTTCTTGGATACAGGGATCAGTCAAACCATCTCAATGGTCACGTGCCATTGAAGTGAGTTGGAGTGGTTGTCGAAAGCATGACGTCGAGCCAACGTTGAATCGACATCCGTCTGTAAGTCCACTCATTGGTTGTTTTCTTTTTCGACTGTCAGTATGTTTATTTGTCTATCTAACAGTCCGTCCATTCGTCTGTTTTTTAGTCAATCAGTCAGTCGGTCTGTTTGTCGTCTGTCTATCTACTGTCAGTTTGTCAGTCAAACCTCTCTCTCTCTCTCTCATGCCAACGGTCATGTGACAATGAAGTGAGTTGGAGTGGGTGTCGACGGCATGACGTCGAACCAACATTGACTCAACGCCCCTCCGTCAGTCCACTCATTAGTTTATTTCGACTGTCAGTATGGACATTTAAATTGCACATGTAGACAGATCGTTAGATAGATAGATAGATAAATATTGTTAGCATTTTAAGTTCCGCCAATACATTTGAATAGCGATGGCCGTTTCAACTGACGGCCATTACTTTGCGCATGCGCAAGAATGACGTCATAAACGGAATTCCTAAAACCTCCTATAGTTTGCTCAAACATCATGGCCCACTTGGATAAACATAAACTTTTGTCAGACAGACAACATGCATTTACGAAATGCATAGTTGTGAAACTCACTTGAGCACAGTTATTAATGACTGAGCAAAAATCTTGAACAAAGGGGGACAAGAAGACACATTTATTCTGGACTTCGAGAAGGCTTTTCACACCTCACCACATGAACTTCTTAAATCTAAGTTTATTTGATTATGGAATTGGAGGAAATACTCTCATATGGATAGATTCCTTTCTTTGCTACCAAAAAAAAAAACAGCGCGTTGTTGTTAATGGTGAATCTTCAGAGAGTGCACCAGTTTCGAAAGGGACTTTCTTGGTCCACTGTTATTCTCACTGTACATCAATGATATTACCACGGGCCTCCGTGGCCTAATGGATAAGAGCGCTGACTCTTAGTCATTAGGTCTCTCACCGCCGTGGGTTCGAGCCTCGCTCGGGTCACGTGTGAGACGCCAAGTTCTGCAACGGAAGGTCAGGTGGTTTTTCTCCGGGTACTCCGGTTTTCGCCCACCTATGATTAACGATCGGCTCGATATGAGTGAAATAATCTTGAAAGGGCCGTAAAACCCAAACCAAAAAAAAAAAAAAAAAAAAATGATATTACCACTGACAATAAATCAGAAATAAGACTGTTCGCAGACGACTGTGTTTGCTACCGGGAAATTAGAGATACAGAGGACTCTCTGAAACTTCAAAATGATGTTGGGCACGAAAATGGGGCCTGAGATTCCAGCCCATTAAATTCAATATTATGCATATAACTAAGAAGAGAATAAATAAAATTCGGGTTAGGGAACGGTCCTCGAGAACATGGATTCCATTAAATACCTTGGTGTGACACTCACACACAATTTGAGATGGAATACACATATTAGCAACATATGTACTAAGGCAAATATAGCGCTTGGATTCCTGAAGCGAAATCTTCATCTTTGTCCTCAGGATGTAATAGAGGTAGCATATAAAGGTCTTGTTCGCCTAATCTTGGAATATGGTAGTTGTATCTGGGACCCCAGCGGAGTGGTCCTTAATGGAGAAATTGAAAAAGTTCAGAATAGAGCTGCTAGATTTGTAACAAGCAATCACTGCTTTGAAACTGGGATCATGACTGGAACACTAGGAAAATTAAGATGGGAGTCTCTGAAGAAAAGGAGAAAAGACAGTAGGCTCATACTTTCATACAAAGGTCTAAAGGGTGCTGCCAGCATCCAACAAATGACCTTGTTCCCACAGCTAGGCACTGTAGAAGGCGTTTCAGACCCTTACTGCAAGAACTGACATTTATAAAGAACCATTCTTCCCCCCAACCATTAGAGATTCGATTTGATTATTTCAACAGCTGAAGGTGCTGAGGATCGTGTAGCTAGGTTTACCTCTTTAGTGAAAGCTAGGAACTAATTCCCATCACAGGTCCTGGTGTACGAATGTCATTTGAAGTGTCACCAGTAACAATTCTGATTCTGACCTGCACAGGGGATGATTCTGCCTGCACAGGGTACCTCCAATTAACGTCCCGAACCGAAGGACGGTGCACTTTGTGGCATTCATCCCTGCAAATGATGACAATGGGGCATGTTCTGAGACCACAACCCTACCGCCGCCGGGAATCGAACCGGGGGCCTCTGGCATCGTAAGCAAGTGCCCTAACCACTGAGGTACCATGCTCCACCACTGGGATTCAGTGTTAAGATGGCGGATCCAGTAGCTCTCTCCACCTTTTCTGGTCTGAAGCCATGGTCAGGCGTACAACTGGGTATCTTTCAAACCTTTAATGCCTACAGTCATAAGGCTGATCGGTCATACAGATGACTGGATATCTATACAGAGGATCTTACATGAGTGTCCATGTATTATTGAATTTATTAAACGCGTGGAGGAAAAGTGATAAAATGCGAGGCATCGCCGAGCATTTTCTGCCTTTTCCTCAACCAGTTTAATAAATTCATTAATGCAAGATTCTTTTTATCATATGACGCATATGGAACGCATTGTATGCACGATTGTTTACCGAAAATGTCAATATTTCGCCATTAGTAAACACGACGTCGGTAAGGACATCGTACATGTTATCGTTGCGGAGCGTATCTAACTGATTTGCATATTTAATCCACTTGTGGATTATCGAATTTACATGGCTTCATTACATTCTCAGACGCGACGTCATATGATAAATAGATGTATTTAACAAAAACAAATAAGGTTTACCCTGGATAATTCGAGCTCATTCTGAAGACCCTGGCGAATTCTATCCATAGCTGCAGATATCCATATAACTATTAAAGAGAATATATGGAGGCGTTTTCTGATTTTTTCATGTATAGGTCTTATTTTGTTTGTATTCAGGTTTTACGCCCCCGTCAACACTGTTTGGGTCATTTTAGAGACTGTATTTCTTATGATTAACCCTCAGTAATTCGAACTACCCTTCAGGGGAAAGGGAACACCTGGCTGATTTTCCGCCTTTTTTCAAAGGGAGACAACTTTCGGGACTTCCTGTTCGCTTTTCTGTAAGCCCTGTCCCAGTGAAAAAAGGGGTCTACTCTTAAAGGAAAGAATTTGCTCCTTAGGAGCAAATTCTTTCCTTTCAGAGTTGACCCCTATTGACATGGGAAACAAAAATACTTTTGCAGGAGTTGTCTCCCCTGAAGGTGTTTCCATTCCCCTTCACCGTACTTAACTTTTTTTGCCTTCCTAGGCGCCGAACGGATTGAATCGTGAATTTTCGGGAAAACGTCCTTTGACCTTACTCAGTTGGCCTAACCTTGTATGCCACCAAACCCAGCCATTCCCGTAATGTGGACTCAGCGAGGTTTCATATTTGCGCGAATCTTAACTAGATTAAAAGGGAATTTCTGCCGCGTCACCATTTAACGGATTTTTTCGACCCTTAAACCGACCCCCCCCCCCCCCCCCCACACACACACACACAAACGACAGTTTTCAATACAGTTTTCCCATTTCTTATACATTTATTCAGTCATTTTGTTAAAATTGTACTATTTTGCTCAAAACGGCAATCGTTGTGAAATGCGTAAAACCATACGCTTCCCAATAAAAGCGAAGTTACGTGATGACGTCGGGTTTCCGACAGCATATCGCAGATTATCAGTTATCCCCTGTATATATTGCATTGTAACGCATTGACCCGATAAAGATATGCTATCTCAGGACAAGTGAGCTTTATCACGTCAACGTGACATTGCACTTTTAGGAATGAACCGGACTACTGGAAAATGACAAAAAAATGTTATTGTAACTGGAAAAAATGGCAAAATTACTTGACAAAAAATATCATAGGAAAAACATGGTCAGCTGATACTAAATATATCGGCCACCAGAATGCTTGGACGCACTGAGGACCATCAATAACTGACCGTAGATTGCTAATTTAAGAGTGTACAAGGGGATAAACTGATAAATAGAATACCAGATTCGTGTCATTTGAGTATCAAGTTTATCAGGCTCGGCTTCGAGAACGCATGTAGAATCGCTCGGCAAGCCTCGCGATTCTACAAGCGTTCTCGAAGCCTCGCCTGATAAACTTGATATCCAAAGACACCAACCTGGTATTCTCTATATACACCGTCGCTTTTTTATGTTATCGTTACATACTCGAGTGCACTAAAATGAAGTTTGATTGTATCTGACTTACCAGGAATCTTCGGTTCGCTCTTATTTCTATCACTGAGCTTTTTAATGATGTTGTCCAGAAAAACATTTCTTTTTCTCGCATCCCTGAATGTTGTTCCATTATCGGAAAGTTTTTGTAATAGCCGATAAGCTATTTGCAAGTTGATTTTGTTGACATCCAACTTGACGTTCAGTCTTCTTCCGACTGACCCTTTCGTTGATCTGAAATTTCCAAGTTTCTGAGGTCTGGCGTTAACGCGTGATACTGTTAAACCCAGAAACATGAGTATGCATGTTCTCATCAATATTTTATCCATATCTACAGGAAAAAAATTAAAGTCCACAGAATATGTTCATCGGAAAGTTAAATCAAAAGACAAGTCATTAGTAATCATGCATTAACGCGAAAAGCACGCTGAATAAAACGAGTGCTCAAGTATATAAGACTTCCTCAAAATGTTCATCTCTTCCTAACAATGATACGTAGATGTAATAATACGTTGTTTTATTTAAAACGAATGTGTAGTTTTCAATTTGACGTTGTTTAACGTCATTTACGTCTGTGACAAATCACAGAATTGCGAGTAAATAGTTTATTTATAAACACCACAAAAAATAACGTTTCAGCCGCGTCGTTGGAAAACTCCTCTGTGGCATTTGCGAACAACAAATGCGCAGATCAGACTGCGCACACGCGCAGTCTGATTAGCGCCTTTGTTGTTCGTTGCTTGGGCAGGACAATACCTCTAGTATCTATACCTAAGATTTCAAGGTTCTTGCATGTCTGTGCAGCTGGTCAGGCTGGTTTGTGTCTTGCCTGGTTGCACACCTAAAAGACGGGCTTTCTCTTGGCAAGGCACATTTATTAGCCCATTGTTTGCTTGTGGACTCTTCCACTGCTATATGTTGGACAAGTCCGTTAGTCATATAAGGGGTGCCCGGCCTATTTTTACGTTTTCATTTTTATTTTATTTGTAACGGACAATTCTGTCAGCAAATAGTGCAGGCCCTGATCAGACGCCGCGTTCTGCGGCGTCTGATCTGGGCCTGCACTGTTTGCCAAGGTACCCCATATTGGGGTTCCCCGCATACAATGGGTAAGACAAGCGAAAACACAGATTAAGTAGTCAACGACATCTTTAGTTTTTTGTATATATATCAACCCATTTCGCCCTAAATAGAGGTCTTTCTCTTTACATACTAGACAAGTATTTGAAATTTAGCGGTGTCTGGTCGTGTTTTTTCACAAAGGGCTAGGGTCGATAAGGGCCGTTTTTGGCCTCATCTTCAAAATCCTTAATAGTTTGCCAAATGACATAGTATGAGTTGTGATTTTGAAAAATGTAAACAGTTTCCACCTTTGAAGTCCGTTGCCATGGCAACACATGCTGAAAGAAAGACCCCGTTTTCCCCAACAAAACACGCTTTTGCCTTCTTTTTGATTGTTAAAGTGGCATATATCATCCTGCTTTTCATTCAAATTTGTGCTAAACGAGGCTTTTACTTCAGAAAAGTCATACACGCTAGTCTACAACCCATCTCTTCAACAAATCGACGGAATTCAATAAAATTTGGTACAAAATATCATTGCGGCCGACCAAAGATTTTATTAGATTTTCGCGACCTATATCTTATTTTCAAGGTCACAGACTCCCGAAAACTGTCGCCGACATTTTGGCACAAAAAAAAATTGACTGGACCCTATCAAATGAACGATTTTATGAATTTTGGTCAAACATTATACAATGTGTAATTGTAGCCTACCAAAGATTTGTTCGGATTTTGGTGACCGTTATTTTTTTTTTTTTAAGATAACGTCTCCATTAGGTCCCAAAAACGAGCTGATGAATTTTTGTCGAACTGGTTTAATAAATTATAGCAGCACACGAAATATTTGTTTAGATTTTGTAAACCTTTTGCTTAATATCCAAGCCCACATGCCGCTCATTTCTACAGAAACCTTGACTACCTGGGTCATAAATCTGACCGTAAACAGCCATATGACCTTGACATAATGGTTAACGATATTAACGCAGTTTTTAACAAATTGTAATTTCTTGCATTTCTGCATTCTTTATTGTTTTCTTTCCCATGCAGTACACAATATACAACAAATCTAAACAAAAAGTGTGTTTTGTTTGTTTGTATTGGAGTTTAAGGGCCCTGTCAACACTATTTTAGGTCATTTTTGAGCCGGTCAGTTTACCTATCCACGCTTTTCCTGGCAGGCTTATATATAAAGGGGTTAACCAGTGCAGTGAACATTCTTTTGCCAGAAACTGACAACTGTTCTTGAATTAGCGGAAGGGAGAGAATGACCGTAGTAAAGATTTCATAATCAATCTCCACGAAAGAATGTTGACGCCCCCGGCAGGAATCGAACCCGCGTCGTCCAGATCACCAGTCAGACGCGCATCCGACGGAGCTACCGAGGCCAGCGACTACAAGAGGGTAATAAGACATAAACATGATAAAGGCATGATTTCATATGTTAAAATTCTCACGATTAAAAATTCTGATGACTTCAACTGACTCGATTAAACATGTCTGGTATTTGAAAGAAGTGTAAACAAGCGGATATCTGTATCTAAATTGATATTTGTGGAGGGAAATCGGCGTTTTTTACTACTGGAATTTTAGTTTTACGGCGACGCGTTAGCAGAGCTGTAAAACGATATTTGCGACCATAATATTGCCAACTTACCTCCCTTAATGTGAATTTTGCAATACAGTTATCCCTATTCAACTGCACTTAGTCGGTTGTTTCTTTAACCATGCTATTTTTGCACAAAACGGCAAGCACTGTGAGCTGCGTAAAATCAAATGTCAGCTAATAGAAAGTGACATTACGTAATGATGTTGGGTTTTCGACAGTGTATCGTACAGTCTCAGAGTTTTGTGGTTATCTAATCACACGCCACCTTACATTCGCAAATGCATTAGAATTGTGTTTTATTATGTCCCCGCCATTCGAGGCGGGCGGTAAGGGCATATAGCGTTGGCCCTGTCCGTCCGTCCGTTCGTCCGCCCGTCCGTGTGTCCGAAACTTAAACGCGGTCAACTTCCTTATTTCTTGATGGATTTTAAAATTACTCCGCAGAAATGTTAACCGTCATGAGACGACGTGTCACGTGCAAAAGCCAGGTCCTTACCTCCAAGGTCAAGATCATACTTAGAGGTCAAATGTCAAAAAAAGAGTCCGAAACTTAAACGCAGTCAATAACTTTCTTATTTCTGGATGGATTTTGAAATTACTTTGTAGAAATGTTAACCATCATGAGTCGATGTGTCACGTGCAAAACCCAGGTCCGTACCTCCAAGGTAAAGGTTATACTTAGAGGTCAAATGTCAAAAAAGGGTCCGAAGCTTAAACGCAGCCAATAACTTTCTTATTTCTGGATGGATTTTGAAATTACTTTGTAGAAATGTAAACCATCATGAGACAGTGTGTCACGTGCAAACCCAGATCCGTACCTCCAAGGTCAAGGTCATACTTAGAGGTCAAATGGTATAAAAAGGGTCCAAAACTTAAACACAGTCAATAACTTTCTATGGATGAATACGAACATAGACATATTTTCTGGCTGGGGCATCCGTGTCCTATGGACGCATTTCTAGTTCAACATCAAATGCAACCAGACTGCGACTATGAAAAAAACACGGTGATGATCTTTTCGCAATGAGAAAATATCATTCTATGCGTTAATTTTACTGATTTGTTTGTTTGTTTGATTTGGAGTTTTAACGACCCAGTCAACACTATTGTAGATTATTTTTGGCCGGTCAGTTTACCTGGACAGGCTTATACGTAAGTGGTTAAGCAGTAAAGTGCTAATTCTTTCGCCAGAAACTGACAACTGCCATTCTTGAATCAGCAGAACGGAGAGAATGATCGTAGAAAAGATTTCCTGATCAATCTGGACGAAATACTGTTGCCTGTCCAGGTATCGAATCCGCGTCCTCCTGATCACCAGTTAGACGCGCATCTTACTGAGCTACCAAGGCCGGCTTGGTTTTAACTAATAAGTATAAAATAATAAGAATTTTACACGCGCTGTAATTTTTAAACCCTTGAAAATTGCCCGAATTGACTACTCGTGTAAGATCGTCTTTTGACTGATTTGAGGTTTAACGTCCCCGTCAACACTGTAAAGGTTATTTTGGAGACGCTGCTTCCAATTTTGTGGGATTTTACCCAACATTGAGATGAAATGACATCTCAAGCCCTGTCGCTAAATGAAACCAATAGGGTTTATTAGCATGGACGGTCCGCCTCGCACCGCGGTTCCTGGACATGCTTAGATGCTCTAAGCGGTTTACCAGTACTAGTGTTCGGGTCGGATTCAGCTCTGCGTGGAAGCATCATGCAGCCCATATATTTCTTAAAGCCCCTATGGGCGGGGGCGGATAAGATCGTCTTATATACTGAACTGCACAAGCAAGAATGTTATTAGGCAATGACAAACTGTGATTGGCTAAACACTAATGTCCGTCGTCTTGACTAAATGAGTCGCGTCAAGCTAAAGCGTATCATCGAGCATGTGCGTTTGGCGAAGACTTAAATTAGACTGCTGATCTGCTCAGACTGACCACTATTCAATAAACGCTGTCTTAGTGAGTATAAAACATAAGATTTTTTCTTTCCTGACAACACAAACTGGAAGTCACAGTTTTGCTTGTTGCGGCCCACTATCATAAAACACTGTACAGGAGTGTTCAAATAAAACTTAGCGTATCTTGTGTTAATTTTTTTAACATCTGAAATAGTCTAAAACAACACGCCTATATAGCTAATAGTAAAATGTATTGATAAATTATATATTGAGTAATAAATCACTGGACGGAAAAGCCGCCTTCTTTTTAGGTTTCATGACGTCAGTCATTGTTACCTTCATGTTAGATGGTGTAACGTTTTCTTCTATCACATAATTATGTTATGAAAACAGGTAAACGCATGTGACAGTCGGTATATTGGTGGGATTCCTTTAAACAATGACGGAAGATAGCGAGAATCTGAAGGAATCAATAGCACTTTTGTCGACTTTAATTGTGTAAGAATCGAAATAGATAGCTCTAGTTTCGTGATTTATTTCATGGTAAATCACTGTTTGTAGTTCAGTTGTAAGTGGACAAATCACTCGCACGTCGCTCTCGTGACTTGATCTGTGTTACGACTGACCTCCAAACAGTAATTAAACGCTCAATAAATCACTGCTATAGCTGTTCTATTTCTTAACCAAAAAGCAGTTGAAACCTATTGGTGTCTTGATATGAAGTTTTATCAGTTACCCCCTATATTAATTGCATGGTAGCAAAGTGCCTTGTTAAAGATATGCTATCTCAGGACAAGTGAGCTTTGTCAGGTCAACGTGAAATTGCATTTTATGAATGAACCGGACTAGTAGAAAAATTGGCAAAAATGTTATTATTACTGGAAAAAATGGAAAACTACTTGAAAAAATATAGGAAAAAAATATGGTCATCTGATACAAAATATATCGACCGCCGGAAGTTTGGGACGCACTGAGGACCATCGATAATTGATAGTAAATTGCTGATCGATAACTGATCGTAAGATTGTACAAGGGGATAAACTGAGAAATAGAATACTGGATTCGTGTCATTTGATATCAAGTTTATCAGGCTCGGCTTCGAGAACACATGTAGAATTGCTCGGCAAGCCTCGCGATTTTACAAGCGTTCTCGAAGCCTTGCCTGATAAACTTGATAGTTAAAGACACTCACCTGGAATTCTCTATTGCCTGGTCGGATCAGAAAACGCGGAATGGCTCAAAGTCAGACTTGCCGTGGCTTGGCATTTTACTCATTGTCTGTTTTGCCTGATAAACTTCAAATCAAAGATACGAACGTGGTGTTCATTTTCTATTCTTCTGTCAACTCATCTTCACTGGAATCAACTGCTTCTGGTATTTTCTGTGCATCATCCACAAAATCAAACCATGTTTTATTTATCTGCCAGTCTTTGCTTGGGTGTCTGGCATATGAAAAGAACCAAATTACAGCCGCGCAGTGTGAGCACATGCCTACAACACGAGCTCCTGCTCTACAGTTACAATACCAACCACTAACAGAACCATTGCCATATTCAACAAACATTTTGTATTCTTTTGCAGATATATGCCTGCTATTCACCTTAGCGCAAAGGAGAAATGGGTCATCCGTGATCCTGAAAACTCTCAAATCTTTCGTATGACACTTGAAACCCGACCGCAACTTGACCATCCGGTTAGATACCGTGAATTGCAAGGGAGGCTATTCAAGTTCATGGGGAACAAAACCAAAAAAAGAAAAAGAAAAAAAAAAAAAAACTTTATCAGAAAGACATCAATATTTATTCTATTGTAACTTAAATTTCATTGTCTTTTTGTCCTACGAGTAGGCTTATAGAAGTTTTTTTTAAACTCAAGATTTTGATAATTTGTTAATCTAGTTTGATCTAGCAAATTTTATGCTGATTCATCCCAGGTCTAGTTTGAAATATAAATCAATGCCGTCGCAAAATATTGCAACAAAGAAGAAGAAAGAAAACGCACAGAAATGCTTCGTTTTGTATCAAAATTCAATATGTGTTTGCTTCGCAAAGCCTTTTTACTGTTGTCAAGGATCTTTTCTTAGCATTTTAACTATCACACCACCCCTCAACCAACACCAAACATTGGTGTTAAGATAAACTTGAAGTTATCTTCCTTTTGCGACATTTTTTAGGTTGGTTGAGGGGTGGTGCGGTACTTAATTTTCCGTGGAAACGTGCGAAAATAGATAAAATTTCAGGAAAATGGCGTTTCGTCCTTCCTTAGTGACGTCACCATAGCAATACACGCGCACGATCCGACGTTCTAACAGCATTTCTTGAAACTTTATATGGTATTGTGTTTTAACGGATATCAACATAACAAAACACACAATTTTGATTTTTCTGAAAAATTGAGGCCAAAAACGGCCCTTATCGACCCTAGCCCTTTACATTTAGAAAAATGACTGATAGTTTTGCAAGCAGTGAAGTCCCTGATCAGACGCCGCGTTCTGCGGCGTCTGATCTGGGACTACACTGTTTGCCGGCGTATCCCGTGTTGCTGTTTCCGAGTCTAAAGTGGGTAAATAATGGAGAATTAATGTCAGTTGTAGGTATTCGACCTAAAAACAAGTAGGTAAAAAGTGTTGCACCGAAGACAGAAGTTGTGTCAAGTCATTTTCATTAGGAAGACGCTGGTGACAGATGTATGCCAATAGCCTATAATCGTACAGACAAAAATCTGTAAATAGTTAGCCAATAATCGTTTTATTTGCTTGTGATAGACACCTGTCAATAGCCAATTTTCCGTAAAACTTGCTTCTTGGAAATTTTGCTGGCGATAGATAAAACATGTACGATTTTTGAGTGGAAAATTCGGCAAAAATTATATTTGTAAGGGTATTAATGGAAGATTGCCGGCCTCGGTAGCTCAGTCGGATGCGCGTCTGACGGGTGATCAGGAGGACGCGGGTTCGATATCTGTCGGGGTCGGCAACATTCTTTCGTGGAGATTGATCATGAAAACTTTTCTAAGATCATTTTCTCCCTTCCGCTGATTCAAGAAGGGCAGTTGTCAGTTTCTGGCGGAAGAATGTGCACTGTACTGCTTAACCGCTTACGTATAAGACTGCGCAGGAAAAGTGTGGATAGGTTAACTGAACGGCTCAAAAATGACCTAAATAGTGTTGTCTGGGCCGTTAAACTCCAAAACAAACAAACAGATTAAAATGCGATTAACATTGTGAATGAGATTTCCTGAATTCTGTAAGCAACATTAGGAAAACAAGCCTATTCAAATATACTGGTAAAATTTTACCACCAAAATGTGAAATTCCTGATATTTTTCGTATTTCTGCTCAAAACATAGCTTGTGGGAACTCGAAAGAACCGCCTCGGCGAGGCGGTTCTAACGAGTACCCACATTCTATGTTTTAAGCAGAAATAAGAAAAATAATGTACACACCTGTTAACCCCAGTTTTACCATATAAAAATGGGATTTAAGGGGTCAAAGTCATATAGGCGTGTTTTCGTAATGAGTAGGCTATTTTTAAAGTCCTAGACGGCATACATGCGTATCCATGCATAGTCTTTGTTGCTTTGTTAGCTTTGAGATTTAATGTCCCCGCCAACACTATGAAGGTCATTTTGGAGACGTCGCTTCCAATTTTGTGGGACTTTTACCCGACATTGAGATGAAATGACATCTCAAGCCCTGCCGCCAAATGAAACCATTGGGGTTAATATGCATGGACGGCCTGACTCGCACCACTTTGCCTGGGCAGGCTTAGACCTAAGCAGTTTACCAGTACTCATGTGCGGTCAGTTTCAGCTCTGCGTGGAGGCACCATGCAGCCCAATCTATTTCTCCAAGCCCCGACGGGCGGGGGCCTGAGTCAAGCAAAGTCATTTGATAACCAGAAGCCTCCGTGGTTAAGTGGTCAAACTACTCGCCTCATAAACCAGGCTTCTTGGTTTCGACTCCGGGCTTCTCCAGACTTTCGGATGAGTCTAAACTAGAGGAACAATGATCATGAACTGCTCAACTGAGTGCTGATTGTTTAGGAAGCCATTTGGTTTCTGGGAAGGGGATTCCTGAAAGAGCAGCCTACACAATTTGAACAAACCTTTATAGCTTTATCCCATAAAAGCTGCATATGCAATTTGGCTTAAATTTGCCCAGCTGCTTTTTTATATTAAAAAAATGATATCTGAGTGATTTGGACCAAGGTCAATTAGTGACCTTGACTTTTGGCACCCATGCAGATTTGTTAACTCATTTAGTTTATTGGGCGGCCTCCATGGACTAGCGGGTAAGAGCACTAAATCTTAATCATCAGGTGCCTCACAGCTGTGGTTCGAGCCTCGCTCGGATCACATGTGAGACGCCAAGTTCTGCAACGGAAGGTCAGGTTGTTTTTCTTCGGGAACTCCGATTTTCGCCCACCTCTGATTAAAGATGGGCTGATATGAGTGAAATAATATTGAAGTGGCCGTAAAACCAAAACCGAATATAGCTGATTGCATATACCGTTAAGTTCACAGAAGAATGAATTTGACAAGCTACCTAATTTTGATCCTAAGAATTTCAGTTTGCGTTACCCCAGCCACTAGTGCGGTATGGCGGGAAAGATAAAGAAAATCAACATTTGTTTTCAGACTACAAGAGAAATAATCCACGGTAACCAGCAATAATATGTTGCTGGTTTGTGCTTGAATGTCTGCTATGAATCGGACAAGAAACTAATCAAATACAGTAGAACTTCGATGGCTCGAACACCGATGGCTCGTTTACCATGGATGAGTCGAACACATTCTTGAGCGCCCTAGCGAAATCCTCTACATAAGAAAAGTGGGGGATAATTAAGGAAATTTTAGACTTTTATCTTGCAAATGTATGCTGTGTGTACTCATTAGAATCGCCTCGATGATGCGATTCTTATGAGTACACACAGCATACATATTCATTATAGAACACCGAAAAGATGTCTAAAAGTATCTCGTTATGCCTCCTGACAGTAACCTCAGTGGCTCGAACTACCCCTGTCTCGAACAGATTTTCGAGGTCCAAAAGGTGTTCGAGCCATTGACGTTCGACTGTAAGTAAAAAAAAAAAAACACTTCTCTTTTTGCGAGCGAGTTTTCTCCAATTCCGTCCACGTCGAACGGGTTAATCAGCCGTCATCTATTCCTGCTGCAAAGTCTTGGACTTTGGTCTGAGTAAGAGTAAGCTGTCTTTCACACAACTGGCTCTTTAGAAATCCGTCATTTTGGTCTGAAAAAAAAAACATATCTATCTAACTATCTATCTATCTATCTATCTATCTATCTATCTATCTATCTATCTATCTATCTATCTATCTATCTATCTATCTATCTGTCTATCTATCTATCTATCTATCTATCTATCTATCTATCTATCTATCTATCTATCTATCTATCTGGGATAGTGCTCATTTGACCCTTAATCGCAGGTGTACACGTACACTCGAGATTCGCAGGACGAACGCCTACGCGGTAATCATGGTATTACGGTAAGGACCTTTAACCTGCAGAGGGAATAATTCTCCCTGCACAGGGGGCTCCGTTTAACGTTCCGATCCGAAGGACGGTGGACTTTTTGGCATTCATCCCTACCAATGAAACATGTTCAGATACCAAACTTTATTGTCACTTCCCGGAATCGAACCGTGGGTCTCCAGCATCAGAAGCAAGTGCGACGGGGACTTTTAAACTTCAAATTAAACAAACAAACAAAGACACGTCAAATGGCATTTACACACCTGGAACTGTGATAAGCTGATAATGCCTAGCTCTAACCAAAGAGGTATACGGTCGAACTTCAATGGCTCGAACATCTTTGGGACGGTCACCTCGAAAATCTGTTCGAAACAGGGGTAGTTCGAGCCACTAAGGTTACTCTCAGGAGGCAGCACGAGATACTTTTAGACATCTTTTCGGTGTTCTTTAATGAAAATACAGGCTGTGTGTACTCATTAGAATCGCCTCATCGAGGCCGTCCTAATGAGTACACACAGCATACATTTGCAAGGTAAAAAACTAAAATCTCCTTAATTACCCCCACTATTTCTTATGTAGAGGATTTCGCTAGGGACTCAATGGGTTCGACACATCCATGGTAAACGAGCCATCGCTGTTCGAGCCATCGAAGTTCTACTATACTTATCTACACAATCTTCAGTACCTGTCGAAATAGACGGATCGGGAAGGGCATTTCAATCTCTAATGGTTCGGAGGAAGAACGATTCTTTATAAATGTTAGTTCTTACAGTAAGGGTCTGGAATGCCAGTGAAGTGGTGATTTCTACAGTAGCTAGCTTGGGTAACAAGGTCATCTGTTGGTATGCTGGGCACCCTTTAGACCGTTGCATAAAACTATGAGCCTACTGTCTTTTCTCCTTTCTTGAGAGACACCCATCTTAAATTTCCTAGTATTCCAGTCATGCACCCAGTTACAAATCTAGCAGCTCTATTCTGAACTGTCCCAATTTCTTCATTAACCTTTTTAGCACCAATGGAATCTTCCTTCTTATATATAGCAGCAGTCCATTTCAAAATTTAGGGGTGTCAGGTTGTGTTTTCATCAAAATTTATTTGGAAAATGACTGAACTTTTAGCAAATAGTGCAGGCCCTGATCAGATGCCGCGTTCTGTGGTCACGGTCTGATCTGGGCCTGCACTGTTTGCCAGGGTACCCGTTTTGAGGTCTCTGGTACTAAGTGGGTTAAGGACCACTCCGCTGGGGTCCCAGATACAACCACCATATTCCAAGATTGGGCGAGCAAGTCCTTTATATGCTGCCTCTTATACATCCTGGGGACACTGGTGAAGATTTTATCTCAAGAACCCAAGCATTCTATTTGCCTAAGTACACATGTTGCTAATGTATGTATTCCATCTCAAATTGTGTGTGATTGCCACACCCCTTTCAAGAGCTATGATTTTTTTTTTTTTTTTTTTTTTTTTTTTTTGATGAAATCTTGTCAGCAAAATATCTCAATTAGATTGGTGGTGATGATTAGATGACTCAATATTCCGAAAAATACTCCATGAGTTATGGCCCTTTGTCACTTTGGGTATTTCGACATTGTATGCTTTGTGGTGCATAGCATAACCTAAGAACCGTGTATGCTAGGGTTTTGAAATTGCATATAATGATTCCTCATGGAAAATTAGGTGACGCGTATTTTTTCTCATCCGGGCTTATGCCCTTTTTTTATAAGAGTAAGTGCCCTTTGAAAATGTTATGATAAAATCTTGTCAGCCAAATATCTCCAAAACTATAAGAGCTAGAGCCTTAAAAGTTGGTAAATAGATTGGTGGGTGATGCGTCTATGACCTGATTAACTTTGGACTAAATTCCGAAAAATACTTCATGAGTTATGGTCCTTTGTGAATTTGGGTATTTGTACATTATATGCTTTGTGATGCATAGCATAACTTAATCAAAGCGCCAAAGGCACTGAAATGACAGATTCTCTGAGAAAATCAAAACACTGTGAAAACTTACAGACAACCTTTCTAAAAAGATCTTAAAATTTAGAAAAGTAGTTCTGCAAATTCCATTGTATGATATGTTTGCAGTTGTCAATACACCGGTGGTATCATGAAATGTCATTCGATGTTTCAAATTTTGGAAAGAAACTATTAACGATTTCGAAACCAAACATTAAATTTCAAGTTTTAACAATACTACTGGCAATTAGTAACATTTTTGTCTGGTCGGTTGTGGATACCTCCCCACAAAAGATACTCTTTGTTTCACAAAGAGATCGGAGGAGAAAGGCTGGTTAGTCCAGTACATGAATTCCATTGGGTTGAAGACATTTTTGAGTACACCACTATAAACACGCGCGTAATCCTGCAGGATTAGATATCTCGGATTCTGAGCGTAAACAAATAAATGGAACCATGTGAGGCCGACGCATTTGATTGATGTAACGTCTCGCTGTTCAGTTAACGTCTCAGCCATAATTGGAAGCAACGTCTCCAAAATGACCTTTACAGTGTTGACGGGGACGTTAAACCTCAAATCAACCAACCAACCAACGTCTCAGCCATGATCTTGAATGTTCTTAATGTCGCTAGCTACAATAGCTCGACATACCATTTCGCTTTTTCCAGCCGATATGTCATGCTCTATTACGCACGCGTCGCCTCGGCATACCTTACACCTATGTGTCGAAACATCCCGAAACGACAATCGGCGTGATTCACGCTGAAGTGCGATGTGTCACTGTAACGCATATCACGCGAGTCGCTTAGACGCCAATATACATGTACGTATTTCATGCACCAGCGTAAGTGTTCCGTACTGTGTCGACGTCTTAATTTTGGTCACGACAGGGACGTCTAGCTCTCAAAAGTGCATCGCATAAGGGCGACGAACAGTGTCGGCGCATATTAGTCGGTAGTTGAAACCCTTTGTTTATCTACAGATACAGTGTAGCAGATGCCGCTGAAAATCTGCTTCGCATATGCGTCTGTCGGATGAATCGATCTTGACGTACTGACGTCGGTCTTCCGCTACGCCGACGTCCACTAGCGTCTTCTGTTGATAGTAAGATGTCGCTCCACCAGACAAATAGATCACACACATGTGGCACCAAAAATCAGAGTCAACGCCATCCGCTTTCCGACCAGCTTCTAACTGTCCATTAGAAGCCTCCGTGGTGTAGTGGTTATGCTACTCGCCTTGTAAACCATGGATCGCAGGATCGATCCCGGACTTCTCCAGACTTTCGGATGTGTCTTTAAACCGAAGTATCGTCTCCGTATGACCTTAGCTGTTGGTGGGACGTAAAACTCAAACACTCACTCACTCTAACTGTCCAGGGTTCAATGAAAAATGTTGCAATACGTTCTCACTTGATGCTTTTTGAGAACAAAATACAATTTCTTCTTTTCTAGGCACGACCTTACATCACACATCAAAAGTTTGATCCTGAACATGTGGTTTCTATCAGTGCTGGTGTGAAGGTGGTACACAGGATCGTTGGCCCCCGCCAATCGGGGCTTAAAGAAATAGATGGGCTGCATGGTGCTTCCACGCAGAGCTGAAACCGTCCCGCACACGAGTACTGGTAATCTGCTTAGAGGATCTAAGCCTGCCCAGGCAAAGAGGTGCGAGTCGGACCGTCCATGCATATAAACCCTATTGGTTTTGATTGGGCGGCGGCAGGGCTTGAGATGTCATTTCACCTCAGTGTCGTGTAAAAGTCCCCAAAATGGAAGCAACGTCTCCAAAATTACCTATACAGTGTTGACGGGGACGTTAAACCTCAAATCAAACAATACAAAACACAGGATCGTGGCCGGACTGGTAACCATACGTCACGGTTGATTGATTTAACCTTTTTAGCTTAAGGGCATGGTGCCTAAGCGTGTTGTAATCATGCAATCGTTTGGTTTCAAAATCAAAGCACCGAAAGTGTTGGTGGGATGTAGGTTGGGGTAAAAGTCCTGGGCTGAGAATAAACTGTTTAATTTAACTCTGAAATTCCAAACAAATTGTGAAGATGTTGATAAGAAGCGCGTTCTGCAGCGTCCGAACTTGATCTACACTGTTTGCCGAGCTCACCCTATGATTCCAGGATGACCCTCTTCAGTCTTATGGAATACCCTGATCTCACTGCGGCTATTTTCTGCAAGAAAAAGGTTATTCTGAGAAGTCAGTGATAGTCACGTAGACGTTAGCTCTGAATCGTTTTTTTATTAGTAACTTCGGGTCGAATGCCAAACAATTAACCCAAACATAGCCGGGTCGTTTGTCAGTCTTGGTTACATGTAAGTGTTACCTGTAAAATCTGCACTTGAAAAAATGTTCGATCTGGCAAACAATGTAGACTAAGATCAAACTCCACAGAATACGGTGCTGATCTTGTTCTACATTTTTGCATCAGTTACTAAACTTCCGTTAAGTTTAAACGGATCAGTCCAAGTCCTCGTTCATGACCAGCCTGCATTTAGAGACAATCGGCATGAGTGTTGTCAGTGCTTTGATTTATTCACTGCCTTGAGTTTCTGGAGTGTACTCTTCCATCACTGAAGTTGGGCTCGTCCATTCTGCTAAATATGGCACCTAGAATTATATCACAGGACCTACACTGTTTCCATAGGTATCTGTACCATATTCCAGGGTTGAAAGGGACAGCCTTTCTCGCAAAGTCTGATATAAACCTAGTTGTAACTGATCTAGACTTGACCTCGAATGTCGGAAAACCCATTAATATTCTGGTCTGCAGCTGACCGGCTGGTCTTTAAGGATTAAATATTGACAGCACTGTTTACTTAGAAAACAGTGTAAAACCTGAGCAGACGTCTAAGCAGATGCCGCATTGATCTAGGTATACAGTCTTGCATGATGCAGCTGATTCATATGAAGTGTTGAATATATTCTCTGAAAGGTAAGATAAAATCGTCATGTCGTCTGCTTCAAAAGTTTGTATTGCGATTATAGGATGTACAATTTTGATAACTGCACCTAACCGGACTACATTTTTGTGCGGACTCATATTTCTTTGGCGGTCAAAGCCGGAAGAAAGTCGTAAGAAAGCCGGAACTACTTTACAACACGCAGGATAGCTAGAGATGACAGATAGAATCTGTCATTAAAAACCGCGTATGGTAGGATTTTGAAATTTCATAATGGATTCCTCGTGAAAAATTAGCTGACGCGTATTTTTTCTCATCCGGATTATGCCCCTTTCAAGAGTTATTGCCCCATGAATTTTTTTTTATAAAATCTTGTCAGCAAAATATCTCGAAATCTTTTGGAGACAGAGCCTTGAAAGCTGGTGAATAGATCAGTGGTGATGAGTAGATGATTAACTTTTGACTCAATTCCGAAAAATACTTCATGAGTTATTAATGGCACCAGTGACCAAAGTTTTGGTGGAAATTGTCATTTTTTCGAAAACCTGTGTTTTTCAGGTTTACCTTTTGGTTAACCCTTTTTCAAGTGCCAGTGTAGTGGATAGAGTGCTGAATCATGAATCAGATTGTCAACTAAGAATCAGGGGATTGTGAGTTCAAACCCCAGTGGAGGAATGGATTTTTTTTCTCTCTTTTTATTCCTTCTTTTCTTTTTTTCTTGATAAACACACATAAACAGTTATTATCCCCCTCGCAAAACAAAGTTGTAAGGGGTGGGGATATTGCATATGGCCTGCACATACATACATACATACATACATACATACATACATACATACATACATACATACATACAGTCATGTACTTACGTACGCAAACACACATGTGGGCATGCACACAGACACACTAATGCATGCATGCAGACTTACGCATGTAGGCATGCATGCATGATTGCAATCATGCATGCAAACATGCACTAATGCATACATGTACACATGCATACATGCACGCATGCACACATGCATGCACGCTGACACTCATGCATGCATGCACAGACACACATGCATGCACAAATACGCTTGTGTGCACCCACGCATGCATTCACTCATGCATACACACACATACATGCATGCACACACGTGTGCACGCACTCATGTATGCATGCGCACACACATGCATAAATGCACATACTCATGCATGCACACAGACACTCATGCATGCATACACACACATACATGCATGCAAACACACACTCATGCAGGCATGCATGCACTCACATGCACGCATACATGCATGCATGCACACACACACACACAATCATTCATGCATGCACACATGCATGCTAACACATGTACTCGTGAACACACACACACAAACACATGCATGCATGCATACATGCACTCATGCACACCTGCATGCATACATGCACTCATGCATGCATACACTCACGCACGCATGCATGCATGCTCGCAAATACTCACTCAAATGTTGGGTATAACAAATTATTAAGTCCTGGGATCAAGGTCAAGGTCCCTGTCTATTTTTAGAAAACCTTTGTTAGAGTTATGGCCCTTTGCATTCCTGCTTTCTTGTACATAGCATAACTTAAGAACTATGTATCCTAGCGTTTTGAAATTTTATATATGGTTTTCCCATTGAAATATAGTTGACCTGTATTTTTTCTAATCCAAATTATCTCCCTTTTTTACCTTTTAATAATAAGATAACATGGAAATCTCATTTGCAAAATATCTCAAAAAGTATTTGAGTTAGGGTCTTGCTAATTGGTATACTGATTATGTCTTTGGAGGATAATATCGGATTAAATTTTCAACCAATTTAATAATATTTTGTTGGAGATATGGCCCTTTGCCATTTCTGGCCACTTAATTGTGTTTCTGTCTTGTAGCACGTTCCCAGCGGGCAATAATTGGTTGATTCAACGTTGAGTCAACGTTGAAGGCAAACGTTGAATAAACGTTGATTTTGGGTTGAATATGAAATTTGAATCAACGTTGCACAGTCAACGTTGACTCAAAGTTGACAATCCAACAGTGAATCAACGTTGATATTTCAGTGTTGATTCAACGTTAAGATATTAATGTTGAATAAACGTTGATATTCGGTTGAATATGAAAGTTGAATCAACGTTGAGCAGTCATCTTTGAACCATAGCTTAATTTTCAACCTTGCATCAACGTTGAAATATCAACCATTAAATCAAACAGATATAACTACAGAAACAGCGTTTAAGAAACCATGATTTATTAAAGAAACGAAACTAACATATAAATTTGCAAACTGTAAATATTTCATACGCATGCAAGGGCGCCCACTTTTTCACTTAAATTTTCTTTTAAGATATTACGAGCCACAAACACTGTTGTACTTAAAGTTTGTAGAACTGATCACTGTGGGGTTTTTTTATTCGACATTAGCTACCGCCTGTTCTGTAAGCTGTCTATTTTAGTCGGACGCTAATTTCTTTTTCCTTTTCTTTTTTAATTCTGTCGGGGTCAAGGGTGGTCCTTTTCATAACACTATCTGAAAAACAAGAAAGGCAATTCTTCAAATTACACCACAGATGTATTTTCTCCTATAGATGCATGCTTAGTTTCTGGAAGGAATTATTGTGTATTGTGTAGAAAATCCGTACACTTTAGAAATGCATTTTATCTTTCTGCTGTTTATGTAAATATGAACGCAGTGGGTCGCATGCAAATTAAATGAACCTCGACGGGGTTCGCGTAAACTTTGACCGCGATCCGCTGTCGTTCAAGTTTTCTGGAAAAGTATGTATGTGTAAGTGCTGTATGCTCTGAAGTATCAATACCACCTCGCATTAGGATCGTTTTCTAAAAAGCCACCTCTCCTCGACAGACTGGTGTGAGGATCGATCGAAAATTGAAAAAAGCATGAGCATAGAGAAGTTTAAATTCTTAGTTAGTATTTCCTTACTTCATGTGCTAATTACGTAAATAATGAAACCATGCTTGTAAACCGGAAGTATGTATGTGTAAGTGCTGTATGCTTTGAAGTATCGATACCACCTCACCGTGAATGCAGGGCATGAGGATCGTTTTCTAAAAAGCCACCTCTCCTCAACAGACTGGTACGAGGATCGATCGAAAACTGAAAAAAAAAACATGAGCATCGAGAAGTTTAAATTCTGAATTAGATATTTATTGTGTTTAATTCCTTACTTTATGTGCTACTTAAATAGTGAAACCATGAGTGTTGTATGCTTTGCAGTATCGATACCATCTCACCATAACTGCTAGGTATGAGGATCGTTTTCTATGTTGTAAGCAACCTCTCCACAACAGACTGGTTTGAGGATCGACCGATAATATAAATATATATGCAGCAAGAGTTTTAATTATGAATTAGTAATTTCAATCGCACATCATGATAAGTTCTTATATATGAACAATTTACACTGGATCCTCAATTTTACACGAAAACATGCGGAAAATAACGTTTAATCTTGAAAATGCCATAACCAAAAAATAGGATTGAACTAAAAATCTGAGTTAAGTAACCTTACAATGACCAAACATTTTTTTTTTCGGTTTTACTTATCGTGGTAGACTGGAATCAGTCCAAATGTTCACTCTAATTCACTCTAGACCTATAAATGTCTCTCTGATTACCTACCCTATCCCTCTCTGAAACCTGTTCCTTCATCTCCAAAATTTCATTCATTAAAGAAGGCATTATTTATTAGAGGAGAGAAAGATAAATATGCTTATGAACAAACAAGCTTAATAAATGTGGCTGCATGCAGGTAGTGTTTGTTAATGCCATACGCTTTGCTCCGTCTATCCCACCTGACCATGAATGCTGAATATACTGTTTTTGCCATTATGTATGACACTGCATCGGAATTGGTTGCGATGGTGACAATTTCGTAAACTCCGGATTTGAAACCCAATCAGTAGTTTAACTACTGGCGATCACATCATGTTAACAAGTCCATGCAATGATTACCCTTTTATATAGAGAAAGGTGGGGTTTACATTATTTTACTTATTTCTGCTCCAAAACATAAATGCGCTGGGGTGCAGTGGTAAAGCATCGGGTTTGAGATCGAGAGGTCGATTATTATTATTATTATTAATTGTGGATACGCGTTAGAACTGGTTCTAACGAGCATCTACAATCTATGTTTGGAGCAGAAATAATAACAAATCACCAATTATCATCTCTGGATACATAAAATATTGTCCTGCATTACATAGGCATGTTGTCGTAATGATTCCGTTGCAGTTTCTGGTTTTGTACTGTTGGTGCACGTACATTTCGATTGTGTATGTGACGTGTCGTCTCATCATTTCTAACTGTTATTTTGGTGGCTTGTGGTGGCTGTGGTCTTTGATTGTGGCTTTTCCTCAGTAACCTTTTCTTACTAAATAAAATTAACGTCTAGCATGTTCCATGCATACGTACCCGTAGCTTGTTGTTGCTTGTTGGAACCGCCTTCTAACGGGTACCCACGACCTATGTTTTGAGAAGAAATAAGAAAAGTAAAATAATAATAGTAATAATAATAATAATGCAGGGGTTGGCCTATGCTTCTGTTTTTTCACTATTAAAGTTTTCTTTTTCTAGATAAAGTGTTATGATTTTAGTTTTGTTTTATTTGAGGTTTAACGTCCCCGTCAACACTGTATAGGTCATTTTTGAGTCGTTGCTTCCAATTTTGTGGGACTTTTTCCCGACATGGAGATGAAATGACATCTCAAGACCTGTCGCCCAATGAAACCAATAGGGTATATAAGCACGGACAGTCCAACTCGCACCGCTTTACCTGGGCAGGCTTAGATTCTCTGAGCGGTTAACCAGTACCCATGTGCGGTCGGTTTCAGCTCTGCATCATGCAGCCCATTTATTTCTGTCAGCCCCAATGGGCGGGGGCCGCACATGTCTTGTAACAAACGTTTAAATATGCAGTTTTATTCTAAACCCTGTTGGATTACATTTGCACATGATAATGCCTATATAGGGTACAATGGATGAGATTTGGGTAAACAGTGTAGACCCACGTACTACGTACACCCAGGGCATCTTACACTATTTGCATAAACATACATGTATATTTTAACAGTAACATATAATAGGGAACGGAATCGTCCAAACTAACCATGTACAGGCATAAAACATATTGGCCTCCTTGGCCTAGTGGATAAGAGCGCTGACTCTTAATCATTAGATCCCTCACCGCTGTTGTTCGAGCCTGGCTCGGGTCACACGTGAGACGCCAAGTTCTGCAAGGGTAGGTTAGGTACTTTTTTCTCCGGTTACTCCGGTTTTCGCCCACCTCTGATTAACGATCGGCTCGACATCAGTGAAATAATCTTGAAAGGGCCGTATAATCCATCACGTGAACTCGTCCGTGAAATTAACAACTCCTAAACACCACTTTATATAGAGAAAACTGGGGTTTACGGGGGTATATATCATTTTTCTTAATTCTTCATTTCTGCTTCAAAACATAGGTTATGGGTACTTGTTAGAACCGCCTCAATGGGGCAGTTCTTAGGGGCACCCACAATATATGTTTGAAGTAAAAGTAACAAAAATATCACAAATTTTCATCAGAAAAGAAGCCATTTTTGAGATGTGAAAAAATGCACTATGTCGCACGGGTGTGTTATCGAAAAAAAGGCATAAAACTTGTGGCATAAGCTGGGAATCATAAACACCAGACGCTCTAATATTACACGCCTATAATGTGGAAAAAAACTGATAAGCACAGTTATGTATACACAAAGGAGTAAAGCCAGAGCATAACAAAATTCTAAGTAGTTGGCTGAAAATCACATATTTTCTAAAAAGGTTCCCAGTAACTTAAAATAAGCATTACATGGCCCAGAAGCTTGATTTTACTGTTAAGTAATAGAAATAGAATCGTGCATTTTACCGGGCATCTTTATATATTTTTCCTTTGACTGGCCAATTATATATTCATCATTGCACTTCGTTTCGTTCGATTTAAAAGTTAACTGGAAAAATGAAAAGTTTCTCTTCATTTAAAAGTTAATTTTAAAATTTATAAAGAACAAAGCTATTACAAAATCACTTTTAAATGATATTTTGTATTAACTGCAAGTTGAGAAGCCCGTTTCAGTTTCTGGCGGTGTATTTTCAAAACTGCGCGTCTGCGTGCATGCGCTTGTAATGCGCACTTGAAAGAGTACAAAATTTATGAATCAAAAGTTTCTTCGTTTCCATTGTATTGTGTGTAATAACACATGCTAGTATGAAAATGTATGCAGTAATAATGATAATAATAAATCTTACCTCGCACAATGAATACTTTTTTTTTCGGTTGTTTTTTTCCCTCTCTGTCTCAAGTTCACGAAAAAACTTACACGCTCTGTGAGCATATGAGTTTCCCGGCGCGTCACGTCACGACCAAAGGATCAAAAGATATGAAAATAAGATCTAACAAAGCCTGCATTTTTTATAAGAACCATCTTATCAACTAGTATTCGTTTAGACGCAGGATAAGCCGAACACTGGCTAAGCCAGCGACGTACGTTAGGATAAAACTCTAAATACCTTTTTCTGTTCGGCGCCGCCATTTTTTGTTTCTGCGAGCTTCGTGGGAAAGTTCATTCAAAACTTACAAACTGATCAGATCCATATATAATTGGTATTTGACAAGCAAACAGCGTAGACCTTGATCGTTTGCCGCTCCTGCGCGCCTTCTGGATTTTTATCCCAGTGGGCACATGACGTTTAGGTAACGTCGCACCAACGTCGATGCGATGACGTTGATACGACGTTGACCCGACGTGATTGGCTCTTTCATATTTGCGAGTGTTGTTTTAAAGCAGCAGCAGTAGCAACAATAATAATTATAATAATAATAATATTAATAATATCGCTGCTGTTGTTGTTGTTTTTATGTCGTAATAACCAAATGTTGATTGTCAGCCAAATTTCAACGTTGATTAAATAATAAGGACATCAACGTTTAATCAGCAGAGTTTTACCAACTTAAGTTCAACTTTGCGGAATCAGTTGTTTATATACAACAACATATCAACTTTGATTCAACGTTATACTGCCAACGTTTAATCAGTGTTGATAAATCACCGTTGAACAGAGGTTGAAATAAGGTTGATCAACCAATCAACCTAATTTCAACACAAACTCAACGTTGATTCAACGTTGAGTGCCTGCTGGGTTATTTCAAATCAAAGTACTGAACGTACTGAGGAAAGTTGATTTATGAGGAATAAGTATTATCATAACAATGCCAGTCGTAGATAGGGCAGTTATCTAGACATTTTGTGAGGGTTAAAAAATTCGACGAAGAAAATAAAAATGATTCATCGATTGTTTTGAGTTTAACGACAGGTCAACCCGTGTGGGTCATTTTGTCTTCTCCAAGAGAAAGAGGGGAAAGAGATAGAAGATATAGCAGAGGAGATGAAAGTGAGGGACAGAGTGAATGGAAGTGTAGAAACAGAAGAAATATCAACTCTCATCATCTACCGTTACCTGCTGCTAGGACATCAGGCTTTGCCCAAAATGTAAGTCAGTATCAGCTGGACTCCCCAGTGATACACGATACACATCACCTGTGCCTCACCCAACTACCCCCACGAAGACGAAAAGGTAGGAACCCTGCCAGCATAAATCAGCGGGCCAACCTCGGACCGATAGCGGTACGACGTTACCATGCATTTTTGCTGGCTGGGAAGAAAGAAAAATAAACGTGTCTGCTAATTTCTTCATGATTTCTTAATTAGCTCAGTACATTCTGTGCTTGTCCCATGTGCTAATAATCTTACAGACAAGTTCTATTAGCGGGTACATTACGTCTCAGCAACACCGCATCAACGTTGCGTAGATACGACGATGCACATACGTTGTGCAGCCGCTTGGAGCTATGTTTCTTCGGGCGTCGGGACATAAAAAGGAGAATAACTTGGACGAAAAAAAAAAGAGATCATTTTAAGTCATTTTATTTAGACATTATAACCCTGATCACACGCCGCGTTTAGCGAACTTTGACTACCCAAGGCGAATTCCAAATAAAAACATTAACCCATAAATGCCAATTGTTTCAATAATGGGACATTCGGAAACAGTTAAGACAGATTAGAGGCCACAGAATGTAGCGTCTGATCGGTTATTTGCTAAAAGTACGGAACTTGATGTAAAACTCGCCGCTTACAACACGTTTTTTAATTACATACTGATTATAGCTCTCGAAAGCAGGTGAATAACTGTGTTTGATGTCGGTCAGTTATGGGTTGTTTACTGGGTCACTGATTATCACAGAGAATCGAGCTAACCCGTTAAACCTGTAGACCGGTTCAGGCGCCGAGGTAAAAATACACTGTATCTATGCAAACCTTGTAGATCCTGATAAGACGGCACGTAGCTAGCAGGTCTCGCCAAAATCTACATGTGCCATCATGTAAGTGAACTAATCAGAAATTCCCTTCTATAAGAATATATTTAAAGCGAGAAGAGTCCTGTTCAGAAACTCAGTGATGAAAGAGTAAAACATAAATATCATCGGAAAGCACATAGGAAAATGGTCCTAGAGTATTGTTTTCTATTCAGAATATGTCTTTTTGTGCCAGTTTATATTCAATCCGTATAAAGTCTTGAAAAATATAATATTTGGAAAGACGTTCAATGCCTGCAAAATTAGTTTTCAAGAGTTCATTTGGATTATTTTATGCAGCGAACGAACAGCGGAAGTGGAGTAACGCGGTCCAGTACCGGAAGTAGTTATGTAATGACATAGAAACTTGATTTTATAAATCAACTTTCAAAAACAATGTTTAAAGTGTTGCCTAGAAACTTGACAGGCTGATCAGAATTGACAGAATTGTTACTGGTGACACGTCAAATGACATTCATAGCAATCACAGTGTTCTGCGAACAGTCTTATTCCGGCCCGCTTACGGGCGGCCGGATATACGATAGGAGTTTCGCGAAGAAATAGCGAAGAAACCAGAAACATTCCAATTGGTAAAAGGAGTTGTTTCCTGGCTCAGTCTCTTACATTTCCGTTGCTGAAAACCTGTTACTTTTGAAACTCAGGTATTCATTGGCTATGTTAAGCTCAGCCAATCAGCTCTTTCTTTGTAGTGCAGCCACCTAACGGAGGTATGTAGACATCACAGTGGCTTAAAATCCGTAGACGTTACAAGGGTACAACTGCGTAACGCACCTAAAAACAATCATTGGTTCTCTTCGGGTGCCTCAGAAGCGGTTGATCATGTTTAAATAATCTGACCCAGAAAACATGTACACTCCCAATTTTCAGTTCTGTGGTGCATTTCTTGTAGATTTGTGTCTATATTGAGACGACAAACCCAGACTTGAGAAAAAAAGAAAAGAAAAGAAAAGAAAAGCCCTTATAGCCTGGAATGATGAATGATGTCTCTTTTACGCAATTAAGGGGAATGGGAACACCTTGCAGATTTTTCCGCCATTTTTTCAAAGGGATGCAACTTTCGAGACTTCCTGTTTGCCTTTCTATAAGCCCTGTCCCACTGAAAAAGGGGTCTACTCTTAAAGGAAAGAATTTCTCCTCAGGAGCAAATTCTTTCCTTTAAGAATTGACCCTTATTGACATGGGAGACAAAAATACTTTTGCAGGAGTTGCCTCCTCTGAAGGTGTTCCCATTTCCCTTAAGTTAGATATTATTTTTCAGATGATGATGGAGAAATTATCACGATACAGATATGATGTTTTATTAGAAACATGTTTTTACATACACGTTCTTAGAACGTGTTTCTTTATGTAAGTGCATTGTGGATTTATCAGTAGGCGGTAAGGTTCGTTAGTTTTCCTATCCTGTCCTATCTTGAGTCGGTCTCTGACCATTTCCTCGGTTAAGTGTGTGGCTACATTTAGATTTTGCCTAAAATCAATGGATGAATCTTTGAAACTATTTCGAATAAATAATCATTTAGCAGAGGTATGCTTTCATAAATCTACATCATACGGCCTTTTAACTCCTCTGCAGTCTTGGCATCTACCACAGAAGGAAGGTAATCACAAGGAAGAACAGTTCTGGGGGGAAACATTCTTCAGGGCACCCCTGTAGCGGAATTGTTGGTACACGTTCAAGCACCTAAAGAACAGTGACTGTGTTGTTTAATTCATTTACACTACAGCGGCAAAGTCATAGCAAATTCTATTGGCTGTATGGCTTGATACTTCATTTCATCTTAATGTCGGGTAAGAGTCTCACAAAATCGGACGGAATTTCTTCAAAATGACATTAATAGCGTTGTTTGTTTGTTTGATTCGAGGTTTAACGTCCCCGTCAACACTGCACAGGTCATTTTGGAGACGTTGTTTCCATTGTTGTGGGACTTTTACCAGACATTGAGATATGAAATGACATCTCAAGCCCTGTCGCCCAATGAAACCAATAGGGTTTATTAGCATGGACGGTCCGCCTCGCACCGCGGTTCCTGGACAGGCTTAGATCCTCTAAGCGGTTTACCAGTTCTAGTGTGCGGGCCGGATTTAGCTCTCCGTGGAAGCATCATGCAGCCCATTTATTTCTTCAACATTAATGGCGTTGATGGGGACGTAAAACTTTAGCACAAACAAATAAAACAGGTCCAGGTATCTTAAACAGGTTGAGACAATGTATCAGTAATTATGTTTTAAAGGATGTTTCGGGAGAACTGTTCACGACAGGCCTCCAGGGATGGCATCTCCTATTCGATAAGCATGTCACAGATGCTAATTTGTTCCGCCATCACCAACAGGTCCATCAGAATCAGAATTGTTATTGGCGTTACGTCAGATGACATTCATTCACCGGGACCTGTGATATGGGAAATTGGTCCCAATCTCTCACCAAAGAGATAAATTTAGCTACACTATCCTCAACACCTTCAGCTGTGGAAATGATTGATTCGGATGGGGAATTCCAATCTCTAATGGTCTGTGGTATGAAATAGTCTTTGTAAATGCCAGTTCCGGCTGTAGGGGTCTGAAACGCCAGTGAATGGTGACTTCTACAGCGCCTAGCTGGGGATCAAGGCCATCTGTTGGAATGCTGGCAGCACCCTTTAGACCGTTATATAACAGTATGAGCCTGCTGTCTGTACTCCTTTTCTTGACAGACTCCCATCTTAATGTTCCTAGTATTCCAGTCATGATCCCAGTTTCAAAGCAGCAATTGCTTGTTATCTAGTCGTTCTATTTTGAACTTGTTCAATTTCTGCATCGGTGTCCCAGATACAACTACCGTATTACAAGATTGAGCGAATAAGTCCTTAATACGCTGCCTCTTTTACATAGTGATGACACTGTTGAAGATTTCGCCTCAGGAAACCAAGCGTTCTATTTGCCCTAGTATATATGTTGCTAATGTGTGTATTCAGTTTCAAATCGTGTGTGGTTGTCAGACCAAGGTATTAAATAGAATCCACATTCTCGGGGGCCGTTTCCTCCAAGGTGTAAGAAGCCTAAATTTTATTGGTTCTCTTCATAGTCATCTGAATAATATTGCATTTAAGCGGCTGAAATTGCATGCCCCATTTTCGTGCCCAACATCCTTGTCTATCGAGATCTCTATCTTTCTGAAGAGCAAACATAGTCGTCTTATTTCTGAGTCAAGGTCAGTGAAAATATTACTAATGTGCAGGGAGAATAACAGTGGACCAAGAACAGTCGAAACTGGCGCCCACTCCGAAGATTCACCATAAGCAACAACTCGCTGTTTTCTATTGCAAAGAAAGGAATGTATCCATTCGAGAGTCACCCCCTAATTCCCTAGCCAAATAATTTGCATTTCAGGAGCTCATGAGTGGGGTGGTGTCATAAACCTTCTCAAAGTCCAAAATAAATGTGTCCACCTGTGTGTCCATTGAGCAGGGGGTTAGTATCACATCCAAAACAACTAGATCAGTAGTATTTGTTATAATAGATTTGGCTTTGACAAAAGATAATACATACGAAACACTGGTTCTCCCTCAGCTAAGGTATGTACTGAAGGTTTGGCATCGCGATGTTATTTCAGATTCAACAGGTTGAGAAGGTCAAGAAGGCAGCAGTTAAGATTGTCAGCAATGATGATGCCAAAATATTGGCGGATTTAATCTGGCCTTGCGTTTGTTGGTGAAGTGAGTAGTTTGAGAGGTGCCGTGAGAACCTCATTGGATATTTGGCCACATTGACCTTCATCTGCCAGCCTATCCAGGTTATCTTGTAGAATGAGACAATCAGGAGAATATAAAGGACGCAGTCATCAGCAACAATGGATAGATGGCTTGATAGAATCACGGTGATGATTTATGAACACCAAGTAAAGGACCGGTTCAAGTACCGGCCCTTGGGATACACCAGACAAAACAGGGAATGAGACTTTAAATGGCTTATGCTTTGCCATTTAGTACAAGTTACTTGTTGCCAGCCCCCAGAGTACGATGCGCTAATCCACCTTTGAGTGGATCATCTTATCCTGTAGCAGTATTATTGATACAAATTTCCTTTCACTTACCGAGAGGCAGTGATGTTTGTTTGTTTTCGCCAAAAGAAGGCAGATGCATCTGTTCTACTGATTTTTCGTTTCCTTAGTACGAGTGGTTATCATAGTAAAATATTGGTAGTTTTGTTTATATATGAAACTGGAGTTGACTTTTTGAATCTTTGTCTCTTATACAAGTTTCAGTATTCACCGGCACACTTATACAGAATACACATGAGCAGCTTTGTCATTCGACATTTCAGTCCTATGACAACACAAATTAATAATAATAATTATAATGTGTGCTACGCGTAGACTTAAGCTTTTTGTAAAAGCTAATACCTGTACAATCTTTCACACACCTTGCCAGGAAATAAAAGGTAAAAAAAAAATAAAATATCATAGCCAAGTGCCAGGGAGCTTACCACTAAATATTTTCCATAGACGACAATAGTAACATTTTTCCATCTCCAACAAAAACTGTACATGCAAAATATTTCAAACCTTGGTGGTTTGTAGAGCAACTCTAGCTGAATAAATCCCAAAGAAAAAATCCACATGTAGCCCGTCTCCTTTTTGAGCTATTGTCCGCCATATTGTTGATGTGTAGCGCCGCAGTGAATAACAGGGCAATTTTTTCTCAAAGGGGTGACCATGAAAATGTGGCAGCAATATTTTTGGGCTTGCAGATATAATTGCAAAGCATCTATTATTTTGTTTTGCTATAAGTACCCTTTTCTTAAAATGAAATAAATCCAGCCTATATAACCAATGAAATGCACAGCTGGTATTTGATCCTCTATCAAATCTTCTGTCCCAAAGTGCTGGTTCCCCGGCTCAGCAATATTTAGTGTTAAGCTACCTATACCAAACCCTTATTGTCTTTATGATCCATCAAAAGCATTGTCAAATAGAAATTTAGATCATATCTAATAATTTAAGCATGCATAATAAATGTTCAGTGACAAAGAATCTTTGAAGTTTGCGAAAAAGTTATCGCTTTCAGATTCTACAATGAAAGCCGAACAAACAATATTTTGTGAAAAAGGGCAAAGTTTATCTCTTTCTGGAATGGAACCCAGACACCGGATGGCATCAGTGGTTTTTCTCCTATGTCTTTGGAACACTTCAATCCTACAATGCACTAAAGTATGCCTTAATAGCATACCAACTGATATTTATGGCTGATTTCACACCTATACCCCCTATTTTATGTAAAAATGACATTTTGAGGATATTTTGATGATAAAACTTTGACAAAAATGATTATAAATGCCTCAATACCATGAGAAATAGTGGATATATATCTGTTCAGACCCTTTAACATGAATCTAATCAATAAGAACCAATAAGAGATGAGAAAACTTATCGCGATATTGCAGCAGAGACAATTTTGAAGTTTTGCTTTCGCTAGAGACCAAGGCCAAAAACCAGGTAACCTTAGTGTTAAATTCCAGATGGAGTACATCCTTTCTCTTGTGTTTCTGCTTATACACTTACTGTAAGACTTTTTCGAAAGCAAACCCATTAACAATTGATTAACATGGCTTTAAAGTACCCCCCCCCCCCCTCAAAATGCACAGATCAGAAGCAAAAACTGATCGAAACACCCAGTTAGAATTAAATTACCACAAACCTTACACTTTTTTACAGTTTCTATGGCAAACCACATGCCAGGAATGTCCATTTTATGATACAGAATTGGATAGAACCTACCAATGTGTGAAAAATATGATGTAATGACTGAAAACTGGAGTGTGGGGCTGATTTTCCAACTTTTGGTATAGGGAGCTTACCACTAAATATTTTCCATAGACGACAATAGTAACATTTTTCCATCTCCAACAAAAACTGTACATGCAAAATATTTCAAACCTTGGTGGTTTGTAGAGCAACTCTAGCTGAATAAATCCCAAAGAAAAAATCCACATGTAGCCCGTCTCCTTTTTGAGCTATTGTCCGCCATATTGTTGATGTGTAGCGCCGCAGTGAATAACAGGGCAATTTTTTCTCAAAGGGGTGACCATGAAAATGTGGCAGCAATATTTTTGGGCTTGCAGATATAATTGCAAAGCATCTATTATTTTGTTTTGCTATAAGTACCCTTTTCTTAAAATGAAATAAATCCAGCCTATATAACCAATGAAATGCACAGCTGGTATTTGATCCTCTATCAAATCTTCTGTCCCAAAGTGCTGGTTCCCCGGCTCAGCAATATTTAGTGTTAAGCTACCTCCAGATGGCAGCTGTAAAATTTACTTGGGGTAATTCGATGAACCGTCTAGAGCACAAGTATTAACTTTTAGGGAAAAAAACGAGTCTACGCACATATTAATTTGTATAGTCATAGGACTGCAGAGTCAAATAACAAAGTTGTCCATGTGTATGCTCCATGTGTGCCAGTAAATATGGAAACTTGTATAATAGTCAAAGATGCCATTGATACCAAAAGATGATTTTAGTTTCAAATATAAACAACACTACCACTTAGAAGCCTCCGTGGTGTAGTGGTTACGCTACTCGCCTTGTAAACCAGGGGTCGCAGGATCGATCCCGGGCTTCTTCAGACTTTCGGATGAGTCTTTAAACCGAGGTCCCGTCTCCGTATGGCCTTAGCTGTTGGTGAGACGTAAAACTCAAACACTCCCTCCTTAAGTCTGATGCCAGTGAGTTGACAGATGTCGGTCCATATACTCTAGGAAGTATCCTCTGCTGTTCGCTGCTTTCGGGTCGGAGAACCTGCAAGCATGGCTGTTCACTTAGCCCAGAGTTAGATCATGTCCGTCATTGCCTGTGAGTTTGCCGGCCAAGGTATTGTATCACTCGGGAGGTAATGCTGGCTGCATGATAGCCAAATCTGACAAACCGAGCTGCTCGCCGTTGCATCGTCTCCTGCTGCTGGATACTATATGTGGGACCCATACTGACGTGGCATAATCCAGGATAAGTCTAATCTTGTTCTCTACCATCATGTTTTAACATCTTCAGTCCAGCTGGTTATGCTTCTTGGCATACAAAGAAACGCAAGGCTGTTGTTTGCCTTTTTTCAGTCACATCAAAATGCGGTTCCCATCACATGTTTATGAAGTAAAGGATGCCCAGGTACTTTCAAGTCTCTAAGATTAACAGCTCATGGCCATATATTTTGAACTTGTAAGTTGCTCCAAATATCCAACCAGATTTCTGCATTTTGTTAAACTGGCTGCCACACATTTAGTTGGGTTGAAAAGACTTTTACCAGTCTGTTTACATTGTGGGCATTGCTGTAGTTTGTCAAGATCCCTCTCTAGTTCTGCAGTATCAGTCATGCTTGAGATCTTGTCATATAAAAGGCTGCCATTAACAAAGAGGCGAGCTCCAGAGCTGACCCTCTGTGGCAGGTCATTTATACACTCTTTTGGAGTCCATGTCTGTTGATCTGAACATTGATATTTGCCATTTTGTCTATGGACTAATGATTTTGGATTAACGCTTTGGTACTACGACCTAAACTACTTATGTATGGGCAGAGCAACACTGGTCCGAGCATGGCACCTTGAGGGGCACCGGATACGGCTTGAGTAATCGTGGAAAACTAGCCTTTGACCAGGTCTGGTTAGCCCCTATTGGTCAGGAAGCTCTGGATCAGCTGTAAGAGGTTGCTTTATATTTTGTCGTATCTGGACTTGACATTGCTCAGGTTATTCATGTAGCACTTTGTCAAACACATTGCTAAAGACAAGGGCGATGGCGTATAACTGTTGGCCTTCATCTATTCCTGCTGCAAGAATCAGAATCAGACTTGTTACTGGCGACACGTCAAATGACATTCATACACCAGGACCTGGGATATGGGAAGTTAGTCCCTAGCTCTAACCAAAGAAGTAAACTTAGCTACACAATCCTCAGCACCTTCAGCCGTCGAAATAATCGAATCGGGAAGAGCATTCCAATCTCTAATGGTTCGAGGAAAGAACGATTCTTTATAAATGTCAGTTCTTACAGTAAGGGTCTGAAACTTCATTGAATGGTGCTTTCTACAGTGCCTAGCTGGGGGAACAAGGTCATCTGTTGGAATGCTAGAAGCACCCTTTAGACCTTTGTATAAGAGTATTATGAGCCTACTGTCTCTTCTCCTTTTCTTGAGAGACTCCATCTTTATTTTCCTAGAATTCCAGCCATGCCAGTAATTTCCTGTTACAAATCTAGCAGCTCTGTTCTGAACTTTTTCAATTTCTTCAGTAAGGACCATTCCGCTTGGGTTCCAGATGCAACTACCATATTCCAAGATTGGGCGAACAAGTCCCCTATATGCTGTCTCTTTCACATCCTGAGGACACTGATGAAGATTTCGCCTCAGGAAACCAAGTGTCCTATTCGCCTTTGTACACATGTTGCTAGTGTGTGTATTCCATCTCAAAGCGTGAGTGATTGTCACACCAAGGTATTTAATGGAATTCACATTTTCAAGGACCGTTCCCTCTAGGGTGTAAGAAGTTTTCCTAGCTATCTGCATAATATTACATTTAACGGGTTGAAATCTCATGCCCCATTCCCAAGGTCTTGGACTTTGGTCAGAGTAAGCTGTCTTTCACACGATTGCCTCTTTCGAAATCCGTTGTTTTGGTCTGACAACAAGTTGCAAATGACCTCGGTTTGGGACACACAGAAAATACTGCCAAAATAGTGAAATGACTCCCCTTATTTTGCTAGAAATGTAAAGTACGCCCCTACGAATACCATCTGTACCTAACCAAGGAAGTGTTTGCCTGACTAACTATCTATCTCATATAACTGAGATAGTCACAACTGACCATTACTCGCAGGTGTACATACACTCAAGATTTGAAGGACGGACGCCTGCACGGTAATCATGACATTACGGTAAGGATCTTTAACCTGCATAGGGGATGATTCTCCCTGCACAAGGGCGTGTGTGGGGGGGATGGGTTGGAGGGGTCTCCATTTAACGTCCGATCCCAAGGACGGTGCACTTTGTGGTGAGGTAAGTGCACTAACTAGCTAACCACTGAGTTACAACGGTAGCACTATCGGTATTTTTATGTTCTACACCACTATTAACTACATAAGAGGTGTAAATGAGTGGCAGTGCCTTTATTTCGATAACAATGCTCATGTCAGCATCTAGGTTGTGCCTAAGTTCATATTATTAATCTACAGCTTATGATTAGACAAGCACAGGAAGTCATCAGAGTCGGTGCTAAATATGCAGATGATCCCCTCAGGGAAGAATTCGATTCATGGATAGAAGGGGACAAGACTGTTGGTAGGAAAGCAACTATTTTTCATTTATTGATGTCCAGATTTAGGGAAGTGAAGGATTTGAAAACATTGAGAAGGAATTCAGGTACACCAAGGAATTGATGGGGGTCATTAAAGAGAAAGGTAGCATAGACAAAGAAGAATTCCAGTTTTCTAAAGAAGAACAGAAAGAAAATATAATAGAGCTATTAAGTCACGTGGTACAAATGATGTACTTTTGTTCACGGATGGATCAGCTCTAGGAAATCCAGGCCCACCGGGAGCTGGTGCCGCAGTCTATTAAGAGGATTATTCCTGTACACCAGTGTTGATAAACAAGGGAGTCCGTTCTTTAGGTAACAATTATACTGGAGAACCGGTGGGTATACAGATAGGGCTGGAATTCTTGGCTGACCTAGATTTCAAAGGTAGTGTGGTTCATATTCTGACTGACTGTCAACCAGCAATTAAAATTGCATTCAGTGGTGAAATTCCAACAAACAAGATTGAAACAGTCCTTGGTATCAAGGAGAGCTTAGCAAAGGTAAGGAATAGGGAGAACACTGTCAAAGTTCATTGGGTGCCCGGGCGCAAAGGTATTGAAGGCAATGAGTTGGCAGATCAACAGGCAAAGGCAGCAGCATCAGAAATGATAAAAAATCACATCACAAAAACATGCCTATATAATTTTGACCCCCCTCGAACCCTACTTTTATAAAGTAAAACTGGGGTTTGCAGGGGTAAACCTTATTTTTCTTATTTCGGCTCTAAGATATAGATTGTGGGTACTCGTTAGAACCGCCTCGATGAGGAAAGCCTGCCCAGGCAAAGCGGTGCGAGTCGGACCGACCATGCTTATAAACCCTATTGGTTTCGTTGGGCGACAGGGCTTGAGATATCTTTTCATCTCAGTGTCGGATAAAAGTTCCAAAAATTGGAAGCAACGTCTCCAAAATGACCTTTACAGTGACGACGGGGACGTTACACCTCAAATCAAACAAACATGATTAAAAGCACATCGCGGCCACAGTGATGTATTACCAATCTGTCTGTCTGGCCTGTAACTGACAATGTTATGTGATGTCATGTATGTTTGTCATTCCCCTGTTCCCCCGCCCATCGGGGCTTGAAGAAATAGAACGGCTACATGATGCTTCCATGCAGAGCTGAAACCGTCCTCACACTAGTACTGGTAAACCGCTTAGAGGACGAAACGCGGTGCGATACGGACTGTCCATGCTTATAAACCCCATTGGTTTCATTGAGGGCTTGAGATGTCATTTGATCTCAATGTCGGGTGAAAGTCCCACAAAATTGGAAGCAACGTCTCCAAATGACATATACTGTGTTGACGGGGACGTTAAGCCTCAAATCAAACAAACTCCCCTGTTGCTGGTGGATTGGGTGGCCACATTACGAAAACATTCATATTCAAATATATTGGAAATTTTATCAACCCCCCCCCCCCCCCCCCCCCCCCCACCAAAAAAAAAGAGAGAAAATTGTCAGATATAAAAAAGCCTGATATTTTTATATATTTCTGCTCAAAACATAGATTGTTGGTACTTGTGAGAACCACCTCGTCGAGGCGGTTCTAACGAGTACCCACAATATATAATTTGAGAAATAACAAAGAATGTACAACCCTGTAAACCCACATTTTACTGTTTACAGGGAATCAAAATTAAATAGGCGTGTTTGCGTGATGACGATTGTTTATTTTACCACGGCATTTTATTTTTGTTTGTAATACTTTACGAAAACACGCCTATACAAATGCATTGTAGATTTTACCGTCGAAAAAAACACACAGAAAACCGCACATAATCAGTTTTACGCTGAAAAATTGTGATATTTTTCTTATTTATACTCAAAATATAAATTGCGGATACTTGTTAGAACCACCTCACCGAGTACCAAGATCTATATTTAGAGCAGAAATAAGAAAAATAAAGTTTACCCCTGTAAACTCCAGTTTTACTATATAACAGTGGGGTTCAAGTGGGGGGGGGGGGCAAAATTATATAGGCGTGTTTTCGTGATGCCATTAAATTTTTATATTACATCGGCACAGCTCTTCACCACGGTGTATATGTCTTTTGCAAATGGACATTTTAAGACCATTTACTTTATATTTGCTATACTATACCCACCCTTCCCATTTTATTTTTGTGCCAAAAATGATGATGAATGTAATATTTATCACATTCCCGTCGAAATGTCGGGGCTTGAGTTCAGAAGGCTAAGGACGTAATATCTCAAAAGGCAACAACTTTCCAGCCATATTTCGAGCGTAGGATACTGCCACTGCTGGAAAATTATGTTCTTTATCGTGCGCGTGTCAAAGAAGTTGATGCAGATTGGACATTATTTATCTTATTTCTGCTCAAAAACATAGATTGTGGGTACTCGTTAGAACCGCCTCACCGAGGCGGTTCTAACGAGTACCAAATCTATGTTTTGAACAGAAATATGAAAAATATCCGGATTTTTATCTGAAAATTTTCATTTTTTGGTGGTAAAATTTTACCTATACATTGGAATAGGCATGTTTTCGTATTTTTTTCTGCTTTTCATGAAAGTATAAACGACAGAGGGCCGCTAGCAAAGTTTGCATGAACCTCTTCGGGGTTCATTTACTTTGCACGCGACCCGCTGCGTTCATACTTCCATGAACATTATGTATTACCTTTATTGCATAATATTTACCATTTTTCCACCCATTTTATGACAAAAACTTCTGAAAACAGTTGTGCGCAGTTTTCCCACTAACGGCGGAAGAGCGCCGTTGACGTCATATCGACGTCGTTGTCCAGTCAAATTAAGGGGAACCACGGTTTATTTTTGACATCATTTAATGATCATGTGACGTCGTGTGAGTCACTGTAATCATTGAAGTATCTCAATTGTTTACTATAGGAGTTTTCTGTAAATTCACTGAGTATGTAAATACTTGTTGATAAAGGCAATGTATATATCCGAAATTTATTAACTGCATATTTTGAATTTATGTATAAATAATGTTTTGTTTGTTCGATTTGAGGTTTAACGTCCCCGTCAACACTAACATGGTCATTTTGGAGACGTTGCTTCCAATCTTGTGGTACTTTTAACCGACCTTGAAATGAATTGACATCTCAAGCCCTGCCACCCAATGAAACCAATAGGGTTTATACGCATGGATGGCCAGATTCACACCACTTTGCCTGGCCAGGCTTAGCCCTTTAAGCGGCTTACCAGTACTCAAGCGGTCATTTTCAGCTCTGCGTGGAAATAACATGCAGCCCATTCTATTTCTTCAAGCCCCGATGGGCGGGGGCGTATCGAAATAATGTTACTTAGTCTGAAGTTGTGATGTAGTATTGACCAGTTACTTTACAGGAAATTAAGTCCGCATATGCATGTTTATCGGTTTTATTACGTATGGTAACTTGGTAGGCACCTGAATAAAATTTATAAAAAATAATGATTTTTTATTTTTTCTATGGTTTTATGTCCACATCAGCGGTTTTTTTTTTTTTTTTTTTTGGTTTTACGGCCCTTTCACGATTACATCACTTATTCCGACCCGATCAATAATCAGAGGTGGGCGAAAACTGGAGTACCCGGAGAAAAACAACCTGAACTCCGTTGCAGAATTTGGCGTCTTACATGTTGCACTTTTTTGGTTTCGGTTTTACGACCCTTTCAAGATTGTTTCATTTATATCGAGCTGATCGTTAATCAGAGGTGGGCGAAAACCGGAGTACCCGGAGAAAAGACACCTGACTTTCCATTGCAGAACTTGGCGTCTCGCCAGGCTCGAACAATAGCGTAGAGAGACCTAACAACTCTGGCTTTGCTACCTTTAGAGTTATATGGTCCTTTAGACATTCAAAATATTGATTTTGTCATTTACTCGACTTGAAAACTCTTCGCCATAAACTTCACATGCACAACAATAAACTGGGCGTAAAAAATACCTGTGACTCCGCTAACATGTTGAAAAAAAAAATGTCTCGGTATCGGCAGGTAGGAGAAACTTTTTTATTATTTTATTCTTTCCCCCCCCCCCCCCCCCCCAAAAAAAAGGGCCAGACCTGTATTTTATTTTATGTGTTTATGTTTTTGTACATGTTTCTTTTAATAAGCGTGTCATATTGAGACTAGCACTGTATATCATAATTCATTTTAGATGCTCAAAAATGTCATCTCTGTATTTTGGAAGGTACTAAATGCCAAAAACTACAAAAATGTACTTAAAACGCGCAATTACTATGGGAAAATGCAATGACGACACTGCATGGGTAGGGTCGACAATTGAAACTGGTAGGGTCGGTGATTTATTTATTTATTTTTTATTTTATTTTTTTTTATTTTATTTATTTATTTATTTTTTTTTTTTTGCTTTTATTGATAAAAATAGAAGTGTTGGGGGGGATCACACGGCTATTTTTTAGGCCTTATGCAAATGTGTATATGCTTGGTTTAGGCCAGTAAACCACCCTTTATCTTACATTTTCTCTATTGCCGGCTACTTTACACATTTTAATACGTCAAACCCCAAAACGAGACACTGGCAAACAGTGCAAGCGCATCTCAGACACCGCAAAACACAGTCTGATCAGACACACAGAACAAGGCGTCTGATCAGGGCACACACACACACACACACACACACACACACACACACACACACACACACACACACGCGGTTTTTTATTCATCACCTAGGCAAGTCTTGAACTCACATCTTCATTATAAGAGTCACAACGAGTGAAACATGTCGCCAGACATGTTTCCAAATGCATGCCCACTCAAAACACTGTCCTTCCCGTTTTATAATCAGAAGTCAGCAAAAAAGGCAGAAATTTTGAGCAGTGAAGACTGTAAAAAATGCAGTCTTCAATTAGCACACATGTCTGGAGACAAGTTTTCGCAAGACGCAGCCTCCCAGTGAACGTAACGTACCATCATTAACACCACCTTTGGGGCTGTTAAAAAGTGGCCTTTTAGACCACATTTGAACAGTCCCAGGGGTTGTCTCATACTAGATTACATAAAGTATAGAAAACGCAAAGGTAGAAAAACTGAAACTTTCAACTGTGTCTGTGTTTTTTTAAAGAAGAATATGTCTTAATTTTAGCTGATCTTAATAGCGGTATTACTCAAGGGGGGAAACCTACGTCACGATGACGTCACACAGAAAGACAATGGCAGCCGCCATCTTGAAAGTACCTCTCGCTTCGGTAAGTGTTTTTGTGTTTAACAGATGATTTAAGCACAATCTTGACACAGCTTTTATCGCAGAGTACGGGCGAATAACAATGTTTTGTCTGCAAAATGAAATTTGTGCAGGCTTTCAGTAGTATGGATAAACACGTTGGATTTAGTTCATTTCAGCGATCCATTCGTCAACACTCTGGATATGAAAATCATTCATATGAAGCAGCGCAGTGTTTTCATTAATCATCTCATAACGAGTACACGACTTTTTCAGAAGAAAATACCATACAAGTGTTTATTAGTATTAAAATTAAAATTTTTGAACTTTATAAGACGATTTCAGTAAATGGTATCGTTAACACTCGATCAGAAATGAGATACGTACACACTCTGAAAACCAGCATATAGTTTTTTTTTTTTTTTTTTTGTTTTACGGCCCTTTCAAATTTATTTCACTCATATCGAGCCGATCGCTAATCAGAAGTGGGCGAAAACCGGAGTACCCGGAGAAAACCCACATGACCTTCCGTCGCAGAACTTAGCGTCTCACATATGACCCGAGCGAGGCTCGAACCACAGCAGTGAGAGACCTAATGATCAAGAGTCAGCGCTCTTAACCACTAGGCCACATATAGTTGTTTCTCGTGACAACCTGAAAAGCAGGGTAACACGTATCTTTGACAATAGTGGTGGCCAGATGAACAGCCGATCACAATTTCCGCTCTCTTGTCACTTAAGAAGACATTGCCCAGTCTAGAACATTGTCGCACTAGAACTATTTACAATGTTGCGCCGAGTTGCGAAAAAAATGACGATAAAACAAATGGTTCAGATTTAAAATATCTGTAAAAAACAAGATGCCCTTGGGCCACTATACTCACCATAGTTCAGTTGGGCTCTGCCCCATGGAAGACATGCGTTTCATTAAGCTATTAAGGCTAGAAAATTCTAAGTGGAGGCCCACCCAAGGACTATGCTGCGAAATTAGGTTTCTAGCTTTTCTTGTTCTTGTGAAAACGTTGACGGAGAAGATTTAAAGAATAGATGAACAAATAAGCTGAAGATGCTTATTGCCTTTTATACAATATAAGCCATCATTATTGCATTGCATACAAATGTTCTAGAAAAGGGTTATCCCTTTGAAGCAAGGACTACAAGACAGAACTGAAAACCGTGGAGTCTACACGATTTTTTATGGACCAGACTAGCTAGTTTCGGCCAGTTAGGCCGCATCACTAACCCTCAAACATTTACGAACCCCTGCAGTGGCATCAATGATCCCAAATGGAAAATAAATGCACACTTTGATGAAGAGCAGATAGCCATTTTACGGACGCCAAATATTCCCATAACACCAGCTACGGTGAAATATATTACTTTCTAGAAAAAATGCAATCCTTTGGAAGCAAGGGCAACAAGAAAATAAAAATAAAGCCACACTATGATAAAGATTGAAGTTTCAACATTTTATAGTTCCTGGGAAATTTTTGATGAAATTTAACTTAGACCTATGATAGAGAGAAAGAATTAAAGTAAAGATGAAATGGGATGTCAAGAAAAACACTGCCTCTTACACTATGTAAGTTATCATCCCAACTGCACAATAGAAGTGAAGGCAATGCTTAGGAATCGATACAATTAACCCACTGCTCCCATCAGAGACACCAAAGGGAAAGAAACACAAGCATGATATAACTAGACTCTAAACATCACTAGCGGAAAGCCAAAAGGACAGTTTCTTTCCAACAAAATGGCCAGTTGGCTGTCCAAAACAAAAGGATATAAGCGAATACTGGTAATCACTTAGAGGGTCCAAATTAGAAGTAGAGGCAATGATCAGGAATCGATACAATAAACCCACAGCTCCCATCAGAGACACCAAAGGGAAAGAAACACAAACATGAAACAACATACCCCAACGGAAACACCAACAGCGGAAAGCCAAAAGGGCCGTTACTTTCTCACAAAATGGCTAAAAGGCTATCCAAAATAAAATAAAACAAGCGACACAAACACCCAAAGACCCCAAGCCTGCCCAGGAAAAGTGGTGCGAGTTGGACCGTACATGTATATAAAATAGAAGTAAATGCAATGGTCAGGAATCCCTATTTGTTTCACTGAAGGCATTGCTTGAGATGTCATTTCATCTTAATGTTGGATAGAAGTCCCGAAAAGATTGGAAGTAACGTCTCGAAAATGACCTAAGTGATGTTGACCGGGCCGTTTAACCTCAATTTCAACCAAACAGGCATCATCATTTCATATGTTTATGCCGTTCGTAGTTTGTTTTTTGTTGTTGTTTTTTTTTTTGCGTATCGCGCGAAAAAAGTAGACGTTTTTCTTTTATCTTTGTAGTTGAGACGTTATTTGTTTTGTTTTTGTCACTATATCAGCCGGTGCAAGACAAATGCTAAAATATGACATGTGCGACTAGTGAATACCTAGACCAGTCCATGCATCTGATCGGTGTAATATTTCGCTTTTGAAACAAAAGTGAGCTGTTACACTACTCACACCTGCTCGTTGTACGGACGATTCTTAATCCTAACCAACCGCACAAGTCCAACAGCATATCTTGAACAGCGTAACGAGAAAAAATATGTCATTGGGGCCTCGATAAGGATCGGTTTATACAACAAGCAGGTGTGGGAAGTGTCAAATATTACTACTGTTTTTAAAACTCAAGAATACATCGATCAGACTGCCCGGGTATGCAAGCTGATCTGGGTAGTCTATCGTCGCACATAAATTGCCTTATTGTAGCTTTTTTTCTTGCACCGGCTCATTAATTAAAATAAATAACGTTGAAACTGCACAAAATGCCTACTTTTTGTGGGTGTTATGCCAAATACTGCAACGAGTGAGGTAAATGTCAAATTAACGTTACAAAGAGTGTTACACTTTTCATTAAAACTGTGCTACAGTGTACAATATTGTTTTATGGTCGACAAAAGTTACTAAGCAATGGAGCTTTTTTTAAAAATAGTGCTTAAGTCCACCTGACCATCACTAAAGGTAGCTGTTATTTATAGAAAATAGCCGCCTTATTCTTATAGCTGTGAGGACGGGGTATTCAATAATATGGTTATCAATAGAATCTGTACTAAAATCGTGTGTTGGGTTTAGCAAACAGTGTAAGCCCTAACAAGACGCGACAGAGCGCGGCATCTGATCAAGGTCTACACTGTTTGCTTTTTGTACAAATGTTTACAGTCTAAGTCACCGTGTATTTTTCAAACCCACCCAAGAGACAGCTGACTCACCTGTTCTATTACTACTTTGATTAAAGTAAGTTTGTTTGTTTGTATTGGAGTTTAAGGGCCCAGTCAACAATATTTAGGTCATTTTATCCCGGTCAGTTTACCTATCCACACTTTTTCTGTGCAGGCCTTTACGTTAACCAGTACAGCGCACATTCTATCGCCAGAAACTGACAACTGCCCTTCTTGAATCAGCGGAAGGGAGAGACTGACCATAGAAAAGATTCCATGATCAATCTCCACGAAAGAATGTTGCCGACCCTGGCAGGTAACGAAGCCGCGTCCTCCTGTTCACCAGTCAGAAGCGCATCCAACTGAGCAACCGAGGCCGGCTTAAATAAAGTAAGATAATGCCTTTTTATAACGAGCAGATCATTGCAAGAAGTTTAGTTCTCAGCCACGACAGTATTTTTCCGCTCATGTAAGAGACCATTGAGGACCTCAAGAGATGTCTGCCTATTCTTCGTTAGCCTGTATGACTCTTTTTATTTTCAGAGATAAATGTAAACCTAATTCTGTTGTTTTATACCTCAACGCAAGTACGACAATGCTCCAGAGTGGGCTATATCTTTTTAAGTGACAAGGGAGCGGACATTACAACTGCCTGTTCATCTGGCCACCATTATTGTCCAAGATACTTGTAACCTTTAGAGAATTTGGCGCCTTTTACCCTCCTTTTCAGGTTGTCACGAGAAACAACTATATGCTGATTTTCAGAGTGTGTACGTATCTCTTTTCAGATCGAGTGTTAACGATACCATTTACTGAAAACGTCTTATAAAGTTCAAAAATTTTAATTTTAATACAAATAAACACTTCTATGGTATTTTCTTCTGAAAAAGTCGTGTACTCGTTACTTGAGGATTAATGAAAACACTGCGCTGCTTCATATGAATGATTTTCATATCCAGAGTGTTGACGAATGGATCGCTGAAATGAACTAAATCCGACGTGTTCATCCATACTACTTTAAGCTTGCCTAAATTTCTTTTTGCTGACAAAACATTGTAATTTTGCCCGTACTCTGCGATAATAGCTATGTCAAGATTGTGCGTAAAATATATGTTTAACACAGAAATACTTACCGAAGCGAGAGTTCATTTCAAGATGGCGACCTCCTTGGTGTAAAATTGTGACGTCATCGTGACGTAGGTTTCCCCCTTGACAAGAAAGAAGCAGCACGAGAGTGTAAAATACAGGGTAAGGAAAAATGGGAACGAAGGTACGTACAAGTGCTCAGACAAAGATAATGTATTGCAGGAAATATTTGAGGACGTTGGTGAAAGGAACTGTCGTGGTGATAGGGACAGAAGGACATTCTCTGCAGTTAATCAGCTGCTCAGTGGGCACTCAATATTAAATTATCACCAGGCCAAAATTAACAAAGATTTGTCAAGTTTATGCGAGGTGTGCAATATGAAAGATAATCAGAATCAGAATTGTTACTGGTGACACGTCAAATGACATTCATACCCCAGGACCTGTGATGTGGGAAGTTAGCCCCTAGCTCTAACCAAAGAGGTAAATTTAGCTACACAATCATCAGCACATTCAGCTGTCGAAATAATCGAATCGGGAAGGGCATTCCAATCTCTAATGGTTCTGGGGAAGAACGACTCTTTATAAATGTCAGTTCTTGCGCTAAGGGTCTGAAACGGCAACGAATGGTGATTTCTACAGTGTCTAGCTGGGGGAACAAGGTCATCTGTTGGAATGCTGGCAGCACCCTTTAGACCTTTGTATAAAATGATTAGCCTACTGTCTTTTCTCCTTTTCTTGAGAGACTCCCATTTTAATTTTCCAAGTATTCCAGTCATGCTCCCAGTTTCAAAGCAGTAATTGCCTGTTACAAATCTAGCAGCTCTATTCTGAACTTTCTCAATTTCGTTGTTAAGGACCACTCCACTGGTGTCCCAGATACAACTACAATATTCCAAGAATTGTATTGTATTGTATTGTAAAGTTTAATCATTTTACGTCCGCTACGGTCAGGCGCGTTAGCATTGCCCCACAACAGGACGTAAAGTTTGAGTGCTTCTGGGCTGCAAAACGCGGCAGATTCAGTGAAATGTGAGTCATGCTGAACTGCCAGTGCCTTCCCCTAAGTAAAGTAGAAGCACTGTAATTTAGAATTTTGAACGCCAGATCGAAAATGGGCATAAAACTGCAGAGGAATCAATGCCAATTTCGGCTGCGAATTGAGATTTCTCTGTCTCACCCGAGAGCAAACTAGTTCATGTTGCTCTCTCTCTTAGGGCCGTGTGTAAGGCTTTGGACTGGTTAGAAATGACGAAAAACCCAAGTTATACAGGGTTGTCAGATGTGCGGCCCTAAGTTTGCGGTATAATATATATAAAATAGATATATAAATAATATAGAAGTATACATAAACATATGGAATAAGTAAGAAAGGAAGAGAGAGAGAGAAAAAAAAAAGGAAATAAAAACTTTTAGTTCTTGTTGTTTTGTAAACAATAATAGTTTAAATCTATAAAATAACAGAACTTCAAAGGCTGTTTGCAAGTTATAATATTAAAGTGCTTAATTGTTTTTTTATCATTAAATTGGCAAGCTCATAATTGGATAGTAGTTATGAAAAAGTAAAGTGGTATTATTTATGAACAGGTGCTTGTGCATTGAAACATAGTTTCAATTACAATGTTAATTGTTGTTGTCAAATTGCATTTTTGTAATTAAGATGCAATTAGAATTCAATTGTAAGAAATGGTAGACTTCAAAGGTTTTTGAATATTTTACAAATATATAGGTAAACAAAAGAGCTGTCTAACTGTCTTTCTAAAGAAGCATTATATTGACTTTGACCATTGAAATATTTAATTACTCACACCAATATTGCATAGCAATTCTTCAAAGATGTCAAATGTTAATTTGAGACAGGTGCATGTACACAATCTGATTGTTACATGTTTTGCAATGTTAGTAAGCTCTCGTCAAGACATAATTGATAACAAAAGTTGAAAACAATTCAGATAATTGGTTCTTGTAAAAACTGTTTATTTGTTGGGAAGTTGTGAAAATTACCATCAATAGATTTCTTCATTAGTTTGAGAGGCAAAAAAAAAAAAGTTAAATAAAAAAATAAAAATAATAATAATGAAACAATAAGCATAAATGTAAATAACTATATGACTTTCCTTCACCATAAAACTATAATACATAAGCCCTTGTCCTGCTGGGCCCGGATATGTCTGATCTTTCAAACAACGCAGATCCAGATAGGAGGCCATCTGATCAGGATCCTCGTTGTTTGTGATTCATTTTAAGAATTTCTTGCAATGACTTGCATCAAGAAAGCCGATGGTTGATAATCTGTGGTGGGTGTGGCATATTTATATATTCAGCAGGTCAAGGGTCAAGATTTATGGCCGTGTTAAACAGAATTCATTTAACACGGCTTTTTTTTTTTTTTTTTTTTTTTTGATGAGATTTAAAAGGCGATAAATTCAGTTCTGTTCTGTATTCTGGGTGTTGTGTGTTTTCCAAAAAAAAAAAAAAAAAAAAAAAGAAACTTAATATAATGCACAACATTTGAGATGAAAAAAAATACTATTTACAAGTCTTTTGATGGTTTTGAAAAAATGTACTCCTGCATGACAAAATAACACACACACACACACACACACACACACACACACACATTCTGTGAAACACATTTACAATATTTACATCTGTCTGAGAGGCAAGGAAATGACATAAATCATGCAGTGGCAGAGGTATGAGAGGCCAGTCCGCCCAATAGGGGGAGTCAGTATCCAATAAATAAAAAAGTTAGACCCCTGCCACTGTGTACCTTGCTCTCTTTGAGGTATGAGTGCATCATACAGCTGTATTGATAGGTTCAGCTTGCCATAACATTGCTCATGGACCGATTGCCATAGCTCCTGGATTCAAGCTTCACCCATCTAACAAACTGTTGCTTGCACTCACAAACACTCGAAGGATTGGCCTGCAGTACAGAATGATTGCCCTCTTCGGTGCTGTATACTGTTCCCGCTGATATACATTTTCTTTATCCTTAGTTACATGTATGCATTGAGTATGCCTAAATTAGGTTAGTATACTTATATGTATGACAAGTATCCTGTATTGGTGACATATTTGAATACTGCTTCCCTTATAATTGTTGCATGGGCAGGTTGGGGGTTAAGAAGTACCTTAAGATCTATAACATTTATATCAGATATGTTATCTTTTATGGTTTATAACATGATTTCTCGCTCATGTCTATGTTTTTCACAATCAAGAAGATAGTGGGTTGTGTCCTCAGTTCCCTCACAGTGAGGGCACTTAAGGTCCATCCCACTGTGTGTCTGATTGTTAAACCTAAGTCCATTCCTACCTAACCTTAACCTAGTGTATACCCTATCAAATTGCCTATTGTCGCTATACTGTATCAGTTTCGTTGGGAGATCACTACTGATCTCCCAACGAAAACCATGACCATGTTTTTTCCAAGTTGATGCCCAGTGTGTTTTAACTTCTCTTTTTATAAGCCCATATACTTCAGTTTTACCTAGCCTAACCTTTATTTCTTTGCCTATGGAACATCCTAATTTTGCAGCTTCATCTGCAATGTCATTACCTTGTATATTGCAATGCGATGGACACCAGTCAATATACAGTATTGTGTTACTCCTTAAAATTGTGTCAACTAAATTGTTGATTTGGATTAAAAGATCAGGTCTTGAGCGACTGTTCCCAGACTTTATTGCCTGAATTGAACTTAAGGAATCAGTGAGGATTACTACCTGGTCTGGTTTGTTCTGCTCAACCCATTTCAGGGCTTCAATTATTGCAATTAATTCTGCAGTAAAAATTGTAACCTTGGCATTCAGTTTAAATTTTCTAGTTATTTGGTACGAGGGAATGGTGAATGCCGACCCTACTTGATTCTGTCCATCATCCTTACTGCCATCAGTAAATATTTGAAGACATGATTTGTATTTTTGATTGACTATGGTTTTGGTTTTTTCCTCTATGACCTTCTTGCTGTCTGTTTTTTTTGTTTACATATTCCTTAAGAGTTTCCCTAGGTGTAATTGACTGCAAGGCAAATATTTCCTGATATACAGGTTCCTGTACCAAAATATCACTTAGCTTATATTTCATCTGAAGATCCCTTACTTGCATTACAAATGGAACTTTACCTTTTAATCGATCCCTACAGGTTTCATATACAGCATAGTCATAGAGACTGTTCAAGGGGAGATTTTTCCCATTGGCAGAGGACCTAGCCCAGTATTTCAGGATAAGTTCCTCCCTCCTTAGCGCCAGTGGTTGAATGTTGCATTCAGCTTGCACATCAATATTTGCAGTTGATTTATATGCCCCTGTTATTATTCTGAGAGCAGCTGATTGAATTCTATCTATCCGAAGAAGCTGAGTTGGTGATGCAGAAGCATATGCTTGACAACCATAGACTAGTTTAATCCGGATAAGTGTCTTGTAGATAGCCATTAGCGTTATCTTATCCGCCCCATATTTAGTTCCTGATAGATATCTCATGAGATTTAGATCTTTTTTACATTTTGCTACCAAGTCTGTTATATGTTTCTGCCAGTACAACTGGCTATCAAATGTCATTCCTAAGAATTTAGCATCAGTTTTATATTCCAGTGATTTGTTTCCTGTTTTCAATTTAGGTATATTTTCATTTGGAGTTCCTGGATGATTGAACAATACAACTTCGGTTTTATTGGAGGAGATTTTGATACCCAACGAGGCTGCCCATGCCTCAATTTTATTCAAGATCTGCTGCATAAGATGCACCAAATGGGACTTACTGCACCCTGATTTCCAGACCGCCGAGTCATCCGCATATTGAGACAGCTCACACGACAGATCTTTTAGCACATCATATTGAGTGTTGATAAGAATGTTAAATAAAATTGGACTAAGAACACTGCCCTGGGGAGAACCGTTGTCAAGTACCTTAACTTCGGACAAGTTAGATCCGACCCTAACCTGTATTTTTCTATCTTTAAGGAAGTCCTGTACCCAACCTAATAATCTGCCTTTAATATTGAATTTGTTTAACTGCATTAGCACTCCATTGGTCCACATAAGATCAAAAGCTTTTTCTAGATCCAGGAATATACAGAGAAGGTCCCTATTCTCCATTTTAGCTTTTAGTATCGCAGTCTGTAATCGAATAATTTGATCCAGGGTAGACCTATTTTTTTCTAAATCCAGATTGTGTAGGTGCCAAAAGTTTGTTCTTTTCAAGGTGACTTGTAAGTCTGTTTGCGATCATAGTTTCCATGACCTCTCATGTTACTGATGTTAAAGAAATTGGCCTATAAGTTCCTGGTTCATGAGGGAATTTATTTAGTTTCAGAAGTGGTACTATTGTTCCCAGTTTCCATTGATCTGGTAGTTTACCCTCAGTCCATGATTTGTTAATTAATTGTAAAATTTGCCATTTGCATTTTTTCAGAAGCATTTTTCAACATATCATAGTGAATTGTGTCAGCCCCAGGAGCAGTGCTCTTTTTCTTATTAAGCGCGGTTATAAGTTCCTTAAAGGTAAACAACTCGTTGTATGCCTCACCCTCACCCATCGCGATGTTTTCCTGCACTGACAAGATAATTCCAGGTTCAAGTTCAAGTTTTCTCAGTCTGAAACTGTGGTCAAGTAATTCATTGCCACTAACGTTTTGGTAATGGTTAACTAGTGCATTTGCCTTATCTTCATGTTCATGGTATCGAATATTATTTAGTTTCAATACTTCCACTGGCCTAAATGGTTTTCCATTGAATTTGGATATTACATTCCAGATATATTTACTGTTTGCCTTGTGATTTAGCTTCGAGACAATTTCCTGCCATTTACACTTCTTTGCATTATCCAGGATATCGTTACTTTTGGCTCTGGCTATTATATACAGGTCCTTAAGTTGATCAGAATTGTATTTTTTCCATTTCTTATATGCTTTACGTTTCTCACGGACTGCAGTTGAACATTCATCATTCCACCAGGGAAGATGCCGTTGTTTTTTGTCAGGATTTGGCTTGGTTTTAGGTATTGTTTCCTCACAAATGGCAATTAGTTCGTTTATGAATTGGTCATTAGATTCATTAATTGTTTGTTGATCAAACTGTATATCAATGTTGTTTGTCAAATTGCGAAAAAGGGCCCAATCAGCTTTAGTCAGTTTCCAGCGTGGTATTTGATCCTGTAGAATACATTTGTATTGTTTATTTAAAGTAGTTACAATGGGGAAATGGTCACTACACAGACAGTTTTGGTGCACATACCACTGGAAATCTCGACAAAGATCACGAGAGGCGAGGGTGAGGTCAATCGCAGTTGTTTGCCCCGATTCAATCGAGTAACGTGTTCCTTCCCCATTATTCAGCACCACCAGGTCATGGTCCTCTATAAAGTTTAGAAGCTCACGCCCTGCTGGAACCTCACCATCATGGTATTGATTATCCCAGAGGCTGTCCCTTATATTAAAGTCACCAACAATGATATGATTTTTACTTACATGAGTTAAAATATGATCATAATCTGCCTTACTTATCATGTTTTTTTCCATTTGAATATATGTTAATAATGTCAGTACTTTTATTAATCCCAAATATTCGTACAATGGTGACCTCAAGATTTGGATTCTTTTGCCTATATACAATTTCTTCTGAGTCTAGCCCTTCCCTCACAAATGTAGCGACCCCACCACCCTTTTTCTCAGTACGTACATAGGAGACTGGTTGCTTGTACCCCATAAATTTTAGACAATTATGTTCAGTGTTGTTCCAAGTTTCCTGGATGCAGACAACCTCTGGCATATCATTAAATGTTAATAAGTAGTCATAGAATTCTGCTTTTTTGTGTTGCATGGCATGTCCGCAGAGACTGCGGGCATTCCACTGCACCACTTTCAATTCTGTTCTACGGTTTATTGAGCCCATTATCACAACCTAATCGTTAAGAGGTACAAATTATTTCTTACTTGGTCTTGGTTTAGTTGGTACAACGATTTTACCTCTGTAGACTTTACCCACATCAGGAGTTCTGCGATCTAGAAGCACCTTTTGCAGGCTTTTCCCTGTTCGACGTGACTGGTTAAGTCCACTACTGTTTGCGTTATATCCGCCTGCCTGTGTTGGCTTGGTTTTGCGTGGTTTAGGAGAGGACGAAATTGATTTTGCTATGTTTTCCTTAATTAACCTGTCATACAACTGCTCAGGTGTCTCTGATCGCTGCACAGCCGTTTGTTGTAGTTCAGGCAGCTTCTTGTTCCTTTTTTGATTTGGAACAATCGATTGAGGGGGCTGTGGAACTGGAGACTGGGATAATTTAGGAGTAAGATCAGGATCAGACACAGAAGTTTTCTTATGAGGAGTCCCACAAGGAGCATTATCATTAATTGATATACAGTCATTACTTTTAGGATCATTTTCTTCCAAGAATTGTGCTGTATTACAGACGAGTGCATCTATAGCCTTATCCCTGGTTTCCTGTGTTAAGCCCTGCATTGTATTTAGCACGTTTGGTTGAAGCAAATACTTTAACATGCGTGCAACATCCACTGTAGCCATAAATGGTTTAATGCCTCAATGCTTGCTGGTTGGTATTTTTATTGCAGTGGTGTGATTTCCACCAGTGTTTTCTGTGAGTGTTGCAGCATGTGTCCCAGTGCATGCAGTCAATATTCCAAGATTGGGCGAACAAGACCTTTATATGCTGCCTCTTTTACATCCTGAGGGCACTGATGAAGATTTCGCTTCAGGAAACCAAGCGTTCTATTTGCCTTAGTACACATGTTGCTAATATGAGTATTCCATCTCAAGTTGTGTGAGATTGTCACTCCAAGGTATTTAATGGAGTCCACATTCTCGAGGGAATCGAGACAATTCATCGACAAGACAACTCATCGACACGAATTTTGGAGACAATTCATCGACACAATTGAAGACAACTCATCGACACCTTTTGAAGACAATTCATCGACACATTTTTGTGAAGGTTATTGACAATCATAGGTAATTAAGGGTAATTATGGATAAGTGGCACATTGTATTTGATTGATCTGTGAGGGGTAAAAATACAAATACACATGTAGGATAAAAATTTGAGTAAAATAATAATCGTTATGTCTGTAACTTTTGGCACACGCCGATTAACAAAATAGTTTGAGTAATGATGTAATTGATTGTTTCTCCATGTTTTATATCAACTGGCACGTGCCCTCAAAATAAGTATGAAATAAATAAATAAATGAACTAAAGAAAAAAGAAAGAAAGAATAAGATAATGTATAAGAATAAACAAAAGAAACAAGGCATATAATGTCTAAGAATGAATGAAAGAAAGAAAAATAGATTGACAGACAGACAGACAGATAGGCAGACCGTTTAAAAACGCATATAAAGACTCACCAGTATTACACGTTATACATATATACATACATCAGGCCTCATATTGACCACCCTTTTCCATGCCTGAAAGCTCCAATTTTGCAACTTCAATGACTTTGATTTTGAGATTGTAAATTTTCCTTTTTTGGATGGTGATGTTCTACGTGCGACATCCTATGGCGTTTATATTTCGCAATTAATTCGATTTGCTAGAGTGTGTAGTCATGTAACTGACTTCAACACTCGTAATAAATTATTAACGACTAAACTCCTTAATCAGGGTTATCGGTACCATAAACTACGCAAAGCCTTTTCAAAATTTTATAGACGCCATTCTGATTTAATTTCAAAATTCAATATTGGACTTAAATCTCTTCTGCAACAAGGTCTATCGGAACCCGAATTTTATGGTGACTTAGTATATAAATTCAGAAAAATATATAACCGCAATGACTTCAGCACCCGATTTCGTAAAATCATTCTTCGATATAAAAAGATTGGGTACAACATGGATATTATACGACAGACTGCATGCATGGTAGTTAACCCAATCACGGTTGGCAACTTTGCTTCCCTCTTTAATTGCACGCCGGTGGGTCAGGCCTCAGATTCTATGACGGCTCCAATGTAAAGGCTTATTGAAAATTAGAGAGATTATGCTGGTTGGTGCCTGATGCTCTGTCTCTGGTCGGGCTCATCGGAGTCTAACTGTTGGTTTTCTTTTGCTCCAGCATTTCAGTGGTTTCTTGCTGTCGAGTCTTCACCGTTGTCTCACCTCTGTGGTTCTTTGATTTTTGTGTTCACGGAGATGTTGCACTGATGAGTTAGGAGGCCTTCATGCGGACTGAACAAATTATTTGTCTAAATCGCGACGGAAGTAAGGGCGAGGATTGTGGCCACGTAAAATCGATTTAAGCCCCCCGGTGGAAATCTTCCACTGACCGTTCCAAGGCGGCTCTTCTGTGGCGATTTATTTATGTTGTTGTTTGTTACTTACTGTGTGTATCACTTGTGTCTTTTAATTTTGGATGGCCATATGGCCATTTTGTGGGAAAGTAACTGTCCTTATGGCCTTCCTTTGTTTAGGTTTCCATTATGGTCTGGTCGCTTAATGTTTGTATTTCTTTCCCTTTGGTGTCTTTTATGGGTGGAGTAAGTTAATTGTATCAATTCCTGATCTTTGTTTTACTTCTACTTTTCATACCTTATCCTGCTGAACAAGACACAACTATTACCTTTGCAAACAGTTAGATCCATATCAGATGGTTTCTGAAGAAGTCATCTCAGATGGTTTCTGAAGAAGCCATCTGATCAGGATCTACACTGTTTGTAATGCATTATGTGAAAATATCAAGTAATGTGGTTGACTTATAGTTAGAAATTGGTGTGGGTAATAAATTTATTCAGCAGGATAAGGGTTAAATAGTTTTTTAAACAGACTATAAGCACAAAAATCAAAACCTAAAAGCCTGAAATCAAGAAAATATCAAGCTCTTAAAGCCTGAAATATATGAGGCCTGATACATATGAACGGGCGGATGGGCGGGCGGACAGTCAGAGACAGACAGACAGTTTAAAAACTCATATAAAAGCTTCACTTTCCATCTTTTTTTATTTTAATTATGAAAGTTTTGAATAATATATGACAAAGTTCCCTGTACATTTTCTTTTATATCATGTTTTTTTTTTTTAAATAGAATGCGTAAGTTTATTTACGCCAGCCATCCTATGCGGTTAATATGGTCTCTTAATTGTACCAATAAGCCAAAATATATTCTAAATTCGTTATTTTGAACATAAACGTGATAATAGATCATTTTATTTTCGAAACATTTTCTTCATTTTATCAGCGTGTGTGTAATTTCAACATAATAATGTGTCGATGAGTTGTCTTCAAAAAGTGTCGATGAGTTGTCTTCAATTGTGTCGATGAATTGTCTCCAAAAACCGTGTCGATGAGTTGTCTTGTCGATGAATTGTCTTGATCCCTTCTCGAGGACCGTTCCCTCTAAGGTGTAAGAAGCCTCATGTTGATCATTACCTGTTCTGCTGTCAGAGATTTACTGCAGAAAGGGCTGTTTTAGAGCACACAGTTGAAGATATTCTGAGTAGGGAAGAAATAAGATTGGTAACAGAAATTAACTTGAAAGTGTTAACAGGCATGGTGAAAGACATAAGTAAACAAGGACAGAATGATATTATGACTGATGGAGTTCATCAGGAGCACAAAAAGATTTTGAATTGTAACATATTTAGGCATGTGCACATATGGCAGCATGAGTTTAGTACCATGTGAAATGTACAAGAGGATTATATCAGGAGCTCATAAGCAGCGATAAAATGCTTTACATTATTATTATTATTATTATTATTATTATTTTATATTAACTAAATGATAATAATAATAATAATAATAATAATAATAATAATAATTTTATCGGTTGCAAAAAAAAAAAAAAAAAATAAGTTCATGGGCACAATTACACTTTCCAATATGGCAGAAGACGAACCATGCGGATCAGGATCTGAGCAAAAATTCCTTCAGCTCTTCGAAAATGTTAATGATTTTACGCAGGTATTGCACCAAGGTCATTTGCTGTTATACTATTTAGTAGTCCTGATCCACACACTTAGAGAGATGCCAGTGTTATTGAATAATCCGTCAAAATCATATAATTTCGTGTTGTTTTTTTCTGTTTTCTTTCTTCAGCTGATGGTGGTTTTTAAGGTAACCAGGCGGTAGAAGCACATGGGCTACCACAAGTCTATAATTATACTGCAATACATGTACACCCTTGCCGGCATTCTAGGCAGGTCCTGGTGAATTGTTTTTGTTTGTTTGATTTGAGGTTTAATGTCCCAGTCAACACAGTAAAGGTCATTTTGGAGCGATGCTTCCAATTTTGTGGGTCTTTTACCCGACTGTGAGATGAAATGACATCTCAAGCCCTGCCCCCCAATAAAACCAAAAGGGTTTAAAAGCATGGACGGTCCGACACTCGCACCGCTTTGCCTGGGCAGGCTTAGGTCCTCTAAGCGATTTACCAGTACTCGTGTGAGGGTCTGTTTCAGTTCAGCTCTGTTTAGGAGCATCTATCTATCTATCTATCTTCCTATACTGAGTCGGTCATATCTGGCCATTACCTCAGTTGATTGGGTGGCTAAATTTAGAATTTAGCTGAAAAAAAAAAAAAAAAAGGAGAGGCACTGGATGCGTCCTTAAAACTACACCTCAACCTCGTTATAACATGGAACTCCGGGTCCAACCAACGGACCGTGTTAGTTAACCGAATCATGTTATAAACGCCGACCGTATTTGTCACAGATCAACCATTGACACAATGGTGATCAATAGTTTCCCAAACAAGATGATGTGCGGTCCGGTTAATGACCGTATTTCCCGACTAAAATGTGTTTAGAACTAATCAATGGCAGTAAATACCATGGCCCATCAAGTCAAACAAGTCACTTTAATCGAAACCAGCTGATAAACCATGTTTTCTATCCAGAAATCGTCCGATTTGACAGCGAGTATGACGCCATTTTGATAGCTGGTTTCCGGCTTACTTTGGTGTAGCTGAGCGTCCGGAACCGTACCGAACTACAGTACCGTTAATACATTTCAATGGTGAAATTATCGGGTGAGGGTTCGGAACCGGACAATGATCAACGCTTACAAGATATTTGAATTACTTCCCTTGAAATGTCTTACCCTTTATATTTTAGTCATTTGAAACGATTTTTAATGGCGCACGTGGTTTTTGAATGATTTTTTTACCGCGAAAATCGATCTTGAACATTTTTTATCAATTGCTTTTAAGCTGGAATAAATTTGACTTTCTTTTACATGCGGCTCTAGAAAATGAGTTTTATTGCAGTTGACCGATCACATCTTCTGCATTGATGTTTAAAGTTACTGCTGAGCAGTGATCCTTAACAGAGCGTGATAAATATTTTTTCCGGTTGCGTAACTGAATTCTTTAATCTCTTTATCTCACTAAGCCAACACTTTTGATTGTGCCGATGGCAGTTCATGTTTATCATGCGTGTCAAGCTAAACACGTTTATATACTGTATATTCAACCCTGCTGGAAGCCTGCAATAAATATCAAAAAGTACCGTTATTAACCGTGTTAGCTACCGTATTACCGCAGTCAAAAGTGAGAGGAAAATAAATTTGTTGTGCTTAAAACCTGATACAATCCTTGGATAATATTTATAAATGTTGGTTGGGGAAAATTTGGGGTCCAAACCAAAACCGTGTTATATCCGAATTCGTGCTATAACGAATCGTGCTATAACGAGGTCCGGGTGTATTTACAATCTGCATAACAGAGGTATCCTAAAACGCATACCTCTGAGACCCAATCTTACACTGTGCGGGCTTTGAACTCTTCTGCGGACTTGGCATTCACCGCAGAGGAGGGAAGACTATTCCATTGGGGAATAGTTCTAGGAAAAAACGAGTTCTTCAGGGCATCACTATAGGACTGGTATCTACGATATTGTGAGTTGTTTACTTTTGATGCCCTTGTTTGGGTCGACAGTGTTACAGGGGTCAAGTACCTATCTTTATCAATAGACACTGAATCAGAGTGTATCTTGTAGAAGAAGGTTAAAGAGGACTGCTCACGACGGGCCTCCAGGGACGGCCACTCTAGCTCATTAAGCATGTCACCGACGCTACTTCTATTTCGCCATCGCCTACAGGTCCATCGAGCAGCTGTCCTCTGCACCTTCTCCACCTGCTGAGTCTGAGTTTTAACATAGGGGTGCCAAATGGGTGATGCATATATTCAAGTTGAGGGCGAACCAATGTTTTATATGCAACATCCTTTGTCTGCCTAGGTGCAAAAGCCAAGTTCCGTCTAAGGAATCCCAAAGTCCTAGTTGCTTTAGATGTAATCTCTGAGATATTTTGACCCCAATTAAGATCGTCAGTGATGGTGATACCAAGATATTTGGCATCATGCAGCCCATATATTTCTTCAAGCCCCAATGGGCGGGGGCTGTTACTGTTTATGTAAATATAAACAATAACAGAAATAATCTGATGACTGTAGAACTAATGTATAACTTAAGTATGATTTTCATCATTTCTTCAATTCAGTTGAACTTAGATCAGGTCCAGTCCATCCCAAGAGTTACAGGACAATCTTGTCCAGTTACTTAAAAAGTTAATGTTGAACCCTGCATTATAGCACAGGTCATTATAATATGGTTTCCTTACAGCATTGTTTCAAGATGGATCCAAAAAAATGTATAGATTATATTGAAAAATGACCATAAATGGTCATTGTCGGGCCTGCTTTTAGCATGGCGCGATATAGGCGCCCGGTTTTTAGTCCGTCCGTTTGTCAAGGCGTCAACATTTGCGACCAACCTAGCGTTCACCCTAATGTTCAAGGTTATTTCTCATGAACTATAAGAGCTTCATCAATGATATTTGGTACAAACTTGTAACTGGGGATGGCAACTTAAATGCAAGCATCCCTATTTGACCTTGACCTACATTTTTGGTTCACCGACTTTGTAAAATATTGCAACCACCCTAGCGTTCACCCTAATGGTCAAGTTTATTTCTCAAGAACTATAAGAGCTTCATTGATGATATTTGGTACAAACTTGAATCTGGGGATGGCAACTTACTTGTAAATGCAAGCATCCATATTTGACCTTGACCTAAATTTCATGGTTCACTGACTTTGTAAAATAATGCGACCACCCTAGCGTTCACCCTAATGGTCAAGTTTATTTCTCAAGAACTATAAGAGATTCATTAATGATGCTTGGTACAAACTTGTATCTCGGGATGGCAACTAAAATGCAAGCATCCATATTTGACCTAAATTTAATGGTTCACTGACTTTGTAAAATATTGCGGCCAGCCTAGCTTTCACCCAAATGGTCAAGTTAATTTCACAAGAACAATAAGAGCACCATTAATGATACTTGGTACAAACTTGTATCCGGAGATGGAAACTTAAATGCAAGCATCCATATTTAACCTTGACCTACATTTTATGGTTCACTGACTTTGTAATATTGCAACCACCCTAGAATTCACCCTAATGGTTAAGTTCATTTCTCAAGAATTATTACAACTTAATTATAAATGATACTTAGTACAAGCTTGCATTTAAGAATGGCAACTTTTATGCAAGCATCTATGTTTGACCTTGGCCTAGATGTCTTGGTTTGCTGACTTTGCGCCCCCACAGGCGCGACATAGCCTTTGGCGGAATTCTTGTTTTTGTCAGGCCTGCTATTAGCATGGCGCGATATAGGCGCCCGGTTTTCCATCCGTTACTCAAGATGTCAATATTTGCGACCACCCTAGCCTTCATCCTAATGGTCAAGGGTATTTCTCAAGAACTATAAGAGCTTCATTAATGATACTTGGTACAATCTTGTATCTGGGGATGGCATCTTAAATGCAAGCATCCATATTTGACCTTGACCTACATTTTATGGTTCACTTTTTAAAATATTGCGACCACCATAGGGTTCACCCTAATGATCAAGTTTATTTCTCAAGAACTATAAGAGCTTCATTAATGATATTTGTTACAAACTTGTATCTGGGGGTGGCAAGTTAAATGCAAGCATCCATATTTGACTTGACATACATTTTATGGTTCACTGACTTTGTAAAATATTGCAACCACCCTAGCGTTCATCCAAATGGTCAAGTTAATTTCTCAAGAACAATAAGAGCTTCATTAATGATACTTGGTACAAACTTATATCTGGAGATGGAAACTTAAATGCAAGCATCCATATTTGACCTTGACCTACATTTAATGGTTCACTGACTTTGAAAAATATTGCAACCACCCTATCATTCACCCTAATGCTTAAGTTCATTTCTCAAGAATTATTAGAGCTTCATTAATGATACTTAGTACAAGCTTGCATTTAAGAATGGCAACTTTTATGCAAGCATCTATGTTTGACCTTGGACTAGATGTCATGGTTTGGGGACTTTGCACCCGCACAGGTGCGGCATAGCCTTCGGCGGAATTCTTGTTCTGTATTATCTACACATTTTTGTGTGTATTTAATACAGTTGTTTAACTAACACGGTTTCTCCTTTGGACCCCAACAACAGTGTTAAAAAGAGATTGTGGTGTATGTACACATGTTCTATACCATATCCAATCAATATAAGCCCCCACCCATAGGGGCTTGAAGAAATATATGGGCTGCATGATGCTTCCACGCAGAGCTGAATCCGGCCCGCACACTTGTACTGGTAAACCGCTTAGTGGATCTAAGCCTGTCCAGGAACCGCGGTGCTAGGCGGACCGTCCATGCTAATAAACCCTATTGGTTTCATTGGGCGACAGCGCTTGAGATGTCATTTCATCTCAATGTCGGGTAAAAGTCCCACAAAATTGGAAGCAACGTCTCCAAAATGACCTTTACAGTGTTGACGGGGATGTTAAACCTCAAATCAAACAAAAAAACAAACAAAATATCCAATCAATAATGTGCTAATAGTCTTATTCAAAAGTTTTCAATTATTTGGGTTGATTATTTATCTATTGGGTTGATTATTTATCTATTGGGTTGATTGTTTATCTATCAACCCTAAGTTACTAACCACAGAAGCTCTTCAGTGCCAATATCCATGTGTCATGATCATCGCTGATTTGTAGAATATCCAAGTAACGCCTAACAGTTATACAGTAGAATTTTGATGGCTCGAACACCGATGGCTCGTTTACCATCGATGAGTCGAACACATTCTTGAGCCCCAAGCGAAATCCTCTACATAAGAAAAGTGGGGGATAATTAAGGAAATTTTAGTCTTTTATCTTGCAAATGTATGCTGTGTGTACTCATTAGAATCGCCTCGATGAGGCGATTCTAATGAGTACACACAGCATACATTTTCATTATAGAACGCCGAAAAGATGTCTTAAAGTATCTCGTTATGCCTCCTGGCAGTTACCCTCAGTGGCTCGAACTACCCCTGTCTCGAACAGATTTTCGTGGTCCCAAAGGGGTTCAAGCCATTGAAGTTTGACTGTATATTGAAAATAGCCGCAATATTTTTACTGTTGATGGGAAAGAATGTTGCATAAGAGGGTTAACAATGTCGACCCAGATTAGACGCCGTAGAATGTGGTGTCTGATCATGGTATACACTGTTTGCTTACAGTACAGGAATATCGGGGGTTAAAGGAAATGTTAACCGCCTAAGTCACTGTTCAGGATCATACTTCCAGCCTATCATTGCCAGCCTCGGTAGCTCAGTCAGATGCGCGTTTGACTGGTGATCAGTAGGACGTGGATTCGATACCTGCCGGGGTCGGCAACATTCTTTCGTGGAGATGGATCATGAAATCTTTTCTCCGATCATTCTCTCCCTTCTGCTGATTCTAGAAGGGCAGTTGTCAGTTTATGGCGAAAGAATGTGCACTGTTCTGGTTAACCGCTTACGTATAAGCCTGCCCAGGAAAAGTACCGACAGGTAAACTAATTGTCTCAAAAATGACCTAATTAATGTTGACTGGGCCATTAAACTCCATATCATATGATAAACAGAAATAAGATACAGATTCAAATAAGTCATATGACTTTCTTCTGGATCCCATTTGTATGATACTACAACTAGTGTAGCTATGTTCTCAATATGTACATGCTTGTCATTGATGTTTGTGTTATACAATAAAATAAAGTTTAAACCAAACAGAAATAAGAAGTAATAATTATTATACAATATTTTCAGCAAACACTTAAGGCGGTATTGCAAGCCACAAAATGCTCCAATGAGATGCCTGCAGCTGGGGATGACTTCGATTACTACTCCAGTTACCAAGGGTTCCAAGATGTCATGAATATTGAGGGAAAGAGAATCCTGCACATGTGAGTACATGTTTAACCCATTCAGTACCAGAAGCCCCTATGGCCCCCGCCCATAGGGGCTTGAAGAAATATATGGGCTGCATGATGCTTCCACGCAGAGCAGAATCCGGCCCGCACACTAGTACTGGTAAACCGTAAACCGCTTAGAGGATCTAAGCATGTCCAGGAACCGCGGTGCGAGGCGAAGCGTCCATGCTAATAAACACTATTGGTTTCATTGGGGGACAGAGCTTGAGATGTCATTTCATCTCAATGTCGGGTAAAAGTCCCACAAAATTGGAAGCAATTTCTCCAAAATGACCTTTACAGTGATGACGGGGACCTTAAACCCCTCAAATCAATCAAACCAGAAACCCCTGAAGGGGTACCTTGGCAAACAGTGCAGGCCCAGATCAGACGCCGCAGAACGCGGCATCTGATCAGGGCCTACACTGTTTGCAAAAAGTTAAGCCATTTTCAGAATAAATTTTGAAGAAAACACAACCTGACACCCCTAAATTTCGAAATGGACTCCTGCCATATATAAGGTAGAAGATTCCATTTGGTACAAAAAGGGTTAACCCTTTCATCCCTGAGTTTTTTAAGTGGACTCTTCCATCTACCACGAAAACACACCTGTATAATGTTGACCCCCCTTAAGGGGAATGGGAACACCTGGCAGATTTTTCCGTGATTTTTCAAGGCATTTTTCGGGACTTTCTGTTTGTTTTCTGTAAGCCCTGTCCCACTGAAAAAAGGGATCTACTCTTAAAGGAAAGAATTTGCTCCTTAGGAGCAAATTCCTTCCTTTAAGAGTTGACCCCTATTGACATGAGTGGCAAAAGTACTTTTGCAGGAGTTGCCTCCCCTGAAGATGTTCCCATGCCACTCAAACCCTACTTTTATGGAATAAAACTTGGGTTTACAGGGGTATACACATTTTTTGTTTGTTTGATTTGAGGTTTAACGTCCCCGTCAACACTGTAATGGTCATTTTGGAGACGTTGCTTCCAATTTTGTGGGACTTTTACCCGACATTGAGATGAAATGACATCACAAGCCCTGTCGCCGAATGAAACCGATAGGGTTTATAAGCATGGACGGTCCACACCACTTTGCCTGGGCAGGCTTAGATCCTCTAAAGGGTTTACCAGTACTCATGTTCGGTTGGATTCAGCACTGCATGGAAGGATCATGCAGCCCACCTATTTCTTCAAGCCTCGATTGGCGGGGGCCGACAACCAGGGGATTAAGTCAAAATCATAAATAGGATGACAAACAGTGTTAATCCTGTAGTTATACTTCATGAAAAAGTATGTAGGTTTTCTTAGGCCAAAACAAATAGGTGTGTTTACTACTGTATGAAAAATTGAAAGAGTGTAGGTAGGTCGATTTTTTTTTTTTTTTTTTTTTTTTTAATATTTTTTTTTAGAATAAGGGCTTCAAAAGTATATTTTTAGCATTTATTACTGCCCAGACCAAATACATACCATTGTCATTTGTAAGGGACCGCTGACCTGAAAAAGAAACCTTCTGTGCTGACAATATGGAAAAAAACGGCCTGGTGTATTGAGGTTTCATGTGACGGTCAACACAATTTTAGTCATACTGGAGATGGTCAGTGCCCCCCCCCCCCCCCTCCACAATTTTCCTGGTATATTGTTTGGGGTTGGACATCGACCATTGTCCTTAAAAATTTATGATTAGACAAACAAATACAGGATAAAATGTCATAAAATAATTTTGGGCTATTTTTAATATACATCATATTTATCTTGGAGTCAATTACTTGTAAATTAATCCTTTTCAGTACTGGTAACCCCTACTAAAACCGGAAGGTATTAAATTGGCAAACAATGCAGGTCTAGATCAGACAGTCCAAACCCAAAAAAAAATTTGGCATAGGTTCCCTTGGATTTTGTTGTTTTCTGCCTCCCACACCCCTAAAACATAGGCCTAGGTAAAGAAGGGGGTAAGGAAGAAGCAAAGGGAAAAGGTGGGTGGAGTACATTGGCTCATATTTGACAAAGTGTCAGCGTCCAAAGTACAGCCTTTTCCCAATACCTTAGACAGATAACTTTAAAGTAACATATATGTAAATATTGTAAATAAATGGTCCACGAGTGCAGACAACCGTTTCAAAACTTACCTCGAACTCCTGTCCTTGGAGACTCATTTCGCCACCGCCGGAAAGTTATCTGGTATAACACCGGTAGGTTATTTTTTTCTGGCCTTACTATCTAAAGCATATACAGTGAAAATCTGCCAATATGACCACCTGAACACTAATTCTGCTTTTAAAAGATTTTTAAGGGTGCACTTAATCTTTCTTTGTCTATTCAGGCCACAGTGTCCTATGGTCTGGGACCACCTTTGGGACTCTTCAAAAGTGGTCTTAAAGACCACTTTTGAAGAGTCCCAAAGGTGGTCTTAATATAGGAATTTCACAGTATATTTGTACAATGGCAAATACTGTATAGTGAGTATACTATCATCAGGTTAAAGAGTCCATGCAATGAACACCCCTCTAAACCCCGTTTTACCACTGTGGGTTTGAGCCTTGCTCAGGTCACATGTGTCATGGGTCACAAGTTCTGCAACAGAATGTCAGGGGGGTTTTCTCCAGGTACTCCTGTTTTTGCCTACCTCTGATTTATGATTAGCTCGATAGGAGTGAAATAATCTTGAAAGGGTCGTAACCTCCCCCCCCCCCCCCCCCCCCCCCAAAAAAAAAATAAAATAAACCCCACTTTATATAGGGAATACTTGGGGTATACATTATTTTTCATATTTCTGCACTGAGGCATAGGTTGTGGGTACTAATTCAAACCGCCTCAATGAGATAGCTCTAACGAGTATCCACAATCTATGTTTGTGGCATTAATAAGAAAATAATCACAAATTTACTACAGAAAAAATAGCCGTTTTTGAGAATGAAACAATGCACTATGTCACACGGATGTGTTATCGTATAAATGGTTTAGCTTACTATCTAGAGTTTGTTTTGTTTGTTTGATTTGAGGTTTAACGTCCCCGTCAACACTAAAGGTCATTTTGGAGACGTTGCTTCCAATTTTGTGGGACTTTTACCTGACATTGAGATGAAATGACATCTCAAGCCCTGTCGCCCAATGAAACCAATAGGGTTTATTAGCATGGACGGTCTGCCTCGCACCGCAGGTCCTGGACAGGCTTAGTTCCTCTAAGCGGTTTACCAGTACTAGTGTGCGGGCCGGATTCAGCTCTTACTATCTAGAGTAAGACTGGCCCAATAAATCTGATAATCGATTAATCGATCAATAAAATCCACAAGAATGATCATCAGTACTGATTTGCCTGTGATCGATTATTTGATAAGTGCAATTTACCGGTGCTATCCAAAGTTGTGCCTAAAATAGCTGGCAGCTGGCTCAGACAAAAATCTTCAGTGATTACTAATCGATTATCGATCACAATGTCAGGACTGATAATCGATTATCTTTTCTCCAATTAGCCAGCCCTAATCTAGAGAATGTGCTTGTATATTACGGCAAATACAGTATCATGTCACTCTTTTTACAGTATTCACACGGATGTGTTATCATATAAATGGTTCGCTTTAAGCCTTACTATCTAGAGAATGTGCGGTGCGAGTCGGCCCGTCCATGCTTATAAACCCTATTGGTTTCATTGGGCGGCATGGGTTGAGATGTCATTTCATCACAATGCCGCGTAAAAGTCCCACAAAATTGGAAGTAACGTCTCCAAAATGACCGATGCAGTGTTGACGGGGATGTTAAACCTCAAATCAAATGAACAAAAATGTATGTGTGTGTGTGTGAATTCGGGTTTAATGTCGCTTTCAACAATTTTTCAGTCATATCAAGACGGTGTTTGGTTGCAACAGGGAGCTCAATGTTCACTTTTATAGTGCTGCCTCACTGAAGTATCATGTCCCAGACACATTACATGATACCACACCCAGTCACATTATCCTGACATTGGGTCGACCAGTCCTAGCTCTACCCCTTAAATCTGAGTGCCAAGCAAGGAGCAGCTAGTACCATTTTTAACGACTTTGGTATGTCACGGCCTGGGATCGAACCCGTGACCTCCCGTTCACAACATATGCTGAGAGTCAGGCTCAGACAAACGACAGACAGGTAAAATTATTATCATATCTTCATTGATTACTAATCAATGTTCGATCACTATGTCAGGACTGATAATCGATTATCTTTTCAGTTCGGATTAGCCAGCTCTAATCTAGAGAATGTGCGTGTATATTGCGGCAAATACAGTATTATGTCATTCATTTTACAGTAATCACAAATTTACTACAGAAAAATAGCTGTTTTTGAGAATGAAACAACGCACTAGTATTATGTCATTCCTTTTACAGTATTCAAGGCATCCTGAAGCACCAGAATGTCAAGGTCAACCTGGGGACCGGAGGAGGGGCAGCGGATATAGAAGATAAACTGGATCTTCTGATGGACGCAAATGACCACATCCTTGAAAGAGCTGTAAGATTATTGCTAAAGCCACTTACTTGTAAATATTTTTGTGTACTTTTCTAAAGTCATTTTTGCACTTTTTAATGTCCCTTTTATAGGGGTCCAGTTTTGTCAACGGGTAAACATTCGCAAGCACCCTAGTGTTCACCCAGTGATGCTGATGTGCAATTCCATTTCTCAAGAACTGTAAAAGTTTCATTAATGATATTTGATACAAACTTGCATCTAGTGATAGCAACTTTAATGGAAGCATCTATATTTGGCCTTGATCTACATTTCATGGTTCACTGACTCTGCAGAAGCCCCCATGGTGAAATGCCTATGCTACTTGCCTTATAAACCAGGGGATGGGTCATGGGTGCAAACCAGGGTTTCTCCAGACTTTTGGATGAGTCTTTAAACAAAGGTCCCATCTCCATATGACCTTAGCTGTTGGTGGGGCATAAAACTGAAACAAACACACACAGTGAACAGTGACTTAGACTTAACATTTCGTATTAACCCTGACTTTGCAAACTATTGCACCAACCCTAGCATTCACCCTAACGTTCAAGTCCATTAGAGCTTCATTAATGATACATGTACTCAGTACCAACTTGCATCTACGCATCATAACTCTTTTGCAAACATCCATGTTTGACCTTGACCCACATTTCATGGTTCACTGAGTTAACGCTTCTGCAGGTGTGACATAGCCTTCAGCAGAGTTTTTGACCTAAATCTCAGTCTTTCAATGTGTTCTTGTTAACCCATTGTATGCAAAAAACCCTTAAAGGGGTACCTTGGCAAATAGTGCCGTCGCCGATCAGACGCCGCAGAATGCAGCGTCTGATCTGCGACTGCACTAGTTGCTATCAGAGTTTTCCCCGCAGAATGCAGCGTCTGATCAGGGCCTGCACTATTGGCTACCATGAATATATATATAATAAAATATAATAAAAACCAAAAAAAATAGGCCTGCCACCCATTATATGACAAATGGGCTTGTCCAACATACAGCAATGGGTGAGTCCACTAGTATATAAGGAGTTAACCATTGCTCCAGATAAGGAGCAGATCAGGGACTGCACTATTTGCTACCATACTTTTCCAACAAAAATAGAATAAAAACAAAAAAATAGGCCTGCCACCCATTATATGACAAATAGGCTTGTCCAACATACAGCAATGGAAGAGTCCACTAGTATATAAGGGGTTAACCATTGCTCTAGATAAGGAGAGGGAACAAGAATAAGTTGAGCACATTTTTTCAGCAGAAATATTAGTACAGTAGAACTTCGATGGCTCGAACACCGATGGCTAGTTTCCCATGGCTGGGTCGAACTCGTACTTGAGCCCCTAGGGAAATCCTCAAGATAAGAAATGGTGGGGGATGATTAAGGAGATTTTAGTCTTTTATCTTGCAAATGTGTGCTGTGTGTACTCATTAGAATCGCCTCGCTGAGGCGATTCTAATGAGTACACACAGCAAACATTTTCATTATCTAGCATCGAAAGATGTTCAAAAGTATCTTGTTATGCCTCTTGGCAGTGACCTTCAGTGGCTAGAACTACTGCTGTCTCGAATAAATTTTCATGGTCCCAAAGGGGTTCGAGCCATGGAAGTTCGACTGTATAGTATATTTGCCATATTAAATGATCAAAGTTTTAACAATACATTAACTAACAGTGTCATTAGTTTTGAACAAATGGCCCCTGATGTTCTGCTATGATTAACATATTGTATGCTAGTGGACTCCTCCATGCTATATGTTGGACAAGTCCATTTGTCATATATGGGGTGTCGGGCATATATTTTCATTTGTATTCTGTTTTTGACGGAAAATTCTGTCAGCAAATAGTGCAGGCCCTGATCAGACGCCGCATTCTGCGGCGTCTGATCTGGGACCTACATTGTTTGCCATGGTACCCCTTTAGGGGTTGCCCACATACAGTGGGTTAATGTTTTTGTTTTGTTTTTGTTTGTAAAACCATTAAGTACCTGAAACCCCTAAACGGGTAGCCTGTCAAACAGTGCAGGCCCAGATCAGACGCCGCATAATGCGGCGTCTGATCAGGGCCTTCACTGTTTGCTAAAAGTTCAGTCATTTTCCAAATAAATTTTGATGAAATCACAACCTGACACCCCTAAATTTTGAAATGGACTCCCAGGGATTTTCCTTTCCTTCAGAATCAGGGTCCAGGGGCCGCTGGGTTTGGGAAAAACAGCTTGCTAATATTTATAGTTGGGAATTTAAATCAGCTGTAACTTTGTCAATTTTTGTTCAATTTTCATGATTTTTTTATCAAAATGTAGCACAACATCAGAAATTGGGTAATATGTTATACAATTTGGGAATATCTGTCTCTAAATTGGGAAAAATAGGGGCCAATTACCGGCCCCAAAGTTGCACTAGGAAAATCCCTGACTCCTGCTATATATAAGGAGGAAGATTCCATTTGGTACAAAAAGGGTTAATTGTTGTTGTTTTTTTTTGTACAGGGTGGCTGGCTGGATGAAGCTGCAGGCTTGAAGAAGATGGACAACACTCTAGTGGTTGCCTCAGCTACACCTAAAAAACTGGTGTCAACTGCTAGCTGGAACAAAAAGGTATTGTGCAAATGCATGGAAAATATTGCAGTATGAGTGAGTGTTTGAGTTTTACATCTCACCAACAGCTAAGGTCATACAGAGATGGGACCTCGGTTTGTACAGGCCTCATATTTTTCAGGCATATGCAGGATTTCAGGCTTTTAGAGCTTCATTTTTTTCTTGATTTTTCTTGATTTCAGGCCTTTGGCTTCCAATTTTTTTTTTATTTTTCCTCCTATATTTCTGTATAAAATGTCTATTTAACGCTTATCCTGCAAAATAAAATTATGTAGCTACACATATTTCTGACTATTCACCAATCAAATTTCTTGATATAAAGTATTTGTTCAATTCACAAACAGCATTACAAACAGTGTAGATCCTGATCAGATGGCTTCTTCAGAAGCCATCTGATCTGGATCTACACTGTTTGCAAAGGTAATGGTTGACATGTTCAGCATGATGAGGGTTAAGGATGTCAAATTGGGCCTTTCAGGCACGGATAAGCTTGGTCAGTATGAGGCCTGTTTATAGAGTCATCCAAAAGTCTGGAGAAGCCTGGGATCGATCCAGTGACCCCTGGTTCACAAGGAGAGTAGCATAACCACTACACCACGGAGGCTTCCAAAGTAGTGCAGTACAATACAGGGAGAAGGTTTTGGTTGATCTCGGTGTATTCTACAGACAAATTTCAAATTTATTTAAATATTTAAAAGATAAAGGTATGTTGCTTCACATGTACCAGTCCGTAAAATGAGCAACTCCTAAACACCAATTTATATAGAGAAAACTGGGGTTTAAGGGGTAAACATTATTTTTAACTCAATTGAGCATGAAGTGCTCATGGTGAGCTATTGTGATCAGTCAATGTCCATCGTGCGTCAACAATTTGCTTTAAATGCAGACTCCTCCTAAACCCTTGGGCCACTTTGATTCAAACTTCTCAGGAATGTTGCCTAGGTGACTCCCAACCAGAATAGCTGAAGCCGTCTGCTTTGATAAAAAGATGGCTGCCAGACCTTAAACTAGAAAAATCCTTAAACGACAACTTCTCCTGTACCTTTGGGCCAATTTCATTCAAACTTCATAGGATTGTTGCTCAGGTGACCCTCTACCAAAATAGCTGAAATGGTTCCACTCAAATTAGCAAAATGGCCACCAGAGCTAAAAATAGAAAAAAAACATCGTAAATTGGTTCAAATGCCAACACCTCCTAAACCGTTTGGCCAGTTTGATAATGACTAAACAGGAATGTTGCGCAAGTGACTCCCTATCAAAATTGCTAATTCGTTCCACTCTGATGAACAAGATGGCCACCAAAGTTAAAAACAGGAAAAAAATCTTTAAATGACAACTTTTCCTGTACCCTTAGGCCCATTTCATTCAAACTTCATAGGAATGTTGCTTAGCCCCATACAAAAACAGTTAAAATGGTTGTGTTCCAATGAGCAAAATTTGCTGCCAGAGCAAAAAATAGAAAAAAAAACATTGTAAATTTGCTTCAAATGTGAACTAAACCCTTGGACAAATTTGATTCAAACTTCAAAGGAATTTTACCTAGGTGACTTCCTACCAATATAGCTTAAATCGTTCTGCTCTGATGAACAAGTTGGCTGCCAGAGCTAAAAATAGAAAAATGTAAATTTGCTTCTAACATGAATTCCTCCTGAACCCTGGAGCCAATTTGATTGAAATTTCACAAGAATGTTGCCTTGGTGACTCCCTAACAAAATAGCTTAAATAGTTCTGCTCTGGTGAACAAGATGACTGCCATAACTAAAAATAGAATGTTCTACAAACAGTCACACTCAGGTGAGCAAATTAGGGCCCTCTGGGCCCTCTTGTTCCTATTTCTCCTCTAACATATAGGTTGTGGCTTCTATTCAGAACCACTTTAATGAGACAGTTTGAACGAACACCCACAACCTAAATTTGCAGTATAAATTAAAAAAAATATCACATATTTTATCAGGAAAATAATTGTTTTGGAGATGTGAAAAAATGCACTGTTTCACGGGTGTGTTACCTCAGAAAAGTAGCCATTGTGGAGATATGAAAAAAATGAGTTCCACTGGTAAAGAGATGTATTTCTTGCATACTTGATAAAGAAATCCATGGTTTTAGCCTTGAGTAGAGTATAAGAATCTGATATGGGGTTCTGTTGTAGATGAGCCTTTCCAACCCGAGGGATGACCGTGCTGAGCGGAACCGAGGCTATGCCGAGGTTCCGCTCAGCACGGTCATCCCTCGGGTTGGAAACGCCCATCTACAACAGAACCCCGTATTGGATTCTTTTTCTTGCACAACACCTCCGGTTAGTTTTGACAGCTCGCACATGTATATTGTTTACAAAATAAAAGTAGTTCGGAATTAGTTCCGGCAGTTGAATAGAATTGAAGCATATTTATGTTAGTTGCCTGGGTCGGAACACCAGGGTCAGAACATACAGTAAAACCTGTCTTAGTGGCCACCTCTATAAAGCAAGCAACATGTCTTAAGCAAGCAGGCTTTCAGTTCCCGAAAAAGGAAAATGTATTAAAAACCACCTGTGTTAAGCAAGCACCTGTGTTAAGCAAGCACTTTTTGATTATCCCATAGGTGCTTGCTTAATACAGGTTGGACTGTAAATTTCTATCCCAGGGTAAAATCACGGATTTCCTTGTCTGGTGTGCAAGAAATACTGTTCTTACCCTTGAGTTCTTACCCATTCTAATTACATAAGTATAGTGCACAAAAAATAAAACATTAGAGTAAAATTAAAATTTTCGGTGTTGTTGTGCAAAACAAGAGAATCAAATACACTGTATGGTGTTCTATTGTAGATGGACATGACTTAGGTTCCTTCGGGTTGGAAACGCCCATCTACAGCAGAACCCCATATTAGATTCTTATATTGCTCCCAGATTTACTCTTTCTAGAAGGAAATTTTAACCTTTAAAAATGCATGCATTAGAATAAAAGGAGATTGTTTAATAGGAGAATACTCTCCCTGGGAGACAGTGAAAAAGTGCAAAAGTTAAGCCATTTTCCGAACAAATTTTGAAGAAAAAAAACACAATTTGACACCCCTAAATTTCTAAATGGACTCCTGCGATATATAAGAAGGAAGATTCCATTTGGTACAAAAATGGTTAAAATAACCAATGTTTTATATATACAGACTCCAGGTAGTTCAGGATCCTCAACTCCTAGTTACCGTCTGCTGTCGGCCAGAAACATACAGCGACCTCAGCTTAGGTTCAAGGTCAAGGTTGATAACAGAAGACGACCTTTTATTCCAGTCATCAAGGTCAAGCCTAATGCTATGAAGCCTCTAGAAGGTTTGTGTTTTCTTTAGTCACTTATGGCAGGGAAACTGCATAATAAAAGCCCCGCCCATCTGGGCTTGGAGAGGGGCTTGGAGAAATAGATTGGGCTGCATCGTGCTTCCATGCAGAGTTGAAACAGACTGAACATTATGACATCTGGTAAACCGCTTAGAAGTTCTTAGCCTGTCCAGGAAAAGTGGCACCAGTCAAACCGTCCCTTCATATAAACCTTAGTTCATGTATTTTCTTTTGGAGATAAGGCTTGAGATGCCATTTCATCTCGGTGTTGGATTTGTTTGATTTGAGGTTTAACATCCCAGTCAACATTTGGAGACGTTGTTTCCAATTTTGTTGGGCTTTGACCTGACATTAAGATGAAATGACATCTCAATCCCTGAAGCCCAATGTAACTAATAGGGTTTATATGCATGGACAGTCAGACTCGCACCACTTTGCCTTGACAGGCTTAGACCTTCTAAGCAGTTTACCAGTACCCAGTTGTGGTCGGTTTCAGCTCTGCATGGAAGCATCATGCAGCCCAATCTATTTCTCCAAGCCCAAATTGGTTGGGGCAACTCGGTGTTGGGTATAAGTTCAATAAAATTGGAAGTAACGTCTCCAAAATTACCTAAATAGTGTTGAAGAAGGTATAAAACCTCAACACAAACAAATAAAAACTGGGTAACAGAGCATTCAACATTTTGGTGCAGGGCTTCAGCGGTCTAAGAACCCTGAGAGAGACCCTTTGTTAAGGAATATAGCACAGGGTCATTTGGCCCAGGGAGATGTACAACACCCAGCTGAGCTGAACTAACAGGGCATTGGCAAACAGTGCAGAGCCCAAAGCATTGTAAGCTTAACGAGCTTGTTAGTGGTCAAATTTTAACTGTTCTATTATGTACAATATTTAATACAGTGGTACTTTTGCTGAAAAAATGTGAGCAGCTCACATTTTTCCAGCAAAAAATTAGCATATTTGCCATATTAAATGGTCAAAGTTTTCACAATACTTTAACTAACGATGTTGTTACGATGCTGTCTTATGATCTTGCGCACCTAAGCATTATTCCGGTATTTGTAAAATAATAAAAACTTCACACAAAAACAAAAACTGTCTTATATTTATGTTAATATCTTAGCTAGAATATTACGCTGAAAGCATGAGAAAACATGCAAAATCATTAAAGATAGCTACAAATAAGTCACTTACCACCGTGTTTTCTCCAAGAGGTCTTATGATCTTGCGCAGTAGCTGTATATGAGGTCATGAGAGGCTTTCCCCATGCTAAGGGTGTAGGTATGGTGACCCATTCAAACAATAAACGTAAATGAAGTTACTTGTCCGGTTTGCAATTAAGTTCAAGCGAAAACACATATGATTGAAACAGACTAATAATTGAATCCATAAACAAACTGTAACTTAAAACTTATGTACATGGTTTGAAATTCTAACTGCTTATTGTTCATTTTCACACCTGGGACACCTGAACTCCTCTTCATCAGACAACTCTCTAACAGAACTGCAAAATTTCAGATGGACCCAGCCACCACACTGTTCACACTGGCCCCATGTAACAAACTGAATTTGTAATTCTAAATTAAGCCCGTCTGGTTGCCACTTTCCACAAACAGAACACACCTCAGAATCTTCATTATATTCCTCCACTACTGGCACGGTTAGAACATCCTTTTTACCCCCCTTTTTAGCTGGCCCTTTCCCTCGTTTTGAATGTGGAATGGGTCCTTTTCCTTTCTTATGTGTTTCCTTGGCTTTACTTTCTTTTTTACTGTCGGTACTGGCCTTGATTTTCTTACAATTTTCAACATTTTCAATGATAACAATGTCTTGGCTTTGTCCTGTCTGTTGGGAGTTAGAATATGGGGGGGATAAATTTCATTTTCCTTTTGGTTGTACCCTTCTTTGATCCACCTTTCTCATTGTTCACTGTCTCGCGCTTTAATTTTTTCTCCTCGGTTTCTTTCTTTCCTTTCTCCATGGTTTTCTTTTTTTCATAGTGCACATCCTCCGTTATTGCCGCGCCATATGGGGGAACGAAAGTGCTTCTCTTTTTCTTTGATTCATGGTTTTCTTTCAGTTTATTAAATTCTTTTGTCTTTTCCTGAAATAATATTTTCACACTTCTGTTGTCTTACGTTCTTTCCTTGTTACTTTTATTTCTGGCTTTTCCTTGGTTATTACAGGGGGTGAAACACAGGGAGCAGTAGGGTCATAGGGGAATATTCCAGTTTTTCTGAATCCAGACATTATGGTACTAACGTTCATGGAACTGATAAATGCATGACTAATCATTTGTGGCAAGTCTTCCTTAATGATAACACGGTTTGGATGGGCATGCAAAAATTTATGACATTCCGAACTGAGGCTCTTCTTGAATGGGCTGAACACAGACACATCGAGTGGTTGTAGACAGTGACTTGTGTGAGGAGATGGATGTCTTCTTGCCTTGCTGCTTCTATCACGTCGATAGTCACATGAGTAGAATGGCCGTCATATAGTAAAACACAAGGCCTGGATGTTACATGATGCATAAAATGATTGGTGAAAAAAATCAAGAAATAAGTTGGAATTTGACCAACTACTCTGTGAAGACCTGTACTCCGTACCCTCTAAACCCTCTGACAAAATGTCCCGAGAAAGCCTTTCACCCTTGAATATGACAAACGGCGGAATCGTCTCACCCAGAGCACTAACAGCGGCAATTACTGTCGTGGTTGCAGACTTCCCAGAAGTGACACAATGGGGATTTGTTCCTGTCCTGGCGAGAACTTTGGGTGGGTTGTGGTCTAAGGAAATACCCGTTTCGTCAACATTCCATATGAACTGGGGTTTGTTCTTCAAACTGTATTTGTCTAACACATGTCCAAGTTCTTCAAAATAGGCATGTAGTGTGTCTTCATTCACTGCATCATCTCGAGCCTTCTCTCTTTTCTTGGGATGCGTCATTTTCAACTCGGGGGAAATCTCTTTAGAAAGCTGTAGAACCAGTTCTTTGTAGGTTCAATATCTCGGCTAGTAGCTTCGCTCATATTCTTCCCCATCTCCATGACTTGCCACCTTGAAAAACCATATCCAATATGAGCCATCGCCACGCAGTGCTCTGCTAGCATTTCTTCTTGCGTCCTAGTGAAGATAGTCGGGCCACCTCTTTTGACATCTTCGCCCTTACTGTTTGCCAGTCGCCACCTCAGTGTGGATTCTGGGAGCCCATGGAGTCTTGCAGCCTTTCTGATAGCAAAACCCTTCTCTCTGACATCCATGTAGGCATCATGTAGCTTCAGGTACCCATACTTGGTCTCACGAGGCTTGTTAGACATACTGGCTGGACTGAAGAAGACAAAAGGACTGAATTAACATTATGCAAAGATAACCTTTTATGATGCTCCCTATAGGAAATTAACGTTAGTTCAACGTTGAATAAACGTTAATTGCCTGCACGATTGTCTTATTGTGGTAAAAAAAAGACATATCAGAACAAACTGCCGTTGTGACATAGAAATCGGTTGAACCGTGACACTAATTGGCTTCCATACTTTTGATAATTTGCGTGCGGTTCGGGCCTCTGGGAATAACAACAATGGCGGGGGAAAAGACCGTCTGCGGACTCAAGAGAGAAAAATGGACTGTTGTGATTATTCTGGAGATTATGTATTAACAAGTAGTGAATTTATTGATAGAAAAACTATTCTGATCATCGGATACTGGAGGAGCTGAAAGAAAATGTGATTTTAATCGAGTGAGTTTCTTGTGCGTGAAAGTGGGTCAGTGGGTTGACCTCATGAATAATTAATTAGGATGACGTAGTATGTAAACAAAAACAAAATAATTCAGGTACGTTTTTTACTTACTCTTTCTTTGTGAAACTGTTTTAAAGACTTGTAAGTGAACTGGATATAACCTCAACGAATATTCTGTCAATTTTCTGGATGCAAACAACTGTAAACAACCGGACGGGTTTCCCAAAACACGTGTCCGCGAGGTGCGCAAGATCGTAAGACGCGCAAGATCATAAGACCCGACTGTAGTTTTGAACAACTTGCCCCTGAACCAGATCAGGCTGTGTTTGATCCTTCACTGTTTTGGTCATATTTACAGGTAGGGATGTAGTTTTCCTCTGATAACTTTTTTTAGTAATTTGTATATTTAACGTTTTCAAAAGATATAGTATCACTACATGTGGTTACATTTTTATACAAGAGTTTCTATTAAGCCTTATTGGCCCTCGCCAATAGGGGCTTTCAGAAATATATGGGCTGCATGATGCTTCCACGCAGAGCTGAATCTGGCCCGCACACTAGCACTGGTAAACCGCTTAGAGGATCCAAGCCTGTCCAGGAACAGCAGTGCGAGGCGGACCTTCCATGCTAATAAACCCTATTGGTTTCATTGGGTGACAGGGCTTGAGATGTTATTTCATCTCAATGTCGGGTAAAAGTCCCACAAAATTGGAAGCAACGTCTCCAAAATGACCTTTACAGTGTTGACGGGGACGTTAAACCTCAAATCAAACCAACAAACAACTTATTAAGCCTTATCCCACTGAACACGGCAAACCCTATCTTTGCAAACAGTATAAATCCAGATCAGATGGCTTCTCGAGAAGCCATCTGATCAGGATCTACACTGTTTGTCATTCAGTTTATGAATATGAATGAATACATTATATCAAGTAATTTGATTGGTTGATAGTCAAATGGGTGTGGCTAAATAAGTTTATTCAGCAGGATAAGGGTTATGACTGAATTGGCTGTTGGACTTTATCAAACCTACTAAGTAACACACTGTAACCGTTTTATAACACGATTTTCTTGCACACCAGATAAGGAAATCCTGGTCTTAACCCTATGTGAGAAATTCTTATTCTACCTAGGTTATCCAGTATTACCTATATACATTAACTGGATAAAACCCTCCGTGGTGTAGTGGTTACGCTACTCGCCTTGTAAACTAGGGGTCGCAGGATCGATCACGGGCTTCTTCAGACTTTTGGATGAGTCTTTAAACCAAGATCCCGTCCCTGTATGACCTTAGCTGTTGGTGGCATGTAAAACTCAAATACTCACAATAACTGGAAAATTTGGAATTTAAATAAAAAGGAATTGAATAAAAATGCCCTCTTTGGGCCCATCATTTTAAATGGTGGTATTAAAGTAGATTAATGGCGGCCAGACAAAGAAATGATCGAAGTCAAATTTTGTAGTGATGTGTTTATTAGTGTGCGGAACATGCTTATATGTATTAAACAAAAAAGCCTAACCCAAACCAAAATGTGTCAGTACTGTTTTTCAAGCTGGTGCCAGAAAAAAACAACAGTTTTGAGATTTAAAAATTGATACTTAACCCTTATCTTGCTGTTCACCACAATCCCTATCTTTGGAAACAGTGTAGATCCAGATCAGATGGCTTCTGAAGAAGCCATCTGATCAGGATCTACACTGTTTGACATTCAGTTTATGAATTTGTAGGAATAAATTGCATCAAGTAATCTGATTGGTTCAAGTTCAGAGATGGGTGTGGCTAAAAAGAATATTCAGCAAGAGAAGGGTTAATATGTATTTATATATGCAGTGGCATCATTTACTGTAAATCTTATTGTCCCTCTGTTGGACCCGACTGACCTTTCTAGGCTACTTAGTCACCTCTATTTATACCGTGTGGCCTCAGAGTATTTAGGCCTCAGATTATCCAGTAGCTCTCTCGTGACTTTCGCATTTAGTCTGTCCAGCCTGTGTTATGGTCTATGCAGCATACCGAAGCATGGGCCAGAAAATCACGGTCTGCTGAACGGAAATGTTCTGCCGCTATATATTTATGGGATCCCTCTTTATAAACTGCTTTGTATCTAAACATGTCACCGTGTGAACAAATGGGCCTCTGTGCCCTAGTGGGAAAGAGCAGAGTCACATAAAAGACGGGTCTCTCACAGCTATTGGTTCAAGCCTTGCTTGGGTCAAGTGAGATGCCAAGTTCGGCAATCGAAGGTCATGTGGTTTTCTCTGGATACTCCAGTTTTTGTCCACCTATAATCAACCATTGACTGAAAATAAGTAGAATCTTGAAACGGCTGTAAAACCAAAACTAAAAAAAAAGTCCTTCATTTATCATATCGCGTCGAGTCTGAGCTTGTAATAATGCCATGTAATAAATTCAATAATCCACTAGTGGATTAAATATTCAAATTAGTAAGGTACACCCCGTAACTTTACATGTACGACGTCCTTATCAGCGTAGCGTTTACTAATGGCGGAAGAGTGACATTTTTATAAATCAATTGTGAATAAAATGCATTTTAAATGTCACATGATAAATAGAATCTTGCATTCATGCTCATGTATTATTGAATTTATTAAACGAGTTGAGGAAAAGGGATGAAATGCGAGCATTTTATCCCTTTTCCTCAACTCGTTTAATAAATTCAAAGCCTCACATTTTATCCCTTTTCCCCAACTCGTTTAATAAATTCAATAATACATGAACACTCATGTAAGATCCTCCATTAATTATGCTGCTCAGACTCATCTAGAAATACAAGTATGCTGTGTCAGCACAAATTATTTCAGCATGTTTCATGATATTTTTCAGAAAGTTTAAAGATTCCAGAAGGTGTTACACCAGAAATGGCTGAAGTGGCAGATTTCCAGTAAGTTACATTGAAAATATTTCTACCACAGTCACGCCAAAAAAAAAAAAATGCCTGGCCAGCTGCTGGTATGTTTTTGGGCTACTTCTTCAAAGTAAGCAATTAATTACATGCAGTTTCTGCAAAACGAGCCACTAAGAAGACAAACTTAGCCCCCTTTTAATTGGAAATGGACCAAACCAGACTTATAAGATGGGAGATTGCGCTGTCATATATGGATTGATGAAATAATTTTGTCACTCTTTTCTCAAGATCTGTGAGGTTAGAAATCTGAAACCAAGTACTCACGTGGAATAAAACTGTCACTGTGTGAAAAAATGGGCCTCTGTGGCCTTGTGGGAAAGAGCAGAGTCACATAAAAGACAGGTCTCTTACAGCTATAGGTACTGGAATCAGGGCAGGGTTCGACATTAACCCAAGACCGATGGACATTGTCTAGTGAAAAGCTGGTCAGGTCTAGTAAGGTCAGTGGCTGGCTGGTCCGAATGGTCCAGTTGAAAATCTGGCACCACAGTTATTAACCCTTATCTTGATGTTCACGACAACCCCTAACTTTGTAATCAGTATAGATCCAGATCAGATGGCTTCTGAAGAAGCCATCTGATCAGGATCTATACTGTTTGGCATTCAGTTTATGAATTTGTAGCAATAAATTACATCAAGTAATTTGATTGGTTGATAGACAGAAATGGGTGTGGCTTAAATGAATATTCAGCAAGAGAAGGGTTAAAATCCATGTTTTAGAACTCATTTGCCATAAAATGGGCTTCTGTCAGTAGTTTTACTTACTATGTAAATCAATAATATTGTACTGATCTAAACTATTGGGACAGACAGGCCTTAGCAAATGGTGCAGACCCAGATCAGACTGCTGCTGAAGGAGCAGTATGATCAGGGTCTGCACTGTTTGCCATTCCGTCTGCACCCTTTGGACTCTTTGATGGATCATGAAACAAATTTTTAAAAATTTTGGCAGAATTACAATAAGTCCACAAGGTGTCAGAATTTTTAGGTAACAGAAATACGTAACCATCAAATGTATCTCTGTAGTGTGATTTTAGGTCCAGTTGAACTCGTAGATCAGGTCCAGTGCATCCCAAGAGTTACAGGACCACCTTGCTCAGTTATTTCAAAAGTTAACCCTTCTCTTGCTGAATATTCAGTTTAGCCACACCCATTTCTGACTTTGAATCAATCAGATTACTTGATGTAATTTATTCCTACAAATCCATAAACTGAATGTCAAACAGTGTAGATCATGATCAGATGGCTTCTTCAGAAGCCATCTGATCTGGATCTACACTGTTTGCAAAGATAGGGGTTGTCATGAACAGCAAGATAAGGGTTAATATCGAACCTACAGGGCCAAGGACTCATAATTCATGGAGTCAAATCTCTTGATAAGTTTTGCGTTGCAAACTTGCCATCTAGTACAGTGATATAATCTGGTAAGCATGAACTCAAAATATTTTAACACTGTGGGTTTTTCTCCTCTGATTGCGCTACTGTGGGGCTATAGTCAGACCCTTTGACAGCTCTAGTTTTGTTCTTTTTCAGGTATCCTCACCCCTACGGGTATGAACTAGACATGCTACAGTACACAGAGGAACAGCTAGCTTCATCATCTCCACAGGTAGGTTTTAGTCTTACTTATACCCCCTCCCAACCCACGCAGGCTTCGGTAGCTCAGTCGGATGCGCGTATGACTGGTGATCAGGAGGACGCGGGTTGGATATCTGCCGGGTCGGCAACATTCTTTCGTGGAGACTGATCATGAAATCTTTCCTACGGTCATTCTATCCCTTCCACTGATTCACTGTACTGGTTAACCGCTTATATATAAGTTCTATAAAAGGGTTATCCTTTGGAAGCAAGGAATACACCACAGAACTGAAAAATATGGAGTGTACATGTTTTCTGGGCCAGACTAGCTAGTTTCTGCCAATTAGGCCTCATCAGTGACCCTCAAATATTTTCCAAATTCCACAATGGAATCAATGATCCCAAAGGACAAGAAAATATAATCTACACTATGATGTAGGGCAGGGAGACGTTTTACCGCCGCCACACATTCCCACACACCAGCTCTAGTGAAGCCTGCCCAGGAAAGTGTGGATAGGTAAACTGACCAGCTCAAAAACAACCTAAAATAGTGTTGACTGGGCTGTTAAATTCCACTGCAAACAAACCCCTGCACCGCTCTCCCACAAACAAAATTTAGGGGAGTATACATATATATATATATATATATATATGGATTCAGCTTGTCTGTGCATCCGTCCACATACTTTCCGGACTCTACCCACTGATTTCCACCAAACTTGATACATGGCTTTGCATCCATGACAAGTTTGATCATTGTCAATATCCGACAAGTATCTTGGGAGTTACAGCTTCAAATAATGCTGAGATTAACAGTTTCCGGACCCTACAGTCTGTTTTTAACTACCAGTTTCCACCAAACTTAATACATGTACATGGCTTTGTATCCATGAGACTTCGCACGAGTTTAATCATCGTCAAAATCTGATGCCTAACACAAGAGCAATGGCCATTGGTTTTTGTCGCGCCTGCTTTAAGCATGGCGCGATATAGGAGTCCGGTTTTCCACCCGTTCGTCCGTCAACATTTGCGACCACCCTAACTTTCACCCTGATGTAAGAGTCCATTTCCAGAGAACTATAAGAGCTTCATTAATGATACTCCGTACAAGTTTGCATCTAGGAAAAGCAACTTCAATTCAAGCATCCATATCTGACCTTGACCTTTATTTTATGGTTCACTGACTTCTTGAATTATTGTGAGCACCCTAACTTTCACCCTGATGTAAGAGTCCATTTCTTGAGAACTATAAGAGCTTCATTAATGATACTTGGTACAAGTTTGCATCTAGGAATGGCAACTTCAATACAAGCATCCATATCTGACCTTGACCTACATTTCATGGTTCACTGACTTCGTGAATTATTGCGACCACCCTAACTTTCACCCTATTTCTCAAGAACTATAAGAGCTTCATTAATGACACTTGGTACAAGTTTGCATCTAGGAATAGCAACTTCAATACAAGCATCCATATCTGACCTTGACCTACATTTCATGGTTCACTGACTTCGTGAATTATTGTGACCACCCTAACTTTCATCTATATAAATGTAGAAGTCCATTTCTCCGGAACTATAAGTACCTAATAGATGATACTTGGTACAAACATGCATCTAGGAATGTCAACTTTTATGCAGGCATCCGTGTTTGACCTTGACCTAGATTTCATGGTTCAGTGACTTTGCATCCCCACAGGCTCGACATAGCCTTAGCGGATCTAACCCTGCCCAGGCAAAGCGGTGCCATGTTTATAAACCCTACTGGTTTCATTGGGCGACAGGGCTTGAGTTGTCATTTCATCTCAATGTCGGGTAAAAGTCCCACAAAATTGGATGCAACATCTCCAAAATGACCTATACTGTGTTGATGGGGACATACAAACCTCAATTCAAACAAAGTGACATAGCCTTTGGCAGAATTCTTGTTCAAATAATGCTGAAATTAGCTGTATCCGGACTCTACATTCTGTGATTACCTACTGATTACCACCAAACTTGATACATGGCTTTGCATCCATGAGACCATGCACAAGTTCGATCATCCTCAAAATCAGACCTGTATCATGGGAGTTATGGCCTTTTGTTCATGTTATGCATGTTCCTCTTTTGATACATGTTCCTCTTTTACTCAAAAATGCTTGATTGCAATTCCATTTATTGTCACTTGCTCATGAGGTGGGGGAGGGGATGTGTATTTTAATCGTTCTCCAAGGACTAGTAATGTTTAATCTGACTATGCTTATCTTGCCGTCAGTGTAAATCCACCTTTGGTATGAATTTTTCTACTCTCGATTTCTATTTAGTACAACCACACAAAGTATTACTATTTTTAGAACAATTAAGGTCATATGATTTTGTTTGTTTGATTTGAGGTTTAATGTCCCCATCAGCACTGTATAGGTCATTTTGGAGACATTGCTTCCAGTTTTGTGGGACTTTTACCCGACATTGAGATGAAATGACATCTCAAGCCCTGTCGCCCAATGAAACCAATAGGGTTTATAACCATGGACGGCCGTCTTGCACAGCTTTGCCTGGGCAGGCTTAGATCCTCTAAGCAGTTTACCAGTACCGTGTGCAGTTGTTTTCAGCTCTTCTTGGAAGCATCATGCAGCCCATCTATTTCTTCAAGCCCCGATGGGCAGGGGCCGTTAGTGCTTATGGTAGTTGATGACATGAAGAAGAGTCAGTGAAGTAGCCTCTTGTACTTCATTACAAAAACACGCCTATAGAAATACATTGTAAATTTTACCGCCGAAAAAACAAAAAAGTTTAAGATGAAAATTGTGATATTTTTAGCTCACCTGACCGAAGGTCATGGTGAGCTTTTGTGACAGTAAGATGTCCGGCGTCGTCGTGCGTCGTGCGTCGTCCGTCGTCCGTCGTGCGTCGTCCGTGCGTAAACTTTTTCTTGTGAACACACTAGAGGCCACAGTTTTGGTCCAATTATCATCAAACTTGCTCAGAATGATAATCATGACAATATCTCGGTCAAGTTCGAATTTGGGTCATGTCGGGTAAAAAAGTAGGTCAGTAGGTCAAATCATAGAAAAACCTTGTGAACACTCGAGAGGCCACAATTTTGGTCCAATCATCATCAAACTTGCTCAGAATGATCATTGTGACAATATTTTAGTGAAGTTTGAATATGGATCATGTCGGCTTAAAAAGTAGGTCAGCGGGTCAAATCATAGAAAAACCTTGTGAACACCCTAGAGGCCACAATTTTGGTCCAATCATAATCAAACTTGCTCAGAATGATCATCATGACAATATCTTGGTCAAGTTCGAATATGGGTCATGTCCGGTCAAAAAGTAGGTCAGTAGGTCAAATCATAGAAAAACCTTGTGAACACTCTGAAGGCCACTGTTTTGGTCCAATTATCATGAAACTTGCTCAGAATGACCATTGTGACAATATTTCAGTCCAGTTCGAATATGGGTCATATCGGGTTAAAAAGTAGGTCAGCGGGTCAAATCATATAAAAACCTTGTGAACACCCTAGGGGCCACAATTTTGGTCCAATCTTAATCAAACTTGCTCAGAATGATCATCATGACAATATCTCGGTCAAGTTTGAATATGGGTCAAATGGTTCCGGTCCGTTGCACATCTAGGTCACAGGAGCCAAAAACAGATTTTTTTCACCAAAAACTTAAAAAATCTTCTTCTCTGAAACCACAAGGCCCAGGTCTTTGTTATTTGGTATGAAGCTTCATCTAGTGGACCCCTACCAAGATTGTTCAAATTATAGTGCTGGGGCCAAAAATGCCCCCGCACGGGGGCCCTTTGGTTTTACATAGGCTTATATAGGGAAAATCTTTAAAAATCTTCTTCTCTGAAACCACAAGGCCCAGGACTTTGATATTTGGTATGAAGCTTCATCTAGTGGACCCCTACCAAGATTGTTCAAATTTGAGTGCTGGGACGAAAAATGCCCCCGCCACGGGGCCCTTTGGTTTTACATTGGCTTATATAGGGAAAATCTTTAAAAATCTTCTTCTCTGAAACCACAAGGCCCAGGTCTTTGATATTTGGTATGAAGCTTCATCTAGTGGACCCCTACCAAGATTGTTCAAATTATAGTGCTGGGGCCAAAAATGCCCCCGCCCCAGGGCCCTTTGGTTTTACATAGGCTTATATAGGGAAAATCTTCAAAAATCTTCTACTCTGAAACCACAAGGCCCAGGACTTTGATATTTGGTATGAAGCTTCATCTAGTGGACCCCTACCAAGATTGTTCAAATTATAGTGCTGGGACAAAAAATGCCCCCGCCACGGGGCCCTTTGGTTTTACATTGGCTTATATAGGGAAAATCTTTAAAAATCTTCTTCTCTGAAACCACAAGGCCCAGGTCTTTGATATTTGGTATGAAGCTTCATCTAGTTGACCCCTACCAAGATTGTTCAAATTACAGTGCTGGGGCCAAAAATGCCCCCGCCCCGGGGCCCTTTGGTTTTACATAGGCTTATATAGGGAAAATCTTAAAAAATCTTCTTCTCTGAAACCACAAGGCCCAGGTCTTTGATATTTGGTATGAAGCTTCATCTAGTGGACCCCTACCAAGATTGTTCAAATTTTAGTGCTGGGACAAAAAATGCCCCCGCCACGGGGCCCTTTGGTTTTACATGGGCTTATATAGGGAAAATCTTTAAAAATTTTCTTTTCTGAAACCACAAGGCCCAGGACGTTGATATTTGGTATGAAGCTTCATCTAGTGGACCCCTACCAAGATTGTTCAAATTTTAGTGCTGGGACAAAAATGCCCCCGCCACGGGGCCCTTTGCTTTTACATTGGCTTATATAGGGAAAATTTTTAAAAATCTTCTTCTCTGAAACCACAAGGCCCAGGTCTTATATATTTGGTATGAAGCTTCAACTAGTGGACCCCTACCAAGATTGTTCAAATTATAGTGCTGGGGCCAAAAATGCCCCCGCCACGGGGCCCTTTGGTTTTACATAGGCTTATATAGGGAAAATCTTTAAAAATTTTCTTCTCTAAAACCACAAGGCCCAGGACTTTGATATTTGGTATGAAGCTTCATCTAGTGGACCCCTACCAAGATTGTTCCAATTTTAGTGCTGGGGCCAAAAATGCCCCTGCCCCGGGGCCCTTTGGTTTTACATAGGCTTATATAGGGAAAATCTTTAAAAATCTTCTTCTCTGAAACCACAAGGCCCAGGACTTTGATATTTGGTATGAAGCTTCGTCTAGTGGACCCCTACCAAGATTGTTCAAATTATAGTGCTGGGACAAAAAATCCCCCCCTGCCACGGGGCCCTTTGGTTTTACATAGGCTTATATAGGGAAAATCTTTAAAAATCTTCTTCTCTGAAACCACAAGGCCCAGAACTTTGATATTTGGTATGAAGCTTCATCTAGTGGACCCCTACCAAGATTGTTCAAACTATAGTGCTGGGGCAAAAAATGCCCCTGTCCCGGGGCCCTTTGATTTTACATAGGCTTATATAGGCAAAATCTTTAAAAATCTTCTTCTCTGAAACCGCTAGGCCCAGGTCTTTGATATTTGATGTGTAGCTTCATCTAGTGGACCTTTGACAAGATTGTTCAAATTTTAGCCTTTGTTGATGTTTGGTATGAAGCTTCACCTTTAAGACCTCCCTCAACATTATGTACATTAAAGCCCTGGGGCCAATAATGGCCCTCTCTGGGGCCCACTTGTTACACTATGGATCAGGTGAGCGATCCAGGGCCATCATGGCCCTCTTGTTCTTATTTCTGCTCAAAATATAGCTTGTGGGTACTCGTTAGAACCGCCTCATCCTCAAGGTGGTTCTAACGAGTACCCATAATCTATATTTCAGAGCAGAAATAAGAAAAATAATGTTTACCCCTGTAAACCCAAGTTTTACAATGTAAAGGTGGGGTTCAAGGGGGTCAGAATTATTTTTGTGTGTTTTCGTTATGTTCAAACTGAGGTCCCGTCTCTATTTTACCACAATGACTGGACATAAAACTTATAAAAACAACCATTAAACAATGTACCGTAATTATCCTAAGTATTGGCACAGGCAGGCCAACAGGTAAGCCAACAGTGCAGACCCAGATCAACTTATCCTTCACAGGTATATGCTGTTTGCCAGCCCATTGGCACTTTTTGGACTCCTGGCTGGATCGTGAAAAAAATTGTAAACATTTTAGGAGAATTACAGCAAGTCCTCAAGGTGTCCGAATTTTTTGGATTTTTACGATAAAATAGATCAGGAATCGATGCAATTACTACACAACTCCCATCCAAGACACCAAAGGGAAAGAAACACCAACATGAAACAAACTTCACCATAATGTAAATGTCACATGCAGAATGTCAAAAGGACAGTTACTTTCCCACAAAATGGCCAAACAGCTATCCAAAATAAAAAGATAGTAGCAGTGCACACATGCAAAGACAAACTATAACAATAATAAACCACAACAGAAGAACCGCCTTGGAATGGTTAGTTGAAAAGTTTTTAAGTGTTTAAAACTCTGTTTATAGCCCTGCTTTGAAAAAGTGGGGCTATATTGGATTTGCATTGTCCTGCTTTGATTCTGTAATTCAGTAATTCCATAATTTCGTTATTCATGATAAAGCACTATGAGAGGATGTGCAGAGCACATGAACCATAACTCTGGATTGCCTACTTTTGGAGTTATTGCCCTTTGAACATTGAAAAATGGCAACCGTAATTCCGTTATTCATGATAACTCAAAAACCGTTTGAGGTATTTTCATGAAACTTCACACAAATGTAAATCACTATGAGATGATGTGCAGAGCGCATGAAACGTAACTCTAGATTGCCTACTTTTGGAGTTATTGCCCTTTGAACATTGAAAAATGGCAATTTTAACCTTGTCCGCTCCATAACTCAAAAATCATTTGAGGTATTTTCATGAATCTTCACACAAGTGTAAAGCACTATGAGGCGATGTGCAGAGCGCATGAACCATAACTCTGGATTACCTACTTTTGGAGTAATTATCCTTTGAACATTGGAAAATGGCAATTTTAACCTTGTCCGCTCCATAAAACAAAATCCGTTTGAGATATTTTCATGAAACTATACACAAATGTAAAGCACCATGAGACGATGTGCAGAGCACATGAACCATAACTCTGGAGTGCCTGTTCACCACCTTTAAATAGAGGCTGAAAGCTGAAAACATTTTTTTTCTTGTACATGTATTTTTCTTTTCTAATAATGCTATAGCGGGGCTATAGTCAGATCCTCTGACGGTTCTAGTTTAACCTGTTTTCAGGACCCTGTATCTTTTGCTGACACACCATTTACAATGATAAATACAGTACAGGACTTGAAAGATATGGTGGACCAGATGAAGAAGACTTGCAAAGAAATAGCTGTTGATTTGGAGGTATACATATCTCTCTCTCTCTCTCTCTCTCTCTCTCTCTCTCTCTCTCTCTCTCTCTCTCTCTCTCTCTCTCTCTCTGTGTCTCTCTCTCTCGTGATTTTAAGAGGGAACAATACACATTCAGGCAGACAATGCGGGGCTCGGGGGATGGGTGAGGCCAAGGTGTTGTGTATAAATTGACACTGGCGAAGAAATAGCTGTTGATTAGTAGGTATACATACTAGTTAGCTCGTCTGTTTTTTGAAAAAAAACTTTCGAGCTATTGTCATCACTCCGGCGTCTGCGTAGTCGTCCTGCGTCGTCCTGCGTCCTGCGTCGTTCCAAAAAAACTTAACCTTGGCCATAACTTAAAAAGTATTAGACCTAGCCTCATGAAACTTCATACACACACTCATCATCACAAGAGCTACATTTTGACCAAGGACCATAACAACATTGTTGATTTTGGCTGAATTATCTCCCCTTTTCCAATTTTTTTCTGAAACACATTTTTTGCTCTCATTTTAATACTATTCACAACAGAGCCTTCAAACTTCACATGAATGTTCCTTGGGACAAGACCTTTTCAGTGATACCACACTTTTTGATCTGTGACCTTGACCTTTGAACTTTGACCTATTTTTCGAAAATTTAACCGAAAACCTTAACCTTGACCATATTTCCAAAAGTATTTGGCCTACCTTCATGAAACTTCATACACATACTCACCATCACAAGAGCTACATTCCCTACAAGTTTTATAACTCCATCTTGCAATTTGATTGAATTATCTCCCCTTTTCTCTCCGTTTTTTTTAAATTGTTTTTGTCTCTTATTTCAATACTATTCACAACAGAGCCTTCCAACTTCACATGAATGTTCCTTGGGACAAGACCTTTTCAGTCATACCACGCTTTTTGACCTGTGACCTTGACCTTTGAACTTTGACCTATTTTTCGAAAAATTAACCAAAAAACTTAACCTTGACCATATTTCCAAAAGTATTTGGCCTACCTTCATGAAACTTCATACACATACTCACCATCACAAGAGCTACATTCCCTACAAGTTTTATAACTCCATCTTGCAATTTGATTTGACTTAGAACTTTTGTTTTCTAAAAGAAACTGCAGACGAGCGTTGGCACCCGCTTGCGGTGCTCTTGTTCTCTCTCTCTCATGATTTTAATCCTTGTCCTACTGAATATTTAAATTTGGCACACCCATTACTGATTATCAACCAATCAGATTACTTGATGCAAATTATTGCAACAAATTCAAGGACTGAATGACAAACAATGAAGATCCTGATCAGATGGCTTCTTCAGAAGCCATCTGATCTGGATCTTCATTGTTTGAAAGATAAGACATATCCGGGTTCAGGACTAGGTTTAAGAGGGAACAACCAAAACTGCTCAAACCCTCCACACTTCCCTTTGGAATCTGACATGGATTACCATTCTCTGTGGGCCGGCCTCGGTGGCTCAGTCGGATGCGCGTCTGACTGGTGATCAGGAGGACGCGGGGTCGGCAACATTCTTTCGTGGAGATTGATCATGAAATCTTTTCTACGGTCATTCTCGCCCTTCCGCTGATTCAAGAAGGGCAGTTGTCAGTTTCTGGCGAAAGAATGTGCACTCTACTGGTTAACCGCTTACGTATAAGCCTGCCCAGGAAAGTATGGATAGGTAAACTGACCTGCTCAAAAATGACCTAAATAGTGTTGACTGGGCCGTTAAACTCCAAAACAAACAAACAAACCATTCTCTGTGGTTGGCAAAAAGCATCTGGCTCCATATAAGCACACTGCAAATAGGGTTTCTGTTCCATGTTTATTTCTGTTGCTTGTCTCAGAATATCTATCGAATTACACAAAAACGGGTACTTAAATATATTCTAGTACTTATTCACACATTTTCTGCTTTGGATCATTAGTTATACGCAGTTTTATTATAACAGAACTCAGACCATCCTGCCTCGGTACCTTCGTAACTATGACAAGTAAATATCTTAAAAACAGTCCTGATTCTTCTAGAAATCATTAATTACAAGCTTGGATATGTCTATTTTAATTCTTTAATGGTCAAGATCATGGTTTTAAATCCAGATAAAAAGACATGTTTACAGAAAATAAAATCGTGTTAACAATGGCGACAAATGGTGAAAGAAGTTTTTTGCCAACCACAGGTAAGTCCTGGCAAAAAGTAGGACTGGATGATGACATAGTTCTTGGATGTGTCTATATCACATGTACCTAATGTTTCATTTGTACAATATGGATCAGGTGAAAAATTCAGGGTCATCATGGACCTTTTGTTTATTTTTCAGCACCACTCCTACAGAACATTTCAAGGCATTACATGTTTGGTGCAGATATCGACAAGAACAGAAGACTTTATCATTGACGCCCTTGAGCTTCGTAGTGACCTTCACCTTCTCAATGAAGTTTTCACAGATCCAAATATCACAAAGGTAATAAGCTTTTATTTTGACTTTCTTTCATGTTTGTACCAAATTGAATCTTCTTCCTCATATAAAGCAGGCATCCATTTAAAAATTAAGGGGGTGACAGGTTGTGTTTTAATCAAATTTAATTGGAAAATGGCTGATCTTACTGCAAATAGTGTAGGCCCTGATCAGACGCCGCATTCTGCGGCATCTGATCTGATCCTGCCCTGTATGCCAGAGCACCCATTTTTGGGTTTCCGGTACTGTATGGGTTAAATATTGCATTTACTAACTTCTCTTGTCTGTTTTATTCAACAGTTTTGTATAGATTTGTTTATATAGAGGACCTGCATTATAATGACAGTATTTGTTCCCTATTATTGTGCCGTTATAATGAATTTGCCGTTATAAAGAATCCCAGTTAGCACTTAGGATTATGACAGGTTATAAAAGGTCTTTCCCACATCATTACTCCAAGAAACCAATGAGGGGATTCTAACAAATGTCTATAACATTGGTTTCTTGGAGTATTAAATTACAAGAATCTTTTTTGACTATGAATTTGGTTTGGGCATTTCCCACCTGAGGGAAGCCCAAGCCGCTCGGAATCAAGGCCAAACGTTGAGCTAAGAATTCATTCCATTGAAATTGTCCTTATAACGAATGTCGTTATAAGCCGGTCCTCTGTATTGTGATTTGTTGCTTCACTATCTACTCTAACTTTGTACTGAATGGAATCTTCCACCGTAGGAGTCCATTTTAAAATTTATTGGTTGCCAGGTTCAGGTATGCTAGAAGTTTATTTTCAAAACAGTTTTGTCTGTTTGTTTGTTCATTTGATTTGTGGTTAAACATCCCTGTCAACACTGTATAGGTCATTTTGGAGAGGTTGCTTCCAATTTTGCGGGACTTTTACCCGATATTGAGATGAAATGACATCTCAATTCCTGTCGCCCAATGAAACCAATAGGGTTTACAAGCATGGACAGTCCAACTCACACTGCTTTGCCTGGGCAGGCTTAAATCCAGTACTCGTATGTGGTGAGTTTCAGCTCTGCATGGAAGCATCGTGCAGCCCATCTATTTTTTCAAGCCCCGATGGGCGGGGGCTTGAAAACGGTTTAACTTTCTGCAAACAGTGAAGGCCCAGATCAGATGCCGCATTTTGCGGCTTCTGATCTGGGCCTGCTCTGTTTGCTAATGACCCCTTCTAGGGTTTTCTGTATTGATAGGGATAATCAAAATCTCAAAATGTGCTTGCTTAAGACAGGTGCTTGCTAATTACAGGTGAGTTTTAATGCTTTTGCCTATACCATTGTTCTTTTGAACCTGTTTTTCAGCCCCTAAAAACATTCCCACCACTGCATGTAATAGGGAGAACTTTTATCGTGAAAATGTCTGTTGTCTATACTCATTAGAATCGCCTCAATGAGGCGATTCTAATGAGCATACACAATGTCTGTTGTCTATACTCATTAGAAGCACCTCAATGAGGCGATTCTAATTAGCATACACAACATACATTTGTTTCAAGGAAATCAAAAAGATGTCCATATTTTGCCTCCTTACCCTTGGGTTGCTTTTCTCTGGGTACTGCAGTTTTCACCCACCTGATAATTAAAATAAATTTGAAAGAGCCATAAAAAATAACAAAAAATAAATAAATGAAAATTTTTAGTGGCTGGAACTACTGCCTGAAACAAATTTTTCTTGGTCCTCTTATGGTGTTCGATTGTTTGTTTGATTTGAGGTTTAACATCCCCTTCAACACTGTAAAGGTCATTTTGGAGACGTTGCTTCCAATTTTGTGGGACTTTTATCCAACAGTGAGATGAAATGACATCTCAAGCCCTGCCGCCCAATGAAACCGATAGGGTTTATAAGCATGGTTGGGCAGACACACACCGCTTTGCCTGGGCAGGCTTAGATCCTCTAAGCGGTTTACCAGTACTCGTGTGCGGGTCGGTTTCAGCTCTGCGTGGAAGCATCATGCAGCTCATATATTTCTGTTTGAGCCATTGAAGTTTGACTTTATGCTGTGCATGCTGGGTATTTTTTTTTTTTTTTTGCAGCAGCAGCAGACGACATTCTGAAATATTTTTCTAATTTTCCCAGAAAACAGGATTTGACATCTCATGCAAATTATCTCCTATGGAGACAATTTGCTTGAGAGGTCAGGGCCAGTATTCTGGGAAAAATAAGTAAAATATCAACAATTTATCGTCTGCTGAACTGCTAGAGAGTGGTAAAGGTTAACCGTTACCATGCTGAACCCGGAAATATTCTTTTTTGAAAACAGTATAGATTCAGATCAGCTGGCTTCTGAGAAGCCAGCTGATCAGGATCTATACTGTTTCCTTCCTGCTTCTGAAACCATGGTTAAAATTGAAATCATGCAACACAAATGGCCGAAAATCGGGGAGGAGTGTGATGCATTGAAATATTCAGCATGGTAAGGCTTAATATTTTGTAGGTGTTCCATGGTGCAGATAGCGATATTGAATGGTTACAACGGGACTTTGGTGTTTATGTTGTGAACATGTTTGACACTGGCCAGGCAGCTAGGGTCATGAACTTCAGCCGGTTCTCGCTTGCTCACCTGCTACAACAGTACTGTGACATAACAGCTGATAAACAGTACCAGCTCGCTGATTGGAGAATAAGGTACGTGAGCTGAACGAACACCTTCAACCTGTTTTTTTACGGAAAACCCAAAAAACATTGCTGGACAACATGCGGGCCCCCACCCACTGGGTAGATCTAATGTGATAGGTCTAATGCTTCTAAAACTTTAACAAGTTTGTTTCACGATCCAGTAAATCTCAGAGAGAATAGCAAACAGTGTAGACACTGATCAGGCTGCTCCATGGCAAACATTGTAGACCCTGATCAGTCTACACTCTTTGCTTAGGCCTGTCTGTCTATTTGACCTAAATAGTGTTGACTGTAAGGCTGACATGATAAATCGTGTAATCGATTAATCGATCGATAAATTCCACAAAAATGATTATCATTTCTGATTGGCTTTTAATCGATTACTTGATAGGTACAATGTAATACCCAAAGTTATGCCTAAAAGAGCTGGTTGCGTGGCAAACAGTGCAGACCCTGATGAGACGCCGCAGTTTGCGGTTCTGGGTCTACACTGTTTGCTCAGGTCTGTCTGTTCAAATATACATATGGTAAAGTGCAACATATGGTAAGAGTCTGTCTGTTCAAATATACATATGGTAAAGTGCAACATATGGTAAGAGTCATGCTCAGACAGAAAGCCAGACAGGTAAAATTATGACAAAAACATATGCTCATGTCTGTCTGTTCAAATATACATATGGTAAAGTGCAACATATGGTAAGAGTCATGCTCAGACAGAAAGCCAGACAGGTAAAATTATGACAAAAACCTTAGCGATTACTGATCGATTATCGATCGCAATGACAGGACTGATAATCGATTATCTTTCAGCTCCGATTAGCCAGCCCTAGTTGACTGGGTCATTAAACTCCAAAACAAACAAGCAAAACTGTCTGTTCCAATACTTAGAATTATTACGGTATGCAAACAGTGTAGATCCTGGTGAGATGGCTCATAATGAGCCATCCTATCTGGATCAACACTGTTTGCCATCATGTCAATGAATACAGTCAAACTTCGATGGCTTGAACCACTTTGGGACCATAAAAATGTGTTCGGGACAGCGGTAGTTCGAGTCACAGAGGGATACTATGTCATTTGTTTTGTTTGATTTGAGGTTTAACGTCCCCGTCAACACTGTAAAGGTCATTTTGGAGACGTTGCTTCCAATTTTGTGGGACTTTTACCCGACATTGAGATAAAATGACAACCAATAGAGTTTATTAGCATGGACGGTCCGCCTCGCACCCTGGTTCCTGGTCAGGCTTAAATCCTCTAAGCGGTTTACCAGTACTAGTGTGCGGGCCGGATTCAGCTCTGCGTGGAAGCATCATGCAGCCCATATATTTCTTCAAGCCCCTATGGGCGGGGGCGGACTATGAGTGTCATACCAGGAGGCATAATGGAGATAATTGTGGATATATTTTCGGTGTTCTGTATTATAAATGTACGTTGTGTGTACTCATTAGAATCGCCTCATCGAGGCGATTCTAATGAGTACACACAGCGTGCATTTGCAAGATAAATGAAGAAAATTTTCCTACATTACCCCTGTATCTTATTTGAAGGAATTCCTTGCGGACTCAAGAATGGGTTCGACTCATCCATGGTAAACGAGCCATTGGAGTTAGAGCCATCGAAGTTTAACTGTATGACTACATTGTGTCACTGTGGCTTCTCTGAATGGTTACCTTTCTTAAGCAGGGCCCTGCCCATCAGGGCTCAAAGAAATAGACTGGGCTTCATGGTGTTTCCATGCTGAGCTGAAACTGACTGCACTTAAGAACTGGAAAATGGCTAGGTTGAATGGCAGGGCTTGAGATGTCATTTCAACTCAATGTTGGGTAAAAGTCCCTCAAAATTGGAAGCAATGTCTCCAAAATTACCTGTATAGTGGTGACGGGAACATTAAACTTCAAAACAAACAAACAAATAAAACCAATGTTAAACAGCAAATTAATAGTATTTCTGACTTCTTTAGCCAGCCTTGTCTGACTGGTGATCAGGAGGTCGTGGGTCTAACGAGAATCCCAGAACCTTGGTTTGCAGTATAAATAAGAAAAAAAAAACATGGATTTTCATCAGATAAGTAGCCATTTTAATATCAAATATAACTACCCATCACTACAATGGCATGCTATTTTTTTTTTTTTTTTTTTTTTTTTTTTGTTTGGGTTTTACGGCCCTTTCAAGATTATTTCACTCATATCGAGCCGATCGTTAATCCTAGGTGGGCGAAAACCGGAGGACCCGGAGAAAAACCACCTGACCTTCCGTTGCAGAACTTGGCGTCTCACACGTGACCCGAGCGAGGCTCGAACCCACGGCAGTGAGAGACCTAATGACTAAGAGTCAGCGCTCTTATCCATTAGGCCATGGAGGCCCGTGGCATGCTATAATTGTAGTGATGGGTATGTATATTATTAATTAAAATTAATTTTACATTAAAAATATCATTTTAATATCAAATATAACTACCTATCACTACAATTATAGCATGCCATTGTAGTGATGGGTAGGTATATTATTAATTAAAATTAATTTTACATTAAAATATCATTTTTGGAGAGGTGTAGAAATGCGGTATTTCGCAGGGGTGTGTTATCGTAATATGTTGCCAACAAGAAGCAAGGAAAATACTCCCTTAACCCATTTCATGGGGGAAACCCCTAAAGGGGTACCAAGGCAAACAGTGCAGGCCATGATCAGGTGCCACAGAATGCGGCGTCTGATCCGGGCCTACAATATTTGCTAACAGAATTTCCCGTCAAAAATAGGATAAAAATGAAAAAATAGGCCTGACACCACTTATATGATAAATGGCCTTATCATATGACGTCGCGTCTGAGAGTGTAATAACGCCATGTAATATTTTCGATAATCCACTAGTGGATTAAATATGCAAATTAGCTACATACGTCCCGTAACGTTACATGTACGACGTTCTTAACGACGTCGCGTTTACTAACGGGGGAAAATTGACATTTTTGTACACAATCTTGAATAAAATGCGCTTTAAATGTCATATGATAAACAGAATCTTGCATTCGTGCTCATGTATTATTGAATTTATTAAACTCGTTGAGGAAAAGTGATAAAATGCTCGGCAAGCCTCGCATTTTATCCCTTTTCCTCAACTCGTTTTATAAATTCAATAATACATGAACACTCATGTAAGATCCTCTATTTGTCCAACATATAGCAATGGAAGAGTCCACCAGTATACAATGGGTTAATTGTCTTTGTCACAGGAGCTTGACGTAATAAAATTTAAAGGGCTTGTCCCTACATTTCGATATAATAGAAACGAAGGACGGACACTATGTCAGAGGTCCGATGATTTTCATTCGAAAATCTCAACATCTACATATTGCTCTGTCGAAATGCATCGTTAACACATTTAATTAATGTGCAATATAATTTCCGCCGCATCTAATAATTCTTCGCTACTCTTTAATCCACGACAATCCGTCTGTTTCTTTATAATTTGCTCTTCGCACAGTTACTGGTTACGTAACGTCGCCATGTTTGTTTACTCGGAGCAAGTCCATATGCGTTATCTGATTGGTCTAAAAACAACCCAAGAAAATCGTCACGTGCCTGTTGGCCAATCAAAACGCTATAAAAATTAAATGCGATTCTCCTAACGAAAACAAAATGGCGGTGTAACCAGCAACTGTGCGATTGGGATATTTTTAAGAAACACACACTTTACAGTGATTTAAATGACAAAGCAGTTCTATAGGAGGCGGCGGAAGGGTGACGATTCGTTCATTAACGTAAGCAATATTGCATTTCAGCGGAGCAATATGTAGATTTTGAGATATCTTATGAAAATCAACAGATATCTGAAACAGTGTCCGTCCTTCGTTTCTATTACATAGAAACGTATATAGAGATGAACCCTTTAATTGAAATACGTCAAGCTCCTGTGGTGTTTGTTACATTCCCTGATTTGGAGCTATGTTTGACCTTACTTTCCAGGCCACTTCCTGAAGAGCTGTTGAAATATGCAAGAGAGGACACCCATTACCTGTTATACATCTATGATAAGTTGAAAAACGAGTTGCTAGAACGTGGAAATGAACAGAAAAACTTGCTGCTGTCCGTCTTACAGAGGAGTAAACAGGTTTCTGCCAAGGTACTTTTAACCCTTTTATGTACCAAATGGAATCTTCCTCCTTATATATAGCAGGATTCCATTTCGAAATTTAGGGGTGACAGGTCGTGTTTTCTTCAAAATCTATTTGGAAAAAGGCTGAACTTTTTGCAAACAGTATAGGCCCTGATCAGACACCGCATTCTGCGGTGTCTGATCTGGGCCTGCCCTGTTTGCCAGTTGCCCACTTTGGGGTTTCCGGTGCTTTCATGAACAAGGTGGCTGCTAGAGCTAAAAATAGAAAATGTTTAAGTCAGTCACCACAATCACTGACACAAGCTGTGACACAAGTTGAGCTATGGGCATAGCAACAGTTAAGGTGCGTACATGTATTTTGTAATAACTGAAGGATAGTTTTTATCAGTTCTCCATAAAAACCTATGTTGTGGGTATTCATTAGAACCGCCTCGACGAGGCAGTTCTAATGAATACCCACAACATAGGTTGATATGGAGACAGAAGGAAAACTATCCTTCAGTTATTACAATAAGACCTATGTGACCAGCACAGACCCAAAATAACCTGCGGACCATTCACGACAAGACCTTACGCTTATGTCTCTTTGCATAGATATTAGCCTATAGTAGGTACACGCCATCAGCGAAGACTTTGATCAGACTGCACGAAGGTGCAGCCTGATCTGAGTCTTTGCTGGTCGCTCAAGACTTCTTGTAGATTCTTTCATGCGCTGGCTCATATTGCATTCTTACATTTATCTAAAAAGTTATTTTGTGATGTTTTTCTTATGTATTTGCAAAACATAGGTTGTAGGTGCTTGTTAAAACTGGGTCGAGGGGTTTCTAATAAGTATCCACAATCAGAAATGAGAAAAATAATGTTTGTCCCTGTGACATAAAGTTGCATTAAGAGAGATGTTCTATGCACAAGACTTGTTAACTTATGTCAAAATGAAAGGGCACAACAGGCTTTCAACATTGTTGAAACAGCATTTTCAGTGTTGTTTTCAACATTGATTCAAAGTTGAGTCAACAATGTGTGCCTGCATGGGACCGGTTACCCCTTATCCCACTGCATAAATTAATTAAGCCATGCCCATTGCTGATTATCAACCAATCAAATTACTTGATATAATATGTTTGTTCAGTTCACAAACTGGATGACAAACATTGTAGATCCTGATCAGATTTAGAAGTCATCTGATCTGGATCTACACTGTTTGCAAAGGTAGGGGTTGTCATGTACAGCGGGATAAAGGTCAGTTGTTATCCAGGTTTATCAGAAGCCATTATACAAAGAAACAGACCACTTTGAACTCTACAAGAAGACCAAAAAAGTATTCAACAGCCAACAGATGATGGCCCTGAGAGACCTGTTTGCTTGGCGTGATGAGATTGCAAGGCTTGAGGATGAAAGTTACGGGTAAGTTGACTGCAGTCACATCACAAAATGTAGGTGTCTAGGAATTGCTGAAAGGGTATTCATTCCATTTAACATACAAATTACAGTGAAATTCCCAGCCCCCGCCCATTGGGGCTTGAAGAACTGAATGGGCTGCATGATTGTTCCACGCGTAGCTGAATCTGACCGCACACAAGTGCTGGTAAACCACTTAGAGGATCTAAGCCTGCCCAGGCAAAGAGGTGCGAGTCGGCCCGTCCATGCTTATAAACTCAATTGATTTCATTGGGCGACAAGGCTTGAGATGTCATTTCATCTCAGTGTTGGGTAAAAGTTCCACAAAATTGGAAGCAACGTCTCCAAAATGACCTTTACAGTGTTGACGGGGAGGTTAAACTTCAAATCAAACAAACAAAAACAAATACATTGCGGTGGTTGGGTGAGGCAAAGGTGACATGTATCTTGAGTCGCTGGGGCGTCCAACTGATATTGGCTTACAGTTGGACATGACCTGCTGTCTTTGCAGCAGGTAAGGGTAGAAGTGAATATTCAGCAAGATAAGGGTTAAGCGCATCAAAATTGTATAGGTGTATTTTCGTGATGGCTAATCCCATTAACCCTTCTCTTGCTGAATATTCATTTAAGCCACACCCATTTCTGACTATCAACCAATCAAATTACTTGATGTAATTTATTGCTACAGACTCATAAACTGAATATCAAACAGTGTAGATTCTGATCAGATGGCTTCTTCAGAAGCCATCTGATCTGGATCTACACTGTTTGCAAAGATAGGGGTTGTCGTGAACAGCAGGATAAGGCTTCTTCAGAAGCCATCTGATCTGGATCTACACTGTTTGCAAAGATAGGGGTTGTCATGAACAGCAAGATCAGGTTCTTCAGAAGCCATCTGATCTGGATCTACACTGTTTGCAAAGATAGGAGTTGTCGTGAACAGCAAGATAAGGCTTCTGCAGAGGCCATCTGATCTGGATCTACACTGTTTGCAAAGATAGGGGTTGTCATGAACAGCAAGATAACGGTTAATCACATGATAAATGTTATTTTTCTACCAGAAGAAAACAGGAAATAAATTGAAAAATAAAATATTCATTATTGCAGACATATCTTTAATATTTTACAGGTACATTCTGCCAAACCACATGTTGCTACAGATATGTGCAATTTTACCCCGAGAAAAACAGGGTGTACTAGCCTGCTGTAATCCTATTCCTCCCTTAGTGAGGCAGTACTTGAATGAAATACATGCCGTTATTATGAAAGCCAGGGAGTCACCTTTACATAAGGTAAATTTAGCATACATTACTCCTGGCTCGACAGGATCTTAATAGTGTTGACTGTGTCGTGAAACTCCGAAACTAGCAAACAAAACAAAAATCTCTTGATCAGGAGGAGAAATGAGCATAAAAAAAGAAAATGGTTCTTCTTTTTCCTAGAAAACATATTTCTTACATGATTTTCAATGAAATATAGAGATTTCTCAGTGAACTGGAAAACGATATTGTCACTGTTTCAGTGACTGATATCTATTTTATTTTTCACTGTTTGGGACTACTTTTTTCTCCAAATCTAATTCTGTGGTCAGTTTTTCCATTGTCAGATGATTGAAAATTAATGATCTGTATTAGAATTGATGCTAAGCCCGTTCACACGTCTCGAGAACGTTAATGACGTCATTTTTGATGGTGACCTCATGTTTTTTGTCACGCCATTTCTTTTGGAAACTAATCTCTCAAGTATTTCAGTAACCATTCATAAAAATGCCATCCCAGGCTATTTCTCAGTTGCAGACTTTTAGTTAACACCCACTATTATACCCAGTTAATACGTTGGACACCACTAAATTGACGTGAAACGACCAGGAACACAGTTAGTTTTCTCTGAGGCTGAGTGACGTGATTAGTGAAGCTAAATACTGTGGTTTTGAAGCATGTAAGAAACAGAAATTTTGAATTTTTTTAGTGTAAGATCAGATTTTATTTCACTCATGAACACCAAAACTGGTATTTTCACTCGTGGCTGTGCCACTCGTGAAAATACTGGTTTTAGTGTTCATTTGATGAAGTAAAATTCGCTCTTACACTGAAAAAATCAAATATCCTCTATGTTGTAAGTATTTGTTAGAATTGCCTCGGTGAGGCAATTCTAACAAATACTTACAACATATGCTTCTTTTAGAACTTGTTAAAGATGACCCTTAATCATTTGCCATTGGTCCTCTTTTTTTGTCAGCTGATCAAAAATTACTAAGCCTATTAGCTTCACATTGCTGATGTCCATGTGGCAATCACTGAGTTTTCACAAATGTTGATTTGTGGTTTAACATCCCCGTCAACACTGTTTTACCCGACATTGAGATGAAATGACATCTCAAGCCCTGTCGCCCAATGAAACCAATAGGCTTTAATAGCATGGACGGTCCGCCTCGCACTGCGGTTCCTGGACAGGCTTAGATCCTCTAAGCGGTTTACCAGTACTAGTGTGTGGGCCGGATTCAGCTCTGCGTGGAAGCATCATGCAGCCCATATATTTCTTCAAGCCACTACAGAGTTTTCACAAAATCCAGCTGACGAGTATTAATATCTTTGTAATGTCAGAGTGTTGTATAAAGTGGGTTTTTAAAACCTACACTTGACAAGTGTTGTTTTAGGCAAACATTTTCGACCAAGGTCAGATGCCGCAGAATGTGGCAACTCATCGACGTCTACACTGTATGCATAAAATATAGGAATACAGCACAATTTGCCTCTCATAAGCCTATTCAAACGCAACATGGGGTTGTTAATTACACTTCAAGGCTGGAAAATTCAACTCAACATGATAACAAGTCCGTGACAGTACACAAACACGCCTATACAAAAACATTACCACCTTTATCGCCGAAAAAAATGAAAATTTTATGATGAAAATTTGTGATTTTTTTTCTTATTTCTGCTCAAAATACAGATTGTGGGCACTTGTTAGAACCGCCTTATCGAGGCGGTTCTAACGAGTACCCACAATATATATTTTAGACTCATCGAGGCCGTTCTAACGAGTACCCACAATCTATATTTTAGAGCAGAAATGAGAAAAATAAAGTATACCCCCGGAAACCCCAGTTTTACTATATAAAAGTGGGGTTCAAGGGGGTCAAAATTTTATAGGCGTGTTTTCGTGATGAAATGAACACCCCTCTAAGACAGGTTTTTTAGAGAAAACTGGGATTTACAGGAGTATACTGGTGTTACTAATTACCGGTGTATTAACTGTTCAAGTCAGTATATTAAACAAACTGTTCAATCGATTCTGATAAATTGTGTCTAGTTTAACTATTATTTCATTCCTTCAACGGAAAAAAAACAATATATTTTTATGTCCCCGGTAGCGATAGCGGGGACATATTGTTTTTGCCCTGTCTGTCTGGTTGGTTTGTACGTGGACAACTTTAACGTTGGCCATAACTTTTGAACCGTTTGAGATAGAGCCTTCATAAATGGCCTGAAGGTTCCTTGTGACAAGACCTTCACATTCATGCAAAAAAATTTGACCTGTGACCTTGACCTTGACCTTTGACCTACTTAAAAGAAAAAAATAACATTGATCATAACTTTTGAACCACTTGAGATACAGCCTTCATATTTAACATGTATGTTCCTTGTGACAAAAGCTTTACATTCATGCAAAAAATTTTGACCTGTGACCTTGACCTTGACCTTTGACCTACTTAAAATAAAAAAATAACATTTTGGTCATAACTTTTGAACCGTTTGAGATAGAGCCTTCATATTTTGCATGTAGCTTCCTTGTGACAAAAGCTTTACATTCACACAAAAAAATTTTGACCTGTGACCTTGACCTTGACCTTTGGCCTACATAAAAGAAAAAGTTAACATTGGTCAAAACTTTTGAACCGTTTGAGATACAGCCTTCATATTTAGCATGTATGTTCCTTGTGACAAAAGCTTTACATTCATGTCAAAAATTTTGACCTGTGACCTTGACCTTGACCTTTGACCTACTTAAAATAAAAAAATAACATTTTGGTCATAACTTTTGAATGGTTTGAGATAGAGCCTTCATATTTTGCATGTAGGTTCCTTGTGACAAGAGCTTTACATTCACACAAAAAAATTTGACCTGTGACCTTGACCTTTGACCTACATAAAAGAAAAATTTAACATTGGTCATAACTTTTGAACCGTTTGAGATACAGCCTTCATATTTAGCATGTAGGTTCCTTGTGACAAACGCTTTACATTCATGCAAAAATTTTGACCTGTGACCTTGACCTTTGACCTACTTAAAAAATAAACATTTTTGGTCATAGCTTTCGAACCATTTGGGATAGAGCTTTCATATTTAGCATGTAGGTTCCCTGTCATTAGAGCTTTTCATACATGCAAAATGTTTGGACCATGACCTTGACATTTGACTTACTTAAAAGAAAAAATAAAATTGTTCATAATTTTTGAACCGTTTAAGATAGAGCCTTAATATTTGGCATGTAGGTTCCTTGTGACAATAGCTTTACATTCATGCAATTTTTTTTTACCTGTGACCTTCACCTACTTTAAAGAAAAAATATTATTGGTCATAACTTTGAACTGTTTAAGATAGAGCTTTCATATTTGGCATGTATGTTTCTTGTGTCAAGGGCTTCCCACACAAACAAAAATCTTGAACTGTGAGCAACTTTGAATAAAAATGACCATGCCCGGGGACATGTTCGTGTTTCACAAACACATCTTGTTTCAAAATAAACTCCAACCGGCTAAATTTTTTATTTATATTGGACTACCCCTGCCACCATCTGGCATGTCCGGTGTTACTAATTATCGGTGTATATGTAAACAAATCCTGTAGAAAGTTATTTGGGTATAAGGGCCTACATTGGAAAAGGTTCTGTAATGAAATAGTTATTGGCCTTCAAAATGAAAGCAAAGGCAGTGTGATTGAAAGCTATTTTTTTAGCTCCTCTGTTTTTTGAAAAAAAACTTTCGAGCTATTGTCATCACTCTGGTGTCTGCGTTGTCGTCTGGCGTCGTTCCAAAAAAACTTAACCTTGGCTATAACTTAAAAAGTATAAGACCTAGCCTCATGAAACTTCATACACACACTCATCATCACAAGAGCTACATTTTGAATAAAGACCATAACAACATTGTTGATTTTGGCTGAATTATCTCCCCTTTTCCAATTTTTTTCTGAAACACATTTTTTCCTCTCATTTTAATACTATTCACAACAGAGCCTTCAAACTTCACATGAATGTTCCTTGGGACAAGACCTTTTCAGTGATACCACACTTTTTGATCTGTGACCGTGACCTTTGAACTTTGACCTATTTTTCGAAAATTTAACCGAAAACCTTAACCTTGACCATATTTCCAAAAGTATTTGGCCTACCTTCATGAAACTTCATACACATACTCACCATCACAAGAGCTATATTCCCTACAAGTTTTATAACTCCATCTTGCAATTTGATTGAATTATCTCCCCTTTTCTCTCCGTTTTTAGCTCACCGTCACGTAGTGACGAGGTGAGCTTTTGGGATCACTTTTCGTCCGTCCGTCCGTGCGTGCGTCCGTAAACAACATCTCCTCCTAAACCACTGATCGGATTTTGACCAAACTTCACAGGAATGATCCTTAGGTGGTCCCCTTTCAAAGTTGTTCAAATGGTTCCGGTCCGTTGCACATCTAGGTCATAGGAGCCAAAAATAGATTTTTTTCACCAAAAACTTAAAAAATCTTCTTCTCTGAAACCACAAGGCCCAGGTCTTTGATATTTGGTATGAAGCTTCATCTGGTAGACCTAAAATTGTTCAAATAATAGTGCTCGGGCCAAAAATGCCCCCGCTCCGGGGCCCTTTGGTTTTACATGGGCTTATATCAGAAAAATCTTTAAAAATCTTTTTCTCTGAAACCGCAAGGCCTAGGTCTTTGATATTTGGTATGAAGCTTCATCTAGTGGACCCTTACCAAGATTGTTCAAATTATAGTGCTGGGGTCAAATATGCCCCCACTCCGGGGCCCTTTGGTTTTACATGGGCTTATATAGGGAAAATCTTTAAAAATCTTCTTCTCTGAAACCGCAAGGCCCAGGTCTTTGATATTTGGTATGAATCTTCACCTATTGGACCCCTAACAAGATTGTTCAAATTATAGTGCTGGGGCCAAAAATGACCCCGCCCCGGGGCCCTTTGGTTTTACATGGGCTTATATAGGGAAAATCTTTAAAAATCTTCTTCTCTGAAACCGCAAGGCCTAGGTCTTTGATATTTGGTATGAAGCTTCATCTAGTGGACCCCTACCAAGATTGTTCAAATTATTGTGCTGGGGTCAAATATGCCCCCACTCTGGGGCCCTTTGGTTTAACATGGGCTTATATGGGGAAAATCTTTAAAAATTTTCTTCTCTGAAACCATAAGGCCCATGTCTTTGATATTTGGTATGAAGCTTCACCCCACAAGGCCCAGGTCCTTCCCCCCCCCCCCTCCCCCCCCCCACCCCTGAGCCCTGGACCTTTTGGTTTTACATGGGCTTATATAGGGAAAATCTTTAAAAATCTTCTTCTCTGAAACCGCAAGGCCAAGGTCTTTGATATTTGGTATGAAGCTTCATCTTGTGGAACCCTACCAAGATTGTTCAAATTATAGTGCTGGGGCCAAAAATGCCCCCGCCCCGGGGACCTTTAGTTTTACATGGGCTTATGTTGGAAAAATCTTTAAAAATCTTTTTCTCTGAAACCGCAAGGCCCAGGTCTTTGTTATTTGGTATGAAGCTTCATTTAGTGGACCCTTCAAATTATAGTGCTGGGGCCAAAAATGCCCCCGCCCCGGGGCCCTTTGGTTTTACATGGGCTTACATAGGGAAAATCTTTAAAAATCTTCTTCTCTGAAACAGCAAGGCCCAGGTCTTTGATATTTGGTATGAAGCTTCATCTTGTGGATCTCTAACAAGATTGTTCAGATTATAGTCCTGGGGCCAAAAATGCCCCCGCTCCGGGGCCCTTTGGTTTTACATAGACTTATATAGGGAAAATCTTGAAAAATCTTCTTCTCTGAAACCATAAGGCCTAGGTCTTTGATATTTGGTATGAAGCTTCATCTAGTGGACCTCTACCAAGATTGTTCAAATTATAGTCATAGGGCCAAAATGCCCCTGCCTTTGGGCCCTTTGGTGTTACATAGGCTTATATAGTCAAAATCTTTAAACATCTTCTTCTGTGAAACCACAACGCCTAGGTCTTTGATATTTGGTGTGAAATGTCATTTAGTGGACCTCTATCAAGATTGTTCACATTATAGCCCTTGGGCCAAAAATGCCCCTGCCCGAGACCCATTGGTTTTACATAAGACTTATATAGAGATAGTCTTTGAAAATCTGCTTCTCTGAAACTGCAAGGCCCATGCTTTTGATATTTGGTATGTAGCTCCATCTAGTGGACCTCTACCCGGGCCCTTTGGTTTTACATAGGCTTATAATATATAGAGATAATCTTTGAAAATCTTCTTCTCTGATACAGCAAGGCCCAGGTCTATTTGGTGTGAAGCTTCATCTAGTGGACCTAGCCCCGGGGCAATTTTGTTTTACATAGGCTTATGCAGGGAATATCTTTAAAAAAATCTTCTTCTCTGAAACTGCAAGGACCAGGTCTTAGATATTACTGGACCTTTGCCAAGATTGTTCAATTTATAGCCTTTGTTGATATTTGGTATGAAGCTTCACCTTTTTAGACCTCCCTCAGCATTATGCACATTATAACCCTGGGGTCAATAATGGCCCTTTCCTGGGCCCACTTGTTACTCTATGGATCAGGTGAGCGATCCAGGGCCATCATGGCCCTCTTGTTAGCTCACCTGTCACGTAGTGACAAGGTGAGCTTTTGGGATCACTTTTTGTCCGTCGTGCGTGCGTGCGTCCGTAAACTTTTCTTCAAACGACATCTCCTCCTAAACCACTGATCGTATTTTGACCAAACTTCACAGGAATGATCCTTAGGTGGTCCCCTTTCAAAGTTGTTCAAATGGTTCCGGTCTGTTGCACATCCAGGTCACAGGAGCCAAAAATAGATTTTTTTCACCGCAAACTTAAAAAATCTTCTTCTCTGAAACCGCAAGGCCCAGGTCTTTGATATTTGGTATGAAGCTTCATCTAGTGGACCCCTACCAAGATTGTTCAAATTATAGTGCTGGGGCCAAAAATACCCCCGCTCCGGGGCCCTTTGGTTTTACATGGGCTTATATAGGGAAAATCTTGAAAAATCTTCTTCTCTGAAACCGCAAGGCCCAGGTCTTTGATATTTGGTATGAAGTTTCATCTAGTGGACCCCTACCAAGATTGTTCAAATTATAGGGCTGGAGCTAAAAATGCCCCCGCACGGGGGCCCTTTGGTTTTATATGGGCTTACATAGGGAAAATCTTGAAAAATCTTCTTCTCTGAAACCGCAAGGCCCAGGTCTTTGATATTTGGTATGAAGCTTCATCTAGTGGACCCCTTCCAAGATTGTTCAAATTATAGTGCTGGGGCCAAAAATGCTCCCGCACGGGTGCCCTTTGGTTTTACATGGGCTTATATAGGGAAAATCTTTAAAAATCTTCTTCTTTGAAACCGCAAGGCCCAGGTCTTTGATATTTGGTATGAAGCTTTATCTAAGGGACCCCTACCAAGATTGTTCAAATTATAGTGCTGGATCTAAAAATGCCCCCGCACAGGGGCCCTTTGATTTTACATGGGCTTATATAGGGAAAATCTTTAAAAATCTTCTTCTCTGAAACCGCAAGGCCCAGGTCTTTGATATTTGGTATGAAGCTTCATCTAGTGGACCCCTACCAAGATTGTTCAAATTATAGTGCTGGGGCAAAAATGCCTCCGCACCAGGGCCCTTTTGTTTTACATAGGCTTATATAGGGAAAATCTTTAAAAATCTTCTTCTCTGAAACCGCAAGGCTCAGGTCTTTGATATTTGGTATGAAGCTTCATCTAGTGGACCCCTACCAAGATTGTTCAAATTATAGTGCTGGGGCAAAAATGCCTCCGCACCAGGGCCCTTTTGTTTTACATAGGCTTATATAGGGAAAATCTTGAAAAATCTTCTTCTCTGAAACCGCAAGGCCCAGGTCTTTGATATTTGGTATGAAGCTTCATCTAGTGGACCCCTACCAAGATTATTCAAATTATAGTGCTGGGGCTAAAAATGCCCCCACACCAGGCCCCTTTTGTTTTACATAGACTTATATGGGAAAATCTTGAAAAATTTTCTTCTCTGAAACTGCAAGGCCCAGGCCTTCGATATTTGGTATGAAGCTTCATCTTGTGGACCTCTACCAAGATTGTTCAAATTATAGCCCTGGGGTCAAAAATGCCCCCGCTCCGGGGCCTTTTGGTTTTACATAGACATATATAGGGAAAATCTTGAAAAATCTTCTTCTTTGAAACCACAAGGCTTAGGTCTTCGATATTTGTTATGAAGCTTCAGCTAGTGGACCTCTATAAAGATTGTTCAAATTATAGCCCTGAGACCAAAAATGCCTCCGCCATGTGGCCCTTTGGTTTTACATAGACTTATATAGGGAAAATCTTTAAAAATCATCTTCTCTGAAACACAAGGCTTAGGTCTTTGATATTTGTTATGAAGCTTCAGCTAGTGGACCTCTACCAAGATTGTTCAAATTATAGCCCTGGGGCCAAAAATGCCCCTGCTCCGGGGCCCTTTGGTTTAACATAGACTTATTTAGGGAAAATCTTGATTTACATAGACTTCTATATGCAGGGTAAACCTTTAAAATCTTCTTCTCTGAAACCAGAAAGCCCAGGTCTTTCATATTCGATATGAAGCTTCATCTTGTGGACCTCTACCAAGATTGTTCAAATTATAGCCCTGGGGCCAAAATTGACCCTGCTCGGGGCCCACTTGTTATACATTGGATCAGGTGAGCGAACCAGGGCCCTCTGGGCCCTCTTGTGTTTTATATTAGGATCACTTTTTGTCTGTCATCCGTGCGTAAACAATTTCTTCAAACGACATCTCCTCCTAAACCACTGATCGGATTTTGACCAAACTTCACAGGAATGATCCTTAGGTGGACCCCTTTCAAATTTGTTCAAATGGTTCTGGTCCGTTGCACATATAGGTCACAGGAGCCAAAAAAAGATTTTTTTCACCGAAAACTTAAAAAATCTTCCTGTCTGAAACCACAAGGCCCAGGTCTTTGATATTTGGTATGAAGCTTCATCTAGTGGACCCCTACCAAGATTGTTCATATTATAGTGCTGGGGCCAAAAATGCCCCCGCCCCGGGGCCCTTTGGTTTTACATGGGCTTATATAGGGAAAATCTTTAATAATCTTCTTCTCTGAAACCCCAAGGCTTAGGTCTTCGATATTTGGTATGAAGCTTCATCTAGTGGACCCTTACTAAGATTGTTCGAATTATAGTACTGGGGCCAAAAATGCCCCCGCCCCAGGGCCCTTTGGTTTTACATGGGCTTATATAGGGAAAATCTTTAAAAATCATCTTCATTGAAACCGCAAGGCCCAGGTCTTTGCTGTTTGGAATGAAGCCTCATCTAGTGGACCCCTACCAAGATTGTTCAAATTATAGTGCTGGGGCCAAAAATGCCCCGCCCTGGGACCCTTTGGTTTAACATAGGCTTATATGGGGAAAATCTTTAAAAATCTTCTTCTCTGAAACTGCAAGGCCCAGGTCTTTGATATTTGGTATGAAGCTTCATCTTATGGATCCCGACCAAGACTGTTCAAATTATAGCCCTGGGGCCAAAAATGCCCCCTCTCTGGGGCCCTTTGGTTTAACATAGACTTCTATAGGGAAATCTTGAAAAATCTTATTCTCTGAAACCACAAGGCCTAGGTCTTTGATATTTGGTATGAAGCTAGTCATCTAGTGGACCTCTACAAAGATTGTTCAAATTATAGCCCTGAGACGAAAAATGCCCCCGCCTCGGGGCCCTTTGGTTTTACATAGACTTATATAGGGAAAATCTTTAAAAATTTTCTTCTGTGAAACCACAAGGCCTAGATCTTTAATATTTGGTGTGAAATATCATTTAGTAGACCTGTATCAAGATTGTTCAAATTATAGCCCTGGGGCCAAAAATGCCCCTGCCCTTAGACCCTTTGGTTTTACATAAACTTATATAGGGAAATATTTAAAAATATTCTTCTCTGAAACTGCAAGGCCCATGTCTTTGATATTTTTGTATGAAGCTTCATCTAGTGGACCTCTACCAAGATTGTTCAAATTATAGCTCTCGGGCCACAAATGCCCCAGCCCCGGGGGCCCTTTGGTTTTACATAGACTTATATAGAGATAATCTTTGAAAAATCTTCTTCTCTGAAACAGCAATGACGAGGTCTTGGATATTTAGTGTGAAGCTTCATCTAGTGGACCTCTATCAAGATTGTTTAAATTATAGCCCTGAGGCCAAAAATGCTCCCGCCCCGGGGCCATTTAGTTTTACATAGGCTTATGTAGGGAATATCTTTAAAAAAATCTTCTTCTCTGAAACCGCAAGGCCAAGGTCTTTGATATTTGGTGTGTAGCTTCATCTATTGGAACTTTGCCAAGATTGTTCAGATTGTAGCCTTTGTTGATATTTGATATGAACCTTCACCTTTTTAGACCTCCCTCAACATTATGCACATTATAGCCCTGGTGTCAATAATGGCCCTCCGCGGGGCCCACTTATTACTCTATGGATTAGGTGAGCGATCCAGGGCCATCATGGCCCTCTTGTTTTTAAATTGTTTTTGTCTCTTATTTCAATACTATTCACAACAGAGCCTTCCAACTTCACATGAATGTTCCTTGGGACAAGACCTTTTCAGTCATACCACGCTTTTTGACCTGTGACCTTGACCTTTGAACTTTGACCTATTATGCGACATGGAAAAACAGACGAGCATGGCGCCGCTTGCGGTGCTCTTGTTTGTTTCTACAGTATGTTTTATGAAGTATACCATTTTATTAACTACACAAAACAGAACATCACAATATATTGCTTTTTAGGTAAAATCAAGTGTCACAATTAGTTATTATTATTTTTCATTATTCCATTTATGTAAGAGATATAACCACATCTATGTTTTTTATCACAGAATACATATCACATATTATGTTTTACCCTTCAAGAGGTAGTACCAGGAAGGGAGGAAACTAACAAGATAAAATATGAGTGGATTTTTTTTTTTTATATCTACACCCTTCATCCACATTACGATAACACATCCGTGTGATATAGTGCATTTTTCAAACCTCAGAAAAAGGTATTTTTCTGATGAAAATGTGCGATATTTTTCTTATACATACTCCAGACATAGGTTGTGGGTACTTGTTAGAACCGCCTCGATAAGGCTGTTCTAACCAGCACCCGCAACCTATGTTTGGAGTAGAAATAAGAAAAATATCACAAGTTTTCATTGGAAAAGTAGCTGTTTTGGAGATGTGAAAAAAAGCATCATGTCGACGGGTGTGTTATCGTAATGCCTCCGCTCGTTATGATGAGTAAAAATCTTGACATGCTACAATGTTACAGCTCAAGTTATTGCAGTAATAATGTATATATTGAAAAATATGGTAAAGTACTTTTATTAGCTCGTCTGTTTTTTGAAAAAAAACTTTCGAGCTATTGTCATCACTCCGGCATCTGCGTAGTCGTCCTGCGTCGTCCTTCGTCGTCCTGCGTCGTCCTGGGTCGTTCCAAAAAACTTAACCTTGGCTATAACTTAAAAAGTATTAGACCTAGCCTCATGAAACTTCATACACACACTCATCATCACAAGAGCTACATTTTGACCAAGGACCATAACAACATTGTTGATTTTGGCTGAATTATCTCCCCTTTTCCAATTTTTTTCTGAAACACATTTTTTGCTCTCATTTTAATACTATTCACAACAGAGCCTTCAAACTTCACATGAATGTTCCTTGGGACAAGACCTTTTCAGTGATACCACACTTTTTGATCTGTGACCTTGACCTTTGAACTTTGACCTATTTTTCGAAAATTTAACCGAAAACCTTAACCTTGACCATATTTACAAAAGTATTTGGCCGACCTTCATGAAACTTCATACACATACTCACCATCACAAGAGCTACATTCCCTACAAGTTTTATAACTCCATCTTACAATTTGATTGAATTATCTCCCCTTTTCTCTCCGTTTTTTTTAGCTCACCTGACCGAAGGTCATGGTGAGCTTTTGTGACAGTAAGATGTCCGGCGTCGTCGTGCGTCGTGCGTCGTCCGTCGTCCGTCGTGCGTCGTCCGTGCGTAAACTTTTTCTTGTGAACACACTAGAGGCCACAGTTTTGGTCCAATTATCATCAAACTTGCTCAGAATGATAATCATGACAATATCTCGGTCAAGTTCGAATTTGGGTCATGTCGGGTAAAAAAGTAGGTCAGTAGGTCAAATCATAGAAAAACCTTGTGAACACTCGAGAGGCCACAATTTTGGTCCAATCATCATCAAACTTGCTCAGAATGATCATTGTGACAATATTTTAGTGAAGTTTGAATATGGATCATGTCGGCTTAAAAAGTAGGTCAGCGGGTCAAATCATAGAAAAACCTTGTGAACACCCTAGAGGCCACAATTTTGGTCCAATCATAATCAAACTTGCTCAGAATGATCATCATGACAATATCTTGGTCAAGTTCGAATATGGGTCATGTCCGGTCAAAAAGTAGGTCAGTAGGTCAAATCATAGAAAAACCTTGTGAACACTCTGAAGGCCACTGTTTTGGTCCAATTATCATGAAACTTGCTCAGAATGACCATTGTGACAATATTTCAGTCCAGTTCGAATATGGGTCATATCGGGTTAAAAAGTAGGTCAGCGGGTCAAATCATATAAAAACCTTGTGAACACCCTAGGGGCCACAATTTTGGTCCAATCTTAATCAAACTTGCTCAGAATGATCATCATGACAATATCTCGGTCAAGTTTGAATATGGGTCAAATGGTTCCGGTCCGTTGCACATCTAGGTCACAGGAGCCAAAAACAGATTTTTTTCACCAAAAACTTAAAAAATCTTCTTCTCTGAAACCACAAGGCCCAGGTCTTTGTTATTTGGTATGAAGCTTCATCTAGTGGACCCCTACCAAGATTGTTCAAATTATAGTGCTGGGGCCAAAAATGCCCCCGCACGGGGGCCCTTTGGTTTTACATAGGCTTATATAGGGAAAATCTTTAAAAATCTTCTTCTCTGAAACCACAAGGCCCAGGACTTTGATATTTGGTATGAAGCTTCATCTAGTGGACCCCTACCAAGATTGTTCAAATTTGAGTGCTGGGACGAAAAATGCCCCCGCCACGGGGCCCTTTGGTTTTACATTGGCTTATATAGGGAAAATCTTTAAAAATCTTCTTCTCTGAAACCACAAGGCCCAGGTCTTTGATATTTGGTATGAAGCTTCATCTAGTGGACCCCTACCAAGATTGTTCAAATTATAGTGCTGGGGCCAAAAATGCCCCCGCCCCAGGGCCCTTTGGTTTTACATAGGCTTATATAGGGAAAATCTTCAAAAATCTTCTACTCTGAAACCACAAGGCCCAGGACTTTGATATTTGGTATGAAGCTTCATCTAGTGGACCCCTACCAAGATTGTTCAAATTATAGTGCTGGGACAAAAAATGCCCCCGCCACAGGGCCCTTTGGTTTTACATTGGCTTATATAGGGAAAATCTTTAAAAATCTTCTTCTCTGAAACCACAAGGCCCAGGTCTTTGATATTTGGTATGAAGCTTCATCTAGTTGACCCCTACCAAGATTGTTCAAATTACAGTGCTGGGGCCAAAAATGCCCCCGCCCCGGGGCCCTTTGGTTTTACATAGGCTTATATAGGGAAAATCTTAAAAAATCTTCTTCTCTGAAACCACAAGGCCCAGGTCTTTGATATTTGGTATGAAGCTTCATCTAGTGGACCCCTACCAAGATTGTTCAAATTTTAGTGCTGGGACAAAAAATGCCCCCGCCACGGGGCCCTTTGGTTTTACATGGGCTTATATAGGGAAAATCTTTAAAAATTTTCTTTTCTGAAACCACAAGGCCCAGGACTTTGATATTTGGTATGAAGCTTCATCTAGTGGACCCCTACCAAGATTGTTCAAATTTTAGTGCTGGGTCAAAAATGCCCCCGCCACGGGGCCCTTTGCTTTTACATTGGCTTATATAGGGAAAATTTTTAAAAATCTTCTTCTCTGAAACCACAAGGCCCAGGTCTTATATATTTGGTATGAAGCTTCATCTAGTGGACCCCTACCAAGATTGTTCAAATTATAGTGCTGGGGCCAAAAATGCCCCCGCCACGGGGCCCTTTGGTTTTACATAGGCTTATATAGGGAAAATCTTTAAAAATTTTCTTCTCTAAAACCACAAGGCCCAGGACTTTGATATTTGGTATGAAGCTTCATCTAGTGGACCCCTACCAAGATTGTTCCAATTTTAGTGCTGGGGCCAAAAATGCCCCTGCCCCGGGGCCCTTTGGTTTTACATAGGCTTATATAGGGAAAATCTTTAAAAATCTTCTTCTCTGAAACCACAAGGCCCAGGACTTTGATATTTGGTATGAAGCTTCGTCTAGTGGACCCCTACCAAGATTGTTCAAATTATAGTGCTGGGACAAAAAATCCCCCCCTGCCACGGGGCCCTTTGGTTTTACATAGGCTTATATAGGGAAAATCTTTAAAAATCTTCTTCTCTGAAACCACAAGGCCCAGAACTTTGATATTTGGTATGAAGCTTCATCTAGTGGACCCCTACCAAGATTGTTCAAACTATAGTGCTGGGGCAAAAAATGCCCCTGTCCCGGGGCCCTTTGATTTTACATAGGCTTATATAGGGAAAATCTTTAAAAATCTTCTTCTCTGAAACCACAAGGCCCAGGACTTTGATATTTGGTATGAAGCTTCGTCTAGTGGACCCCTACCAAGATTGTTCAAATTATAGTGCTGGGACAAAAAATCCCCCCCTGCCACGGGGCCCTTTGGTTTTACATAGGCTTATATAGGGAAAATCTTTAAAAATCTTCTTCTCTGAAACCACAAGGCCCAGAACTTTGATATTTGGTATGAAGCTTCATCTAGTGGACCCCTACCAAGATTGTTCAAACTATAGTGCTGGGGCAAAAAATGCCCCTGTCCCGGGGCCCTTTGATTTTACATAGGCTTATATAGGGAAAATCTTTAAAAATCTTCTTCTCTGAAACCGCTAGGCCCAGGTCTTTGATATTTGATGTGTAGCTTCATCTAGTGGACCTTTGACAAGATTGTTCAAATTTTAGCCTTTGTTGATGTTTGGTATGAAGCTTCACCTTTAAGACCTCCCTCAACATTATGTACATTAAAGCCCTGGGGCCAATAATGGCCCTCTCTGGGGCCCACTTGTTACACTATGGATCAGGTGAGCGATCCAGGGCCATCATGGCCCTCTTGTTTAAATTGTTTTTGTCTCTTATTTCAATACTATTCACAACAGAGCCTTCCAACTTCACATGAATGTTCCTTGGGACAAGACCTTTTCAGTCATACCACGCTTTTTGACCTGTGACCTTGACCTTTGAACTTTGACCTATTTTTCGAAAAATTAACCAAAAAACTTAACCTTGACCATATTTCCAAAAGTATTTGGCCTACCTTCATGAAACTTCATACACATACTCACCATCACAAGAGCTACATTCCCTACAAGTTTTATAACTCCATCTTGCAATTTGATTTGACTTAGAACTTTTGTTTTCTAAAAGAAACTACAGACGAGCGTTGGCACCCGCTTGCGGTGCTCTTGTTATTCATGTAGAATAACTTGATTTCATTGCAGTTGGAACCATTGAAACCTAAACAACCTACCCAGTTACAACATCCAAAATATGATGTGAATAGTTTATTGAACTGCCCTCATGATCTGTCACATGCTGGGGAAATGATAGACTATGAAAGACCACAAACAGCTTTGTTAGGTCAGTATGGTACAGATGGTTTATTGAACGGCCCTTATGATCATCACACACATGCTGGTAAAGTTCGAACAAATTGACCTGAGACTGCCGAAATTTCATGAGAAGTTGACGAAAGCAGACATGTTAGGCGATAACATTGATTAATTTATTCCTTGCATAAAGGTCAGTCTCATGTCAAATTGTTCGAACTATAAAGTGATTTTGTTTTGTTTGTTTGATTTGAGGTTTAACTTCCCCGTCAACACTGTATAGGTCATTTTGGAGACATTGCTTCCAATTTTGTGGGACTTTTACCCAACATTGAGATGAAATGACATCTCAAGCCCTGTCGCCCAATGAAACCAATAAGGTTTATAAGCATGGACGGTCCCACTTGCACCGCTTTGCCTGGGCAGGCTTAGATCCATTAAGCGGTTTACCAGTACTAGTGTGCAGTCAGTTTCAGCTCTGCGTGGAAGCATCATGCAGCCCATCTATTTCTTCAAGCCCCAATGGGTGGGGGCATAGATTTGTTTAGTAAATGTGTTGTTGATAGTTTATTGAATAGAAGCCTCTGTGGTGTATTAGTTAAGCAACTCCACTTGTGAACCAGGGTGTCTCGGGGGTTTTATTTTGGTCTTCACAAGACTTTCAGATGAGTCTTTAACCCTTTGCCTGTGGGAAACCCCGAAAGGGATACCTTGGCAAACAGTGCAGGCCAGATCAAACACCGCAGAAAGCGGCGTCTGATCAGGGCCTGCACTATTTACTAACAGAATTTTGCATCAAAAATAGAATTAAAACGAAAAAAATAGGCCTGAAAACATAGGCTTTTAAACGACAAATGGACTTGTCCAACATATAGCAATGGAAGTGTCCACTAGTATACAATCGGTTAAACTGAGGTCCAGTTTCCATAATTATGACATTTGTTGTCGGTTGGACTGCAAGCTCAAACACACACAGTTTATTGAATGACCCTTATGCCCTCACACATGTAGGAATGAATTTCATTTTTGTGGAGTTTATCGATGTGAAAACTCCAGCAAATCACTCACAAACTTAGCATGAAGCCCTTTAAAGGTGCATTATTGAGCTACGTGGTCTCAAATTTTTTTTTTTCTGGTTTTTGTCTTCAATGCATACTCCTTTGTCATGTGTACACTTTTGGAGCCAAATACAGCTTCAGAACTTTGTGTAAATGGTCGTTTTCATTCGTGTTTACCCTTCGCTCTGAACATGTGTTCAGAATTTCTGTTCCAAAAATAAATCTGTCACTTTATACATACATGGCGACAGTATCGTCTCTGAGTGTCGTTACTTATGGCGTGGTATTCAGCGTCATATTTTTTCCGATTCAGTCATGGCCGAAGCAAACAAGGCCAAAAATGAACGTCGCATAACGTCATATATGGGGATTCTATTTTTGTCACGAACTAAAAATAGATCTAACTAGTGTTCGAAACCTAGTTAGGGAATCCCTCTCAAACTCGTTTACCTGTCATCATAAATGTTCGCATTTTTGCATAAAATGCATTCTTTTGTATTGTTATAAAGAAAAATACCGGCTATATGTATTTTATTTTTGGAAGCATTTTTTCCAGATAGCTCAATAATGCACCTTTAAAGAAAGTTAAAGTTTACACATCGATAAAATCCATAAAAAAGATAATTCATTTCTTTTACTTCCAACTTTGTCATCAAACTGTTAAATCAAAATGTTAAAAATGTCAACAAAAATGGTAAAATTTAAGATTTCTTCTTTAGGAAAGCTTAACCCTTGTCCTGCTGAGCCCGGATGTGCCTTATCTTTGAAACAATGTAGATCCAGATCAGATGGCTTCTGAAGAAGCCATCTGACCAAGATCTACATTGTTTGTTATTTAGATTGTGAAATTGTTGCAATAATTTGCATCAAATATCTAATTGGTTGATAATCGGTAGTGGGTGTGGCAGATTAAAATATTCAGCAGGACAAGGGTTAAGAAATGAACTTCCCAACAACCACGTTTCAGTTAGAAACTACCATCTTTGAAAGAAACCCAAGCGAACAAAACGTCAAGTCTATAAACTCAGTTTATTTGTCTTCTAACATTTACATTTTCAATTGTTTTCCATCTTTTAATCGAACGCTGTTGACATTGTGTATACCAATTTTATGGCAAGTTATGTTACTCTAGCTACAATATTGTTAGAGTTATGATCTTTTGTAAAATTCAGATTCCTGAGCAAAAGGCTTCGTGGGAGCTATTGTGATCAGTCAATGTCCCTTGACGTCCATCCGTCTGTCTGTTCATTAGTAAAGTTTGTGATAAAGGACCTTCCACTATGATCACTGCAAGAAATAAATGTTGTGAATATTTCAGGCCTCTTAGCAAAACCTATAAAACCTATAATAATCTATAATTTTGTGCCAAACCTATAAAACCTTTATTTTGTTCATAAAACCTATAAAAAGCCTGTATTTTCATGAAAAAAAACCTATATTTTTCACTTTTTGAACCTTCTTGCGACTCAACCCTAACTTCTTCAAAATGCACCACTATTTTTAGCTCCACTGGCCAGGGGGGCTATTGTCATGGCCCTGTGTCCGTCGTGCGTCCGTGCGTTACCTTTTTCTTTAAACATCTTCTCCTCCTAAACTACTGGGCCAATTGTAACCAAACTTCACAGGAATGTTCCTTACATAGTCCTCTTCTAAATTCCTTCAAAGAATTTTGTTACACCCAGAACTCTGGTTGCCATGGCAACAAAACCACAAAAAAATTAAAAATCTTTAAAAATCTTCTCCTCCAAAACCACCTGTTGGATTTCATTTTTATTTTGCATGACTGTTCCTTGGGTTGACCTCTTTCAGATTCCTTGAAGAAATATTGATCTGACAAAAAACATGGCCGCCATGGGCGGGGCTTATTTTCCCTATTTAACATATAGTGTAATGCTAAAACATCTTCTCCTCCTAAACTATTGGGCCCATTGTAACCAAACTTCACAGGAATGTTCCTTACTTAGCCCTCTTCTAAATTCCTTCAAAGAATTTTGTTACACCCAGAACTCTGGTTGCCATGGCAACAAAACAACACAAAAAATTAAAAATCTTTAAAAATCTTCTCCTCCAAAACCACCTGTTGGATTTCATTTTTATTTTGCATGAATGTTCCTTGGGTAGACCTCTTTCAGATTCCTTGAAGAAATTTTGATCCGACAAAAAACATGGCCGCCATGGGTGGGGCTTATTTTTCCTATTTAACATATAGTGTAATGCTAAAACATCTTCTCCTCCTAAACTACTGGGCCAATTGTAACCAAACTTCACAGGAACGTTCCTTATATAGTCCTCTTCTAAATTCCTTCAAAGAATTTTGTTACACCCAGAACTCTGGTTGCCATGGCAACAAAACCACAAAAAATTAAAAATCTTTAAAAATCTTCTCCTCCAAAACCACCTGTTGGATTTCATTTTTATTTTGCATGACTGTTCCTTGGGTTGACCATTTTCAGATTCCTTAAAGAAATTTTGATCTGACAAAAAACATGGCCGCCATGGGCAGGGCTTATTTACCCTATTTAACATATAGTGTAATGCTAAAACATCTTCTCCTCCTAAACTATTGGGCCCATTGTAACCAAACTTCACAGGAATGTTCCTTACTTAGTCTTCTTTTAAATTCCTTCAAAGAATTTTGTTACACCCAGAACTCTGGTTGCCATGGCAACAAAACAACACAAAAAAAATAAAAATCTTTAAAAATCTTCTCCTCCAAAACCACCTGTTGGATTTCATTTTTATTTTGCATGAATGTTCCTTGGGTGGACCTCTTTCAGATTCTTTGAAGAAATTTTGATCCGACAAAAAACATGGCCATGAGTGGGGCTTATTTTTCCTATTTAACATATAGTGTAATGCTAAAACATCTTCTCCTCCTAAACTACTGGGCCAATTGTAACCAAACTTCACGGGAATGTTCCTTACTTAGTCCTCTTCTAAATTCCTTCAAAGAATTTTGTTACACCCAGAACTCTGGTTGCCATGGCAACAAAACCACACAAAAATTTAAAAATCTTTAAAAATCTTCTCCTCCAAACCCACCTGTTGGATTTCATTATCCCCTCGCACAACATAGTTGTGAGGGGGGATATAGCATTTGTCCCGTACGTACGTACGTACTTTTGTCATCGCTCTAGCGCCACGTATGTATGTACTTTTGTCATCGCTCTAGCGCCACATACGTACGTACCTACTTTTGTCATCGCTCTAGCGCCTAAATTTCTTGACCGATTTTAATATAACTTCACAGGAACGTTCCTTACGACAATATCTGGAGCAAGATCGACTTTCAAGGTCAAGGTCACTCTGGCTATTTTTTGAAAAACTTTGTCATGGCTCTAGCGCCTACATTTCACCCCCAATTTCAATATAACTTCAAACAAATGATCCTTATAAAAATATCTCGAGTGAGTTTGACTTTCAAGGTCATGACCTCAAGGTCAAGGTCACAGTGGCTATTTTTAGAAAAACATTGTCATCGCTCTAGCGCTTACATTTCTTCACCAATTTCAATATAACTTCACACAAATGATCCTTATAAAAATATCTCGAGCGAGTTCCACTTTCAAGGTCATGGCTTCAAGGTCAAGGTCACAGTGGCTATTTTTAGAAAAACTTTGTCATCGCTCTAGCTCCTACTTTTCTTCACTGATTTCAATATAACTTCACACAAATGTTCCTTATGACAATATCTTGAGCGAGTTGGACTTTCAAGGTCATGTCCTCAAGGTCAAGGTCACTGTGCCTATTTTTAGAAAAACTTTTTCATCGCTCTAGCGCCTACACTCTTCACCAATTTCAATATAACTTCACACAAATGTTCCTTATAAAAATATCTCCAGCGAGTTCGACTTTCCAACTCATGGCCTCAAGGTCAAGGTCACTGTGGCTATTTTTAGAAAAAACTTTGTCATCGCTCTATCGCCTATATTTCTTCACTGATTTCAATATAACGTCACAGAAATGTTCCTTATGACAATATCTCAAGCGGGTTTGACTATCAAGGTCAAGGCCTCAAGGTCAAGGTCACTGTGGCTATTTTTTTAGAAAAACTTTGTCATCGCTCTAGCGCTTACATTTCTTCACCAATTTCAATATAACTTCATACAAATGTTCCTTATGACAATATCTCTAGCGAGTTCCACTTTCAAGGTCAAGGTCACTGTGTCTATTTTTAGAAAAACTTCGTCATCCCTATAGCGCTTACATTTCTTCATCGATTTCAATATAACTTCACACAAATGTTCCTTATGACAATATCTCGCCATTTCGACTTTCAAGGTCAAGGTTACTATGGCTATTTTTAGAAAACTTTGTCATCGCTCTAGCGCCTACATTTCTTCACTGATTTCAATATAGCTTCACACAAATGTTGCTTATGACAATACCTCGAACAAGTTTGACTTTCAAGGTCAAGGTCACTGTGGCTATTTTTAGAAAAACTTTTTCATTGCTCTAGCGCTTACATTTTTTTCACCAATTTCAATATTACTTCACACAAATGTTCCTTATAACAATATTTCTAGTGAGTTCTACTTTCAAGGTCAAGGTCACTGTGGCTATTTTTAGAAAAACTTTGTCATGGCTCTAGCGCTTACATTTCTTCACCCATTTCAATATAACTTCACACAAATGTTCCTTATGACAATACCTCGAGCGAGTTTGACTTTCAAGGTCAAGGTCACTGTGGCTATTTTTAGAAAAACTTTGTCATTGCTCTAGTGCTTACATTTTTTCACCAATTTCAATATAACTTCACACAAATGTTCCTTATGACACTATCATGAGCTATTTAGACTTTCAAGGTCAAGGTCACTGTGGCTATTTTTAGAAAAACTTTGTCATCGCTCTAGCGCCTACATTTAATGATGGATTGTAATAGAACTTCACAGAAATGTTTCTTATGATAATATCTCGACTTACTTCGACTTTCAAGGTCATGACCTCAAAGTCAAGGTCACTGTGGCTATCTTTAGAAAAACTTTGTCATCGCTCTACCGCCTACATTTATTAACAGATTTTAATATAACTTCACACAAAAGATGCTTATGGTAATATCTTGAGCAAGATCTACTTTCGTGGTCATGGCCTCAAGGCAAGGTCACTATGGCTATTTTTAGAGAAACGTCATCACTCTAGAATGTACATTTATTGGAGGATTTTTAAACAAACTTTACACAAATGTTGCATATGATAATATCTCAAGCAAGTTGGACTTTTGCCATTTCAGTGTTTTCCACACACGAAGTTGTCTAGTGCGAGGGGATTTGTATCGCATGCGATGCCTTGTTTTTATTTTGCATGAATGTTCCTTGGGTGGACCTCTTTTAGATTCCTTGAAGAAATTTTGATCCGACAAAAAACATGGCCCCCATGGGCGGGGCTTATTTTCACTATTTAACATATAATGTAATGCTAAAAAATCTTCTTCTGCAAAAGTACTTGTCGGATTTCATTGTAATTTGCATGAATTGTCCTTGGGTGGACTGTTATCAGATTCCTTGAAAAAAATTTGATCTTACAAAAAAACATGGCCGCCATGGGCGAGGCTTATTTTCACTATATAACATATAGTGTAATGCTGAAAATATTTTCTGCAAAAGTTCTTGTTTTATTTCATAGTTATTTGGCATGCATGTTCCTTGGGTGGACCTCTGTCAGATTCCTTGAAGAAATTTTGATCCGACAAAAAACATGGCTGCAGTGGGCGGGGTTTATTTTCACTATATAACATGTAGTGTAATGTTAAAAAAGTCTTCTCTTCTTCAAAAGTTCTTGTTTATTTATTTATTTATTTATTTATTTATTTATTTAAAAGTACCTTCCTGTATCTGAATTAATCTCCTCCAATTTTGCTGACTATCACATATCTATAGAGGTCCACCTACAAATTGTCATTCTAAATTCAAAACATCAGAAATTTCACTTGCCCATCACACTGGTGATAGAACTGATGTTTTCAACACAAACTCTATTTATACGACTTGATGTTTCAAAATAAATTCAAAATACTGAGGGAGATTGATTTATTAGACCTAATTATACTACAGTGTCAACAGTTCTCCCGATCCCTGAGGGTTAAAATGGCTTAGTTGAAAAGGGAGGCATACCGAATCCGACGGAGGAAAGGAAAAAATAAATAAATAAAGAAATAAAAACATAAATCTGTTCATTTTTTAGCTCCACTGGCCAAAGACCGACGGGTCTTATGTTATATGTTATGGCCCTGTGTCTGTTGTGCGTCTGTGCGGTTGTGCATCCGTGCGTTAACTTTTTTCTTTACACATTTCCTCCTTTACTACTTGGTCGATTGTAACCAAACTTCACAGGAATGTTTCTCACATAGTCCTCTTCTGAATTCCTTCAAAGAATTTTGTTACATGCAGAACAAAATGGCATCGAAACCAAAAAAAAATATTTAAAAATCTTCTCCTCCAAAACCGCTCAATGGATTTTATTCTTATATTGCATGAATGTTCCTTGGGTGGACCTCTGTCAGATTCCTTGAAGAAATTCGGATCAGACAAAAAACATGGCCACCATGGCCATGCCCCACATGACTGCCATGGCCATGCCCCTTGGCTCATTAGCTTTCAAAGACTTATATGGGGAAAAGTTTTAAAAACCTTCTCCTCCAAAACCGCTCAACTTAATGGATTTCATTCTTACTTTGCATGAATGTTCCTTGGGTGGACCTCTGTCAGATTCCTTGAAGCAATTTTGATCAGACAAAAAACATGGCCGCCATGGACACGCCCATTGGCTAATTAGCTTCCATAGACTCATAAAGGGATCTTTTTTTTTTTTTTTAATCTTCTCCTCCAAAACCGCTAAATTGATTTTGTTCTTAATTTTCATGAATGTTCCTTGTGTCTACCATTGTCAGATTCATTGAAGAAATTTTGATCAGACAAAAAACATGGCCGCCATGGCCACCACCTTTGGCTCATTAGCTTCCATAGACCAATAAACGGAAAAACTTCTTCTCTGAAACCATAAAGCCTAAAGCTAAGACATTTACAGTAACACCTGTCTTAGTGGCCACCTCTATGAAGCAAGCAACCTGTCTTAAGCAAGCAGGCATTCAGTTCCCAAGAAAGGCAGATGTGTTAAATTTCACCTGTATTAAGCAAGAACCTGTCTTAAGCAAGCATATTTTGACTATCCCTTAGGCACTTGCTTAATACAGGTTGAACTGTAGTATGTAGCAAAGTTATGTGGTCACCTACTAAGTCCTGCGAACTATGACTCCAAATTGGCAACGCCCCGGTGCTTATTAGCTCCCATAGACTAATAATGACAAAATCTTGAAACTTTTCTCCTCTGAAACCATAAGGCCAAGAGCTTAGTATGTAGCAACTTGAAGTATTCAACTGCATAAATCCTGCCAACTGTACCCCTGGGGTCCAAATTGGCCACACCCTGAGGCCCATAAGCTCCCATAGACTTATACTTGGAAAAACTGACAAAAATCTTCTCTGAAACCATCAGTGCCCAGAGCTTAGATATTAAGTATGCAGCAACGTCAAGTGGTCACTCAAATAAATCCTGCCAACAATGCCCCTGGGGTAAAAAATGGGTCACGCCCAGAGGCATATTAGTTCCCATAGACTTATAATAGGAAAAACTTAAAAAAAGTCTTCTTCTCTGAAACCCTAAGGCCCAGAGCTTTAGATATTCAGAACGGAGCAATGCCAAATGGTCACTCACATAAATCCTGCCAACCATGGCTCTGGGGTCCAAAACATATAGAATGGACATTCCTTGGGTGGATCACTTGTTTCTTTTTTACCCATTGCATGTGGCAAAACCCTAAATGGGTACCTTGGCAAACAGTGCTGGCCCAGATCAGACCCCACAGAACACCATGTCTAATCAGGGCCTGCACTATTTGCTAACAGAATTTTCCATCAAAAATAGAAAAAAAATAGGCCTGACACCCCTTATATGACAAATGGACTGATCCAACATATAGCAATAGAAGAGTCCAGTAGTATACAATTGGTTAATGTAATAAATATGACAATTGTCTGAAGTTAGCTGGTGGAGCGACAGGCCCTCTTGGGCCTCTTGTTTACTTTCTAGACCCATATAAAGTGATGAAAACTGTCAAGAAATTGTAATTTTTTTCCTCGCTCGCTCGGACTTTGTAAGATTCAGATCAACTTTATCTTAGTAATTATGGCACAAAAATTCATCAAATATTTTTTTCTGCAGTTTTAAATCTTTATGTAAGTTTGGAAGACTTTTTATAGCCCCGCTTTGAAAAAGTGGGGGCTATATTGGATTTGGCTTGTCCGGAATTCCGTCTGTAATCTTGTCCGGAATTCCGTCTGTCTGTCTGTCTGTCTGTAATATTTGATAGTGGGTACCTTGTTACCGCAACTCCTCTTACAGTTGTAGGTCAAACCTTTTGAAACTTTATAGGTGTTTTCATATAGGTCTGAAGATGTGCATATTCTTTTTTCATTATCCTTAAATAATTTTTTTCACTTATTTCACCTTTTTTAACTTAGACAATTTTTGAGATCTACTAATGTTAAAATGTATAGGGAGTAGCTACCTTGTTACCGCAACTCCTCTTACAGTTCTAGGTCAATCCTTTTGAAACTTTACAGGTGTTTTCATATAGGTCTGAAGATGTGCATATTCTTTTTTCATTATCCTTAAATAATTTTTTTCACTTATTTCACCTTTTTTAACTTAGACAATTTTTGAGATCTACTAATGTTAAAATGTATAGGGAGTAGCTACCTTGTTACCGCAACTCCTCTTACAGTTCTAGGTCAATCCTTTTGAAACTTTACAGGTGTTTATATATAGGTCTGAAGATGTGCATATTCTTTTTTCATTATCCTTAAATATTTTTTTTCACTTATTTCACCTTTTTTAACTTAGACAATTTTTGAGATCTACTAATGTTAAAATGTATAGAGAGTAGCTACCTTGTTACCGCAACTCCTCTTACAGTTCTAGGTCAATCCTTTTGAAACTTTATAGGTGTTTTCATATAGGTCTGAAGATGTGCATATTCTTTTTTCATTATCCCTAAATAATTTTTTTCACTTATTTCACCTTTTTTAACTTAGACAATTTTTGAGATCTACTAATGTTAAAATGTATAGGGAGTAGAGACAATTTTTGAGATCTACTAATGTTAAAATGTATAGGGAGTAGCTACCTTGTGATCGCAACTCCACTTACAGTTCTTGGTCAATCCTTTTGAAACTTAACAGGTGTTTTCATATAGGTCTGAAGATGTGCATATGCTTTTTTCATTATCCAAAACTTATTTTTTAACTTAGACAAGGCGTAGGTACCTTGTTAGGGATTTAACCCTCTCACAAGTCTTTACCTTTAATTCATGAGTCTTTCTCCTCTGACAGAGCTATAGCGGGGCTATAGTCAGATCCTCTGACAGTTCTAGTTTTAACCTGTATTTTTATTGAAAAACCTGTAAATAACCTATATTTTGAGTAAGAAGAACCTATATAAAAACCTATATTTTCAAAGTGGGCCACTAGGAGGCCTGATATTTGTTAAAATCATCTCAGTGAGATGATTCTAACAAATATCCACAACATTTCATTCTTGGACTGTTATATAATGTTATTAACCCAGTGAGTTCGTATTGGCCCTGTTGAAGGTTAGAGGTCTGCTGTATTGGACAGAGGTCGAAGGTCAAGGTCCAGTACAGCAAGACCAAGGACCAATAACAGGGTAGCTCAATAAATCAGTCTCCCCTGAGCTGCGGATCTGTTAAACTGAAATTACAAAGAGTTTTTTTCAAAAGTACAGTGCAATTCGGCTATTAAGACCACCTAAAATTAAGACTAATTCTGCTTTAAAAAGCTTATTTAGTAGGTTGCAGTTATTCTTTCTTTGATTTTTCTGTATACAGTGTCCTCTGGTCAGAGACCACCTTTGGGACTGTTCATAATTGTTTTATTGCCCCCTGTGATATTCTGTCTGTAGCAGATCAAAGGCAGCCCTTAATAGGGCGATTAGTAGCTCTTGTTGAATCCCCAGCATGAGGCACTTAAGGGGAGAATCAATAATGTACACTCTAGTAAACTACTGATTTTCCCCAAGGTGGCCCTTACCTGTTGAAGACTGAGGGGATCTCTTCAGTCAGCACTGAGGGCTACATAATATTATGTAATGAAAGGATAGTCCCCAATATTCAAGAATAAATGCCTTTAAAGACCACTTTTGAACAGTCTCAAAGGTGGTCTTAATAGAAGAATTAACTGTAATATTGAAAGTTGAATGTGTATGCTTATTTTCTAAAAGAAAAAAAATACTTTATTTCAGATCAATCATTGATTGCCAAGTCCTCCAGTTTATTTCCAATGAAACCAGTCGACGCATCTTTAATTGTACTGAAAGACGTTCCCATACTGACGGCTTTTGATTTCCCAGTAAGTAGCACACATATACTACTATATGAGACTTAAGATATACACATATGCTACGTGAGCATTGAGCTCCCTGTCGCAACCAGACACCTTCGTGATATGACTGAAAGATTGTTGAAAGCGACGTTAAACCCGAATTCACACACACACCCACACATATGCTACTATAGGAGACTGCTCATTAATATGAAATAAATAGGTCATTACGATAACACACCTGTGTGACATAGTACATTCCTTGATTTCACAAAAATGCTACTTTTCCGATAAAAATTGTGATATTTTTCTTATACATACTCCGGACATAGGTTATGGGTGCTCGTTAGAACCGCCTCATTGAGGCGGTTCTAACAAGTACCCACAACCTTTTTCTTGGGGCAGATATAAGAAAAGTAAAGCTCACCCCCGTAAACCCCAGTTTTCTCTATATAAAGTGGGGTTTAGAGGGGTGTTCATTTCACGGACTTGTTAACATGATTTGCTACCTATAAACATGCGTTCCAAGACTTGCATCTCTTATACAATTTCTCTCTAGGGCCATGTAGAAGCCTCCGTGGTGTAGTGGTTTTACTACTCGCCTTGTAAACCAGGGGTCACAGGATCGATCCCCGGCTTCTCCAGACTTTCGGATGAGTCTTTGAACAGAGGTCCCATCTCCGTATGACCTTAGCTGTTGGTGAGACATAAAACTCAAACACTCTCTCTCTCTAGGGCCATGTTTCAATGCTTAGTCCAAACAGTGCTTAGTGTTCATGTCAATAATCAATAATAGTAATAATAATAATCAACCTTATTTGTAGATGGTAACACATTTAGTGAACAGATACTAATTTTCCATGTGGCCCTCTTTGACTGGGTAGGAACCAGTACTAAGCAATGTGGATATGTAGTCTCTTGCTCAAGGAAACATACATCAGGGCTTGAAGAAATAGAGGCTTCAAGAAATAGATGGGCTGCATGATGCTTCCAGGCAGAGCTGAAACTGACCGCACATGAGTACTGGTAAACCGCTTAGATCATCTAAGCCTGCCCAGGCAAAGCGGTTCGAGTCGGACTGTCCATGCATATAAACCCTATTGGTTTCATTGGGCGACAGAGCTTGACATGTCATTTCATCTCATTGTCGGGTAAAAGTCCCACAAAATTGGAAGCAACATCTCCAAAATGACCTATACAGTGTTGACAGGGATCGAACCGGCTACTTCTCGGTCTCAAATCTGACGCTTTACCACTGCACTACAGCGCTCCATGCTGTGCAGTAAGCGTTGCAGTCTCAATGCTTATTGTCCAATGTGATCACTAAGCGTTGCAGTCACAGTCAATAAAATGTGCGATGCCAGTGCTAATAATATTGTTTGTCATGTCATGTTGGCAAAGTTCTTAATATAACGTCGGTAATAGGAGCCCATGGTGACGAACTGTTTGATCTGCCTTGGGGTCCTTGGCTTGGGCCAACTTAAGATCTTCGCCATATTTGTTGGACTCGGTCTAACACCCTCGCCTGATACTATGTGCCCTAAGAAGATGATATCTTTCTGCAGCATGTGGCTTTTTGCAGGTTTAAGTTTCAATCCTGCGTCTTTGATTCTTTACAGAACCTCTTCGACTCTCTGCAGAAATTATTCAACTTCATGGTGCTGTTTTTTTTCAAACTTTCATATGTCGACTGCCACTCATTAGACCATCTGTGCCCTGGAGGGCCGGCTTTCATGCCATAACTCCAGACACCTGGTTTGATGTCCCTGGAGTGGGCTAGACATCAAAATCTGTTTTGACTTTTTGATATATGAACACAGTACTTCAGGATTATGATCCAGTCTGACACAGCATTTGGCCTCAAAATAATTGCAGGTCGCTGTGACCTTTATGAGCCAGCGCACAACAAAACCCTCAATAAGACATGTGCACCCATCCAAGACTCAGATCAGCCTGCGCATCCTTATAGTCTAACCAGAGACTTCTCTTGCTGCATGAAGTAGTGTTGGACCCTTAGCTATTCTTAGAGCGAACAACGAAGACTGATCAGACTGCACAGATCTGAGTCTTTGTTGGGTGCACATGTCTTATTGTTGGTTTTGTTATGTGCTGGCTCATATGTAATCAAGAAAAAATGCCTGTTCAAATCTATTGGTAAAATTTTACCACCCCAGAAAATTAAACTTAACAGAAAAAAAAAGATTTTTTCATATTTCTTCTCAAAGCATATAGTTTGGGTACTCTTTGGAACTGACGAAGCGGTTCTAATGAGTACCCACAATCTATGTTTTTGAGCAGAAATAAGAAAAATAATGTATACCCCTGTAAACCCCAGTTTTAGCATACAAAAGTGGGGTTTAAGGGGGTCGAAATTATAAAGGCGTGTTTTGTGTGATGTCATGGTCCATTGAGTTTGCCTTATTCATGAGGAGTATTTGATGTATGAACATCATACTGCAGGATTATATGTCAGTTTCATCTTTAATGAAATGGACATTTCATACGTCAAGATTGTCATCAAAATGCTGTCATATGTCAGGGAAAGAAAGTCATGAAATGTACATGAAATATTATTTTTAGAAATTTACAACTGGTGGAGTTCTTTTGAAATTTACCACTTCAAGTACATCTTTAACCCATTTGGTACCAGAAACCCCAAAACGGGTAATTGGCAAACAGTGCAGGCCCAGATCAGACGCCGCAGAACCCAGCATCTGATCAGGGCCTTCACTGTTTGCTTAAAGTTCAGTCATTTTCCAAATAACTTTTGAAGTAAACACAACCTGACACCCCTAATTTTGAAATGAACTCCTGCTATATATAAGGAGGAAGATTCTATTTGGCGCAAAAAGGGTTAACTATGATATATACTTAAATGATACCCCTTAATTTTGAAATGGTCACTAGGCTGAAGAGCAGCATGTTAACAAGTTTTGTGTAATGAACAGCCCTCTAATCCCCACTTGATATAGAGAAAACTGGGGTTTTAGTGGGTGGGGGGTCTCTATAATCTGGGGTCCAAAGCTGTCCAATGTTTTATTTACCTTCTGTGTGAGGATGTAAGAGGACATGCTGATTCTCCCCCCCCCCCCTCCCCCCCCCCACACCCAAACCCCCTTGCAAATTACCGGGTACCACCCCATTCTTTAACGTCCACTATTTCAAAATTTTCCATGCCTCAATGTGTGACCTATACTCCTATGCCTAGAGACAGTTCACCGACAGTGAGATTGTACATCTGTGACATTAAATTAAAACATCTTGCACAGATCACATACATGAAATTTGTTATTTCAAAGTTTGAATATCACAGTAAAAGGGTGGGTAGAAAATTTAAAATTATATGCATTCATTTCAAGATGGCGGACGGCTTACACTGCAAGGCATGATGGTAAAAGTGTCACATGACATTCTTAACCAATCTGAAGGTAGAACAAAATGGCCGCCCCCATGTGAATGATCTGACGAATGGCTTTCCATCCATGACACTTTGAATGAGTTTGATCATCGTCAAAATCCAACGGGTATCATGGGAGTTACTGCCCTTTATTCTTAAAAAAATTCTGAAAATAGCCGTTTCCAGACTCGACTGTCTGTGTTTCTTCAGTTTTATTTGTTTGATTTGAGGTTTAACATCCTTGTCAACACTGTAAAGGTCATTTAGGAGATGTTGCTTCCAATTTTGTGGGACTTTTACCCGACATTGAGATGAAATGACATCTCAAGCCCTGTCGCCCAGTGAAACCAATAGGGCTTTTAAGTAGGGCTGCAACGATACGCTTACCTCACGATACGATACGTATCGCGATACTTGTCTCACAATACGATACGTATCGCGATACGTTTTATGAAGGATCACTGGTTGGAAAACAAAGGTGAAAGTGAAACAAAACTAAATTTAATGTAACAATAAACTTTAAAAACTTATTTAAGTAAAATTCTATAGGTAAGTATGGGTATTTGGTGATGATTGAAGTATAAATTTGAAAATTGTCTTTCAAAAGTTAGCAAAGACTAGCTTATACACGTGAGATCTGAGTTGTAATATCCCTGAAACACAGTATGTCCTATAGCTTATGTCCAAAGTATGTAGAAGATGGTGGAAGGATTTAAACTTTGCTGGCGCATCTTCTATTTCACGAGTTTCCCTCACTCCCTGGTCGGCCATTTTCCGATTTGAATACCGCTAATGTTACGAAAAAATCAAAAATTATTTTTTCTTTTTGGACATAAATTTTATAAAAATGAGCCTTCTTACATCAAAAATATATAAGAAGATCGACAAACATTATTATCCAAACTGTTTCGAAGGCAGATCTTCGCTAGATTTATTTCTTTTTCTTCCACTAATTGATTTAAGCGGCTGGACATTTCGGCCCTGACATTCGAACCGAATTGTACCGAAAATTAAGAAAACAATATCGTGAATCGAACCAAAGCCCTTGTACCGCGGTGAATCGAGTTTTCGGTGAATCGTGACACCTCTACTTTTAAGCATGGACGGTCCGACTTGTGCGCACCGCTTTGCCTGGGCAGGCTTAGATCCTCTAAGTGGTTTACCAGTACTTGTGTGCGTGTCGGATTCAGCTCTGCGTGGAAGCATCATGCAGCCCATATATTTCTTAAAGCCCCGATGTGCGGGGGCCGGAGTGTTTCTTCAGTTGTTCAGAAGTGTTATTAACATTACGTCAGTTGTCTGAAGGTTTTGGCCAATTAACTTAGAAGGATTAACGATGCAATCATTCTGCCCACCTTGTCAGTCATCTCTAAGCAGGGGTGACAACCTACGTCATAGCAGAGATGTCGTACCCATTTCAGAAGCGGCCATATTGGTGTAAATAAGGTAAATAAAATGCTTCAAACTAGATATGTACATTACAAGTCTTCAGAAAACATACTTCAGCTGGTAACCAACAATATTTGCATCCAATCAGTAAGCTAATTCCACCTAGAAACATTGAAAAGGCTTTGATAGCTTCGCCACAAGATTTGATTCGACGCTGTAAACAATGGTAGTTTCGACATCATTGCCAAATCAGCTTGTGTCGAATTATTTAAAGAAAAGGCCACATTTCTGAGACATATTTCAGTATGTTTGATTCTTTTATGACCTAATGCACACACTGCGCCTACTTGTTACGACAAATGCCTTTTGTGTAGTAAACACCGGCAAACCTACGAATGGTTATGACGTCACTACTCCGACGTAGGTTGTTCCCCCTGTAAGAGCTTTTCAGAAGTAAGTGATAGAGAGTTCAACATGGTGTGACAAAGCTTTTTGTGAGTCTTTTATATTCGTTGTAAACAGCATCAAAAGTGTGACAGGGTGAAGTTTTACTGCTTAACTGCTGTTTGCATGGTTGTATAGACATAGAAAGTACAGAATCTGATCCAAGCAACAAACACTAAGGTGCTGATCCAAAACTAAAACGAATTGTAAAAACTTTGGTCATTTATTATGGCAAATACCGGTGGTATACTAATATTTTTCCTGAAAAAATGTGAGTAGCTTTTGTGTACACAAAAGCTACTCACATTTTTTTCAGCAAAAAGATCAAAATTTTAGATATGTACTTGCTAGAACAGTTAATGACCACTAATAAGCTCATTTAGCTAACAAGGCTTTGACCAACTGGACCCAGATTGCACACATGTGCAGACTGTTCCCCACCCTTGTCTGCACATAGCAGAATACACCCTCAGGGGATGTAACTCTATCAAAACATCTGTTTTCAAATTACAGAATATAAGAATCTTATATGGATGTGAGGGGTGGATGGAAAAATCCATCCCAAGGGTTTTTATATGCTGTTGTCACTTCGCCGTTCGACATCCACCATATTGTGATGGCACTACAGGAATGTTTAGTGATGTCGCGTAACATGCTGTGACATTAACCTTAACAATGGCGCATATGAGGTTGTATTCAACCAGTGCTTATATCAAACATGCGAGAATATTCGATTTTGGGTAAGAACACCAGGGTTAGAACAGAATTTCTATCCCAAGCTAAAACTATGAATTTCCTTATCTGATGTGCAAGAAACAGTTTTCTCACATCGTGGCTAACACCTTTTACTGTATTTCTTTCTGTAGAAGAAGTCCCTAGTCCAGACAGAGGCCCAGAGGAAAGCAGCCGAAATAAAGGCCAGTTTTGTTAGCCCATACTTAAAGGTTTGTATAGTACACACTGATAAGATCGGCGGAGTGGAAAATATACTCCAAACATAGGTTTTGGGTGCTTGATAGAACCTATGTCTCATAGCAGAAGTAAGAAAAATAATGTTTATCCCATTTAAACCCCAGTTTTCTTTATATGAAGTGGGGTTTAGAGGGGTGTTCATTTCACAGACTTGTAAACACAATTGTTGCACGGGCTTGTTCACCCGAACAATACAAAACAAAAATAAATAAATAATGGCTACACGATGAACTTTTTCTTACAATTATTTTCCAATCAGTGTAAGAACGTCAAGTTATTGTTTACTTGATTGTTGCAGTGACCTCTGATTTTGGCATCATTTACGATATGCCAATGTAAATAGCCATTTTTAGCTCACCTGAGCCGAAGGCTCATGTGAGGTATTAGTATACCACGAGCCGGCGTCCGTCGTCCACACTTTCAACGAAGTATATCTCTGGAACCAGTGGGCCGGCCTTGATCAAATTTCATGTGAACCATCATCAGGTAGGGGAAAAGGCTGTATTAGGTTTTCGTGCAGATCGGATGAGAACTCTGGTTGCCACAGCAACAAAGAGCTCCCATAGGCTTAACATAGGAAAAAGCTTGTCATCACTCTAGCTCCGTCAATTTTTTTCTGATCAACTTCATTCTTGCAGATAACGAGGACAGGCATGAAATCTCGATCAAGTTCGATTTTGGGCTGAATCAGATTATTCACTCAGGAGTTACGTGCCCTTGAGCGTTGAAAAAATTGCCTATTGACTTAACATGGGGAGAATGTTGTCATCACCGTAGCTGCTTCAATTATTTTTAGATTGGCTTTATTCTTGCAGATAACCAGCACAGCCATGAAATCTCGGTCAAGTTCGATAACTGGCAGAATCGGATCATTCACTTAGGAGTTACCTGCCCTTGTGTGTTTTTGCATTAGGGTTAATGGGAATTTCAAAAATGTATATCTTAAAGACTACTTGGCCAACTTTGATCAAATTTCATGTGTCGCATTATTGGGCAAGTGGAAAGGCGAACTCTGGTTGCCATGGCAACATCTAGCTCCCATAGACTTCACATAGGAAAAAGCTTGTCATCACTCTAGCTCCGTAAATTTTTTTCTGATCGACTTCATTCTTGCAGATAACCAGTACAGGCATAAAATCCCGGTTAAGTTCGATTTTGGGCCGAATCGGAATATTGACCTCGGAGTTACGTGACCTTGAGCGACAAAAAATTTGCCCATAGACTTAACATAGGGAAAATGTTGTGACTACGATATCGACTTGAATTTTTTTCAGATCAGCTTCAAACTTGCAGGTAACGAGGACAGACATAAAATCTCGGTTAAGTTAGATTTTGGGCCGAATCGGATTATTTGCCTTGGAGTTACCTGCCCTTGAGCATAAAAAAATACGTTGTGACCACGATAGCAACTTTATTTTTATTCAGATCAGCTTCAAACTTGCAGGTAACGTGGACAGGCATAAAATCTCAGTTAAGTTCGAATCGGAATATTGACCTCGGAGTTACATGACCTTGAGCGACAAAAAATTTGCCCATAGACTTAACATAGGGAAAATGTTGTGACTACGATAGCGACTTGAATTTTTTTCAGATCAGCTTCAAACTTGCAGGTAACGAGGACAGACATAAAATCTCGGTTAAGTTCGATTTTGGGCCAAATCGGATTATTTGCCTTGGAGTTACCTGCCCTTGAGCATAAAAAAATATGTTGTGACCACGATAGCAACTTTATTTTTTATTCATATCAGCTTCAAACTTGCAGGTAAAGAGGACAGGCATAAAATCTCGGTTAAGTTCAACTTTGGGCCGAATCGGAATATTGACCTCGGAGTTACGTGACCTTGTGCGACAAAAAATTTGCCCATAGACTTAATTAGGGAAAATGTTGCGACTACGATAGCGACTTGATTTTTTTAAGATCAGCTTCAAACTTGCAGGTATCAAGACAGACATAAAATCTCGATTAAGTTCGATTTTGGGCCGAATCGGAATATTTGCCTTTGAGTTACCTGCCCTTGAGCATAAAAAAAATACTTTGTGACCACGATAGCAACTTTATTTTTATTCATATCAGCTTCAAACTTGCAGGTAACGAGGACAGGCATAAAATCTCGGTTAAGTTTGATTTTGGGCCGAATAGGAATATTGACCTCGGAGTTACGTGACCTTGAGAGACAAAAAAATTTGCCCATAGACTTAACGTAGGGAAAATGTTTTTGACAGAAATAGCGACTTGAATTTTTAGCTCACCTGAGCCAAAGGCTCCAGTGAGCTGATAGTATACCAAGGCTCCGGAGTCCGTTGTCTGTCATCCGTCCATCCGTCGTCCACACTTTCAATGAAGCATATCTCAGAAGGCAGTCAACCAATCTTGTTTAAATTTTATGTGTAGCACCATTGGGCAAGGGGAAAGGCTGCATTAGGTTTTGGAGCTAGTCTGGTTCATTTGTTCCTTCATTCTTCTTTCTCTCCATATAGAGATAATAGACCAATGTTAAATTTTTAATGAAAGATTTCTCAGGAACTATAAAAGCTAGAAGCATCAAATTTGGTATTCAATAGAATAATGATGACTTATTTTGTGTAAGAGACATTGGGCTTTCTCAGCTTATTTGTTCATCTGTTCTTTCATTCTTCTTTCTCTCCATTTTGACCAATGTTAAATTTTCGTCAAAGATTTCTCAGGAACTATAGAAGCTAGAAGTCTCAAACTTGGAATGCAATGCAATAATGATGACTTATATCCTGTAAGGGTCAATGGGCTGGATTCTATTAGCAGATTTAGTAGTCAAGTCTGTGAATTGTTAAAACTTAAGTTCCTCAGGTGAGCGGTTTAGGCTCATTGAGCCTCTTGTTTGTCTCTAGGAAGAGGAAGTTCTGCTGAGAGAGAGAGAGAGAGAGAGAGAGAGAGAGAGAGACAGAGACAGAGCATGCAACATGCATTGGCAAGTAATGCATGTTTGACTAATGCTATTATGTTTAGTTCGAAGTGCACTAGCAAACAACATTATAGTATTTTGCCATTATTTAAGTTTCAAATGATACCATAATGATCCTAAGTATTGGGTTATACAGGCCTATGCAAACAGTGCAGACCCAAATCAGGAGCAGTCTGATCGGAGTTTACACTGTATGCCATTTCGTCTGTACCTTTTAAGCTCCTTGCTGGATCGTGTAACAAATTTGTGAATAATTTCAGAGAATTGCATCAAGTCCTTTACATGTCTGATTTTTTTTTTTTTTTTTTTCGATTTTTATGGTATAAGTTTTGATTTCCTTGCTGGATTGTGTAACAATTTTGTCAAAAGTTTAGGAGAATTACAGCAAGTCCTGGCAATTTTTTTTATAGTACAGTAAAATTGCGCCATTAAGACTACCTAAAATTAAGACTAATTCTGCTTTTAAAAGTTTATTTTCAAGGCTGCACTTAATATTTTTTGTGTTTTCTTCCCGCAGTGACCTCTGGTCATTGACCACCTTTCGGTCTTGAAATAGGAATTTTACTGTATCAGTTTTGATGTCCTTGCTGGATCCTGTAACAGATTTGTGAAAAAAATAGGAGCATTACAGCAAGTCTTTTTGGAAATAAAGGGGCTAATTAAGCCCTTGTCCTGCTGAATATTCAGTTTAGCCACACCCATTTCTCATTTTGAACCAATCAGATTACTTGATATCCTTGCAAATCCATAAACTGAATATCAAACAGTGCAGATCCTGATCAGATGGCTTCTTCAGAAGCCATCTGATCTGGATCTACACTGTTTACAAAGATAGGGGTTGTTGTGAACAGCAGGATGAGAGTAAGCTGTTGTGTTGCACACAGACAATATGCTTTTGTGGAGATTGATAATGAAATATTTTCTGCAGTTATTGTCTCAATCTTTTCTGCAGTTGTTGTCTCTATTTCCGCTGATTCAAGAAGGGCAGTTGTTAGTTTAGTGTTGAAAGAATGTGCACTGGGCTGGTTAACCGCTTATGTGTAAGCCTGCCCAAACTTAAGTGTGGTTAGGTAAACTTACAGGTGTTATAACACCTAAACAGTGTTGACTGGGCTGTTAAACCTAAAAAATGTGCATAAACACTCTGAAACATTCCCTTTATCTGATGGATGGGACACTTTCAATCATTGCAGAGGCTGGCCTCGGTAGCTCAGACTGATGCACGTCTGACTGGTGATCAGGAGGACCCGGTGTAACGGTCAGTTTCTTCCCCCGGCCCATTTCTTCCCCGGGGAAGAACTGGGCCGGCCCGTTTCTTCCCCGGGGGAAGAACTGGGCCGGCCTGGTTCTTCCCCGGGGGAAGAAACTGACTAGTCAGTTTCTTCCCCACCCAGTCAGTTTCTTCCCCCCTAAAATTTTTTTAGAACCATTGTCAACGAGTAATTTTCAGCTCACAATTCGTTATAAATGAGAAATGAGACCATTCTGAATAAGTTCAGAGTCCTTTTAGCTTGAATGACCAAATTTGCCCTATGATACACCATTCATGGAGATGCAATAAAATATGCATCCATATTCAAGCATCTTGGGTGCATTTTCTTTGCTTTTTAAGACATAAATTAGTATTAACTAAACAGATATAATAAGGCATAAATGTTTGGCGCTCAAATCTACATGGTATTTGGAGACTGGGGGTGGGGAAGAACTGGGCCGGCCTGTTTCTTCCCCACCCCAGATTTTTCTGTTCACAAAAAATTCTTGTGATAAATTTTCTTCACATTTTAAGACATAAATTGGTATAAACTAAAAAGATATAATAAGCAACGAATGTTTGGAGCTCAGATCTAAATAGAATTTGGAGACTGGGGATTGGGAAGAACTGGGCCGGCCCGTTTCTTCCCCATCCCAGATTTTTCTGTTTACAAAAAATTCTAGTGATAAATTTTCTTCGCTTTTTATGACATAAATTGGAATAAACTAAAAAGATATAATAAGCAACAAATGTTTGGATCTCAAATCTAAATAGAATATGGAGACTGGGGGTGGGGAAGAACTGGGCCGGCCCGTTTCTTCCCCACCCCCAGATTTTTCTGTTTACAAAAAATTGTTGTGATAAATTTTCTTCCCTTTTTATGACATAAATTGGAATAAACTAATAAACTAAAAAGATATAATATGCAACAACTGTTTGGAGCTAAAATCTAAATAGACTTCGGAGATTGGGGGTGGGGAAGAACTGGGCCGGCCCGTTTCTTCCCCACCCCAGATTTTTCTGTTTACAAAAAATTCTCGTGATAAATTTTCTTCGCTTTTTATGACATTAATTGGAATAAACTTAAAAGATATAAATAATAAGCAACAAATGTTTGGAGCTCAGATCTAAATAGAATTTGGAGACTGGGGACGGGGAAGAACTGGGCCAGCCCGTTTCTTCCCCACCCCAGATTTTTCTGTTTACAAAAAATTCTTGTGATAAATTTTCTTCGCTTTTTATGACATAAATTTTAATAAACTAAAAAGATATAATAAGCAACTTTTTAGAGCTCAAATCTAAATAGACTTCGGAGATTGGGGTAGGGGAAGAACTGGGCCGGCCCGTTTCTTCCCCACCCCAGATTTTTCTGTTTACAAAAAATTCTTGTGATAAATTTTCTTCGCTTTTTATGACATTAATTGGTATAAAGTAAAAGGATATAATAAGCAACAAATGTTTGGAGCTCAGATCTAAATAGAATATGGATATTGGGGGTGGGGAAGAACTGGGCCGGCCCGTTTCTTCCCCACCCCAGATTTTTCTGTTTACAAAAAATTCTTGTGATAAATTTTCTTCGCTTTTTATGACATAAATTGGAATAAACTAAAAAGATATAATAAGCAACAAATGTTTGGAGCTCAGATCTAAATAGAATATGGATATTGGGGGTGGGGAAGAACTGGGCCGGCCCGTTTCTTCCCCACCCCAGATTTTTCTGTTTACAAAAAATTCTTGTGATAAATTTTCTTCGCTTTTTATGACATAAATTGGAATAAACTAAAAAGATATAATAAGCAACAAATGTTTGGAGCTCAGATCTAAATAGAATTTGGAGACTTGGGGTGGGGAAGAACTGGGCCGGCCCGTTTCTTCCCCACCCCAGATGTTTCTTTTTACAAAAATTTCTTGTGATACATTAGCTTTTCTGAACAAAGCTACAGTGTCTTACGCTATGAATTTAATATTTGAATTCAAATAATAAACACAATTCATACAGCGGTATAAGCTACAAAAAGGAAAAAGCTGGGGGTGGGTGAACGGGGGTGGGGAAGAACTGGGCCGGCCCAGTTCTTCCCCACCCTAAGGCTGCTATGTATTTGCTTTTCTGAATAAATTCACAATATTTTACGCTATGAATTTAATATTTGAGTTCAAATAACAAATACATACTTCGGTATGAACTACAAAAAGGAAATAGCTGGGGGTGGGTGAAGATGGTGGGGGGGAAGAAATGGGCTGGCCCAGTTCTTCCCCACCCTAAGGTTACTGTAGATTTATCTTTCTTAACAAATCAACATTGCCATTCCATGCTATGAATTAATACTTTAATTAAAATAATAAAAATTGACAGCTCTATCCACTAGAAAATTAAATGTTTGGGGGTGGGGAAGAGCCGGGCCGGCCCAGTTCTTCCCCGGGGGTGGGGAAGAACCGGGCCGGCCCAGTTCTTCCCCGGGGAAGAACTGGGCCGGCCCGGTTCTTCCCCATCCCCATTTTCCAGATTCTATTTAGAATTGAGCACCAAAGATTTGTTGCTTAGTATACCTATTAATTTATTACCAATTTATGTATTAGAAAGCTGAGAAAATTAATCACAGATACTGGAATAGGGGTGCATATTTCATTAGATCACCATGTAGTGTAGGGCATCTAGCAAATTTTGCCATTTGTGCTATAAAGGCTCAAACCATATTCAGAATGGTTTCTTTTCTCATTTTGAACAAATTGTGAGGCATTAATAGCTCGTTAACAATGGTTCTAAAAATATTTTTAAGGGGGGAAGAAACTGACTGGGTGGGGAAGAAACTGACTTGTCGGGGAAGAAATGGGCCGGCCAGTTTCTTCCCCGGGGAAGAAACTGACTGGGGGGAAGAACTGGCCTGTTACACCGGGTTGGATTCCTGCCGGGGTCAGCAACATTCTTTTGTGGAGATTGATCACATAATCTTTTCTACGGTCATTCTCTCCCTTCCGCTTATTCAAGAAGGGCAATTGTCAGCTTCTGGGGAAAGAATTTGCACTGTACTGGTAAACCGCTTATGTATAAGCCTGCCCAGGAAAGTGTAGATAGTTAAACTGACTGGCTCAAAAATGACCTAAATAGTGTTGACTGGGCCATTACTTTCCAAAACATAGATACATCATATGATTCATGCACTAATTTGTGAATATAAAGTTGTGAAAGTACAGTATAGTTTAAATATTAAAACCATCTTTGGGACTTTTCAATAGTGGTCTTTAAGAACAAGGTTATATTGGACATAGAAAACACAAAGAAAGAAAAAAGGAAACCTTCTGAATATATTTTGGAAATAAGAATTAGTCTCAAACTTAGCTGGGGTTCAAGCCCAAGCCAGCTACGGGGAAGGGGTCCCACTTATGTTGATGTTGCCCCTGTGCCTGCACGTTAATCAAAAATCCTCTGTTGATGATGATGATGGTCATAGATGAATTTCATTGTACATGTATTTTTTTCAGTATTTGCCTGCTGAAAAGAAAGATGGTGTCAAAATAATGGACAACAAGGTGAGAATAATATTGAGGTACAGAGTACCTTTTGCTATAACGACAGAAAATTTTGTTAAGTAATAATTTGCCGCTTTAATGAATTTGCCGCTATAAAGAATCCCAATCAGGAGCAGTATAATAGACAATAAAAGGCCTTTTTTTTCTCTTAAGGGGAAGTGGAACACCTGGCAGATTTTTCCCCCATTTTTCAAAGGGAAACAACTTTCAGGACTTCCTGTTCCCTTGTCTATAAGCCAGTTTCCACTGAAAAAGGGGTCTACTCTCATAGAAAGAATTTGCTATTTTGGACACTGTATAAGTCATTTTGGAGACGTGGCTTCCAATTTTGTGGAACTTTTACCCGACAATGAGATGAAATGACATCTCAAGCCCTGTCGCCCAATGAAACCAATAAGGTTTATAAGCATGGATGGTCCAACTTGCACCGATTTACCTGGGCAGGCTTAGATCCAAGCGTTTACCAGTACTCATGTGTGGTCGGTTTCAGCTCTGCGTGGAAGCATCATGCAGCCCACCGATTTTTTCAAGCCCCAATAGACGGTGGGGGAGGGGGGGGGGGGGGCGGGGGCGGGAGTGGGGCTTACAGTTAGGTGAAGCCTGCTATTCTTGTAGCAGGTCGGGGCAGCAGGGAAAGGTTTCTTTTTCTTCCATTTCTTCACTTTCATTTCCTTACCCCACCCCTAAAGAGGTAAACAGTGTAGGCCTGCACTATTTGCTAACAGAATTTTTCCTTCTAAAATAGAATTAAAAAAACAAAAAAAATGGCCTGACATCCCTAATATGACAAATGTATTTGTGCAGCATATAGCAATGGAAGGGTCCACTAGCATACAACGGGGTACCTTGGCAAACAGTGCAGGCCCAGATCCGATGCTGCAGAATGCGGCCTCTGATTCTGGGGCATTTGATCAAGGCCTGCACTATTTGCCAACAGAAATAGAATTAAAAAAAAAACGAAAAAAAAAAATGGCCTGACATCCCTAATATGACAAATGGACTTGTCCAACATATGGCAATGGAAGAGTCCACTAGCATACAATGGGGTGCCTTGGCAAACAGTGCAGGCCCAGAACCGATGCCGCAGAATGCGGCGTCTGAACAGAATTTTTGCGTCAAAAATAGAATTGAAAACGAAAAAATTTGGGCTGACACCCCTAATATGACAAATGGACTTGTCGAAAATACAGCAATGGAAGAGTGCACTAGCATACAATGGGTTAACCTCTCCCTTCCCTGTCACTCTTTTTCATCTCCTGTACTATACTATGAACAGTGCACAGCATTTCCTACAACCTACATGTATGCAAAGCGAAGATTCAGATCAGCCTGTGATCCATATAGTCTAAACAGACTTCTCTTGCTGCAAGGAGGAGCATTGGGCCCTTAGCTATCCTAAGAGCGCACAACAAAGACTCTGATCACACTGCGCCAATGCACAGGCTGATCTGAGTCTTCGTTGGGTGCACATGTCTTATTGTAGGTTTTGTCATGTGCTGGATCCTGTCTCTTTTCTCCCTTAGTCTGAGAGATGATACAAAATGCCCCAAAAGTGTTGAAGTGTTGTTAAACCCCAACACAAACAATCATATGTTAGTGTCATTTCATACTGGTAATTTCTTATTGAATGACCATTGATATAATATTATAAGAACCTTATAATGGTGTGAGGGGTGGGTGGAAAAATCCGTCCTGAGGGTCACTGCCCGGCATCACGAGGCTTGCCTTATTGTTATGAAACTACAGGAATGTTTAGTGACGTCCCGTAACATGCTGTGACGGCAACCTTAACGACGGCGCATACAAGGTCTTATTCAACCATTGGGTAAGAACACCAGGGTTAGAACGGACTTTCTATCCCAAGCTAAAACTATGGATTTCCTTATCTGGTGTGCAAGAAATGTATATTCTGTTTATTTTGCAGGCACAGGTGAGCTGGAAGCTGGTTCCAAGTTCAGTGAAAAGGAAACAGTCGGCAGATATAGACAAGACATCAGAAACAGGTATTTCTTGTTTCCCACAAAACACATTGATCATCATGTAAGGTATTTGTAGTAAAGATCAGACCCTTTTTTTCAACTGCATTTTTCACCCTCTCAACATCTCAAGCTATGCCACCCAGTGAAACCAATATGGTTTACATGCATGGTCAGTCTGACTAGTACCCATTTGCCTTTGCAGGCTTAGTCCTTCTAAGTGTTTTACCAGTACTCGTGCGATTGGCTACAGATATGTGGTGCTAAGCACCATGTAGTCCAGTCTATTTCTTCAAGCCCCGATGGGTGGGGTCGGTCAGACAAGTTTGGTTGAACAAAACATGTGCGGAGTCAGCGTAAAGGTCATTCGATTGCACCCAACTGGGCAATTAATAAATAGAGAATATTTACTTTTTAGCTCACCTGTCACGTAGTGACAAGGTGAGCTTTTGTGATCACTTTTTGTCCGTCGTGCGTCCGTGCGTGCGTGCGTCCGTAAACAATTTCAAATAAGTATATCTCTCATACCCCATGGTCAATCTTGATCAAATTTCATGAGAAGCATCATCAGGTGGGGGGAAAGGCTGCATAAGGATTTTGGGCTGATCAGATTGGAATTCTGGTTGCCATGGCAACATATAGCTCCCATAGACTTACAATGGGAAAAAATTAAAATATCTTCTTCTCTGAAACCACAGGGCCCAGAGCTTAGATATTTAGCATGTAATAACGGCCGGTGGTCACCTACGTAATTCCTGCCATTAATGCCCCTTGGGTCCAAATTGGCCTGCCCCGGGGCCCCTTCGCTCCAATAGACTCATAATGGAACAAAAAACTTCAAAAATCTTCTTCTCAGAAACCACAGGGCCCAGAGCTTAGATATTTAGCATGTAGCAATGGCAAGTGGTCACCTACATAATTCCTGCCAATCATGCCCCTGGGGTCCAAACGGGCAACGCCCCGGGCCCTTTAGCTCCTATAGACTCATAATGGAAAAAAAGCTTCAAAAATCTTCTTCTCTGAAACCACAGGGCCCAGAGCTGAGATATTTAGCATGTAGAAACGGCCAGTGGTCACCTACATAATTCCTGCCAATCATGCCCCTGGGTTCCAAATGGGTGACGCCCTGGGGCCCCTTCGCTCCCATAGACTCATAATGGAACAAAAAGCTTCAAAAATCTTCTTCTCGGAAACCACAGGGCCCAGAGCTTAGATATTTAGCAGGTAGCAACGGCAAGTGGTCACCTATATAATTCCTGCTAATCTTGCCCATGGGGTCGAAACGGGGCACACCCCGGGGCCCTTTAGCTCCTATAGACTCATAATGGAAAAAAGCTTCAAAAATCTTCTTCTCTGAAACCACAGGGCCCAAAGCTGAGGTATTTGGCATGTAGCAACGGCAAGTGGTCACCTACATAAATTCTGCCAATCATGCCCCTAGGGTCCAAATGGGCCACGCCCCGGGGCCCCTTAGCTCACATAGACTCATAATGGAAAAAAAAAAGCTTCAAAAATCTTCTTCTCAGAAACCACAAGGCCCAGAGCTTAGATATTTAGCATGTAGCAACGGCAAGTGGTCACCTACATAATTCCTGCCAATCATGCCCCTGGGGTCCAAACGGGCCACGCCCTCGGGTCCTTTAGCTCCTATAGACTCATAATTGAAAAAAGCTTCAAAAATCTTCTTCTCTGAAACCACAGGGTCCAGAGCTGAGATATTTCGCATGTAGCAACAGCAAGTGGTCACCTACATTATTCCTGCCAATCATGCCCCTGGGGTCCAAATTGGCCACGCCCCGGGGCCCCTTAGCTCCCAAAGACGCATAATGGAAAAAAAGCTTCCAAAATCTTCTTCTCTGAAACCAAAGGGCCCAGAGCTTAAATATTTAGCATGTAGCAACAGCCAGTGGTCACCTACATAATTCCTGCCAATCATGCCCCTGGGTTCCAAATAGGCGACGCCCCGGGGCCCCTTCGCTCCCATAGACTCATAATGGAACAAAAAGCTTCAAAAATCTTCTCCTCGGAAATCACAGGGCCCAGAGCTTAGATATTTAGCATGTAGCAATGGCAAGTGGTCACCTACATAATTCCTGCCAATCATGCCCCTGGGGTCCAAACGGGCCACCCCCAGGCCCTTTAGCTCATTTAGACTCATAATGCAAAAAAGCTTCAAAAATCTTCTTCTCTGAAACCACAGGGCCCAGAGCTGAGGTATTTGGCTTGTAGCAACGGCAAGTGGTCACCTACATAAATCCTGCCAATTATGCCCCTGGGGTCCAAATGGGCCCCGCCCCGGGGCCCCTTTGTTCACATAGACTAATAATTGAAAAAAAAAAAAGCTTCATAAATCTTCTTCTCTGAAACCACAGGGCCCAGAGTTAAGATATTTAGCATGTACCAACGGCAAGTGGTCACCTACATAATTCCTGCCAATCATGCCCCTGGGGTCCAAATGGGCCACGTGCAGGGGCCCCTTTGCTCCCATAGACTCATATTTAAAAAAAGCTTAAAAAATCTTCTTCTCTGAAACCACAGCACCCAGAGCTTAGATATTTAGCATGTAGCAACGGCAAGTGGTCACCTACATAATTCCTGCCAGTCATGCCCCTGGGGTCCAAAAAGGCCACATCCCGGGGCCCCTTAGCTCCAATAGGCTCATAATGGAAAAAAAAAAACAACTTCAAAATCTTCTTCTCTGAAACCACAGAGCCCAGAGCTGAGATATTTGGCATGTAGCAACGGCAAGTGGTCACCTACATAAATCCTGCCAATCATGCCCGTGGGGTCCAAATGGGCCACGCCCCGGGGCCCTTAGCTCCCATAGACTCATAATGGAAAAAAGCTTCAAAATTCTTCTTCTCTGAAACCACAGGGCCCAGAGCTTAGATATTTACCATGTAGCAATGACAATTGGTCACCTACATAAATCCTGCCAATCATGCCCCTGGGGTCCAAACGGACAACGCCCCGGGCCCTTTAGCTCCTATAGACTCATAATGGAAAAAAAGCTTCAAAAATCTTCTTCTCTGAAACCACAGGGCCCAGAGCTGAGATATTTAGCATGTAGAAATGGCCAGTGGTCACCTACATAATTCCTGCCAATCATGCCCCTGGGTTCCAAATGGGTGACGCCCTGGGGCCCCTTCGCTCCCATAGACTCATAATGGAACAAAAAGCTTCAAAAATCTTCTTCTCGGAAACCACAGGGCCCAGAGCTTAGATATTTAGCAGGTAGCAACGGCAAGTGGTCACCTATATAATTCCTGCCAATCTTGCCCATGGGGTCAAAACGGGGCACGCCCCGGGGCCCTTTAGCTCCTATAGACTCATAATGGAAAAAAGCTTCAAAAATCTTCTTCTCTGAAACCACAGGGCCCAGAGCTGAGGTATTTGGCTTGTAGCAACGGCAAGTGGTCACCTACATAAATCCTGCCAATTATGCCCCTGGGGTCCAAATGGGCCCTGCCCCGGGGCCCCTTTGTTCACATAGACTAATAATTGAAAAAAAAAAAAGCTTCATAAATCTTCTTCTCTGAAACCACAGGGCCCAGAGTTAAGATATTTAGCATGTACCAACGGCAAGTGGTCACCTACATAATTCCTGCCAATCATGCCCCTGGGGTCCAAATGGGCCACGTGCAGGGGCCCCTTTGCTCCCATAGACTCATATTTAAAAAAAGCTTAAAAAATCTTCTTCTCAGAAACTGTGAAGCACAGAACTTAGATATTTAGTATCTTGCAACATAAAATAGCCAAGCAACATAAAATAGCCAACTACATAAATCCTGTTAACCCTGCCCCTGGGGTCAAAATTGGCCACGCCCGAGCTCATCACCTCCAATAGACTTATAATGGAAAAAAACTTAAAAAATCTTCTTCTATGAAACCATAAGGCCCAGAGCTTAGATTTTTAGTATGTAGCAACGTCAAGTGGCCACCTACATAAATCCTGCCAGTTAAGCCCCTGGGATCTAAATTGGCCCCACCCCAGGGTTCTTTAGCTTCCATAGACTTACAATTGGAGAAACTTCAAAAATCTTCTTCTCTGAAACCACGGGGCCCTTATAATGAAAAAAAAAAAAAAGAAAGAAAAAAACAACTTAAAATGGGGAAAAAAATCTTCAAAAATCTTCTTCTCTGAAACCATATGTCCCAGAGCTTAGGTATTTAGCATGTAGCAATGTCGAGTGGTCGCCTACATGAATCCTGCCAATAATGCCCCTGGGGTCCAAATCCTGTGGCCCCTTAACTCCAACAAACTTATAATAAAAAAAGCTTCAAACATCTTCTTTGAAACCATGAAGTACAGACCTTAGATATTTAGTATATAGCAACACAAAATGGTCGCCTACATATACCTGCCAACCGTGCCCTTTGGCTCATTAGCTTCTATAGACTTATACTGGAAAAAACTTAAAAAAATCTTTTTCTCCAAAACCATAAGGCACAGATTTTTTTGTTTGATTTGAGGTTTTACATCCCCGACAACACTGTATAGGTCATTTTGGAGATGTCTCTTCCAATTTTGTGGGACTTTTACCAGACATTGAGATGAAATTACATCTCAAGACCTGTCGCCCAATGAAACCAGTAGGGTTTGTAAGCATGAACACCGCTTTGCCTGAGCTTAGATATTTAGTATGTAGCAATGCCAAGTGGTCTCCTACACTAATGATTTTCTCGTACACAGGTGAGCAATATAGGGCCATTGGGCCCTCTTGTTTGAGATGACTATCAAAATATTTCATCATGTGTATTGAAAATTATGTTGTAAACACACGAGATGAAACTTTTCTGGTATTTATTGAAAAGAAGTAGATTTTCTTTTTTATTTCATAAATGACTTTGGTGAACAGCTGTTTGTAACATGATTCGTGCTCATGAAAATTTCGTGTGTTTTCAACATATTCAGTTTCGTGAAATTTTTTCAGAGAACAACTTCAAATTGGTTTCATATTCAGTTGGTATTTATAAAAAAAAAGTAAATGTTTTAGACTAAAAACAAACCAAAAAGTAGTCTGGGATGTTTCTTTGAAAATAACACAGCCATGTTATTTTTTCACAGTGTTATTTTTCACTGTGAAAATATCATTTTTATTTGATTCAGATATACATTTATTTCACTAAAAGGATTTTTCTATGGCTTGTTTTTATGATTAGAATGAAATGTCTAAGCACAATGAGCTCTTACTATGTTGAATACTGTAATGGTTACAGGGCAACCACCATCTAAAAGATCAAGAACAAAGCTGAATACAGACGTAGACAACATCTTGGCTGCCCAGCAAGCTGTTGCTGCTTCAACCTTGACACCATCAGGAGCCAGTCTTACCAGCCCATCAGTGTCAAAAGAGACCGATGATAAAACAGTTCCTAAATTAACAGAAGATGACAAGAAAGCCCTACCTGAAGACATTGAAATTCCTCTAAGATTTCAGGTATGTGAAAAGAAATGCCCTACAGAGGACATTGATGATAGTCGTGTATTTTGTTTTTAACCAGGAAAACTCTGGTTATTGAAATGATGTATGTCGGCGGGCAGGAGGACGGGCGGGCAGGTGTCAACTTTTTGTTTTCCAGAGCATAACTCCACAACTGCTTGAAATATTTTAATGGTTCTCTGTAGGATTATAGAACAGGTTGGTGCAGAGTGTCATGTGCAAGAATGACTCTGCTTTTCTTTGTTTTTAATTATCTCCCCTGATCCATATTTTCACTTCATATTCGACCCCAGAGCACAATTCAGCAACTGTTTGAAATATTTTAAGAATACTTGATAGGGTTACAGAACGTCATTGCGGAGTGTCATGTGCAAAATTACAACTCTGCTCATCTTCATTTTCAAATTATCTCCCCTATATGCCCCCAGAATCAAAGATTCGGGGGCATATAGTTTTTGGTCTGTCTGTCTGTCCGTCTGTCTGTCTGTCTGTTTGTCCTGGCTAACGAAATGATGCTTATGTGACTCTACTTCTATATTTTTAGGTGACTCCAGTCACATGCAGTTTATTCTGCCAAAGTTTCAATCACATAACATCAATTTCATTTGAAAAGAATCTAATTGACTGGTCACATAAAAAGAGTCCCATAATACCCCAGTTAGAACATCAAAAAGTCACATAAGACCCATTTCTTTGGAACACCCATCTCTTTATCTTTCTGCAAAAAGCTTATAACATTGGGCATAACTTTTGAATGGTAAGTGATAGCGCTTTCATATTTCACATGTGCATTCCTTGTCACAAGACCTTTCCAGTGGTACCATAATTTTTGACCTTGTGACCTTGACCTTTATGTTTGACCTATTTTGTAAAAACTTTACTATTGCGCTGTCCCGGGGCATCGGTGTTTCACAAACACATCTTCTTGAACATTTCTTTTCTGATGCATAACTCCGCAACCATTTGAAATATTTTAATGATACTTGGAACGATCATAGAACAGGTCAGTACTGAATGTAGCATGCAAGAATTACATCTCTGCTAGTGTCCATTTTTGAATTATCTCCCCTGATCAATATTTTTTCAACATTTTGCTTCTGGAGCATAACTTCGCAAACATTTGAAATATTTTAATGATACTTGGTAGGATTATAGAACAGGTTAGTGTGGCATGTCACATGCAAGAATAAGTAAGTAGGTATGTAAGTAAAGTCTTTATTTTATGAGGGTTACAAATTTAGCATAGGAACTAATCTTCCATGAGGCTCTCAACACATTTACAATATTTACACAAGCATTAAAACATAATAATTTTATACAAATACAGCTAAAATAAATACAGGAAAGAAACAATGAAAATCATGTGTATTGTGTGTGTGTGTGTGTGCATAATGTGTGCATGCCTGTGTGCAAGTATGTGTGTGTTAAGAGTTACATGTACACTAACATTTACAAACTATATATATATATATATCAGTCTATGTACTCATCTTTGAGATTAATCACCAGTCAACCATTTGATGCATTTTCTATGAAAAGCTTCAACTGACTGAGAATGCTTGATACTGCAAGGTTGGCAAAAAGCCGGTCAATATGAGTATTGACCGGGCCGGTGGTTAAAACCGGTTTTAACCGGTCATTACTGGTCGATTAAATCACAAGACTATATACCTCTGTCCTTTTGCTAAACTGGTCTGAAAAGCTTTCCCCCTACATCATGTACATGGTGTTAGACTATATTTTCATCACTGAACAAGACAAAATAGTTTTTATTAATATAACAGTAAATATTTGAGGTATCTTTTATTTCATCAAGAGTCAAAAGACATTATTGCTGGTCGATTGACTCACTGAACTGTAGACAGGCCAGTTCTTTTCAATCAAACAATCTTTATAATTATTCTTTTTCCCTATAGGTTAGATTGATTGTTCATATTTTGATTTACAGGAATATGAATACTAAGCTGAATGTATCCTGGATTTTGAAGGATTTATGAAAGGTCCTTTATTTATTAACCAAACAATATTTGAAGATTCACTGATGTCTTTGAATATTTAAAAGTATCTGCAACACCTGTAAATTGCTGTCAAAACAGACTTACCCATGCCACTGCAGTGGATGTGGCAAAGATCTGATTGCTTAATTGACCAATAACATGTCCCTAATAGGGGTATTATAAACTGACACCAGGCTTTATTCATAATGTGTGAAATTTTGATGTATATATGCAATATGGACAGTATCTTATCATCAAGCTATTACTGAAGGTGTCAAAAATGAATGAAACCTAAAGACCCAATTTGGAACTTCTTCACTATTTTGGAAGACAACAACAACAAGAGGGCCATGATGGCCCTGGATCGCTCACCTGATCCATAGTGTAACAAGTGGGCCCCAGAGAGGGCCATTATTGGCCCCAGGGCTTTAATGTACATAATGTTGAGGGAGGTCTTAAAGGTGAAGCTTCATACCAAACATCAACAAAGGCTAAAATTTGAACAATCTTGTCAAAGGTCCACTAGATGAAGCTACACATCAAATATCAAAGACCTGGGCCTAGCGGTTTCAGAGAAGAAGATTTTTAAAGATTTTGCCTATATAAGCCTATGTAAAATCAAAGGGCCCCGGGACAGGGGCATTTTTTGCCCCAGCACTATAGTTTGAACAATCTTGGTAGGGGTCCACTAGATGAAGCTTCATACCAAATATCAAAGTTCTGGGCCTTGTGGTTTCAGAGAAGAAGATTTTTAAAGATTTTCCCTATATAAGCCTATGTAAAACCAAAGGGCCCCGTGGCAGGGGGGATTTTTTGTCCCAGCACTATAATTTGAACAATCTTGGTAGGGGTCCACTAGACGAAGCTTCATACCAAATATCAAAGTCCTGGGCCTTGTGGTTTCAGAGAAGAAGATTTTTAAAGATTTTCCCTATATAAGCCTATGTAAAACCAAAGGGCCCCGGGGCAGGGGCATTTTTGGCCCCAGCACTAAAATTGGAACAATCTTGGTAGGGGTCCACTAGATGAAGCTTCATACCAAATATCAAAGTCCTGGGCCTTGTGGTTTTAGAGAAGAAAATTTTTAAAGATTTTCCCTATATAAGCCTATGTAAAACCAAAGGGCCCCGTGGCGGGGGCATTTTTGGCCCCAGCACTATAATTTGAACAATCTTGGTAGGGGTCCACTAGATGAAGCTTCATACCAAATATATAAGACCTGGGCCTTGTGGTTTCAGAGAAGAAGATTTTTAAAAATTTTCCCTATATAAGCCAATGTAAAAGCAAAGGGCCCCGTGGCGGGGGCATTTTTGTCCCAGCACTAAAATTTGAACAATCTTGGTAGGGGTCCACTAGATGAAGCTTCATACCAAATATCAAAGTCCTGGGCCTTGTGGTTTCAGAAAAGAAAATTTTTAAAGATTTTCCCTATATAAGCCCATGTAAAACCAAAGGGCCCCGTGGCGGGGGCATTTTTTGTCCCAGCACTAAAATTTGAACAATCTTGGTAGGGGTCCACTAGATGAAGCTTCATACCAAATATCAAAGACCTGGGCCTTGTGGTTTCAGAGAAGAAGATTTTTTAAGATTTTCCCTATATAAGCCTATGTAAAACCAAAGGGCCCCGGGGCGGGGGCATTTTTGGCCCCAGCACTGTAATTTGAACAATCTTGGTAGGGGTCAACTAGATGAAGCTTCATACCAAATATCAAAGACCTGGGCCTTGTGGTTTCAGAGAAGAAGATTTTTAAAGATTTTCCCTATATAAGCCAATGTAAAACCAAAGGGCCCCGTGGCGGGGGCATTTTTTGTCCCAGCACTATAATTTGAACAATCTTGGTAGGGGTCCACTAGATGAAGCTTCATACCAAATATCAAAGTCCTGGGCCTTGTGGTTTCAGAGTAGAAGATTTTTGAAGATTTTCCCTATATAAGCCTATGTAAAACCAAAGGGCCCTGGGGCGGGGGCATTTTTGGCCCCAGCACTATAATTTGAACAATCTTGGTAGGGGTCCACTAGATGAAGCTTCATACCAAATATCAAAGACCTGGGCCTTGTGGTTTCAGAGAAGAAGATTTTTAAAGATTTTCCCTATATAAGCCAATGTAAAACCAAAGGGCCCCGTGGCGGGGGCATTTTTCGTCCCAGCACTCAAATTTGAACAATCTTGGTAGGGGTCCACTAGATGAAGCTTCATACCAAATATCAAAGTCCTGGGCCTTGTGGTTTCAGAGAAGAAGATTTTTAAAGATTTTCCCTATATAAGCCTATGTAAAACCAAAGGGCCCCCGTGCGGGGGCATTTTTGGCCCCAGCACTATAATTTGAACAATCTTGGTAGGGGTCCACTAGATGAAGCTTCATACCAAATAACAAAGACCTGGGCCTTGTGGTTTCAGAGAAGAAGATTTTTTAAGTTTTTGGTGAAAAAAATCTGTTTTTGGCTCCTGTGACCTAGATGTGCAACGGACCGGAACCATTTGACCCATATTCAAACTTGACCGAGATATTGTCATGATGATCATTCTGAGCAAGTTTGATTAAGATTGGACCAAAATTGTGGCCCCTAGGGTGTTCACAAGGTTTTTATATGATTTGACCCGCTGACCTACTTTTTAACCCGATATGACCCATATTCGAACTGGACTGAAATATTGTCACAATGGTCATTCTGAGCAAGTTTCATGATAATTGGACCAAAACAGTGGCCTTCAGAGTGTTCACAAGGTTTTTCTATGATTTGACCTACTGACCTACTTTTTGACCGGACATGACCCATATTCGAACTTGACCAAGATATTGTCATGATGATCATTCTGAGCAAGTTTGATTATGATTGGACCAAAATTGTGGCCTCTAGGGTGTTCACAAGGTTTTTCTATGATTTGACCCGCTGACCTACTTTTTAAGCCGACATGATCCATATTCAAACTTCACTAAAATATTGTCACATTGATCATTCTGAGCAAGTTTGATGATGATTGGACCAAAATTGTGGCCTCTCGAGTGTTCACAAGGTTTTTCTATGATTTGACCTACTGACCTACTTTTTTACCCGACATGACCCAAATTCGAACTTGACCGAGATATTGTCATGATTATCATTCTGAGCAAGTTTGATGATAATTGGACCAAAACTGTGGCCTCTAGTGTGTTCACAAGAAAAAGTTTACGCACGACGGACGACGGACGACGCACGACGACGCCGGACATCTTACTGTCACAAAAGCTCACCATGACCTTCGGTCAGGTGAGCTAAAAAAAAAACAGTGCAAGGTGCTGAAGTTAGTGCTAAGGTCTTAAGACTGACAGCACTAACTTCAACACCTTGCACTGTCTTAAGACTGATGAGTGATAGACAAAAAAGCCTAGGACTAAAAAAGCCAGAAAGTATTGCTAAGAGACCAAATAACATCTGAACCTGAAACTCTATCAAATGATCAGCCTCCAGCAAAGAGAGCAAAACTTCAAAATAGTTTCAGTAGCTCTGCTTTTAAACACTAAAATTATTCAATTGACCACTCAATATTTCAATCGACCAGTATTGACCACTTTGGGAGTATTGACCGGGACGGTTTTAACCGGTTAAAACCACCGGTTAAAACCGCCCCTGGTTTTGACCGCCCAACCCTGTGATACTGTCTGGTATAGAATTCTATATGAGGCACCCAGAGTATCTCATTGACTGTTTAAAGAGCTCTTTCTTTGGTTTTGGTGGGATAAAACACCCAGATGTAGTTGATCTGATGGATGGTATGGTTTCATTTGCCTGTCTTAGCACAAAATGTTCAGAAAGTGGGGGCCAAACCATTGTAAACCTTAAACATTAATTTTGCTTTTCTAAGAAATATTCTGTCAAAAATAGACATATTTCCAAGTGTGCTCATAGCTTCTGTAATACTTTCTACATTATAGTCTAAAATGACACAGCAAGCACGTTTTTGTAATCTTAAGATCTTAGTTTTATTATACTACTCAAAGTTTGATAGGGATCACTTTTTATATAGCAAATTTTGCACTGAAAATTTAAAATTTCTTGACAGAATTTGTACTCGGTATATTGGTAAATATCTTTAATAGAAACTCTTGTGCAGTTCAGTACTCATAAAAGTGCACACTTCTCACACTTCGCAAATGAATTCATGCACCCCAAAATCTTGCGTAGCACTGCTTTCCAACAGACCAATCAAACGTTGCAGTGTTCCTTTACCAAGCGTAAAATGGACTTCATTTGAGTTTGTGAAACACTAAAATACCTAGAGGACAATTAAGAAACCGTTTGAGCCCCGAAGAAATGAATCGTGGCGTCAGAATGTTGGAATCTGGCGTCTCTCAACGTCGTGTTGCTGGGATTCTGAATGTGTCTCAGAGCGTGGTTTCCCGAATGTGGAGTCGGCATCTTACCCATGGAAATCCTTCACACAGACACGGCGGTGTCGAGAAAGGGCTACAACTCAACGTCAGGGCCGTTTCTTGTTGATTCAGTCTCGACGTCAACGGTTCCTGAACGCTACGCGTTTGCATAACGAGCTTAGGAACGGAACTGGAGTACGAGTTTCTACACAAACTGTCAGAAACGGACTCCACGAGTTCGGACTTAATGCCATGAGGCCTGCTGTACATGTTCTGTTGACGAGACAGCACGTGCTAGACCGGTTGGACTTTGCCAGAACTCACGACAGGTGGGCGGTTCGTGACTTGACGCCAGTACTGTTTACTGAGGAGTCCAGATTCTGTCTAAACTTCACTTATAAACGTCAATTAGTGTGGCGAATGTCTAAAGAGCGATTCGACGACTTGGATGTGGCAGAGCACGATCGCTATGGAAAGGGGTCAGTCATGGTTTGGGCTGGGATAAGCGTGAACGGTAACACTGACTTGTACGTCGTTGGAAACGGAAAGTTAGTGGCAGTGAGGTACTGTAATGATATTCTTGATGAGTTTGTGAGACCATATGCAGATGCTACCGACCTGGACTTTGTTCTGATCGACGATAATGCCCGTCTCAACCGTGCCAACGTCACTGATTCCTATCTGGAACGTGAGACAATCGTTCGTATGGACTGGCCTTCTCGGTCACCGGACTTAAATACATTTGAGCATGCGCAGGACATGCTTCAGCGTGCTGTTTCAGCCCGACCTGTGCATCCGAGGACTTTACAGGAGCTCAAAGATGCATTGGTTACTGAATGAAAGCTGATTCAACAAAACCGGATACAGACTCGGATTACGAGCATGCGCAGGCGACGCCATACACGTTATTAGGCACGTTTGTCTAAACAAATTCGGAAATTTGTGAAAAATCAGTTGTCCAAATCCCTTCGTGTTACGGCAAATTTTGGGGGTGCCAAGACGGTTGCTGTTGTCATGCTTGAATGCAGAACCAGTTGACAAAATTAATCACTAGGTTTTGTGAAGGATACGTGTTCTATCATTATGTATCAAATTTGGATTCAGCTGACTAATTCATCCAAAAATTATTTTACATTAAAAAAGTGATCCCTATCAAGCTTTGAGTAGTATACTTTCAGATGTATTACCCCAGACAATGTTACAGAAATCTTTTTGGGGCTGGATGTAGGATTTGTAATACTGCACTCTGTGTGAGAGAGATAAAAAATTCTTTATTTTTGAAAGAAGCCAAATGCTTGAACTGATTTTCTTAGAGAGATATTTCACATGTTCCAACCATAACAAGTTATGGTCTGCAAAAACTCCCAGAACTTTTTCATGGCTCACTGTACCTAAATTATCATTTATGTATTATAGTATAAGCATATTTTATTGCCTCTGTACCTAATACAACAGTACAAACAATGGGGTTGGGCTACAAGTTCTACCAACATTAGTTACAGCCCTTCCCCTAGAATTATATTACATGTATTTAAGAGTCAGGCCTTCATTTTCCATTCTCTGCCTTCTTTGGCATGTTGTTATCAACATCAGTTTAATCTTTTCTGTATTTACAACCATACCATTGCATTTACACCACTTTCTCAGTTTATTTATAGCTAGCTGTAAATTCTGCTCAATATCAGTTGTAGATCCTTCAAATATTGTGGTGTCATCGGCATACAGAATGACAACTCTGCACGTGTAACATTTTCCTGGTTTAATGCAACTGTTGGAAAACCTGGTATAGGCCTTTTGGTTTCATTAGGCGGCAGGGCTTGAGATGTCATTTCATCTCAGTGTCAGGTCAAAGCCCCACAAGATGGAAAGCAGCATCTTCAGAATGACCTAAATAGTGTTGACGGGACGTTAACCCATTTTGTACTGGAAACCCCAAAACGGTTACCCTTGGCAAACAATGCAGGTCCAGATCAGACGCCGCAGAACGCAGTGTCTGATCAGGGCCTCCACTATTTGCTAAAAGTTCAGCCAATTTCCGAATATTTTTTTAAGAAAACACAACGTGACACCCCGAAATTTTGATAAGGACTCCTGCTATATATTAGAAGGAAGATTCTTGCACACCACGCAAGGAAATCCGTGATTTTTACCCTGGGATAGAAATTTATGTTCTGGCCCTGGTGTTCCGACCCAGGCAACTAACTTAAATGCGCTTCAATTCTATTCAACTGCCGGAACTACTTCCGCACTACTTTTATTTTGTAAACAATATACATGAGCGAGCTGTCAAAACTAATCGGAGGGGTTGTGCAAGAAAAAGAATCCAATATGGGGTTCTATTGTAGATGGGCGTTTACAACCCTCGGGATGACTGTGCTGAGCGGAACCTCGGCGTAGCCTCGGTTCCGCTCAGCAAGGTCATCCCTCGGGTTGGAAAAGCTCATCTACAACAGAACCCCAAATCAGATTCTTATATTCCATTTGGTGCAAAAAGGGTTAAACCTCAATTCCAAATTCTTAACTTGTGCTATGGGAAGAATTACAAGTCATTCATTTTTGAGTCATTTTGAGGATAACTGTATTCAGAATTGTCATTTGGGGAGGTAAAGCAGCGTTTTTACGGTCAGAAATTTCGCTTTACGGTGACACATCAGCAGAATTTGCGACCATAAACCGACGATTTATCGCCTTAGGGGATAACTGTTTTCTCAGTTGTCGTTTGGGGAATTAAAGCAACGTTTTTATGGTCAGAAATTTCGTTCTACAGCGATGCAGCCGTAAAAGCGGAATTTGTGACTGTAAAACCAAAGATTTACCTCCCGAAATGACAATTTTCAATACTGTTATTCCCAATCTAATACACTTATTCACTTGTTTTGCTTTAAAAATGTTCTTTTTGCCCAAACAAGCAAGCTCATTGAGCTGCGTAAAACTAAATGCCAACCAATGAAAAGTGACGTTACATGATGACGTCGGGTTTCCGACAGTATATCGTAATATATCTTGGAATATACTGCAGCAAATGTTTGACATTATCCAGTCAGATGTCCATTTATATATGTAAGTGCATTAGAATGAAGCTTCACTATAAATGTAATGTTTCCAAAATGACCTAAATACTGTTAATGGGGATGTAACACCTCAAACAAACAAACAAACAATGGGTTAATACCCGTAGTCTCCCATACTTTACAGATGCCTCCAAAGAAGAAGAAGAAAAAGAGAGAGAATAAAAATCGTGATATTGACATTATACAAACAGTGCAACACAATATACAGGACAGTGTTCAGGCGGAGCTAGAAAGACTAAAAAACTCAGTGCTGGGACTGGGACAGACTCTCAGTGATAAGCAAACTGTGATAAAGGACAAAAGTGAAGTAGTAAAAAAGAAGAAAAAAACGAAAAAGGATAAAATGGATAAGCTGAAAACTGAAATGAAAGTGACTGTTAATGAAGAGACGGAAGATAGTAAGACTGAGGAATTCAAACCTTATGACTATAGCAATGCAACACAGAAACTGACTCAAGGTAGGTGACCATTACGAAAACATGCCTATACAAATACACTGTCACCTTTATTGCCAAAGAAATTTAAAAAATAAGATGAAAAAGTGTGATATTTTTCTTATTTCTGCTCTAAAATATAGATTGTGGGTACTCATTAGAACTGACTCATCGAGTTGATATTTTAGAGCAGAAATAAGAAAAATAATGTTTACCCCTGCAAGCCCCATTTTTTACTATATAAAAGTTGGGTTCAAGGGGTCGAAATTATATAGACGTGTTTTCGTTAAGACTGTAAGGCCATGTAGCTCTATCCATTATCCTGCTGTTCACGACAACCCCCTACTTTTGCAAACAGTGTAGATCTAGATCAGATGGCTTCTGAAGCCATCTGATCAGGATCTACACTGTTTGTCATGTGATTCAGTTTGCGAATTTGAATGAAAACATTATATCATGTAATCTGATTGGCTGATTAAAATATTCAGCAGGATAAGAGTTAATTAAGGACAATTGTTTACACAACAATTTGTAGGCCTTGCTAAAACACATTTGGGTGATAAAGTGCATTTTTTCATACCTCCAAAAAGGTCATTTTCTGATGAAAATTTTCCATATTTTTCTCAGTTTTTCTCCAAAACATAGGTTTTGGGTGCTCGATAGAACCTCCTCGGTTGTACCACAAGGCGGTTGTAACGAGCACCCATAACCTATGTCTTGGAGCAGAAATAAGAGCAATAATGTTTTCCCCTGTAAACCCCAGTTTTCTCTATATTAAATGGGGTTTACCCAGACTTTTTACTAGATTCTTTTAATTGGACAGCACAACGGAAATTTTTTCTCATATACCCTTTGAGCAAAAACAAATATGGCCTTTTCGCGTTCCCTTTTGGCTGAATTGTGTTGTCCACCATCTTGGACTTACTGCAATGTTGATGAGAAAAAAAAAAAAAAAATCATGCTTCACAATAATTTTCAGCTAATAAATGAATAAATAAATAAATAATAAATAACTTTTAATTGTTTTTAATTCATGTGTACTTTATTTCGTTGTTTTCTGTTATAAAACTTCCATTCACACATGACATAAGTTCGCTAACTGAGCACTGTGATTAACATAGTGTATGCAGAATGGCACGTTTGATGAGGTCTTATGTAAACATGTACTTCTCATGAGAAAGAATTCCATCATGTGAAAAAGTCTGTAAAATGTGCACCCCACAAAACCCCACTTTATATTGAATAAAATAGGCGTTTACGGGGGTATACATTATTTTTAGCTCACCTGTCACGTAGTGACAAGGTGAGCTTTTGTGATCACATTTTGACCGTCCTCCGTGCGTCCGTCCGTGCGTGCGTGCGTAAACAATTTCTTGTCCGCACGATAGCATCTTCATTTATGACTTGATTTTAACCAGACTTGCACACAACTTGTACCACCATGAGATCTAGGTTCCTTTCTTGAACCAGCCATATCCCATCATGTGTTATGGAGTTAGGGCCCCTGAAAGGGCAAAAATTGCCTATTTCGGTCTTGCCCGCACGATAGCATCTTCATTTATGATTTAATTTTAACCAGACTTGCACAAAACTTGTACCCCCACCATGAGGTCTGGGTTCCTTTCTTGAACCGGCCATATCCCATCATGTATTACGGAGTTACGGCCCCTGAAAGGGCAAAAATTGCCTATTTTGGTCTTGTCTGCACGATAGATGTTTCATTTATGATTGGATTTTAACTAAACTTGCACACAATTTGTACCACCACAAAATCTCGGTCATGTTCAAAGATGGGTCATGTCGGGTCAAAAAGTAGGTCAGTAGGTCAAATCAGAAAAAAAACCTTGTGAAGACATGAGAGGCCACAGTTTTGGTCCGATCATCATCAAACTTGCCCAGAGTGATTATCTTGACAATATCTCAGTCAAGTTCGAATATGGGTGTTGTCGGGTCAAAAAGTAGGTCAGTAGGTCAAATCATAGAAAAACCTTCTGAACACACCAGAGACCACAATTTATGTCCAATCATCATCAAACTGGCTCAGAATGATCATCTTGATAATATCTTGGTCACATAGAATATGAGTCATGCCGGGTCAAAAAGTAGGTCAGTAGATCAAATCATAGAAAAACCTTGTGAATACACTAGAGGCCGCAGTTTTGGTCCAATCATTATCAATCTTGCCCAGAATGATCATTTTGACAATATCTTGGTCAAGTTCGAATATGGGTTATGTCGGGTCACAAAGTAGGTCAGTAGGTCAAATCATAGAAAAACCCTCTGAACACACTGGCGGCTACAGTTTTGGTCCGATCATCATCAAACTTGCTCAAAATGATCATTTGACAATATCTCGGTTAATTTCGAATATGGGTCATGTCTGGTCAATATGTAGGTCAGTAGGTCAGATTGTTGAAAAACCTTGTGAACACACTAGAGGCCCAAGTTTTGGTCTGATCGTCATCAAACTTGCTCAGAATGATCATCTTGACAATATCTGTGTCAAGTTTGAATATGGGTCATGTCGAGTCAAAAAGTAGGTCAGCAGGTCAAATCATAGAAAAAACGTTTTGAACACATATGAGGCCACAGTTTCAGTCAAATCATCATAAAACTTTCTCAGAATGATCATCTGGACAATATCTCAGTTAAGTTCGAATATGGGTTATGTCAAATCAAAAGTAGATCAATAGGTTATTTTGTCATAACTTTTGAACCGTTTAAGATAGAGCTTTCATGTTTGGCATGTAGGTTCTTCTGACAAGGGCTTGCCACTCATAAATATTTGACCTGTGACCTTGACCTGTGACCTACTTTATCATACCTTTTGAACTATATGAGATAGAGCCTTCATATTTGGCATGCATGTTCCTTGTGACAAGGTTTTCTCAGCCATTCAGATCTTTTGACCCATGACCTTGTTTTTTTTTTTTTGGTTTTGGTTTTACGGCCCTTTCAAGATTATTTCACTCATATCGAGCCGATCGTTAATCCGAGGTGGGCGAAAACCGGAGTACCCAGAGAAAAACCACCTGACCTTCCGTTGCAGAACTTGGCGTCTCACATATGACCCGAGCGAGGCTAGAACCACTGCGGTGAGAGACCTAATGAGACCCATGACTTGACCTTTGACCTACTTTGTCATAACTTTTAAAGCATTTGAGATACAGCCTTCATATTTAGCATGTAGGTTCCTTGCGACAATGTTGCTTAGATGATCCTCTACCAAAAAGGCTAAAACAATCCCACTCGGATGAACAAAATGGCCACCGGAGGTAAAAATAGAAAAATATTGTAAATTTGATTCAAACAGAAACTCCCCTTAAACCCTAAGGCCAATTTGATTGAAAGTTCCCAGGAATGTTGCCTAGGTTACTCCCTACCATATAAGCTAAAATCACTCTGCTGATGAACAAGATGGCCACAAGAGCTAAAAATAGAATGTACTCGAGACAGTAACACACAGGTGAGCCAACCAGGGCCCGCTGGGCCCTCTTGTTCTTATTTCTGCTGCAAGACATAGGTTGTAGGTACTCATTAGTACCGCCTCAATGAGGCAGTTCTAGCCAGCACCCACAACGTATGTTTGCATTAACAATAAGAAAATTTTCATCAGAAAAGTAGCCATTTTGGAGATGTGAAAACATGCACTATATCGCATGGGTGTGTTATCGTAATGTTTAGATAACATTGCAGCAATGAACAGAATGTTGTGAGAAAGCTTTGCAGTATTAATAATAATAACAACTTCATTAATTTGATTCTTGATTGGAAAGATATTATCATATTCCCGACCTGAAAGCGGTATTTGCCCGAGCTATTAGGCTAGGCATTCAGTGAAATTTTGTTCACCACATACTCAATATAACATGGTTCATTAAAACATGGTTTGGATATGACACGGTTTCCATATGGATCCCAAAAATGAGTAGATTATATAGAAAAATGACCATAAATGGTCATTTTTCTATATAATCTACACATTCTTGTTTGGATTTAACATGGTTGTTTAACTAACACCGTTTCTGCTTTTTACCCCATTGATAGTGTTATAAAGAGGTTATGGTGTATCTTGAAACATTGGATTATTGGGAACCATATCTAATTTCAGGAACAAGTCAGCAGAAAGATTACTATGATCCGGTGTCACAGATGAAGAAAAGTAAAGGACCTAAGGTGTGACATACTTCTTGTTTTGCCTGCCCATCATGTTAACTGGCCCCCACCCATCGGGGCTTGTAGAAATAGATGGGCTGCATGATGCTTATGCGCAGAGTTGAAACCGACAGCACACCAGTACTGGTAAACCGCTTAGAGGATCTAAGCCTGCCCAGACAAAGCAGTGTGAGTCGGACCATCCATGCTTATAAACACTATTGGTTTCATTGGGCGTCAGGGCTTTAGATGTCATTTCATCTCACTGTTGGGTTAAAGTCCCACAAAATCGGAAGCGAAGTCTCCAAAATGATCTATTTAGTGTTGACAGGGAGGTTAAACCTCGAATCAAACAAGCAAGACCATCATGTTAACTATTCTTTGAAATGAAGGCCCCTCTATATCATGCTTTATATAGAGGAAACTGGGGTTTACGAGGGAAAACATTATTTTGCTTATTTCTGCTCGAAGGCATAGGTTGTGGGTACTCATTAGAACCGCCGCAATGAGATGGTTCTAACGAGCACCCACAACTTATTATGTTCGGAGTATAAATTAGAAAAGTATTACCAATTTTCATTGGAAAAGTACCAATTTTGGAGAAATGAAGGAATTCACTATGTTACACGGGTGTGTTATCGTAATGTTAGTTTATACTTATTTATTTAATTCGATTGTGATGAAAGCTCCAAGCTTATTGAATCGCTCTAGAACACTAATTCCGAGTACATGCCCAAAAGAGGGGCAGTGACTTTTTCACCACTGCCACCCATTTTCACCTGGGTGGAGTGGGGCAGTGTCATTACGTGTCTTGCCCAAGGACAAACCCGGATACCGTGGACGGATTCAAACGCACAACCTCTCGATCATGAGTCCAACACACTATCCACTGCGCTATATCGTAATGTTTATCAAGAAGAGCTTAAGAACATACACTTCACTGGTTAACCACTTCTGTATAATGTTTTATATCATTTTGGAGCAAGAGATACTCTGCAGAACTAATAAGGATGGAGTGTGCAAGTTTTACTGGATCAGACTAGCTAGTTTCTGCTAGTTAGGCCTCGTTAGTGACCCTAAAATATTTACAAATTCCTTAATGGAATCAATGATTCCAAAGGACTAGAAAATATAATCTGCACTTTTGATGAAGGGCAGGGAGATTTTTCACAACCGCCACACATTCCCTTAACATTAGCTGTAGTGACATTAAATAATATAATGTTATTAATCAAGTAATTTCGTATTGTCCCAATTACAGGTCCTCGGTCAGCTGTATTGGCCTCAGCCGAGGCCAATACAGCTGACCGAGGACCTGTAGCTGGGACAATACGAAATTACTTGATAAATGACAATTTTATAAATTGATACCTTTAAAAACATGATTATTGAATTTTGACCTCAGTGTTAATACGGATGACCGCCAACAATACAGGATAGTCAATTAATAATGTTCTATAAAAGGGTTTTCACTTGGAAGCAAGGAATACACCACAGAACTAATAGTATGAAGATCAAGGTATAATATGAATTCCAGCAGAACTAATAAACATGCTCAGGAAAGTGTGGTTAGGTAAACTGACTGGCTTAAAATGACCTTAATAGTGTTGGCTGGGCTGTAAAACTCAGAAACATGCTAACAAATGCAAACAAACAAGGAGCACTTAAGGCACACTGGCCAAATATAGTAAAGTCAATAGGTCATGATACATTAAAACTTAATGAAACGGACATACGTGGCCATTGAAACAGACCTCCATGGCCAATGAAATGGACCTCCATGGCGAATGAACTGGATCTCCATGGCTAATGAAATGGACCCATATGGCAAATGAAACAGACTTCCATGGCCAACGAAACAGACCACAATGACCAATGAAATGAACTGCCATGGCCAATGAAACTGATCTCCATGCCAATATAATGGATTTCCATGGTCAATGAAATGCACCTCCATGCCCAATGAAAAGGATCTCCATGCCATTGAAACAAACCTCCATGGGCCTAAGAAAAAGATCTCCATGCCAATGAAACAGACCTCCATGGCCAATGAAACAGACCTCCATGTCAATGAAATGCACCTCTATGGCCAATGAAAAGGATGTCCATGCCAATGAAGGGCACTTCCATGGCCCATGAAAAAGATCTCCATGCCAATGAAACAAACCTCCATGGCCATTGAAAAAGGATCTCCATGGCCAATATAACTGACCTCCATGGCCAATTTAACTGACCTCCATGCTGAATGAAACAGACCTCCATAGCCAATGAAACGGACTTCCATGGCCAATGAAATGGACCTCCATGGCGTATGAAACGGAATTCCATGGCCAATGAAATGGATCACCATGGCCAATGAAGCTACCTCCATGGCCAAGGAAATGGACCCCAATTTCTAATGAAACAGACCTCCATGGCCAGTGAAACGGACCTCCATGGCCAATGAAACTGACCTCCCTGGCCAGTGTAATAGACCTTCATGACAAATAAAACAGACTTCCATGGCCTGTGAAACCAGTCAAGCAGACCTACATGGTCAAAGAAAGGGACCTCCGTGGCCAATGAAATGGACCTCCATTGCGAATGAAATGGACCTCCATGGCCATTGAGACAGACCTCCATGGGCAATGAAACAGCACTTCCATGGCCTAGTTATTAAGAACACTTGACTTAACATTAGGTCTCCCACCACTGTTGGTTCTGGCATCCCTCGGGTCACATGTGGAACCCAAAGTTCTGTAACAGAAGGTCAGATGTTTTTTTCTCCGGGTACTCTAAGATTTGCCCAACTCTGATTATTGCTTTGCTCAGTATACATGAAATGATCTGAAAAGGGATGTGAAAGCCAAATCAATAAAAAAAAAATAAACAATCCTTTTTTCACATCTCTCCTCAACGCTATTGTTTACCTTTCTGGGACTAGTTATTCAAAAGTAATGTCATTAGTTAACGAATCTTTAAAACTTTGATCATTTAATATGGCAAATACACCACAACCTCTTTATAACACTATAATGGGGTCCAAAACAGAAACCGTGTTAGTTAAACAACCATGTTGTATCCAAACAAAAATGTATAGATTATATAGAAAAATGACCATTTATGGTCATTTTTCTATATACAAGGACTGTTCAAATATGAATGCAACTAAGCACATAAAAATGATTCTGTGATAGATTTTGATTAAAAATTTATTTTGTCCCCTCAAAGTATTCCCCTTTAACAGATATACAAACTTTCAGTCTTCTGATCCAATCATTGAATGCATTTTGGTAGTCTTTTCGAGGTATACTATGAAGGCATTGGAATATTGCAGAACCGAGGTGTTTGCGCTGTACAAATTTTCGACCAGAAAGGATTTTTTTTCAGCCGCGGGAACAAAAAAAGTCACACAGGGCAAGGTCAGGGGAATAAGGGGGGTAAGGGAGTTCAACAACCTTTTCCTGCTTCAGATTGTCTGCACAATGAATGCCTTGTGCGATGACGCATTGTCATGTAGCAATCTGACATTGGTCAAACCAGTTGCGGGTCTTCGTTCTTTGAAATATTTCTTCAATTTTCGAAGAACTTTATTCTTCTAAAACTTCACATTTACAGATTTGCCTTTAGGCACAGCAACCTGAATAGCAGGGCCCTGTTTTGAAAAGAATATGGCATACATTACCTTCTTGACGCTCATGGTCCGCTTTGCAATGCATGGTCTTTTGCAATACTTTGTTGCCCATATTTTGTTCTGAATATTTCATTTTGGCTCAAAAAAGTGAACCCATGTCTCATCACCTGTGACGACATTAGCAAAAGACCATGCATTGTAATTTGGAACTTTTTAAGCAACTTCCTGTGGCACTGAACCCGTGTCTTTTTCTGCTCCTCTGTCAACAGATGGGGAATCCATCTAGCACAGATCTTTCTCATTTTCAAATCCCGTTTCAAAATTGTATGAGCTGCTCCTAATGAGATGCCAACCATACTAGCTATTTGCCTAGTGGTGTATCGTGCATCGGTAGCAACTTTTTCTTTCACTCTAACAACCATCTTGGCAGATGTTGCTCTTTTCGACCGACGATCATGTGGTGCATCCTCTGTTGAGCCTAACCCACAGCTGAATTTCTTACACCAACGAATAACTGTCGGAAAAGACATTTCATTATGCCCATAAACCGAACATATTTCATCAAAAATGTCTTTGCACCGTATACGAAGAATACAACAATTCTTAATATATATAGGACCGTATTTCAACCGCGTACTCTGACCTTCTTCCAAACATGTTTTGTATAAGTATACATGAGTAGACAGTGTTTATCAAGCGATATACATGGCTAAAGTGTACGGATTTTAACAGGTTTGGTATCAATGTATAGTTAAAATGTTTTTCTACGCTGTGATATTTATTTCCAGGTGATTTTCGCATTAGTGTATGAGAACAGGTTCTACTTGCATTCATATTTGAACAGTCCTCGTAATCTATACATTTTTGGGAATGGTCATTTTTTATGCTCCCCGAAGGGGGAGCCATGTAGTCGCCGCTTTGTCCATCCGTCCGTCCGTCTCACTCTATATCTCTAAAAGTATTCAAGGTATTTAAGTGAAACTTGATATACTGATAGAGGGCGATGAGGGGAATCGTAGAATAGAAGAACCATAACCCTGTCACCAGTATTTATGGAGTTACTTCCCTTCTTAATTATTTGAATGAAAAGATTGTCCGGAGCATAAAAGTATAGAAGGGATTTAAGTGAAACTTGATACATTGATAGATGGCCATCAGAGGAAGTGCAAAGTGCAAGAACTGTAACTCTATCACAAGTAATTACAGAGTTATTTCCCTTTTTAGCTCACCAGAGCCGAAGGCTCCGGGGGAACTTATAGGATAGGCAGTTGTCCGTCGGCGTCTGTGTCATCTGCGTCTGCGTCATCGTGTGACGTCAACACTTTTAAACATCTTCTCCTCTGAAGCCACTGGGCCGATTGGGCCCAAATTTTATCTGTAGCATCCTTGGGCTGGGGGATTGAAAGTTTGTGTTTTTTATGAAAATCGGCTCATTAGTTTGGTTGCTATGGCAACTTGTAGTTTCCATAGACTTATAATGGGGAAAATTGAAAAATGGCATTTACTGCCAAATCATTTAGATATTTTGACAAAACTTTTATTGAAATGTACTCAGCCGTATGCTTTTATGCAAACCTGAAGGTCCCCCAGGTTGTGCCGGGGCTATGCCCCACCCCCTCCACTTTATAAAAGGCCATATATCACAGAAACCATTCAGATCCAGACCCCTTAACCATATATATTCTTGTTCCTATTGATAAGACGCATTCAGTGACACCAACCTAGGGGTCAACTAAAATTCCGGTTTTGAGTGGTAGACACGAAAATTTTCACTGTGGACTTTTTTCCTCAATTATGTGATTCCTCGGTGTTTTTAATCAAGTGACAGTGGTGGATGAGCTTTATCAGCTCATAATGTGGTGTTGAATGATATGGATATGATAATATGATACGGAATAAGATATCTAAGGGAAGTGGAACTTTGTTACTTTAAACTTTTCTAAGCGAGTAATGCGCCATCTTGCCCTATTGTTCAATGCTGTTCAACTCACTATATAAACTATCGTGAAGACCTAACGGTAAATTTGGCAATCCTGAGGGGAAAGCTCCACGCTCGTTAGTTTCCGAGTATACTCAAGCACGAAAGAAACGTTCCAAGTGAAGTATGTCAGCTGAAGCACCTAAAGCAAAGACAAAACTTCATGTGGACGCCATGGGGATCAGCATACCACTGAGTAAAGGCGATAAACGGGACCCTTCCTCGCCTTTGGATGCAGACGACGTTGATCTGAAGAAACAACGTCACCATACGGGCGGATGTCAGACTTCTTTGATGACTGACGGTGATACGACAGATGACGACAGTCCTATTCACTTGCTATCACAGCCTATGGACCTGAATGACATCGTCAATATTGCCACAGAGCTACGTGCTCTTATGATGCCTGAAATGGCAACGCTGATCAAAAACTGACATCAAAGCTATTGTCAAAGAGTCATCGGAAAAGCTTTCGGACGAAATCCAAGCCTTGAGGGCGGATAATGTCAGTCTACGTGCTGAGAATAACAAACTGCGCGTCGACGTTGAGAAACTATCGAAGCGAGTCACTAAGGCCGAGTTAGAAAACGACGCTCTGGAGCAGTACACTCGCAGGAACAGCATCAGAATATCTGGGGTACCTGAAACTGAGAGAGAGAATACCGACGAGGTGGTGATTAAGATCGCCGAAATGAAGATATGAAGGGGATCTTCGTCAATGAAGACCTCACTAAACAACGTTCTAAATTACTGTATGATGCTAGGTCACTTGTTCGTGTTGGCATGCTGAAGTCGGCATATTCTTCAGATGGAAAAATCTTTGTGCGTGACAATGATGATGAACGCTACCTGATAAAGACTGTATCTGACATCCTGAAATACGGTGACCGGGACGAAGCCAGGAAAATGCCATCAGGGAGAGCGAGACAGCGCGGCTTAGGTCCAATGGACACTGGGCCGGTGTAATAATGCCATCGCGAGAACACGCCTATATAATTTTGACCCCCTTGAACCCCACTTTTATATAGTAAAACTGGGGTTTCCAGGGGTATACCTTATTTACGTATTTCTGCTCTGGGGTATGGATTGTGGGTATTTCTTGGAGGCGCCTCGATGAGGCGGTTCTAGCGAGTGCCCGCGGTCTGTATTTTTGGCAGAGACGGGAAAAATATCACAATTTTTCATCTTAGGATTTTCATTTTTTCGGCGATAAGGGGTTACGGTGTGTTTGTATGGGCGTGTTTGCGTGATGCACAGTGATCAATCCTGGCTGACCCGGGGCACTGAGGCGACGTCGAGTTCTGTGTTGATTTGACGTCACGACGCCAAATCGACGTTGAACCGATGTTGCTTCGGCGTTGTGTTATTTCATCACTCAGCGACACATGATCAATATGCCATATCTATTGTTGTTAAGTATATTTCGATTTTCCTCAGCGTGACACTGTTTCCAAGTGTTAGGCAGTGGTACCCGGTTTTCATTTGATCATCAGTGAAAGTAAAAGTATTGATTCAAGATTTTTGACCGTCTAATAGTGACAAGGGGTCTGACTCAGCGGTCCGACTTGTGGGGGGGGCTGTACCTGCTGTATTTGGATTTGGAAGACTCGAACCGGTGGAAATTAGTCTTAAGCTATTTTCCGGCTGTCACATGTAGGCTGACATAACTCGATAGCTCGGACTGCTGAGTGGAACTTTGTCTACTGTGTATGACAAGCAAGCCTTAATTTCGTAATGTTTCGAAAATGTGAAAGACATCTCGATGTTGCACAAACTCACGTTTTGCTTCGTTTTGCGTTAAAACTTTTGTACCAACGGGATCGAATGTTATCCGATTTGCCTGTGTGATTTTGTTGAATCTCTTCGTGAGAACACCCGCCTACGACTGCGAAGAACAAGAGTGCCGATCATCTTGCGCATACGCGCAGTGCGACCGGCATCCTTGTTACTCGCTATATGTATAGTTTGGCCACTTGGGAGTTTATGTCACCGGTGGGCTTCAGTACTGCTAAGAGGATTTTGTCCTCCTTGTTCGAACACCTTGGCGACAGGTTTTCTCGCGAAGGGCCTATTTATTAAGTAAACACCTACTTTGTACTACAAACATCACTGTAATTATGTGGATCCCAGCTATGCGTACCTTTTGTTTCCTACGGTTCGGTCCGGGTCACATCGATATTGGTCCGATATGAGTAAACTATAATATCGAAAGGGCCATTAAACCAAAACAAAAAAAAAATGACAAGGGGGAAACCTGCTACTCAATAGGTAATTTAATGTTTGCATGCGTTCTCTCACCAATGATCCCACTATGTAGACCACATGTATGTTGAAATTACCCGCTTATAGCATAGCGAATGGCGAGAGCGCGGATCAGCTTGCGCATTGGCGCAGTCTGGTCGGCTCCCTCGTTGTTTGCTATTTGTACAGAACGAATTCTAGGGACTTCATTACTCTTGGGGGCATAGTGAATGGGCGGGCTGTGTCTTCTCTTGCCTGGTCGGAAACCCCAAGACAGAAGTTCCTGTGACCGGGCTCATTTATGATTTGTCTTGTGCACATACTGATAGTCCAACATGTTTGTATCCTGTCTTTTATGTATATTACTGATACATACAAACACATTCGTACGTACGGAGTACATGTACGTACATACATGTGCGTGCGTGCGTGCGGCCGTACATACATACATACATACATACATACATACATACATACATACATACATACATACATACATACTTACAAGCAATCAAACATACAAGCAGGCATACATCCATCCATCCACTTATCCATCCATCTATCGATCTACATACATACATACATACATACATACATACATACATACATACATACATACATACATACATACAATACATACATACATACATACGCGCGAACGTCACAATATTTCTGCGTACGTCAATGTACATACGTAGTAACTGATTACATGTTCATACGCAGAATTTGATTATATGCTTGTCTACACTTACACTAAATAAGGTGCAAATTATTGGCTCTGAGTATTTCAGTAACTGTATACCTGCAAAGACATTTTACAGGGAGCCGGTGTCCACTTCCCTTCCAAATTTATTTACTGCTATTTAATCAACACTACTTACGTACTCGAGATACTACGTAAGGAGTTGTCCATCACCACTGTTGCTTAGATTTTGTTTATGTTTACTATTATCTTTGTTTCATTTCTTTCTCTTCTTTTCGCGACTATGCCATTTCCCTGTTTATACTTTTCTCAGCTTTCCTCCTCGACTGTCCTCCCTGCATCTGGACTCTTACAGCAGCTGCATTACTACATAGCTAGTCGTCTCAAACAAGACACACTAGACCAACCATCAAGGCTCATCTTGATTTTTCTACAGTTCTTATTAAGTAGTATCTGATGGTAAGCAAACTGAGATCAGACGGACTTGGTGGCATGGTTAGTGTCTCTATATCGTTAGGGCTAGGTTATAAGAAACGTATATCACATAAGAATTTTCACCTGCTTCTTTTTAACATGATACTTGTACTGTTATGCACCCCAAATACCAGGAATGAACTCGCCTTTAGCATGACGCTAGCTATTCAGCGAAACAACGAGCTGTACAGAAATATTCGGTCCCCCTTTGTGCGTATCCTCTTCCAAGTACCCATTAGAAATATCTATTTTTGCCGTAAATTGTTACTTTCCCTTATAGTTGCTAATCTGTCCCTATTGTTAATCTCGTTATTACTAATGTGTGGAGACATAGAGACGAACCCAGGACCAGACTCTGTCGAAGCAGGCAGTACTTCTAGCTGCGACCTAACAGCAACATCGCTCGAATTATTGCATAACCACTTAAGTATTATGCATGCAAACGTCCAAAGTCTTGTACCAAAGCTGGACATAATCCGCAGCGAAGCTGATGCATATGACGTCCTCGTCTTTTCCGAAAGCTGGCTAAATCGTAATATTGCAAATCACACAATACTCATCGAGCACTTTATGCCCCCTTTTAGAGCCGACAGACATGATCGTCTTGGCAGAGGAGTGGTAGTTTACATCCGTGACACATTGTCATGCAAGCGTAGGAGCGACCTAGAACTGCTAGGCATGGAATCTGTCTGGGTGGAACTTAAGTTGAAATCGAAAAAGGTATTAGTAGGTGGTTTTTACAGACCTCCTAACAGCGGTCACGACTACTTTGAACTTATTAAAGAAAGTATCGATAGAGCGTGTAGCAATAACATTGCAGACATAATTATTACAGGCGATTTCAATGTCGATATGTCTAAAAATGGTAATAATAGGATTAGAGAACTCATGTTAGAATACAATCTTTCCCAGCTTATAACTGAACCTACACACTTTACAGAAAACTCATCATCAATCATTGATCTTATCTTAGTACGCAATACAAGTAATATTTTGACAAGCGGCGTAGTAGATCCTTTCATGGCCGATTTTACCAGATATCATTGTCCGGTAATAGTCTTGCTGAAATTTACACGTCTACATGCACACTCATTTCGAAGACAGGTATGGAACTATAAATTGGCCGATTACGACAAATACAGAACAATTCTTTCTGAATCCAACATTTCAGAAAAAGTTGAATCTAATGAAAATATTGACTGCGACATACAGACCATCACCGACATTATATTTGACGCTGCAAAACAATCTATTCCAAACAAAACAGTCACAATCAAACCAAACGACCACCCATGGATTACATGTCATATAAAAAATTTAATACGGAAACGCAAACGCACTTATAGACAATTTAAAAAAACTAACAATGACTACTTTTGGACTAAATATAAACTTCTTAGAAACCAAACTATCACTGCCATACGGATATCAAAGAAACAATATTTTGATAAACTCGATCAACTGCTGTCGTCTGAAAATTGCGACACTAAAGTATTTTGGAAAACTTCCAAACAATTGTTAAATCTTACACGCTCCTCAGACAGCATTCCGGCTCTTCTAATTTCTGTTTGCAGACTAAGGTTAATGACAACAACAAACCCCTGCCTAATCTTGAGACACCTCCGTCCACCCTGGAATCAATTACTATAACCACACAGGACGTTCTTGATGTCCTTAAGCACCTTGATGTTAGTAAAGCGTGCGGCCCCGATCTTATTAGCCCAAGACTCTTAAGGGAAGGTGCAGATTACCTAGCACGCCCTTATTCCATTGTTTTCAACCGATCTCTTGTACAGGGATACTTTCCGCCTGTGTGGAAAATTGCAAATGTTTCTCCTATCCACAAAAAAGATGACAGGTCTCTGCCGGCCAACTATAGACCAATATCCCTATTGAGCCCCGTAGGAAAAACGATGGAACGCTGTGTGCACAAAATCCTCTACAACTACGTCGTATCTAATCAGATGATAACTCCATTCCAGTCAGGCTTTATGCATGGCGACTCCACCACTTACCAACTACTCCATACTTATCACACTTTTTGTGAGGCAGTGGACAGCGGCAAAGAAGTACGAGCTGTCTTTTGTGACATCACGAAAGCCTTTGACAGAGTCTGGCACAAAGGACTACTTCACAAACTCCGTGGCATTGGAAGTTCTGAAAAGGTTTTGAAATGGTTTAATAGTTATTTATCTGATCACAGGCAACGTGTAGTCATCAATGGCAAATCTTCAGATTGGACAGTAGTCGAAGCTGGAGTCCCTCAAGGGTCCATATTAGGCCCACTCTTATTCCTACTATATATCAATGACATCGTTAAGAATATTGGTTGCTCCATACGTCTCTTTGCAGACGACACAAGCTTGTACATTATTGTTGAAAGTCCCGACATAGCAGCCAGGCAGCTAAATGGTGATCTCCAAACTATTTCAAACTGGGCGGAAGATTGGCTTGTGGAATTTCACGCAAAGAAGACAAAGGCAATGACCCTATCTAGGAAACTAAATACCGTTCACCACCCACCCCTGTTTTTGAACAACACTAGGATACAAGAAACATCTACACATAAACATCTGGGCCTTACATTCTCTGACAAATGCAACTGGACCGACCACGTGACTTATATTTCTGAAAAAGCACGGATACGTCTCAACTTACTAAGAGCTCTTAAATTCAGAGTAAGCAGAAAATCTCTGGAAAAGATGTACATTAGCTTCGTCCGACCCCTCCTCGAATATAGCGACATCGTTTGGGACAACTGCTCCACAGATACTAAAAAATATCTTGATACAATTCACGTCGAAGCCGCACGAATTATAAGTGGTGCAACAAAACTTTGCAGTATTGATAAGCTTTTTTCTGAACTCGGTTGGGAGTCCCTCCAAAGTCGCGGTAATAAGCATAAACTAATTGCTTTCTACAAAATACTACACGGTCTCACTCCAGATTACCTCTCGGACCTCGTACCACCCACTGTACAAGCTACAACAAGGTATAACTTACGTAACTCCGAAGATATTCAAAACCTCAGAGCTAATACAAATCTTTTTCTTCAATCATTCTTTCCTTCAACAATACGAGCATGGAACTCATTACCAAACGAAATAAAAGATAAACCTTCTGTAGCATCATTCAAGCACTCTCTGAACAGAAACATTATGCAACCCCCAAAATACTTTAATGCAGGCACACGCATGGGGCAAATCCTTCAGGCTAGGATGAGAATGGGCTGTAGTTCACTCAACTCAGATCTTTATAGAAAACATATTGTCCCTAGTCCCTCTTGCAACTGTGGTGAATTTGAAAGCGCTAATCATTTTTTCTTCTCCTGTCCGAACTATAGAGTTGCAAGGGAGAGATACCTGCCAAGAGATCTCCATACTTACTCATTGAACAACCTGTTGTTCGGGAAGATCACCCTTCCAGTACACGAGAATGAAACACTCTTTTTGCAAGTGCAAGACTTTATAGTAAAATCTGGTAGATTTATCCAACCTGTCCAGCCCTAACATTAATGACCTAACATTAACGGCTTATCAGCTCAACTCTACAATATCTTATTGGATGCAGGGATCAGTCGACGAACAGCCCTCTCTCTCTCGCTCTCTCTCTCTCTCTCTCTTAACAGTCGCGTGACACTGAAGTTGGTTGAGTGGGTGTCGACGGCATGACTCGAGTCAACGTTAACTCGACGCCATGGCATCGACATCGCCCGCCCGTCGGTTTACTCATTGTTTTTTTTTTTTTGTTTTGTTTTGTTTTTGACTGTCTGTATGTTTGTTTATCTGTTTAATTGTCCATCCGTTCGTTTGTTTGTTTGTCAGCCAGTCCGTCAGTCAGTCAGACAGTATGTCTGGCTGTCTGTCTGCCTGCCTGTCTACCTCAATCACAACAATTTACTCAATATTTTCAGTCATACCACTCTAATGTAATGTAAATTAGTTTCTTTTAGGAGATGATATTTATAAGCCTCAGGCTTACTGTCAAATCCTATTTGTCAGTTCCAATGTATTTAATTGTACACGATATTTGCTAGAAATAAAATATTGTTTAAACCAACCTAGGGGTCCTCAGGGATGCGCCCAGGCCATGCCCCACCCCATCCACTTAATAAAAGGCCGAATATCTTGGAAACCATTCAGATGCCCACCCCTAAACCATATATATTCTTGTTCCTTATGATAAGACCCATTCAGTGACCTCAACCTGGGAGTCCCTAGGATGCGCCAGGGCCATGCCCCACCCCCTCCATTTCATAAAAGGCCCAATATCTCAGAAACCTTACAGATCCCCGCCCCTAAACCATATATATTCTTGATCCTTATAATAAGACACATTCATTGACACCAACCTGGGGGTCCTCAGGGATGGGCCGGGGCCTTGCCCCACCCCTTTACTTCACAAAAGGCCATATATCTCAGAAACCGTTCAGATTCTCACCCCTAAACCATATATATTTTTGTTCATTATGATAAGATGCATTCAGTGATACCAACCTGGGGGTCCCCAGGGATGTGCTGGGGCCATGCCCCACCTTCTCCATTTCATAATCTCACAATATCTCGGAAACCCTACAAATGGCTACCCCCTAAACCATATATATTCTTGTTTCTTATGATAAGACATACTCATTGAAACCAACCTGGGAGTCTCCTGGGGCCTTGCCCCACCCCTTCACAAAAGGCCTTATATCTCAGAAACTGTTCTTAGCCCCATCCTAGACCATATATATTCATCTACCTTATGATAAGACGCATTCAGTGACACCAGCTTGGGAGTCCCCGGGCATGCCCAGGCCATGCCCCATCGCTTTTCTTCATTAAAAGCCATATATCTCAGAAATAGTTCAGATCCCCACCCCTAAACCATATGCTTGTTCCTTATGATAAGACTCGTTCAATCACACCAACCTGGGGGTCTCTTTGTGCTGACGCAATGTGCCCCGCCCTTCCACTTCATAAAAGGCTTTATATTTCAGAAACCATTCAAATCCCCACCCCATAATCATATATGTTCTTGTTCCTTATTATTAACACACCTACTGTAGGGGGGTCCACAGGGCCATTCCTATCCTTTCCACTTCATAAAAGGGCCTCAAATCTCAGAAACCGTTCAGATTCCAACCCCTAAACCATATATATACTTGGTCCTTATGATAAGACACATTTAGGGACAACAATCTTGGGCTTTCCTGGGATCAACAGGGCATGCCCCAACCCCTCCACCACTTAAGTGGCCTTACAGATCCCCACTGCTAAACCATATATATTCTTGTTCCTTATGCTAAGACGCATTTAGTGATACCAACCAGGGCTCCATTTGGTCCATGCCCCACCCCCTCTACTTCATAAAAGGCCTAATGTTACAGATACTGAGTCCACATGGGTGCTCATTTGGACATGGGGGTTCATTTGGTAGATTAAAATGATATCTTGTTAAAATACATGGCTGCCATTGGGCAGTGCCTACCTGAGCTCTGGTGAGCATAGTGGCCCATGGGCCTCTTGTTAGTTTTTGCTATATTAAGCTTGTCCGGAGCATATCTCTAAAAGTTTTAAAGGTAGTTTAGTGAAACTTGATATACTGATAGAGGGCGATGAGGGGAATCGTAAAATAGCAGAACCATAACCCTGTCACCAGTATTTATGGAGTTACTTCCCTTCTTAACTATTTCAATGAAAAGATTGTCCAGAGGATATCTCTGAAAGTATAGAAGGGATTTAAGTGAAACTTTATACATTGATAGATGGCCATCAGAGGAAGTGCAGAGTGCAAGAACTGTAACTCTATCACAAGTAATTACAGAGTTATTTCCCTTTTTAGTTTTTGCTATATTAAGCTTGTCCGGAGCATATCTCTAAAAGTTTTAAAGGTAATTTAGTGAAACTTGATACTCGGATAGGGGGCTATGAGAGAAATCGCAGAATGCAAGAAGCATAACCCTGCCAACAGTATTTACGGAGTTACTGCCGTTCTTAATTAGGGCCCCACACAGTATTTTGGGTGCCCTTTAGTAATCTCCTTGTCAGTCTTTTTCAAATCTAAACCAAAACATTTAACTGGTTATAACTTCAAAAGTATTATCCCTACTCCCATAAAACTTCACACTCCTACTAACAATCACATGACCTACATTCTGACAAACCATATTGCTTTTGTTGGTGTGTTTGTCACGCCTTAACCAAAAAACTTAACCTCAGTCATAACTTCAAAAGTATTTGCCCTACTCTCATGAAACTGCACACACTTACTTACTATCACAAGACCTACATTCTGACAAAGGGCCATAATTATATATCGCTTTTCGGTGTGTGTCAGGCCATAACCAAACAACTTAAACTCGGTCAAAATTTTAAAAGTATTTATCCTACTCTCATGAAATTTCACACACATACTTACCATCACAAACCTACATTCTGACAAAGGGCCATAATTATGTTGCTTATTTTCACTGAATTATCTCCCCTTTTTCAAAAAATATCTCCTGTTGTTTCATAGCCATGGGTAATAGGGCTTTCATATTTCACATATGTATTCCTTGTGACATTCTTCATACAAAATTACTTACTAGGGAACACAAAACTGAGTTTCTTTGTCTTATGGTTTAAGATTTACATGCCCTTGCACGGAAGGGGCCTTACATTTCTCCTTATTTTTGCAGTCTTTGTTGAAAATCACTAACTAGGGAATTCTTAGACTTTTGGTTAAACCCATTTGGTACCGGAAACCCCAAAAGGGGTAAGTGGCAAACAGTGCAGGCCCAGATCAGATGCCTCAGAATGCGTGTTTGTCACGCCTTAACCAAAAAACTTAACCTTGGTCATAACTTCAAAAGAATTGGCCCTACTCTTATGAAACTTCAAACAAATACTTACCATCACAAGACCTACATTCTGACAAAGGAGAATAACTCGTGTGTTTGTCACACCTAAACCACAAACCTTAACCTCGGTGATAACTTCAAAAGTATTTTGTCTACTCTCATGAAACATCACACACATAATTACCATCACAAGACCTTCATCCTGACAAATTGCTTTTGGGTGTGTGTTTGTCAGGCCATACCCAAATATCTTAAACTCTGGTCAAAATGTTAGAAGTATTTGTTCTACTCTCATGAAACTTTGTTCACATACATATTAGCATCACAAAAACCTACATTCGGACAAAGGGCCACAACTATATTGCTTATTTTCACTAATTATCTCCCCTTTTTCAAAAAAAAATATCTCCTGTTATTTCATAATCATAGGTAATAGGGCTTTCATGTTTCACATGTGTATTCCTTGTGACATTTTCCATTGAAAATCACTTTCTAGGGAAAACAAAACTGAGTTTATTAGCCTTATGGTTTAAGATTTACAGGTCCTTGCAGGGAAAGGGCCTTACATTTCTCCTGTTTTTTTGCATTCTTTTTTGAAAATCACTACCTAGTTTCTTTACTTTACTTGTACTCAAAACATCAGCTGAGGGTACTCATTAGAACCTCATCATTCAGACGGTTCTAACGAGTACCCATAACCTTTGTCTCCAAACAAATCTTATCAAACTTCAAAGTGTATAGGACCCTTTCACTAAAATAACCCGCCTACTACTGCGCATCTTCGGGGAGCATCCCTCGGTTTCACCGATGCTCTTGTTGATATAATCTATACATTTTGTGGATCCATCTTGAAACCGTGTTATATCCAAAACCATGTCATAATGAACAGTGTTATAATGAGGTTGTGGTGTATAGTAGTATTTTTGCTGAAAAAATGTGAGTAGCTTTGCATATCATTTTTTTTTTTTCAGCAAAAAATGGCAGAATTATAGATATTGTACCTGCTAGAACAGTTAATAATCTGACCCTTAACAAGTTTATTAAGCTAATGATGCTTTGAAGAACAGGACCTATGTCTTGAACTTCAACGTCTGGAACACCATGGGACCATCAAAAAATTGTTTGAGACAGGTGATGGGACCCACTGAGCGTTACCGTAATGATCCGAAGTATTGGGACAGATAGCCTAAGCACACAGTGCAGACCCAGATCAGACTGCTCCTAAAGGAGCAGTCTGATCAGAGTTTACACTGTTTGCCATTTGTCAGCACCTTTTGGACTCCTTGCAGGATCTTGAAGCAAATTTGTCAAAATTTTAGGAGAATTACCGCAAGTCCTCTCAAGGTGTCTAAATCCTTTTTAGGATTTTTACAGTAATTCATACACACAACATCAATTTTAAGGCAAAATAAGAAAATTAACCCAGAGATATTAAACCATTCTGTACCGGAAACCCCAAAACGGGTACCCTGGCAAACAGTGCAGGCCCAGATCAGGGCCTACACTGTTTGCAGGAAGTTCAGCCATTTTCCAAATAAATTTTGAAGATACCACAACCTGTCACCCCTTATTTCAGAAAGGGACACCTGCTCTATATAAGTAGGAAGATTCCATTTGGTACAAAAAAGGTTAATATCTTCAGTTTGGGGAATTTTTTCAAGGTCTCAAGGAAGTTTCTATATCTTATGTTCTATTTGTTTCAGGTTTCTAAGTCAAAGATTAACAAGAATAAAAACAAGAAGAGCTTCACATGGAAAACCAAGACGTAATCACCTGCAAGAAGTGCATGTAGTTGAGCCCCATAAGCGGGCTCTGTCCCAGCCGGGTCCAGCAGCTTTCTTAAGAAGACATTGATCATGATTTGTTTGTTTGTTTGATTCGATGTTTAACGTCCCCGTCAACACTGTAAAGGTCATTTTGGAGAGGTTGCTTCCAATTTTGTGGGACTTTTACCCGACATTGAGATGAAATGACATCTCAAGCCCTGCCGCCCAATGAAACCAATAGGATTTATAAGCATGGATGGTCCGACTCGCACCACTTTGCCTGGCCAGGCTTAGATCCTCTACTCGTGTACGGGTCGGTTTCAGCTCTGCCTGGAAGCATCATGCAGTCGCCCCCGCCCATCGGGGCTTGGAGAAATAGATGATCCTTCTGACACCACACCCTGATCTCACAGCAAAAGTTTCTATAAATAACCATTACCTGGATTGCTTAGAGATCAGTGATGGTTACATGGACATCAACAACAAAAAGCTTCTGTATAGTAGCTTTGGATCGACTGACAGTCAACCTGCCAATAACATTTTAATGGAGCGGAGCCAACTCTTTCAAATAAATTTCCATTTCCCTTACCCTTAAGACACCAAGAAAAACTGCATCTGAAAATGTCGTCTGCTTATGTTGTCTGCTGAAAATTCTTGCAAACTTGTTTTTAAGATATTTTTTCCATACAGGCAAACAGTGTGGGCCCAGCTCAGACTGCTTCTTGAGGAGCAGTCTGATCTGGGTCCACACTGTTTGTCAAAAAATGACTTTTAAAGTTATCTGCAGACGACAATTGTCATGATTGGTGTTTTATGGGTTAACCATTTCCCACTCAGATACCTCTTTTTCAGAACCCCCTCCTCTTTTTGAGCCCCAGAACCACCTAAAATCTGCATTCCCCAACCATGGCAACAATGATTTAGCCTGAAAAGGTTCCATTTGAAAGGCTTCAGTGAACATTCCTGCCGAGTTTGATGTAAAACAGACCATTCATTATGAAATAATGGTTAAATGAAGTTGCTGTCCCAGGCAACACTGTGAAAATCAGCAAAATTCACAAAGTCTCCAAGTGGGAATGGGTTAATGAATAAGATGGAAACGGATCAAAATCATGTTTTTTTCATCATTTTATTGTAAAATATGATATTTGAACCAGCGCATAACAAAACCTACAAGAAGTCTTGAGCGACCAGCGAAGACTCAGATCAGCCTGCGCATTCGCACAGTCTGATCAGAGTCTTCACTGATCGCATGAACCTACTTTAGGCTTATATCTATGCAAAGAGACAAAAGCAAAGGGTCTTGTCATAGTGGATAGTTGTGCAGGTTGATTTGAGTCTCTGCTGGTCGCACCGATCTTCTTGGAGGTTTTGTCATGCGCCGGCTCATTTTATATGTAATAAATGCATTTTAGAGTAAAATTAACCCTTCTCTTGCTGAATATTCATTTAAGCCGCACCCATTTCTATCTATCAACCAATCAAATTACTTGATGTAATTTTTGGCTGCAAATTCGTAAACTGAATGCCAAACAGTGTAGATCCTGATCAGATGGCTTCTTCAATCTGGATCTACACTGTTTCCAAAGATATGGGCTGTCGTGAACAGCAAGATAACGGTTAAGTTTGTTTCAAGATTCCAGTTTAAGGAATTTTAAAGGAATTAATGTGTATATGAGGAGAAGACTGCTCCATTACAATAAAATATCGATCTGATATAAAGGTGGCTTTCATTGGTCCAGAGCTTACATTTTACAGGTGAAAATTTGTGAATTTTTCCCATTTCTGCATGAAGCATAGCTTGTGGGTGCTCGTTAGAACCGCCTCATTGAGGCGGTTCTAACAAGTACCCACAATCTATGTTTTTAGCAAGAATAAGGAAAATAATGTATACTCATGTAAACGCTACTTTTCTCTATATAGAAGTCCAAGAAGTTGTCGACCTTGTATAATGGTGAAAAAATATGCGTAAGGAATATGTTTTTGCCTTAAGAGTAAACAAAATAAAAAGGAAGATTGTTTTTGTTTTATTTCTTTCCTTGACAGCATGTATAGTCTTTCAAAACGCAGTGAGATGTGACTGCACTTTTTATTTTGGACTAGTCCGTGTTTTAGGTAAGTCGTCTTCAGTTGGGATTTTACATTGGGAGATATAGTTTTACTGAGATTCGTACTGCATCATACTAACCACTTTGCCACGACTTCTACATAATGGCATTATATAATTTTAAGTCCTGCGAAAAAAGAAATCCGAAACCTTCTTCCCCTAAAACATGGAATAGTCTTGCCACGCTTGAATGTTGAGCTTTCAAAGGTCTTTGATAAACTATAAATGTTTTGCTGGCTTTTTAAGGTAAAAATGACAGTAAAGAAAGTGCCAAAAATATCATGATCACAAAAATTTTGCTTTTTTTCCATGTGCACATGCACATCATGAAAATCATGCAGTATTTGTGTCAAACAAACGCATGCTTTGGTGCTAACTTTACAACACCGTATTTATCAGTTGAAAAAGTCAGTCATTTTTACTTAAACTAAAGAAATAAAAATTCTAAAAGTGGTGCGCTTTCATTGAATCTGATTATATATTCAACTCGGCCTAAATTCGTAATATTGGGTTTCCTGACCTGCTTGCCTTGGCCATAATAGTTTCAACTAGGCCGTTAAGCTTGAAGCACAGATTTGACACTAGAGCTCAGTTGTTCAAAGCATCATTAGCTTAAAGGCATTTATTCTGAAACAGTAAAACACACCGTGTGTTCATAATTGTTTTATTGCCCCCTGTGGTATACTATCTATAGCAGATCAAAGGCGGTCCCTAATAGGGTGATTAGTAGCTCTTGTTGAATCCCCTGACTGAGGTACATAAGGGGAAAACAATAATATACACGCCAGTCAACAGTTAGTAAATTATTGATTTTTCCCAGGGAGGCCCCTTACCTGTTGAAGACAGAGGACTTGTCTTCAGTCAGCACTGAGGGCTACATACTATTATGTAATGAAATGATAGTCCTCAATAATCAAGAATAAATGCCTTTAACGAGCATGTTAACATTTTGTTTGTATTGATATTTTACATCCCTGTTGACACTATTTAGGTCATTTTGGAGACATTGCTTCCAATTTTGTGTGACTTTTACCTGACATTGTGCTGAAATGACATATCAAGCCCACCGAAAGGGTTTGTATGTAGGGAGTGTTGGACACCACTTTGCCTGGGCAGGCTTAGACACTCTAAGCTGTTTGCCAGTACCAGTACTCCTGTAGCCCTTGCCCATCGGGGATTGAAGAAATAGATGGGCTGCATGATTTTTCCACGCAGAGCTGAAACCGACCCCACACTAGTACTGGTGAACCGCTTAGAGGATCTAAGCCTGCCCAGACAAAGCGGTGCGAGTCGGACCGCCCATGCTTATAAACCCTATTGGTTTCATTGACGATAGGGCTTAAGCTGTCATTTCATCTCAATGTCGGGTAAAAATCCCACAAAATTGGAAACAATTTCTCTATGACCTATACAGTGTTGACGGGGAAATTAAACCTTCAATCAACCAACCAACTAGTACTCCTGCACGGTCGGTTTCAGCTATGCATAGAAGCATGTAGCCAAGCTATTTCTCCAAGCCCCGATGGGTTGGGGCCATTAATGAGCATGTTATTGGTCAAATTGTTAACTGTTCTAGCAAGTACAATATCTAAAGTTTTGTAATTTTTGTTGCAAAAAGTGCACTGCTCTCATTTTTTTAGGAAAAAAATTTGTGCAAAAAATTATGTTAGCTTTTGAATAGGCAAAAGCTAACATTTTTTCAGCAAAACTTAGTATATTTGCCATATTAAATGATCAAAGTTTTAACAATTAGTTAACTAACAAGCTGAAGATCATTTACCCTGCTTCACTAGTTCATTTGGGTGTACATCTTACTGGTGATCAGGGGCCAGTTGTTCAAAGCATCGTTAGCTTAACGAGCTCGTTAGTGGTCAAATTGTTAACTCTTCTAGCAAGAACAATATATAAAATTTTGGTATTTTTGCTGAAAAAATGTGAGCAGCTTTTGCGTCCGCAAAAGCTGCTCACATTTTTTCAGCAAAAATATTAGCATATTTGCCATAATAAATGATCAAAATTTTAACGATACGTTAACTAACGACGTCGTTAGTTTTGAACAACTGGCCCCAGAAGACCTGCCTGCTTGGAAACATTCTGTTGTGGAGATAGTTAATAAAATATTTTATCATATGACGTCGTTGATAAGCAGTGGATAACGTCGTGTAATAAAAAATCGTATGACCACACGTGTAATAACACTTTGGCGGGATTAAATAACGTCATGACGACGTCCATGTCAACAATGCATTTTTCGCAGAAAAATTGTCAAATTAAAAGGCGATAAAATCCAATTTAAAGTAGTCATATGATAAAGAGAATCTTACACTCGTGGTCATTTCATATGAAATTTATGAATCTCGCCGAAGGCTCGTTTCATAAATTTCATATGAAATGACCACTCATGTAAGATCCTCTAATTATCATATGACGTCGTTGATAAGCAGTGGATAACGTGTAATAAAAATCATATGACCACACGTGTAATAACACTTTGGCAGGATTAAGTAACGTCATGACGACGTCCATGTCAACAATGCTTTTTCGCAGAAAAATTGTCAAATTAAAAGGCGATAAAATCCAATTTAAAGTAGTCATATGATAAAGAGAATCTTACACTCGTGGTCATTTCATATGAAATTTATGAAACTCGCCAAAGGCTCGTTTCATAAATTTCACATGAAATGACCACTCGTGTAAGATCCTCTATTTCTTTGGTCATTCCATTATCAAAACAAGCCTATTAAGATATATTGGTAAAATTTTACCACCAAAAATGAAATCTTCATATAAAAATCCTGATATTGTTCATAGTTCTGCTCAAAACATAGATTGTGGGTACTCGTTAGAACCGCCTTGGTGAGGCGGTTCTAACGAGTACCCACAATCTATACTTTAGAGCAGAAATAAGAAAAATACTATATAACTGGGGTTCAAGGGGTTCAAAACTATATAGGCATGTTTGCCTGATGCTGTCCTTTCTGCTAATTCCACAAGTTGGAAGATGTCAGTGTGATGGAAGACAGAAAAATCTATCCCTCATGATCACAGTTCAGCATCACAAGGACAACCCTGACCTTTACAGTGTTGACGGGGATGTTAAACCTCAGATCAAACAAACAAAACAAGGACAGCCTTATATCCTTGCTTGTAGAAGCCTCCGTGGTGTGGTGGTTATGCTACTCGCCTTATAAACCAGGGGTCCCAGGATCGGTCCCGGGCTTCTCCAGACTTTAGGATGAGTCTTTAAACCGAGGTCCCGTCTCCGTATGACCTTAGCTGTTGGTGAGACGTAAAACTCAAACACTCAACACTCATATCCCTGCACCACTAGACGTAGAAACAATTCTATCTCATGGTTCCTATCTTTAATAGTGATGTTTTTCTTATAAATTTTGACATTTTCAAACATAAGTTGTGGGTGCTCATTAGAACCGCCTTGTTGAGGCGGTTCTAATAAGCACCCACAATCTATGCTTTAGAGCAGGAAAATATTGTATACCCGAACAAACCTCACTTTTCCCAAAAGTTTGTATGTTTTTTAAGGGGAATGGGAACACCTTCAGGGGAGGTAACTCCTGTAAAAGTATTTTTGTCTCCCATGCCAATAGGGGTCAACTCTTAAAGGAAAGAATTTGCTCCTCAGGAGCAAATTTGCTCCTCAGGAGCAAATTCTTTCCTTTAAGAGTAGACCCTTTTGTCAGTGGGACAAGGTATAGAAAAGCCAACAGGAAGTCCCGAAAGTTATCTCCCTTTGAAAAATGGTGGAAAAAAATCTGCCAGGTGTTCCCATTCCCCTAAAGGATACTCTTTGCATGGACTTGTTTTGTTTGTTTGCATTGGAGTTTAACGGCCCAGTCAACACTATTTTAGGTCATTTTTGAGCCGGTCAGTTTACCTATCCACACTTTTACGGGGCACGTTTATACGTAAGTGGTTAACCAGTACGGTGCACATTCTTTCTCCAGAAACTGACAACTGTCCTTCTGGAATCAGCGGAAGGGTAGAAAAGATTTCATGATCAATCATCAGGAACGTACTTTTCAAAGGCAAGGAAAAGAAAAATTGCTATCAGTTTATAAATATTTTATTAAACAATATATTGTGCATGATAAAACACATACTTTACATGAACAAAAACAATTGACAAACTAGACTATTGCAGTTACCTTAAAACTCGACAAAACCTCGCTTACCAAAGTGAGGTTGTTTTTTTTTGACAAACTCTGTAGATAAGGAGGGTCATTTCACAATATGTGTCACTACAATAAGATTTGCAATCAGCAAAGAATCAGATCAGCCTGTGCATCTGCGCTGTCTGGACCGCGAGGTTAAAAAACTTTGTTTTTATGCTCAACTCGGCCATGAGCATGAAATTTATAAGGCTCATCGAAATTAAAATATAAATGAAAGAGGCACTTTTCCTGCTCAAATCAGCACAGAATGCTATTTGTCCTGCTCATAAATTTTAAAATGCCAACAGTTGTTGGCATTTTAAAATTTATGAGCAGGACAAATTTCATGCTCAAATATGTTGAGCATAAAAAAGTTTTATAACCTCGTACCCTAATCAGTGTTCGCAATGACCTTTTATTGCATCGGGCTCCCAGATACTAAATGATAAAAATATTCGAGCCAGCACATGATAAAACCTACATTAAGATGTGTGTCCAGCGAAAACTGTTCAGCCTGCGCATCCATGCAGTCTGATCAGAGTCTTTGCTGATTGCATGAATCTTCTGTAGCTTCCGGGTTATCCAAAGAGAGGTGAAAAACTTTCATCTTTTCTGTTTTACGTGTAGGTTGTAAGTGTAGTTTTGTCATGCATTGGCTCATTCAAGGTGATTTTGTTTGTTTGTTTGATTTGAGGTTTGACGTCCCAGTCAAGACTATAGGTCATTCTGTGGAACTTTTACCCAACATTAAGATGAAATGACATCTCAAGCCCTGTCACCCAATGAAACCAAAACGGTTTTTATACATGGACATTCCAACTCGCACCACTTTGCCTGGGCAGGCTTACAAGTACTCCTATGCGGTCAGTTTCAGCTCTGCGTGGAAGCATCATGCAGCCCATCTATTTCTTCGAGGTACAAAAGCATACCGAGGTACTTTTTTCCGTTACCTCGGTATGCACTACCTCCATATTTACCCCTTATACCTAAGGGGGTGTAAGCGTGGTATATGAGTGGTTTATGAAAATAGCTCGATATAACGTTGTAGGGCTTGTATTACCCCTAGAGGTAGTACACCTCAGTAGGGCAATGTTATACTGTGTGTGCATTTGAGAAATACCTCTATGTGTTTTTACATGTACATATAACACACAGATGGACACACACCACACACCAACTACCTCGTTATGTGTACCTCATGTGGTAGGCTAGACAAGTATGTGGGTGTGTGTGTTTTAGTTTTTTTTTTTTTTGTTTTTTTTTTTTTTGTGTTTTTTTTTGTTTTGTTTTTTTTGGTGGTGGGGGGGGGGGGGTTGTTAGCTTTCCTCAGATTAGTTGTGTTTGGTTAGAATGAAACTTCAGTCCTTGTGGGTCATTTCGTGTCAGCTCCCAAAGAAAAGGGAAAAAAAGGGAGATATAAGAGTCAGTAGAGGAGAGATGAAAGTCAAGGACAAGGGAGAAAGAGAAAAATGAATGGAAGTGTGGAAACAGAAGAAATAACATCCTCCAACCTTACCTGCTGCAAGGACAGCAGGCTGTGCCCAATTGTAACCCAGTGTCAGTTGGAGGCCCCAGTGACGCAAGATGCAAGACACCATTGCCTCACTCAGCTACTGCAACTTCTAGCTTTCCTTCTGTACACAGCCCTTTCTGAAAAAGGGTCTACTCTAAAAGCAAATTCTTTCCTTTAGAGCAGAACCCTTTTGAGAAGGGAAGTAAATCCATTTTGGAAAGAGATGCATTCCTTTGAAAGCTATTTATTCCCACAGTGATTTTCTGACAATAATTTCCATTTCTCAGTAAAACATATCTTGCTGAAATTTGTTACAATTGCCTCACAGAGGCTATTCTAACAAGTTCACATAAGCCTCTTCGTTGTAACACGAATTTGGATACAAACAGAAAACAAGACATTCAAAAGAAGTATAGATTATATAGAAAAATGACCATGAATGATTGCTTTCTCATCTGATAACTCTCAATCGTTTATTGTGTCAGATGACTGAGTATACTTATCTAATACCTCCCCATCATTTATTGTGTCAGATGGGTATACTCATCTGATAACTGTCAATTATTTATTGTGTCCGATGAGTATACTCATCTCGAACTGCTTCATTTATTGTGTCAGATCATATACTGATACCTCTCCATCATTTATTGTGTTAGATGCGTATACTTATCTGTTACCTCTCCATCATTTATTGTGTTAGATGAGTATACTTATCTGTTACCTCTCCATCATTTATTGTGTTAGATGAGTATACTTATCTGTTACCTCTCCATCATTTATTGTGTTAGATGAGTATACTTATCTGTTACCTCTCCATCATTTATTGTGTCAGATGAGTATACTCTGTCTGATGAGTATACACATCTGATACCTCTCTATCATTTTATTGTGTCAGATGCGTATACTTATCTGTTACCTCTCCATCATTTATTGTGTTAGATGAGTATACTTATCTGTTACCTCTCCATCATTTATTGTGTTAGATGAGTATACTTATCTGATACCTCTCCATCATTTATTGTGCTTGAGGAGTATACTCATCTGATACCTCTCTATCATTTTATTGTGTCAGGTGAGTATCCTCATCTGATACCTCTCTATCATTTTATTGTGTCAGGTGAGTATCCTCATCTGATACCTCTCTATCATTTTATTGTGTCTGGTGAGTATACTCATCTGATACCTCTCTATCATTATTGTGTCAGGTGAGTATTCTCATCTGATACCTCTCTATCATTTTATTGTGTCAGGTAGGTATTCTCACCTGGTACCGCTTCATCATTCATTGTGTGAGATGGGTATGCTCATCTGATACTTCATCATTTATTGTGCCAGATGAGTATACTCATCTGATACCTCTCCATCACTTATTGTGTGAGATGGGTATGCTCATCTGATACTTCATCATTTATTGTGTCAGATGTGTATACTCATCTGATACCTCTCCATCATTTATTGTGTGAGATGGGTATGCTCATCTGATACCTCTCTATCATTTTATTGTGTCAGATGTGTATACTCATCTGATACCTCTCCATCACTTATTGTGTGAGATGGGTATGCTCATCTGATACTTCATCATTTATTGTGTCAGATATGTATACTTATCTGATACCTCTCTATCATTTTATTGTGTCAGATATGTATACTCATCTGATACCTCTCCATCACTTAATGTGTCAGATGCGTATACACATCTGATACCTCTCCATCATTTATTGTGTCAGATGTGTATACTCATCTGATACCTCTCCATCATTTATTGTGTCAGATGTGTATACTCATCTGATACCTCTCCATCATTTATTGTGTCAGATGTGTATACTCATCTGATACCTCTCCATCATTTATTGTGTCAGATGTGTATACACATCTGAAACCTCTCCATCATTTATTGTGTCAGATGTGTATACACATCTGATACCTCTCCATCACTTATTGTGTCAGATGAGTATACTCTGTCAGATGAGTATACTCATCTGATACATCTCCATCATTTATTGTGTCAGATGAGTATACTCATCTGATACCTCTCCATCATTTATTGTGTCAGATGTGTATACACATCTGAAACCTCTCCATCACTTATTGTGTCAGATGAGTATACTCTGTCAGATGAGTATACTCATCTGATACATCTCCATCACTTATTGTGTCAGATTAGTATACTCACCTGACACCTCTCCATCATTTATTTTTCTTTCAGAACATCCATGTTGTGCTGCCTGCAGTTATCACACCAGTTGCATGTGTTTATATCAGGCCGTGTATCATCTAATATGTTTCCATGCACTGAACAGCTACCTCCTTTAAGCAGCCAGTTTTAGAATTTCCCCTCACTGGCTGCTCAACAGAGATTGCACTGTAGTAATTCTCACAAAGTTTCGAGATATCTGCAATAGCACTTAAATAATTGTTAATTTGTAGATTTGTTGAATCTTACACACCAACTGGTGTCAGGAATGAGTCTGTTCCACTGGTCTGCCCAAAGGTCGAGCTTGTGAAACTTTGTCCAGCCTGTCCTTGACCCTGGCCTATCTGACCTTGACCTTGTGATACCCCAGAAGGCATAAAACTACCTCGGCTAAATTGTCCCGGCTGTGAGCCAAATCTGAATGTGGTAATCTGTCCAGTTTGTGGTTGCATTCCGAATGTTTGAACTTGCCTTCCTTGTGGTCCAAATCTAAATTGCCTAACTGCTCCCTGCCCTATGAAGGTTGGTCCTTGACCAGGAAACTCCATACCGGTTGACCCTTGACCCCCAAATGCAGATGACTGTCCCACAAATCCAGAAGGCATTGTGTTGGCAAATTGTTGGAATCCAAAACTGGCAGCTGCTCCGGCTTCTGGGGTCCCCGTAGGTCTGCTTGTTCCACCGAATGAACCGCCAAATTGACCTGAAACAAATCTTTGACCTTGACCTCCGAATCCCATTCCACGTCTATCCATTCCCCTTCCTTGAAAGGAGCGGCCCATTGGGAATGTATTTCTTCTACCAAATGTACTGGGACCTCTAAACTGTCCACCAAAGCCTTGTCCAAATGTGGCTGATCCAAAACTTCCTGATTGAGCTCCAAACTGACCTTGACCACCTTGAACAAATACAGAGTTTACGTTTAAAACAAAATACACTAGATTGATAACACATAATTTGCAACCTAAAAGCTTGTATTTTTCTACAAAGAAGAAAAGTAAAGGCTTCGTGCTGAAATTTGTGGCCGAAATGGAATAAGTTTGAACTGTAAAAATAGTGAAATTACAACATTAATTTCTTCAAGAATTCAGTTTGGTCGAAATCTCGCAATATCTCGTATGTCACTGTTAAGGTGTATTCAGTTTTCAGTTCATACTACAACTTTCAAGTGTTGTTTTTTTTGTTTTTTGTTTGTTTTTTTTTTCTTCAGATTCTGATGCCATATGAACAGGAATTTCATTTTTCTATTGTTGACAAACATTTCATTTTATTGAATGCTTAGCCCGGCTTCCCATTGTACCAAGGTAGTTAATGTTACAGTATAAATATTTCAAAGTTAGAGCTATTCAGCACTAAAATAATTTTAAGTTAAATTTGTATAGGGTCTCTTCTAACAATTAAGGAGGAGTAATGATCACAATACTTCAGCTTGTATTTACAAACCTGGCAGATATGACCCAGGCAGAATTTTTTCATGCCAACAGGCATTTCTATGCTACCAAGGCAAATAGAAAAGTGATAAATATAGAAAACTGATTCGATTAAAAATAAATGTAATGGTTTTTCATATTACTTAAAACAATAAACATTAGTATTTCAAATAGGGAACACTGCAAAAATGATGTAAATATTTTTTTGATTGCTTCCAATCCTGCAAATGGTACAATAAAATAACCTACAGTTGAGACACACGGGGGGGGGGGGGGGGGGTACAATTCATCACGAGGGTTGTATGACAAACAAGCAAGTTTGATTCATCATTAAACTTTATCTTCTAAGCTTATACTCAGAGGTGTCATTGGGGCATAGAAACACTGGGATAGTTTAAAGTGTTTTAAAGAAAATGAGAAGAATATAGCCTGTCTGTGCACTTAAGGCTAAAATTCACTTTAAGTACTAAACAAATACCCATGCATATAGAAGGCAGTATATATCAACAGGAAACACACAGGATGGTACTTCCAAGTTTCAAATTATAAGACCTACCTGAGAAAAACTTAAGCCACAAAAGAAAAGTCATAAGGCATTTTAAAAATAAATAAAAGACAAATTTAACAACCAGGGCGTGAAGAGAAAATGTGAAAAATCAGATTTCAGCTGCTTTTTAGCTTTCTAGATATTTATCCAGATATTTATCATAAAAATGTAATGCAATATATACCAATGGAAAGATATATATCCTACTTCATTGATGTGAGGATATCAAGCCCATATGAATTGTACAAGATTCAAAACGCAGCAAAGTATTGTTTACCCCGGTACCATGGAACCCTTGGTACCATGAGAAGCGAGTATAAATAATGATTACATGAGGCTGAAACTAAGATTTATAATTCATTTTCAACAATTTCAAACATCAATTACATTACATGCCATTACAAATCAAATTGCAAAAGAAACTTTTATGTCCAAAGACAAATCAGTTTTTCTGCATATTAAAAATGAGAAGAATATTTCCGTATCTTATGTCATTTAAAACCTTTATTTGCTATTACCATGCTACTCAAACTAAGAAAATACGCGCGAGATTATGCGAGACTTGGACTTAGTTGCTTATTTTAACTTTTTATAGGTCCTTCACATTTTGGTGCCAAAAAGCGATAGGGTGAAATAACAGTCATTATTACTGGTTAAAATATGGATTGCAGATACTCGTTAGAATCGCCTCGACGAGGCGGTTCTAACGAGCACCGCCGAAAAAGGGACGGCAGAAAAACAATATCGAAAAACAATACTATTTCTAGACATATGACCGACACCGTTGAACCTTATCTTAAGAACTTTATAGCTTAATTTGACCAAAGTCTCGTTTCTATTTTCAAAATCTCATTTCTATTTAACTCATTTATTTCAAGTCTCATGTTTGAAAGAAAAAAGGAAAGGTTTACCACAGAGCTGATCATGACAACATCTTGACGTATAGCTGACAAATGACGTCATTGGAAGTTGCTAGTTCAAGAAGAAAGGCACTGTGGTAAACCTATCCTAGACTTTAGGGCATAGTTTCTTTTACCCCTGCGAGTTTTATAACTGACCCCATCTTATGAAATTAACGTTTTCTAAAAGCAATGATGATATCATATGGATCTATCTTATGAAATTAATGAATTCTTAAAACGATGATGACACCATATGATCCTAAATTAGCATTTAAGGGGTACATGTATGTGTAAGGTATGGATATTATACATAATTCTGTCAGAATGTTAGCATCGTTATGCATGCACAATGCTCCCTGCAGGCATACGCTGTTGACTGAAAGTTAAATCAACGTTGAAAGAAAACTGAAGTCTTGTTTTAACGTTGATTCATTGTTGGTTCGTTTCAAAGATATGTGCCTGCAGGGCAGATATTTAGTGTATGGATGCCACCCCAGTGGGCACACGTCGCTAGGGCAACGTCAAATCAACGTCGGTGCAACGTCACGACGTTGCACCGACGTAGATGTGACGTTGCACCGACGATTATGTGAAGTCACATTTACGCTGGGGCGTGATTAGTCTATGGCTAGATATTATGACCATGCTACAGTATTTTACTAACTCTACGTAAGGAGGCTTAAAAACTATTATCAATATCAAAGAAAAGATGCAAACTTCTAACAAATACACCATTTTCGTATGAGAACACTACTGGTGGGGTGGGGTTGGACCGCTGCGACCCGAGCTCGATACCCGACGTGGGCATGCTGCGTTTTCCTCCGCAAATTGTTATATTGCCCTTTCGAGAACGCGCGTTTTACAAATTATTTGAGACAAGAGAAATTAATAGCTTTATATTAAAAACAAAATACTGATGTCTAGACCAACATGTATCTGCAACGCCGAGACGGACGATATACCCGCACTAATTTTCTGATAAAGTAACTTCGGTTGCTTAGGTATGGAACCCTTTCTGTTATTTATTTATTTCCATAAGCATGACAATTTGCATGAGATGTCAAATCCTATTTTGGGGGAAAATTAGAAAAAATATTTCAAAATGTCGTCTGATGCAAAAATACCCAGTATTATAAGACGTCCTTTCCAATAATCATCAGACAAAGCAGGTCGAAAAAACAAAAATCAGAAAGGGAATCAAAACAGGTAAGTCGTTTAAAGAAGCTATTCAGTTGAATAAAGGATATAATATAGTCGTCAAATTGAGTTACTGTGACGATGTTCTTACAGATTTTCTGGTTTTAATTTCCATTCTTCTTTTCTGGTTTTAATTCTATGTTCATTCCGGAGTTCCGTATTAAGTAAGTTCTTTAGTTTTGTCATGGGAATGCCTTTCTAGCTGGAGTCTTGACATTTAACCCTTAAGACGCCGAGAAAAACGACATCTGAAAATGTCGTCTGCTTATGTCGTCTGCTGATTTTTTTTTTCTGAAAACTTTTAAAAAAATATATTTGCATGAGCAGTCTGATCTGGGTCCACACTTTTTGCAAAAAAAGAAAAATACGTTTTAAGGTAACTCGCAGAAGGCAAAGCAGACGACAATAGTCGTGATTGGCATTTTATGGGTTAAGGTATAGAAACTAGAGGGATGTACCATAGAAATAGTGTACTTTAAGGTGTTGCGCGTGCGCTGGCTGACCTGCATCTTGGTTGTTCGCAAATTGTACAAGCGGGTTTAGATATGGCTTCTGCCACTGTACTGTCGGGAAATGTTCAAACTTTTGATGTACCTCATTTAGAGCCCCACGCCCTATGCCACAAAAGCAGTATCGTGGACAAGGCTTTTTGTGAGACTGACCGTTCCAAGGCGGTTCTTCTGTTGCGGTTTGTTTGTGTTTGTCTTTGGGTGTTTTTGTCGCTTATATTATTTTATTTCTATTGGCCATTTTGTGAGAAAGTAACTGTCTTTTTGGCTTTCCACTATTGATGTTTCCGTTGGGGTCTGTTGTTTCGTGTTTGTGTTTCCCTTTGGTGTCTCTGATGGGGGCTGTTGGTAATTTGTATCGATTCCTGATCATTGCCTTCACTTCTCCTTTTAATTTGTGTTTTCCTTAACACAGGTGGTAAATTGGCTAACCGTCTTTCTAATCACACTGTGACTGATATTCATGATATAATGTCGTTGCTACTGTTGTCTGCTCTGTGACTTGTTTTGCGCGTTGTATCTTGCGCGTGCGCTTAATGCTTTCCCGGTCCCACCCGAACATCACGCCTGAGGACGTCGCATTAATGTCGTTGCAACGTCATCGACGTTGATACGACGTTGCATGCGCCTTGCTTTCCCACTGGGTTGGGCAACAGGAAAACAAAGTCGTATTGCTTGAACGCCATGTTCCTGGAGGGGCTTTATATGGAAACCGCGCAGTAGCACACTGCTGTGCAGTCTATTAACAATCTACTTTGTGCAAGGTCCTACGCTGACCACCCGTCTACACAGACCTACCCAACGGCCTACCAATTGTGACAAATCTGCCGCTTCCCGGAGTTAAAGCAGGGAATCTTGTTGGTAAAGGCATTCCATCAAAGCTACTAGAGAAGTTCAGCACTGCTGCGATTTGTCCACTGGGTACTGGAACATTTATTATATTTACGACTGGTTCCACACGCAATGTAGGTCTTTCTACGAAGTTGCTATTTGGTGATCCCATGACATCAGCCAATGACGTAGATACTACCTCAAATGTTGTTGATGATGCTGACGACGATGAAGACCTTGCACCCGAGGCAAATGGGTCTGTTTCTAAAGCAGATTTTAGAACCACACGGACATCTCCTTCAGGCATTGCCTTTGATATTGGCGAATCGATTCTGATTGGTAAATCTATTGACGCGATGGGTCTAGTGATTGGAACAGTTATTGCGTTCGTTTTGTTAGGTAAAGCAATGGATACAGGGGCTGGAAAGTTTTCAGGCAGGAAGATAGGCGGTGGTGGAGCTAATGGATCATAGGTTACTGGTTGATCCACAGGTGCTGGAGTGGTGGCTGGGTCAAAAAGTATAACTTCGGGCGGTTCAAATGGTTTGATAGAAGCAGGGACCTTAAACGTTAATGGTGTAGTAGGTGGATCGAAAGGCTTAACAGTTCCAATAGACTCAACGGATCTGTATGTGCTTGACTCAAGAGACTTGGTGGTTGTTGTTCTGGGAAGTAGAGGTTTTATTGACATTGGGATCTCTATAGGTTCGGGGTTAGTGGGGGCCTGGTATGGTATGGCGGTACTGGATTGTTGGAAAGTGCCAGGTAACCCGAATGGTTTAATTGTAGTCGGTGGTGGCGGCTGAAAAGGCATAACAGTAGTCGGGGGGAGAAATAAATCTGCTGTCGTCGTTGTTTTTGTGGATGGCTGGAATGGTTTAACTGTACTTTGAAGGTCAAATGGTTTAACAACATCTGTCAGTGAAATAGATTTCGATGTGTTTGACATCTTGAAATGGTCTACAGTACTGAAAGGTATGAAGGGGTCCACAGTAGTGGAAGGCAGAACAGGTTCTGTTCTGTTTAAAGATGGAAAAGATATAAATGTATCTGATGAGTTAAAATGAGATGATGTGTTTGTAGAGTTGGAGGATTTCACGGTGCTGTTAGGTTCAAAAGGCTGGATTATCATGGATGGGTTCAACGAACTTAATGTAGTTGGGGGCATAAACCCTACAGGTGATGTCGGTTTCCTTTTCGAGGGCTCCGTTGAAACTGCTACTATTTCTGAGGCAACGGGTGGATTAGCCAAGAATTCTGAGGATATATTTGCACCAGTTTTATTATCGATACCGAATTCAAAATTCAGGCCTACACCCTGACCATCGAACGAAATAGAGCCTGACTGGATGGATGAATTACTTGGAAAAATTGATTCATTAGTTGATCGTGAGATTCCAGAAGAATTAGTTTCTGATGCGGTGGAAAAAGATGGTGCTTCTGCAAAAATGTTTGTTTCGGAAGACATGTTTATATTTGAAAGTGAGTTAATTTCCGAGGGCTCATCCGAAATAGTAGGGAAGTTGCGAGGGAAATTTATATCATTTGGAATAACGGGTAAAACGTTCGCACCTGAAAATCCGTTCAATGCGTTCATGGAATTAAATCCTGATCCTTGATTCGACATTCCTGACCCTTGACTTGTGAAAATTGAACTCGACGGAATGGCGAGGTTAGTAGCTGATGAGCCTGTTAGTGTGTTAGTGTCGCCTGAAAATCCATTCATTCCAGTTGCAGAACTCATTCCTGATGAACCCATTTCAGAGAAGGCGAAGGAGCCCTGGTTGGGTGTTAGGAAAGAGCTCCCTGATGGACTGCCAGTAGGAGAAACACCTGTGTTAGCTATAGACTGGGTTGGGAGACTTGTACTCTCTGAGCCAGCTGACGTACCTGATGAGGCTGATGACGATCCTCCTGAAAATGAAAACATAGAGGATATTTACTTTTTTTGGAAGTGTATACGAACAATATTTAATCGAGTATGCTGAAAACATTCAAATTTTCTCGAGTGCGAAGCACGAGTGAAAATTCGTATGATTTCAACACACGAGATGGAATATTTTTGTTATTTGCCAAAAAGGAACGTTTCTTTCTATTTTATGACAGAACGCAATATTTATAGCAGAAAGTAAACAAAAAAGTAGTCCCGGCTATATACAGTGGAGCAATATAACTGGTATCATTCACTAGTGAAATGATACGATATCATTTCACTAGTGTTTGATATCATTATTATTTGTTTCAGATATGCATTGATTACTATAAAACATAATTAACCTAAAATCTACACACCTTGAATTACTGTAAAAGTAATTATTCTAAACAAGAGGCGTTTTGGCTACAACCCTCACCAGAGCTCAGGTCGGTGAAATCGGTGCTACCCACTGGCAACCAATTCTTTGAACGAACCACGGCGGCTTGAAATATCTAAGTAGAGATCTACCTAAGGATCATTGCCGCCAACATATTTTGCAATCTGAGTTTGGTTTTTGACCATTTCGAAAAATCGAAATTTTAAGATTAAAAATTGTGATATTATTCTTATTTCTGCTCAAAATATAGATTGTGGGTACTCGTTAGAACCTCTTCATCGAGGCGGTTCTAACGAGTACCCACAACCTATGTCTTAAAGAAATAAAGAAAATAATGTTTAGCCCCTAAACCCTAGATTTCTCTTTATAAAGTGGGGTTTCGGGGGGGGGTCTTTATTTCACGGACTTGTTCACGTGATGTTAGGGATCCAGCACTAAGATCAGTAAATGGCATCATAAGGATTTATTTAGTGGATTGTATGATTCAACTTTAATTCAATTTTGATGCCACAAGCTACAATAGTATGAGATAAATTCACTATTTTAATGCACGTGCGTATGTAACGCGATCCGATGGATCACAGTATATTCTATTGTCGGAAATCCGACGTCATCGTGTAACGTCGCTTTTCATTGGTTGGTATTTGGTTTTACGCAGCTCACTGCGCTTGCCGTTTCGGACAAGAACATTGTTTAAGTAAAACAACAGAATAAGTGCATTAGAATGGGAATAACTGGTGCAAATTGTCATTTTAGGAGGTACATCGTAGGTTTTAAGGTCGCAAATTCCGTTTTATGGCTCCGCTGACGCGTCGCCGTAAAACGAAATTCGACTGTAAAACCACCGAATTGCGGAATGGCATTTTTGAATACATTCATCTCCTTATTTTACTATACTGTGCTCTGAACAAATACAAACTGACCGAATGGGCTTTGTAATAGAAAGGATCAATGGCAACCAAGGGCCACAGGTAGGACCAGTGTCCTCAATGCTGCATACCACGCTCCAAGCTCATTTGCTTTTCAAATCCCGAGAAGATTTTCAAAGGTATTTTTACAAGGATACGCTTGTTCCCCCATCCCATGGAGGCTCCGCAAATAATTTGCTTTCAACTGGCCCAGCAGTTTCTGTTGAAAATCACGGTGACGACGGACCAATATCCACAGCATTTGTTAACAGCATTTGTTTCTTGGAGTTACGTGTTATTTCCTTTCATACTATGATGTTATTAATCAAGTAATTTCGGACCCAGTAACAGGTCCTAGGTCTGCTGTATTGGCTCGAGACCGAGCAGATACAGGTCCGAGGTCTGCTGTTTCGGCTCGAGGCCGAGCAGATGCAGGTCCAAGGACCTGTAACTGGGCCAACACGAAATTCCATGATTAATACCACTTTTATTAATTCACACAATTAAAAAACATGCTTATTGATTATTTATCTCACCCACTAACATCACTTGACCTCCTTTGAATTTAGGCTGACCTGTTGCTAATACGGATGACGGATAGTCAATTAACCATTTAGTACCAGAAACCACAAAACGGGTACCATGGCAAACAGTGCAGGCTCAGATCAGACGCCGCAAAATGCGGCGTCTGATCAGGGCCTCCTCTGTTTGCTAAAAGTTCAGTCATTTTCCAAATAAATTTTGATGAGAACACAACCTGACACCCTTAAATTTTGAAATGAACTCCTGCAATATATTAGGAGGAAGATTCCATTTGGTACAAAAAGGGTTAAAAATACTACTTATTTATGCAAGAGAACAAATACTGTCATTAACGAGAGTCCTTTGTAATACAAAAGATGCATTGTTAAAGCTTGAGGTCCACCTACCTTGGGAGTTTATTATGTCAGACTGTACGACATAAAATGTGTCAAAGTCGCGGACCACTGTTGCTCTGCAAAAGAAATAAAATGTCAAGTTTAACTGCGTGGTCAGCTAGCTTTTTGTCACTTAATAATAACTTTATGTGGCCGAATATTAATAGTTAACAACAATGCGACGAGATGCAAGAATAAAACGATCTAGCTCAGTAGATGGGGGTAGTTGGGTGAGGTGAAGATGTCGTGGGGGCGTCCAACTGATATTTGCTTATCGTTGGGCAAAGCCTGCTGTCCTTGCAGTAGGTGCGGTTAGAGAGGGGATGTTGTTTAAGAAATAGATCAGCTCTAACTGTGATTTGTTGTGTAATAAATCAAAGTTAGGAGGTCAGTTGTAAAGTAGATCAAATCACGAGCGCGTAGCGCGCGTGATTTGTCTACTTACAACTGACCGACAAACTGTGATTTATTACTCAACAAATCACAAACTAGAGCTGATCTATTTCGATTCTAACAGGCTGAAAATCGGTAATAATGCTGTTGTTTCCTTCATAATCTCACAACTTTTCGCCATTGTTAAAAGATAAAATTACCGTCTGAAACACATGCATTTATATCCTTTTTCTAACGTTTTCGATGGGAGAATATGACGTTACACCGTCTTACGTCAAGAAAATGGTCTAGTGACGTCAAAAATTGGCATTTTTTTTTTTAAACACAGTTATTTTCCATTGCCTATATTGTCGCGCTGTGTTAGAACCTTTCTTCAGTTTCTACCATTCATTTTCCTCTTTCTCCTCTGTTCATCACTTTCATCTCCTCTACTATCTCTTCTAGCTTTTTTCTCCCTTTCTCTGGGAGACGAAACAAAATGACCCGAAAGGCTTGACGTGTCGTCCTCCGGTCTTCACCCACCTCTGATTAACGATCGGCTCGATATATGTGAAATAATCTTGAAAGGGCCGTGAAACCCAAACCAAACATAAGTGTGTCTTTAAACACCAACATAATCAATCAAACTTCAGCTCAACAGAAAAAAGTACTTTTTCCTCACACAGGACAAACAAACCCGCAGATGTGACGTTGCATAAAAGTCATGACATTGAACCGACGTTGATGTGACGTCACAATTATGTCATGTGCTTGCTGTGAAAGGTTCGGGCGGGAGCCTTCACTGTTTGCCTATGTCTCTTCCATGGAGTTCCAGGATATTGGGCATAATGCAGCGTCTGATCAGGGCCAGGGTCTACACGGTTTGCTTACAGGATTTGCCGTCAGAGTTGCCCCATGACAAATGGGCTTGCCCCTTCATTTTACAATGGTAGAGTCCACCCGTATACAAAGGGAGGCATTTTGCCAGTGATGATGACGTCTCTTGGACTGTTGAGGCATTTTGGACGAAGATCAAAAGTCATCACGAAAACACTCCTACATAATGTTGACTCCCATAATGTTGACTCCCATGAACCCCACTTTTATATAGTTAAACTGGGGTTTACAGAGGTTAACCTTATTTTTCTTATTTCTGCACTAAAATATAGATTGTGTGTACTCGTTAGAACCGCCTCAATGAGGCGGTTCTAACGAGTACACACAATCTATATTTTGAACAGAAATAAGAAAAATATCACAATTTTTCATCTTAAAATTTTCATTTTTTCGGCGATAAAGGTTACAATGTATTTGTATAGGCGTGTTGTCGTAATGGTTTCAAGTGATATACTTAAGTTGGAGCATCGCCAGACCAACTGAATTGTGTATTAGACGGGATTTATGTTGAAATATGGGGCATTTACACTTTAAAATAACGTTTTTTACCTATTTCAATACTCACATTAATTTGTAATTTTGGTCTGAGGACATTTGCGAGGGTGTCCATGTCACAGCTACATTCATTTTGGGGCTGCTGTCGCTGTGCGTGATAACATTTGATCCAGCCATACCGGCGCATCTTCGGAGCGGGGGATTCTGAGACATAAAACCGTTCATTCCCTGTGATGGCTGGAAGGTACCCACAATATCCTCGGGCCCTTCTGGGAATCTCTTCCAAGTAGCCCCCATTGCTTGAATTACGAAACCTTTGAAAGGTTGGGTGCCTTGAAGCGTAACTGAAAAATAAGCAAAACACACATTTACAGTCGAGCGTCAATCGCTACCCAGCAGGCACACGTCGCTAGGGCAACGTCATCTCAATCCCTGTCGCCCAATGAAACCAATAGAGTTATAAGCATGGATGGACCAACTCGCACCGCTATGCATTGACAGGCTTAGATCCTCTAAGCGGTTTACCAGTACTCGTGTGCGATTGGTTTCAGGTCTACGTGGAAGCATCATGCAGCCCATATATTTCTTCATGCCCCGATGGGCGGTGGCCAGGACATAAGAGATAGTAGAGATGAGAGTAAGGGACCGAAGCGAAAGAGGATAATGGATGGAAGTGTAGAAACAGAAGATATAACAACATTCCCCCTCCAGGCCTTGTCTAACTGTTTTGTTTGTTAGTTTGTTTTTTTATTATTTGAGGCTTAACGTCCCCGTCAACACTGTAAAGGTCATTTTGGAGACCTTTCCAATTTTGTGGGACTTTTACTCGACACTAAGATGAAATGACCTCTCAAGCCCCGTCGCCCAATGAAACCAATAGGGTTTATAAGCATGGACGGTCCAACACTCACACCGCTTTGCCTGGGCAGGCTTAGATCCTCTAAGCGGTTTACCAGTACTCGTGTGTGGGTCGGATTCAGCTCTGCGTGGAAGCATCATGCAGCCCATATATTTCTTCAAGCACCTGTGGGCGGGGGCCGTTGTCCAACTGTAAACAAATATCAGATGGACGCCCAAGTGACGCAAGATGCACGTCAAACGACCCCCGAACTTTATTAAACAAGCCTGGCCCCGAGGTTATAAAACTTTTTTTCATTCTCAACTCATCTGAGCGTGACATTTATAATCCTCATAAATTGCACGACCCGCAGAAAAAGCGACCGACTGAAGTCGGTTGATTTTCTAAGAGTGCCCTAAAATCACCGTGTCATTCTGTCAGTCTGTCTGTCCGTCCGTAACCCGTTTGTGAAAATTGGTGATAGTGACTTAACCGCTTGGAATATTAAAACAATTTTTGGCATACTGATAGATATCAATGAGATCTAACCAATGAACTTGCGCAATATTACATTCCATTTAGTATAGCCTCGCCGAGGCGAAAAATGTGAAAATTTTCGAACTGCTTCTCCTCGGAAATCGTTGGGCCGATTGAAGTCAAATTTCATATGGAGCCTCTATGGGATGGGGGAAACCAAAATTTGCTCATGGGGTCCAGGTCACATGACCAAAATGGCCGCCAAGCCATATATGGTCTGTCTGTCTGTCTGTCCGTCTGTAACCCGTTTGTGAAAAATTGTGATAGTGACTTAACCGCTTGGAATATTTAAACAATTTTTGGCATACTGATAGATATCAATAAGATCTAACCAATAAACTTGCGAAATATAACATTCCATTTAGTATAGCCTCGCCGAGGCGAAAAATGTGAAAATTTTCGAACTGCTTCTCCTCGGAAACCGTTGGGCCGATTGAAGTCAAATTTCATATGGAGCCTCTATGGGATGGGGGAAACCAAAATTTGCTCATGGGGTCTAGGTCACATGACCAAAATGGCCGCCAAGCCATATATGGTCTGTCTGTCTGGCCGTCCGTAACCCGTTTGTGAAAATTGGTGATAGTGACTTAACCGCTTGGAATATTAAAACAATTGTTGGCATACTGATAGATATCAATGAGATCTAACCAATAAACTTGCGAAATATTACATTCCATTTTAGTATAGCCTCGCCGAGGCGAAAAATGTGAAAATTTTCGAACTGCTTCTCCTCGGAAACCGTTGGGCCGATTGAAGTCAAATTTCTTCTGTGGCGGTTTATTTATGTTGTTGTTTGTTACTTACTGTGTGTATCACTTGTGTCTTTTTATTTTGGATGGCCATATGGCCATTTTGTGGGAAAGTAACTGTCCTTATGGCCTTCCTTTGTTTAGGTTTCCATTATGGTCTGGTCGCTTAATGTTTGTGTTTCTTTCCCTTTGGTGTCTTTGATGGGTGGAGTAAGTTAATTGTATCGATTCCTGATCTTTGTTTTACTTCTTCTTTTCATATAGAGCCTCTATGGGATGGAGGAAACCAAAATTTGCTCATGGGGTCCAGGTCACATGACCAAAATGGCCGCCAAGCCATATATGGTAAAAACCCTTCAAAAATAGTCTTCTCCAGAACCACTGGGCAGATTTCCACGAAACTTGATAAATAGCATTTGGGACGCAGGTCCATCATAAATTGCTAAAATGGTGACCCTGGGTTGACCTTGACCTTCCTTGTGCCTAGGTCAAACTTTGACACATATGCTTTTGTATTGGAAAAGTGAGAATGCATTTTATCCTGCAAACGATTCAGAATACAGTACTGAAGTATAAGATATATTTTTGCTCCTTACGATAAGGCGCATTTATTTGAGGAACCGTTTTAGGTCCAGGTCACATGATCAAAATGGCCGCCATACCCATATATGGTAACACTCATTAAGCTAAAAGCATTCGGCGGGTCGTGCACTTCAGCTGAAGCACTGGTATTAAAATACAAATGATAGATACACTTTTCTTGCTCAGATCAGCACAGAACGACATAAACTCGCCCATTGATCCTGCTCATAATTTTTAAAATTCCAACATTTGTTTGCATATTTAAATTTATAATGCCAACGCATTTTAAAATTTATAAGCAGGATAAATTTCATGCTCAAGTGAGTTGAGCATGAAAAAAGTTTTATAACCTCGGGGCCTTTTACAGTTGTACTTCAATGTCTCTAACACACATTTTGGACCATGACATTTTGTTCGATACATTTTTCAGAATATGCCAAATATACAGTAAAATTCCTATATTAAGACCACCTTTGGAACTGTTCAAAAGTGGTCTTTCAGACCACTTTTGAACAGTCCCAAAGATGGTCTCTGACCTGAGGACACTGTATGCAGAAAACTGAAACTTTCTAAATAAGCTTTTTAAAGCAGAATTAGTCTCAATTTTTAGTGGTCTTAATAGCGGAATTTTACTGTATTCGGTAATGTCTGCAGTCATTCTCAGGTCCTCAAGAACGAGTTACAAACAGCCAGGGCAAATGAGCCATCGGAGTTCGAGCCATCGAAGTTTACTGTGTCTTATGAAATGGTTCATTATCCGATTACTAGTTTATCAGTGCCTTTTCGCGAAAATAATCAAAGCGCCAAAGGCACTGAAATGACAAATTCTTTGAGAAAATCATGATATTCTTTATTTACATAAAGCCTTTTTCTAAAAAAAAAAAAAAGTTTCAAAATTCAGAAAAAAGCATTTCTGCAAATTTAAATTACGAAATGTGTATACACCGGTAGTATCATGAACAAAAACCAAACATTAGTAAACTCACCAAAAAGCGGAAGTCTTCAAAAAAGAAATATGCAATTTCAAAATGTGCAATTTTGCAGAATTATGCATATCAGTAATATATCATGGGTGAAAATTGTCGTAATTTTCAGTTTCAGTGCAACTAAAGTTTTGTAGTGTTCGGAATGTATAATTAACATGCAATGCAAGTACGTGCAATATTATCCCGTTGCGTCTCATTTGATTCGTTCATGAAATATAATAATGTAATCCGGTATTTCCATTTACCGCACCGGCCCCCGCCTATCGGGACGGGCTGCATGATGCTCCCACACAGAGCTGAAACCAGCCGCAAACGAGTACTGGTAAACCGCATAGAGGATCCAAGCCTGCCCAGGCAAAGCGGTGCGAGTCGGAGTCCATGCTCATAAACCCTATTGGTTTCAATTGGCGACAGGGCTTGAGATGTCATTTCATCTCAATGACAGTCCACAAAATTGGAAGCAACGTTTCAAAAATGACCTATACAGTGTTGACGGGGACGTTAAATCTCAAATCAAACAAATATTTGCCGGACATGTTTGATCGCTTTAAGAAGTAATAGCTGCCCCTTTGTGGATATCCATCAAGTTTTTCGTTTTTCAAAAAAGCATGTGTCGTCTGGTCATTCATGGAATTATTCAACTTAAACCAATGCTTGTATACAGACATGTGCGAGAAAATGTTCAAAAATATCATTTCAGTAAACTGAATATAAGCCGGACTTTTGTGCGGACTCACAATTCTGTGGTGGAGAAAATTAGCGGCATATTGGAAACGCGTGTGCTAGCATGGGATAAAAGATAAAATCTTTAAAAATGAATGAAAACGATAACGAATTTATCATATGACGTCGCGTCTGAGAATTAAATAACGCCATGTAATAAATTCGATAATCCACTAGTGGATTAAATGTGCAAATTAGTTAGATACACCCGTAATGTTATCATGAACGACTTTCTTAACGACGTCACGTTTACTTATGGCAAAGTACTGACATTTTTATAAAACGGTTGTAAATAAAATGCGTTTTAAATGTCATATGATAAAAATAACATTGCATTCGTACTCAAGTATTATTGAATTTTTCAAACTCGTCGAGGAAAGGCATAAAATGCTCGACAAAGTCTCGCATTTTACCCATTTCAAGTTCCTCAAATCGTTTAATATGTTCAATAATACATAACACTCATAAAAGATCCTCTATGTAAATATCATTTCGATTTCATTGACGTCGAAGGTTTCACGGCGTGTCTAAATGAGCCCCCAGTGGGCAAGCAGCAATTCAGCGACTTCGAATAAACGTTAGTGCAACGTCTTGCACTGACGTTGATACGGCATTGCCTAAACTTGGAGTATGGCATGTGATCAATAAACTAACACTTCATAAGACGTTCTCTGCAGAACATAACGTTGACTCAACTCTGAATCAGCGTTGATTTAATGGGAATGGGAATACCTGGCAGATTTTCCCGCCATTTTTCAAAGGGAGACAACTTTCGGGACTTCCTCTTCGCTTTTCTATAAGCCCTGTCCCACTGAAAAAGGGTCTACACTTAAAGGAAAGAATTTGCTCCTCAGGAGCAAATTCTTTCCTTTAAGGGTTGACCCCTATTGACATGGGAGGCAAAAATACTTTTGCAGTAGTTGCCTCCCCTGAAGGTGTTCCCATTCCCCTTAACGTTGAGTGCCTGCTTGATGAAAAAAAAAAAAAGATCATACCTGTATATCCGCCTCCTGCTCCTTGTTGTACATTTAAGGTATAAGGCCCCTGTGGAGGATTGGCTAGGGGCGTATTCCTGTTCCTATGCCCACCAGGGACATAACGCCCACATATGTTACCAGGAGCACCGCTTGGGTAGGCCTGGCAACAGCTTATTAACACTAACAGACAAAGTCCTTTTGTATAAGAAATCATTGTCAATTTTTGGCACCGTAGAAAATTTTAAGAAAATTAAATAAATTAATTCAAATATTAGTTCGTTTTCATCTAAAGCATCCTTTGCTTAGCACTGATAGCCGTTCACTTAGAAATCCGTCTTTAAAGCTTTAAATCAAAACGTTTTATTTTATATATGACCCAGAAAAGATATTTATATAAGTCTGTTACGAATGCGCTTGTTATGTCCAGCTGGCGCAAATGAAGTGTTTGCTGACCACTGATGAGTTGCCTTGACGTTTTCCAGCGTAGTTTTTCACGTCGGCTTCCGTATATGTCTCATCAATCAATCAACGTCATTAAGCCTATGGTTTTCAATAACAGCGTTACGCTGACCAAAACGGAGCTCCGAGCGCACCGGAAATTTTGTTCTGCTTGGCATCTTTCAAACAAGCGCAGTACAATAACACTAATGGCAGCAAAGAATGCCGGCGGGCCAACGTCGGACCGACAGCAATACGACGTGGCAACGACGTGTCGATGTCGACCCGACGTTTGTCCGCCGTTTTTGTGCTGACCGGGTACGTTGTCAAAGGGTATGCAAGTTATGTTGCTTATATAATGCATCATGGAAACACGCCTATATAGCTTTGGCCTTCTCGGACCCCACTTGTATATAGTAAAACTAGGGTCTGCAGGGGTAAGCCTTATTTTTCTTATTTCTGCTCAAAAATACAGATTGTGGGTACTCGTTAGAACCGCCTCGATGAGGCGGCTCTAACGGGTACCCACAATCTATATATTAAGCAGAAATAAGAAAAATATCACGATTTTTCATCTTAGAATTGTCATTTTTTCGGCGATAAAGGTTACAATGTATTTGTATAGGCGTGTTTTCGTGATTGGCTACCCGTGAGAACGGCCTCAGTTTGGTACTTCAGAGTCGGAGAACACCCAATCTACGTCAGGAGAATACGTAAGAGAAAAACGTGAAACTTCAATGACACGAACAGTGCCCGTTTACAATGGATGATTCGGACGTCTCTCTCTCTCTCTCTCTCTCTCTCTCTCTCTCTCTCTCTCTCTCTCTCTCTCTCTCTCTCTCTCTCTCTCTCTCTCTCTCTCTCTCTCTCTGTCGCAGAACACTTTTCTCATTACTTGAGAAGTCATATTCATTGGGCCCTTTTCATATCTCTCTCTCTCTCTCTCTCTCTCTCTCTCTCTCTCTCTCTCTCTCTCTCTCTCTCTCTCTCTGTCTGTCGCAGAAGACTTTTCTCATTACTTCAGAAGTCATATTCATTGGGTCCTTTTCATATTCCCAAGGGTGTCGTAGCAATTGATGTTCGGCTGAAATTGACCACAAAGTGGTTCGACCGAACCCCGCCCTGAATCCCAACAGAACGGGCCTCCTTGCCCTAATGGGTAAGAGCGCTGACTTTATTCACTACAAGTATGCCTCTCACCACCGCCCCCGCCCATAGGGGCTTGAAGAAATATATGGGCTGCACGATGCTTCCACGCAGAGCTGAATCCGGCCCGCACACTAGTACGGGTAAACCGCTTAGAGGATCTAAGCCTGTCCAGGAACCGCGGTGCGTGGCGGACCGTCCATGCTAATAAACCCTATTTTGTTTCATTGGGTGACAGGGCTTGAGATGTCATTTCATCTCAATGTCGGGTAAAAGTCCCACAAAATTGGAAGCAACGTCTCCAGAATGACCTTTACAGTGTTGACGGGGACGTTAAACCTCAAATCAAACAAACAAACAAGGCCTCTCACCGCTTTGATTCGCGCCTCGATCGGACCATATGAGACGCCAAGTTCTGCAATGGAAGGTCAGACGTTTTTTTTGTTTTTTTTTCTCCGGGTAGTCTGGGTTTCGCCAACATCTGATTAACGAACGGCTTTAAATGAGGGGAATATTCTTCAAAACAAAAAAGTACCCTCCGATATTGGAAATAATTCCAGTATGGTATTTCAGAGATTTACTGGTGTGCATAGCCCGGTGGTCAGTGAGTGAGTGAGTGTTTCAGTTTTACGTCCCACCAACAGCTAAGGTCATACGGAGACGGGACCTCGGTTTAAAGACTCATCCGAAAGTCTGGAGAAGCCCGGGATCGAACATGCGACCCCAGGTTTACAAGGCGAGTAGCGTAACCACTCGGCCACGGAGGCTTCTTGCCCGGTGGTCAGTTTTTGCAGAATAGTTGAGGAATGCCCAGCGGGCCTGTTTTACTACAAGTTGTCATTCGTTGTTTTACAATATTTGCCATTGTTCATCTGCATGTTAATTGCTGGTGAACCTTCCTCATTACATATCTGAGCCTCGGCAACTTGACGAATGGGGAAAAGGGTTGTACATGCGAAGACAATATTCAGATAAACCTGCTCATGTGCAAAGACTGCACATCTGTTCATGACAACCCCGGGTTGCACTCGGCATCGCCGCGGTCAACTTTGTTTTCGTTGGACGGGATAAAACGCGACGCGCCTCAGTTTCTCTTGGCGGGGTTTTATGTCATTTAACCCTTTTTGTACCAAATGGAATCTTCCTCCTTATATATAGCAGGAGTCCATTTCACAATTTAGGGGTGTCAGGTTGTGTTTTCTTCAAAATTGATTTGGAAAATGACTGAACTTTTAGCAAACTGTGGAGGCCCTGATCAGACGCCGCGTTCTCCAGCGTCTGATCTGGGTCTGCACTGTTTGCCCAGGTAACTGGTACAAAATGGGGTTACGTTGTTAGCAGGCTGACCCTTCATCTCTAAGCCTTTGAAGCGGACGATCAGCTCTAAAACCACCAGGAGATATCGTGAAACACAAGTGCAATGTCAGACTGTTTATACATATGTCCTTTGTCGTCAAGGAAATGAACACGCTATTTTGAGTAATGTGTTTGTTTGATTTGAAGTTTAACGTCCCCGTCAACACTCTAAAGGTCATTTTGGAGACGTTGCTTCCAGTTTTGTGGGACTTTTATCCGACATTGAGGTGACATCTCAAGCCCTGCCGTCCAATCAAACCAGTAGGGTTTATAAGCATGGATGGGCCGATTCGCACCGCGTTGCCTGGACAGGCTTAGATACTCTAAGCGGTTAACCAGTACTCGTGTGCGGGGTCGGTTTCAGCTCTGCGTGGAAGCATCATGTGGTCCATCTTTTTCTTCAAGCCCCGATGGCCGGGGGCTACCATTTTGAGTAATATAATAACTATGCGATTTTCATTTGAACTTCGATGGCTCGTTTTCCATGGTAGAGTCGAACTGGTGCTTGAGTCCCTTATAAGAAGTAGAGACAGATAATTCAGTTATTTTCTTTTATCTTGCAAATGCATGCTGTGTGTGTCACATGGCTGGAAAAGAACTCGGACTCGAACACAGGGCCTCTCGCATTCCGTGCGAACACTTTACCGCTTGAAATACCGAGCCATGCGATCGATCTGTTACCCCCCCCCCCCCCCCCCCCACGCTTAACATATAAGTCCTATCCAGTTCGGCTGCGTGACTTATTTTTCATACTCTTTCATGTCCTCAGACGCGGTGCTGGACCGTCGCTGAGCCGCTGAGCCATAAAATGTCACAGGGGTGGTAGAAGAACATGACTCGACCGGGACCTCTCGAATACCGTGCGAACACTCTACCGACTGAGCTACCGAGCCACACGGTCGACCCGTTACATGTGTAATCATTAGTTCTCCACGATGGGGCAATTATGCGTACAAACAACGTACAGTCGGACTACGATAATTCGAATTTCTTTGAAACCATGAAAATTAATTCGAATTACGTGTAGTTCAAACTATTGAGGTTTAATCACTTACACCAAGGGGGATAACTTCAGGATACCTTGACGATCATCTATCAAATAAGAGTATGTTGTGTGTACTCATTAGAACCCCTCATCGAGGCGATTCTAATGAGCATAGAGGTGAGTTCTGTGTGCTCATTAGAATAGCCGCATCCTCATCGAGTCGATTCTAATGAGCACGCACAACATACCTTTTCAAGAAAAAAAAACTCAGGAAAACCTCTCTGATATGTCCAAATACAGTGAAATTTCGCTATTAAGCCCACCTAAAATTAAGACCAATTCTGCTTATAAAAGCTTATTTAGAAGGGGCGCAGTGATTCTTTATTTCGGTTTTCTGCATACAGTGTCCTCTGGTCAGATATCACTTTTGGAACTGTTCAAAAGTGGTCTTAAAGACCACTTTTGAACAGTCCCAAAGGTGGTCTTAATATAGGAATTTTACTGTATATGGATAATTGCAGCTATGAGAGGTACCGTTATGACCCTTAGTTTAGGGACAGACAGGACTAAGCAAACAAAACAGACCCAGATCAGACTGCTCCTGATCAGGGTCTTCACTGTTTGCAATTCCGTCTGCACTTTTTGGACTCCTTGCTGGATCAAGAAACAAATTGGTATACAGTTATGGGGAAGTTTACGGCAAGCCCTCAAAATGTCCGAATTTGTAGAATTTTTACGTTCTTTTTTCAGGGACTTAATGGACAGTTCGAACCAGGCTAGGTAAATGAGTAAATTTTAAGGGGAATGGGTACACCTTCGTGGGAGGTAATTCCTGCAAAACTATTTTTGTCCCCCATGTCAAAAGGGGTCAAGTCTCAAAGTAAAGAATTTGTACCTCAGGAGCAAATTCTTTCCTTTAAAAGGTGACCCCCTTTTTCCGTGGGACAGAGATTATAGGAAAGCGAACAGGAAGTCCCGAAAGTTGTTTCCCTTTTAAAAAACTGCCAGGTGTTCCCATTCCCCTTTAGTTTGACTGCATTTATGTTATTGAACACCGAAAACATTTCCTTCATTAGGCTAGGTTTCGGCCCCCGCCCATCGGGGCTTGAAGGAATAGAAGGGCTGCATGATGCTTCCACGCAGAGCTAAAACCGATCGCACACGAGTACTGGTAAACCGCTTAGAGGATCTAAGCCTGCCCAAGCAAAACGGCGCGACTCGGTCCGCCCATGCTTATAAACCCTACTGGTTTCGTTGGGCGAGAGGGCTTGAGATGTCATTTCATCTTAATGCCGGGTAAAAGTCCCACAGATTTGTAATAATGTCACTAAAATGACATATACAGTGTTGACGGGGAAGTTAAACCTCAAATCAAACAAACAAACAAATCCCCCATTAGGCTCGATGGAAACCCTCAGTGGTTAGAACCACCCCTGTATCGAACAAAGTCTCATAGTCCAAAGGGTGTACGAGCGAAAGAAGTCCGACTGCATATCAAATATATGTCACTTTGCTTTAGTTTTTGGTTTTTGCTTTACAGCCCTTTCAAGATTATTTTACTTATATCGAACCGATCGTTGATCAGAGGTGGGCGAAAACGTGTGTACCGGATAATAACCAGCTGTTCTTCCGTTGCAGAACTTGGCGTCTCACATGGACCCGAGCGAGGCTCGAAGCACAGCGGTTAGAGACCTAGCACTCATATCCACTAGGTCACGGAGGTCCGTATATGATACTTTGATTAATACGGACAGTACGACATTTGTTTGAATTTAGGTTATGCGTCCCCGTCAACACTATTCAGGTAATTTTGAAGATGTTGCTTCCAATATTGTGGGACTTTTACTCAACATTTAGAGGAAATGACATCTCGAGCCCTACCGCCCAAACAAACCAATAGGGCTTATTTGCATGACTCGCACCATTTTGCCCGGACAGATTTAGACCTGATATGTTTACCAGTTCTCATGTGCGGTAGGTTTCAGCTCTGCTTGAAAGCACCTTACAGCCCAATCTATTTCTCCAAGCCCCGATAGGCGAGGGCCGTGGGCAGCAAGACATACCCAGAAATACACCAAATCTGAAGACTGTCTGTTGTCGACAAATGTCTGGCTGTCTTTGAAAATAATGGATGAAATTTCCTGGTCAACTGATTTTTATTTCATTTGAAATGATGTATATGGGGGAATAGTTAATTTAATACATATTTCCGGGTAGTATAATCTTTTGAGATTTATATTTGAGCGCCGACACGAGAAACCCCAAATTCCGTGGTTTGCGCGCGCCGGTAACATACAAACCGGTCTGCTCAGCGACTCAGAAAAGCAAGACTCTCGAAATTTTTGTCATAGGAACTAGAGTAACTGCACTGTCCAGGCAGCGAAAAACAATGGTCCAGATCAGACTGCGCAGACTCGCAGTCTGATCTGAACCTTTGTGTTTCGCAAAAGCCTAAGACAGGTTTTCTTACGCCGTGGCTCAGAAAATTGTCCAAAAACATACTGATGCCCTTGAATGGCTTTTGAATAAAAATTTTATTGAACAATGTGATTATAACCAGTGCTTCAGCTGAAGTGCACGACCCGCCGGATGCTTTTAGCTTTATGAGTGTTACCATATATGGGTATGGCGGCCATTTTGGCCATGTGACCTGGACCTAAAACGGTTCCCCCAATAAATGCGCCTTATCGTAAGGAGCAAACATATATCTTATACTTTAGTACTGTATTCTGAATCGTTTGCAGGATAAAATGCATTCTCACTTTGTCAAAGTTTGACCTAGGCACAAAGAAGGTCAAGGTCAACCCATGGTCACCATTTTAGCAATTTATCATGGGCCTACGTCCCAGATGCTATTTATCAAGTTTCGTGGAAATCTGCCCAGTGGTTCTGGAGAAGACTATTTTTGAAGGGTTTTTACCATATATGGCTTGGCGGCCATTTTGGTCATGTGACCTGGACCCCATGAGCAAATTTTGGTTTCCCCCATCCCATAGAGGCTCCATATGAAATTTGACTTCAATCGGCCCAACGGTTTCCGAGGAGAAGCAGTTCGAAAATTTTCACATTTTTCGCCTCGGCGAGGCTATACTAAATGGAATGTAATATTTCGCAAGTTCATTGGTAAGATCTCATTGATATCTATCAGTCTGCCAAAAATTGTTTAAATATTCCAAGCGGTTAAGTCACAATCACCAATTTTCACAAACGGGTTACGGACGGACAGACAGACAGACCATATATGGCTTGGCGGCCATTTTGGTCATGTGACCTGGACCCCATGAGCAAATTTTGGTTTCCTCCATCCCATAGAGGCTCCATATGAAATTTGACTTCAATCGGCCCAAAGGTTTCCGAGGAGAAGCAGTTCGAAAATTTTCACATTTTTTGCCTCGGCGAGGCTATATTAAATGGAATGTAATATTTCGCAAGTTCATTGGTTAGATCTCATTGATATCTATTAGTATGCCAAAAATTGTTTAAATATTCCAATCGGTTAAGTCACTATCACCAATTTTCACCAACGGGTTACGGACGGACAGACTGACAGACTGACAGAATGACACGGTGATTTTAGGGCACTCTTAGAAAATCAACTGACTTCAGTCGGTCGCTTTTTCTGCGGGTCGTGCAATATTGGTGAATGAATGTCAGTAAACCTACAGCCAGTATTACCAATTCTTTGTTCCCGTATATATGATTGTACAAACGGTCAACTTATCCCCCACCCCCTTTTTCGCTTTCACATTTTGGCCTATCCTGCCTATCTAACACTGCTTACACCATTGCATGTGTTCTTTTTATTTCGTTTTTATAACGGCCCTTTAAAATCTATTTCACGCATATGGAGCCGATTGTTGGGGCGAAACCCGAGGTACATGCATTTTCGGTGGGAGGGTGAGCGATCGTTTTTAAGACCACCAGGTCTAATGTTCAAGAGTCGGCGGTCTTAAACACTCGGCCATCTATATGTACATGTCACATGACAGAGTTTTGTCTGCATGAGAGGAGTGCATATGAAACTGCATAATTATTCCAAGTCAGCTCTCGTGTATTTTTCAAAATATACTAGGGACAAAAAATAAGGGAACCCCCAAATTCAAATAAACAGAAGCGAAACTGCAATGTCACAGGGAAGGTTTATATGCAAAGGGGATCAGTATCTGGTCCATGCACCACGAGCATTGATGCATGCACGACACCTTCTGGGCATGCTAGTGATTGTGCGACGGATTATCTCCCTTGGTATCCGTCGCCATTCTACTTGCAATGCTCGGCCAAACTGTTGCAGATTGTTACAACGCTGCGGTCTGTTGCGCACGCGGCGACCCAAAACATCCCAAATGTGCTCGATCGGCGACATATCGGGGGATTTGGCTGGCCACGGCAGTGTCCGTAAACCCTGTTGTCTCAGAAATTCGATGGCAACATGGGCTCGATGTGGGCGTGCGTTGTCGTCTCCCACCAATGCGCCGGGCGAATGGGACAACCACTGGGCGTAAAATTTGGTCTACGTTACGCTGGCCAGTCAAGTTACCTTGAACGATCATAGTAACTTGACTGGTCAGCGTTACGTAGACCGAATTCCAAGACGACAGCGCACGCCCACATCGATCCCGTGTTACTGTCGAATTTCTGCGACAACAAGGTGTAAGGACACTGCCGTTTAAGGAGCGGTCCGACTCATACCACTTTTCCTGGGCAAGCTTATACCTTCTAACACCAACATCGACTCCATAATCATCAACTTTATCATAATCAACATCATCATCATCATCAGCACCACTACCAATACCGACTCTATCACCACCATCATCACTGTTATCATAATCAATATCATCACCTTCCACATCATCATCATCATCATCATCATCATCATCATCATCATCATCATCATCATCATCATCATCACATTTATCATAATCAATATCATCATCATCATCATCATCATCACCATCACCATCATCATCATCACATTTATCATCATCATCATCATCATCATCATCATCATCATCATCATCATCATCATCATCATCATCATCATCATCATCATCACATCATTATCATCATCATCATCATCATCATCATCATCACCTTCATCATCATCAACATCATAAACATCATCATCATAGTCACTATCGCCACCAACACCGAATCCACCTTCACCTTCATCATCGTCGTCATTGTCGTCGTGATCATCATCAACATCATCATCATCATCATCATCATCATCATCATCATTTCATCACTACCAATACCGTCTCCACCGTCATCATCACCTTTATCATCATCAAAACGATCACCTTTATCATCATAATCATCAACAACAACAACAACAACATCGTCACTATCATCACCACTAAAACCGATTTGACCATCATCATCATCATCACCATCATCATCATCATCATCATCATCATCATAATACGCTTAAATGTGATCTGTGTAACAGAAGTGTGGTATTAATGAAAGGGCTAAATAAGTTAGTAGTATGGGGAGGTGGTAGAATCAGTAGGATAAGCGGAAGCAGCAGAAGCAGATGTAGTAGCAGTAGTAGTTGCAGGGGTAGTAGTAGTTGTAGTAGTATTAATAGTAGTTGTAGTAGTAGTAGAGTAGTGGTGGTGTCGGCGACGGAGGAGACGGTGGCGGCGGCAACATCTGTAGTAGTAGTAGTAGTAGTAGTAGTAGTAGTAGTAGTAGTAGTAGTAGTAGTTGTAGTAGTAGTAGTAGTAGTAGTAGTAGTAGTAGTAGTAGTAGATGTAGTAGTGGTAGTAGATGTAGTAGTGGTAGTGAAGGCGACGGTTTTGTTGGTGGTGGTAGTGGTAGTAGTAGCGGTAGTAGCATTAATACTCCTACCACAGCGGCCAAAGACGGGACATAAAGCCGCAATTATTTCACATATATAATGTATCATTATTGTTCATATTAAGCGATTAATTATTATTTAGTTACCATTATGACACAAGCATATAGTCATGTTATTAACGATTACATTGTTTTTGCAATCTAGCTGTCATTTGACTGTCACCTATATTACATTATCTTATTTCATCTTTAACCCTTACAGGACAAATGGAATATTCCCACCTGACAGCTTTGGACAAGTGCATTTCTATTTAAAGGGGTGTCAGATTCATTTCATTATTGTTAGTTTTACGAAAATCCATGTTTAAGCAAACTGTGAAGACCCTGATCAGACGCCGCGTTCAGCGGCGTCTGATCAGGGTCTCCACCGTTTGTCAATGGCCTTTTAGTGATGCTAGACATAAATGGGTTCGTATTTGCATATTATATATGTTATTTATTTATTATTATATTCGAATTATATATGTTCTTGCTCTATTCACGACATTTTTAGTGTTCTTAATTAAATGTTTCTTGTTATGAAAATGCGTGCTTAAACCATCACCTTCTCAAAAAAGACAGCTGTGACCCATTCAGAGACCGGTGAACAGAATGAGGGCATTTGCAAACAGTGTAGACACGCTAGCGTCTGATCAGCGTCACTGCGGCTATATGCAAAAAAAAGTGATTTGCGAACTATTGTGTTTGTTTAGACTGACGTTTAACGTCCACGTCAACACTATTTAGGTCATTTTGGAGACGTGCTTCCAATTTTGTGGGACTTTGACCCGACACTGAGATGAAATGACAACTCAAGCCCTACCGCCCAGTGAAACCAAAAGGATTATATGCATTGGACAGTCTGACTCACAGTTTCAGCTCTGCGTGGAAGCTCCATGCAGTCCAAGTCTATTTCTCCAAGCCCCGAAATGTAGGCGCTAGAGCGATGATACAGTTTTTCTATAAATAGCCACAGTGGCCTTGATCTTAAGCCCAGGACCCTTAAAATCGAACTTGTTCGAGATATTATCATCCCCAACATTTGAGATATTAAAATTCATCAATAAATGTAGGTGCTAGAGCGATGACGAATTTTTTTCTAATAATAGCCAGAGTGAACTTGACCTTGAGCCTGGGACTCTGGAAGTCAAGCTTACTCGAGGTATTGTCATAATCAACATTTGTGTGAAGTTGAGCTTGACCTTGAGCCAAGGATCATGAAAGTCAAACTTACTCGAGATATTGTCATATCCAAGTTTTGTGTGATGTTACATTTAAAGCCTTCAATAAATGTAGGCGCTAGAGCGATGACAATTGTTTTCAAAAAAGAGCCACAGTGACCTTGATCTTGGGCCCCAGGGCCCTGAACGCAGAACTTTATAACCAACATTTGTGTTCATATTTTAAAATCGATAGATAAATATAGGCGCTAGAGCGATGACAAAAAAAATCTAAAATAGCCACAGTGACCTTGACCTTGAGCGCAGGAACCTGGAAGTCAAACACGCTCGAGATAGTATAATAACCAACATTTGTGTGACATAACATTTAAATCCACCAATAAATGTAGGCACTAAAGCAATGTCTTTTTTTCTAAACATAGCCGTAGTGACCTTGATCTTGAGCCAATGACCCTGGAAGTCGAACTATTATAAGCAATAATAATGTGAGAAGTCATATAAAAATCTATCTACAAATGAAGGCACAAGAGCGATGACAAAGTTTTTCTAAAAATGGCCACAGTGGCATTGGCCATTGGCCCAGGACCCTGAAAGTAGAACTTGCTCGAGATATTATCATAACCAACATTTGTGTTAAGTTAAATTACAGTAGGCGCTGATGCGATAGCAAGTTTGTTTTTGTTTTCTTCTAAAAATAGCCACAGTGACCTTGACCTTGAGCCCAGGACCCTGAAGGAGATATTACCATAAGCACCGTTTTTGGGAAGTAGGCGCTAGAGCGATGACAAAGCATGTGCAAACGTGCGTACGTTCATATGTTCTTACAATATATACGCCCCATCCCCACAACCCACAACTTCGTTGTGTGAGGGGTTAATAACTGTTATGTTTATGTGTAATTACGAAGAAAAATATAGGAAAAATATCCATCAGAAGAGATGGCAAATCCCCCGACCAAAAGCCAGTATGACCTTCAGAAGATTGTTCACCAATAAAAAGTGCACCAGAATTAAACCAACAATATATCTTAAAGTATTGCAGATATGGCCATCACAAGATTATACTATCCGGGGAGATAACTAAAAAACCAGGGCACTCAGAATTGTGGTTCTTGCGCATGACATGCCTGCTTAAGGTCATGTACTTCTCTGCAAAGTACCATCAATATGTCTCAAAGGGTATTGGAGATATGGTGATCACAAGCTTGTCATACTGTTATATTGGAAGGGTAGATAACTCAAATACCACAGCACCATCAGTTGTGGTTCTTGCACATGACACCACTACTGTACCTTGTATACAATTGCGCCAAGTTCCTTCAATATATCTCAAAGGGTGTTGGAGTTATGGCCATCACAAGGTTATATTGTCATGGGATATAACTAAAAAAACCAGAGCACCCAGAGTTGTAATTCTTGAGCACGACACACCTGCTTATCCTCATGTACATCTGCATCAAGTACCACTAATATGTCTCAAAGGGTATTGGAGGTACAGTGATCACAAGGTGGTCATACTGTTATATTGGAAGGGGAGATAACTCAAATATCATAGCACCCAGAGTTGTGGTTCTTAGGCAAGAAGCGCCGTCTCAATTCTTAGGCAAGAAGCGCCGTCTCAACCATTAATATATCTCAAAGGGTATTGGAGTTATGGCCATCACAAGGTTATATTGTCAGGGGAGATAATTAAAAAAAAAACTAGGGCATCCAGAGTTGTGGTTCTAGCACGTGACACACCTGCTTAACCTCATGTACAACTGTACCAAGTACCACCATATTGCTCAAAGAGTATTGGAGATGTGGCCATCACAAGGAAGTGATTCTATATTAATGGAAGGGGAGATAACTAAAAAAACATGCCACCCAGAGTTGTAGTTTTTGTGCATGACACACCGTCTCGGCCTTGTGAACAACTGTGCCAAGTATCATCAATTTATCTTAAAGGGCATTGGAGTTATGGCCATCACAAGGTAGTCACTCTATTTTATTGGAAGGGGAGATAACTCAAAAACCATGGCAACCAGAGTTGTGGTTCTTGTGCATGACACGCTGTCTCTGCCTTGTGAACAACTGTGCCAGGTACCATCAATATATCTCAAAGGGTATTGGAGATATGGCCATCACAAAGTAGTCATTCTATTTTATTGAAAGGGGAGAAAACTCAAACAGGATGGCATCCAGAGTTCTGGTTCTTGCGCATGACACGCCGTCTCAGCCTTGTTAACAATTGTGCCAAGAACCATCAATGAATCCCAAAGGGTATAGGAGTTATGGCCATGACAAGGTTGCGTCTACGGACAGACGGACGGACGCCAGGCTGATCGCTATATATCCCTCAAACCTATTCGGTCGGGGGATAAAAAGGGGGAAAACACCACTAGGATTCTGGTTCGTAGTCCAATATTCTATCCGTTGTGCTGGCCCTTTAAAGCTAAACCTGAAATAGACTTACGAGTAAGTTCGAAAAATGACAATTTTCACCAAAACTTTAGTCCATGGTGCAATTAATGGATTGTAGATGAAAGGGGTACCTCCAATGAAGCAACGACCCTAATATGAAAGCATTTCTCTGACAATTACCTTGAAAAAAGGTCAACCAAAAGCTAAACCCCGGAGGCCGCCTGTCGCCCGTCCGCCTGAACAACGATATTTTACCCCATTTTGTACCGGAAACTCCAAAAATGGTAGTTTGCAAACAGTGCAGGCCTAGATCTGACGCCGCAGAACGCGGCGTCTGATCTGGGCCTACACTGTTTGCAAACAGATCAGCCATTTTTCAAATGAATGATGAAGAAAACACAACCTGACACCCCTAAATTTTGAAATGGACTTCATTTGGGAAGATTCCCTTTGGTACAAAAAAGGTTAAAGGACAGATTTTATTTTCATTTATTTATTTTAAATAAAAAGTCCAACAAATAGCATACAAGTATATGATGTTTATAATGGGTTAACCCTTCTCTTGCTGTTCATGACAACCCCTATCTTTGCAAACAGTGTAGATCCAGATCAGATGGCTTCTGAAGAAGCCATCTGATCAGGATCTTCACTGTGTCGCATTCAGTTTATGAATTTGAAGCAATATATTACACCAAGTAATTTGATTGGTTGATAGACAGAAATGGGTGTGGCTTAAATGAATATTCAGCAAGATAAGGGTTAAATTCGAAAACATAGTTTAGCTTTTTGTGGGTATCTTTTCCAAGCCCAAAAGAAATTGTAAAAGCTTTTTTTTTTTCTTTTCTTTTTTTGTTTTATTTTGTTTTGTTTAGTTTTGTTTTCATGCTCAATACACCCGAAATTTGTAATGCTCGTAAAATCAAAATACAAATATTATAATGATGCAAATTTCCTGCTCATGTAAGCAGAGAATGCTGTTTGTTCTGGTCATAAACTTTAAAATATCAACTATTGTTAGTTTTTTTTAAATTTATTACCATTAAAAGATCATGTTCAAGTGAATTGAACATGTAAAAAAAAAGTTTAACATACTTAGTGAAGATAAATGCGAAAATTGTCATTTACTGCAAGGAAAACTTAAAGTATGTTCAGAAGAAAACTATTTCCCTATCACACGTTTAAGTTAAATAAACATTTGACCATGACAAATAGGCCAAGGTCACCAAAATCTAATCGTGAAGTCATGATATACTGCACCACAAAATTCATACGATTGTTTATAAGGAAGAGAGCAACCAAGCCACATTGCGAAAACACGCCTATATAATTTTGATTCCCTCGAACCCCACTTTTATATAGTAAAACTGGGGTTTACAGGGGTAAATCTTATTTTTCTTATTTCTGCTCTAAAATATAGATTGTGGGTACTCGTTAGAACCGCCTCGATGAGGCGGTTCTAACGAGTACCCACAATCTATATTTTGAGCAGAAATAAGAAAAATATCACAATTTTTCATCTTAATATTTTCATTTTTTCGGCGATAATGGTTTCAATGTATTTGTATAGGCGTGTTCTCGTAATGATTTTTGATCCAACATTGACAGGTTACGGAAGCCTGTGACCTTGAACGTGAGCCTCAAGGTTACCAAAATCTAAGCAAATCTTTGGTACATTGAAATGATATATTGTATCACGTCTGGCCAAATTCATCAATTCGTTCATGAGATAGGTGCAACCTGTGATCTAGAAAAAACGGTCATGGTCACCAAAATCTTATCAAACGGTAGGTTATAATGATATGTAGTTCCAAGTTTGACTAACAGTCATCAATTCATTCATACGTTTGGAGCCTGTGACCTTAAAAATAAGGCCAGGGTCACTAAAATCTGACCAAATCATTACCAAAATCTAAGCATGTCTGTGTAATATTGCAATAATATATATCGTACCACGTCTGGGCAAAATTCATCAACTCGTTCATGAGATAATGTGCAGACAAGCCCAAATTTGGGTTTCTGAGAGCCTGTGACATAGAAAATATGGCCAAGGTCACCAAAGTCTTATTAAATATTTGGTATGTTACAACGATACATGGAACCAAGTTTGTCTAGAATTCATTCATTCATTAGATGGGCGCCTGTGACCTTGAAAATAAGATCAGGGTCACTAAAATCTAACCAAATCTTTGGTATATTGTTTAATACCAAGTTTGACCAACATGCATCAATTCGTGCTGACAAGTCATTTTGGCCAAAAGTTACAGGTTTGGGGTTTCCAGTGGCCTTTCAAAGGATGTCAAGGGCAACAAAATCTAACCAAATATTTGGTAGGTTGTATCTGTTTATGTACCAAGTTTGACCAAAGTTCATCAATTTGTTCATAAGATCAAAACATTAGCCTGTGAAGGCCAAGGGAAAATACTCTTGAATAAAAAAATATGTTGGTATTTTCCTGTTAACTCCCCTTAATTTATATATCGGGTTTGTTTGTTTAAATTGAGGTTGCACCACTTTGCCTGGGCAGGCTTCGACCTAAGCGGTTTAGCACTACTCATGTGCGGTCAGTTTGATCTCTGCGTGGAAGCATCGTGCAGCGCAATCTATTTCTCGAAGCAACGATGGGCGTGGGCTCACCAGACCAAAATTGCTAAATATGACCGACTCAGTATTTGATGATACTGCCCTTTTAATCAAAAGCACTAGAAGGTCCACGGTCCCCGCCCATCGGGGCTTGAAGAAATAGATGGGCTGCATGATGCTTCCACGCAAAAGCTAAAACCCGACCGCACACGAGTACTGGTAAACCGCTAAGAGGGTCTAATACTGCCCAGGCAAAGCGGTGCGAGTCGGGACGTCCATGTTTATAAACCTTAGTGGTTTCATTGGGCGACAGGGCTTGAGTCAATGTCGGGTAAAAGTCCCATAAAATTGAAAGCAACGTCTCCAAAATGACCTATACAGTGTTGACGGGGACGTTAAACCTCAAATCAAACAAACAAACATAACTAGTAGGTCTAGTGTAAGATAGAAAAATTGCCCTGAACCCTCGTTATAACGACAGTATTTTGGTCTATAACATTGTGCCGTCCATATAAACACTTTGCCGTTATAAAGAATCAAAGAAGGAGTATTGTTGTCAAAAAGGGGGGGCTTGTTCCCCTTAATTACTCCAAGAGACAAATGTTTAAGACATTTGTTAGAATCGCCTCGGTGAGGCGATTCTAACAAATGTCTATAACATTTGTTATTTGGAATATCATAGATTACAAGAAACTTTCTTGAGTGTGATTTCGATATAGGCGCTTCGAAACCCTGGGGAAGCCCACGCTCATCGGACCAAAGGCTAAGCTTTGAGTTAAGGATTCGGTCCATTGGGGGTTGGTTGCTGGGTGAAACAAAAGGTGACGTGTATATACCTAGCATCGCCAGGGCGTCAATCTGATATTGGCATACAGTTTGCCAAGGCCTGCGGTCTTTGCAGCAGGTAAGGGTAGAAGGGGAATTTTCTTATTTTTCTGTTTCTACACCGCCATTCCCGCCCCCGCCCATCGGGGCTTGAAGAAATAGATGGGTTGTATGATGCTTCCACCCAGAGCTGAAACCGTCCGCACACTAGTACTGGTAAACCGCTTAGAGGATCTAAGCCTGTCCAGGAACCGCGGTGCGAGTCGGCCCGTCCATGCTTATAAACCCTATAGGTTTCATTGGGCGACAGGGCTTGAGATGTCATTTCATCTCAATGTCGAATCTGACCACACACGAGTACTGGTAAACCGCTTAGAAGGAAAGACGGTGTGAGTCAGATGGTCCAATGTATATAAGCCTTCCAGGAACCGCGGTGCGAGTCGGCCCGTCCATGCTTATAAACCCTATAGGTTTCATTGGGCGACAGGGCTTGAGATGTCATTTCATCTCAATGTCGAATCTGACCACACACGAGTACTGGTAAACCGCTTAGAAGGAAAGACGGTGTGAGTCAGATGGTCCAATGTATATAAGCCTTCTGGTTTCATTGGGCGGCAGGGCTTGAGATGTCATTTCATCTCAATGTCGGGTAAAAGTCCCTCAAAATTGGAAGCAACGTCTCCAAAATGACCTTTACAGTGTTGACGGGGACGTTTAACCTCAAATCAAACAAATAAACCGACACAAAATTCTCTCTCTCTCTCTCTCTCTCTCTCTCTCTCTCTCTCTCTCTCTCTCTCTCTCTCTCTCTCTTCAGATATCAGTTTCTTGAAAGAGCGTGTACTCTACTGGTTACGTACTGGTTAATCGCTTATGCATTAGCCTGCCCAGGACGTATGGCTAGGTAAACTGACCGGCTCGATATGGCCTGAATAGGGCTGGGCCGTTTAACGCGGTGTCTACCAGGTTTTTATCACATTACGAAAACATAACTATACGAGCCCCGCCAAGCGAATTTGTGTCTTCGAGCATTCCGTCATGACAAATTTGTACTGCGCATGCCCAGCCGTTCAGAGGGGCCAGGGATATGGCTTACTGTCTGAAGGTTCCTCTTGATTCACTGCTTGTATGAGCGAGCAGCGAAGGTTTTGGCGAGACTGCGCGGATGCGCAGGCTCGCCTGAACCTTCGCTGCTCGCATAGGCGATAAGTACCAAAATCGCTTGACGGGGCCCATACAATGCATTGTAAACCGCCGAAAAAGACGAAAATTTTAAGATGAAAAATTGAAATAGTTTTCTTATTTGTACTCAAAATATAGATTGTGGGTACTCGTTAGAACCGCCTCATCGTGGCGGGAGTTCCAACAATCTATATTTTAGAGCAGAAACAAGAAAAATAAGGTTTACCCCTGTAAATCCTAGTTTTACTGTATAAAAGTGGGGTTCAATGGGGTCAAAAGTATAAAGACATGTTTTTGTGATGACATCCAAAATCCAATGTTATACTATTCTGATTTCTCATATTTTGCTCATATTTTGATATTAATTCGAGCGATTATACTATTGAATTTCCTTACCAACACGCGCAACATTACCTTTTTCTCTCTGAGGAAAACTAGTTGAAATATGACTATTTCCTTCCCTAATCTGATCACATTCGAAGTGATTTATGTAACTGGATTTTATTTCATAAAATAGCTCTTGTAATATACATGGTATAACGATTTTCCGCCGAAGAATTCGTCTAAAATACGATCTAATCGCTCGACTGAAGACTGTTTCACAAAATAAATCACAGATTCTATGACATTAATGTTTGCCGATAATACGCCAAAATGATGGCTAATAATTAAAAACTGTTTGATGCCTTTTCTGTAGACCAGTTAATTCAAGTTTTATTCCCTAAAATTTAATCACGTGATCTCGTCTAAGTAGCCCCCATACTGGGATAAAAACCTGAAACATGGCTTGAATGAGGCCAAGGGCCATAAATCGAAACTGGAGATCACCAAAATTTCAAACAGGCTCATACAACACGGAAACGGATGGGGTTCAGGCATGGAGATAAGTATTTCCTGCTGAGATGACAAATGGTTGGAATTTTGTTTATATGTTTTGCCAGACTTCTGTTGTCAGACATTTGTCTATCTTTTCTTGGCCAGAATTTCCTGTAACAAGTGTTGCGCGCTATGCGTACAGTGTCCGTTGCGTTGTTGTTGGTGGTGGTGGGGTGGTGGTTTTGAATTTAACGACTCGGTCAGCACTATCCAGGCCATATCTGTGCGCGGAAAAAAGTCACAGAATAAAAAGGTCACGGAAATAAAGTCACGGAAATAAAGTCACGGAAAAAAGTCACAACTAAGAAAATAAAGTAATATTCCACTGGACGTTGCTAATAAATTAAAATAATGACAACACCTACTCTTCTGACGTTTACCTTTATAAAGTGGGATTTAAAAGGATGTTCATTCCACAGATCACTGCCTTCACTCCTGATTTGTCAATGTGATGCATACATGTATTGAGAGTGTCGAGGAAGACGAAAACATCATATATTCAAGAACTACTTGTGTAAAGAAAATGTGTAAGAATTGCGGTGTTGAAGTCTTAAACTATAGTATTAGTGACATATGAACAGTTTAGGTCAATCAACAGTTTCGAGTCACCAAAATATTGAACAAGATTAAAGATTAAAACCAAATATGTGACTTTTCTTCCGTGATTTTTTTCCTACTCAAACCTGTGACTTTTTCCGTGACTTTTTTTTCCCTGTGACTTTTTTCCCTACATTCGCCACATCGAGCCGGTCACTTTACCATCACATTTTCTCTGGGCAATCTTGTACAGAAGCGGTTACCAGACACTGACACCTGCCTTCTTGAATCAGCAAAAAGGGGAGAATATCCGAGAAAAGGTTTTAAGATCAACGACCATGAAAGATTGTTGCTGAACCCACATGACCGAACCCAATATGTAAATCGATATGGCTGTAAACTGTTTCCATGCCGACCCAAACCCCGTTTTGCTCCATCGCTTTACTTTGCAAAACAGCAAAACATATAACGTGTACATCACGTGAACAAGTCCGTGAAATGAAGACCCCTCTTAACCCCACTTTATATGGAGAAAACTGCGGTTTACGGGGGTATTCATTATTTTTCTTATTTCTGCTCCAAGACATAGGTTGTGGGTACTCGTTAGAACCGCCTCAATGAGGCGGTTCTAACGAGCACACACATCCTATGTTTTGAGCATTTATAAGAAAAATGTGAAGGATTTTCATCAGAAAAGTAGCCATTCTGGAGATGTGAAAAATGCACTATTTCGTACGGGCGAGATATCGTAATGTAGAGCGCGAAAAGCAAAAAAAAAAATCGTCATCGAGCATATTCACACAGCGAATACGCAGATAAGTCTCATCGCGGAAACACGTCTATATAATTCTGACCCCCTTTAACCACACTTTTATACAGTAAAACTGGGGTTTACAGGGGCAAACATTTTTTTCTACTTATTTCTGCTCAAAAACTTACATTGTGGATACTCGTTTGAACCGCCTCGCCGAGGCGGTTCCAACGAGTACCCAAAATCTATGTTTTGAGCCGGGAGGCGGTTCCAACGTGTATCCAAAATCTATGTTTTGAGCAGAAGTATGAAAACTATCATAATTTTCATTTTGGGTGGTAAAATTTTCAATATACTTGAATAGGCGTGTTTTTGTAATGTGCGCATTTGAATATCTTGCGACCAAAAGCTTTTTCCCCTTAAGGGAATGGGAACACCTAGCAAAATTTTCCTTTTAAAAATATAAGCTTCTAGCTTTTCTTTTTTTTTTTTTTTTTTTTTTTTTTTATCAAATCCTGTATCATATACTATTATGCGATGTATACATGTATGTGAATTTATTCTAATAAATATTGTTTAAACCATAGGTGAATCAAAACGTATTGAAAATGTCCAAATATAAAGACGCTGCTGTTAATTTCTTACGAAATGACTTAGTGTCACTTTCACTTTTGGTTTTGAACCTTATGAATTACTTATGAACAGAACTTCAAGCTCCTGTGTTTGAACCAAAGAATGTGCACTGTACTGGTTAACCGTATAAGCCTGTCCAGGACAAGTGTGGAAAGGTAAACTGACTGGCTCAAAATGACAATAATAGTGTTGACTGGGCCGTTAAACGCCAATACAATCAAACAAACAAACAAAGAATTCTATTTTACTGCTATTCTTATCAGTTTTACCTTTTGTTGAAGTATACTCAGCTGCTAATAAAAGGGGAGCAAAGAGGTATATATGAATATAAGGCAGGAGTATTGTTTGTTTGTTTGATTTGAGGTTCAACGTCCCCGTCAACACTGTAAAGGTCATTTTGGAGACATTGCTTACAATTTTGTGGGACTTTTACACGACAGTGAGATGAAATGACATCTCAAGCCCTGCCGCCCAATGAAACCAATAGGGTTTATAAGCATGGACGGACCGACTCACACCGCTTTGCCTGGGCAGGCTAAGATCCTCCACTGAGTGGTTTACCAGTACTCGTGTGCGGTCAGAATCAGCTCTGTGTGGCAGCATCATGCAGCCCATCTATTTCTTCAAGCCCCGATGAGCGGGGGCCAAGCATACTTATTGAAATACAGTGAAATTCCGCTATAAAGACCGCCTAAAATTAAGACTAAAACTGCTTTAAAAAAGCTTATTTTTGAGGCTTCACTTAATTTTTCTTTGTGAATTCTGCCCATAGTGTCCTCTCGCCTTTGGGACTTAAGGGGAATTGGAACACCTTCAGGGGAGGCAACTCTTGCAGGAGTATTTTGTCTCCAATTTCAATAGGGATCAACTCTTAAAGAAAAGAATTTGCTCCTGAGGAGCAAATTCTTTCCTTTAAGAGTAGACCCCTTTTTCAGTGGGACAGGGCTTACAGAAAAACGAACAGGAAGTCCCGAAAGTTGTCTCCCTTTCAAAAATGGCGGAAAAATCAGCCAGGTGTTCCCATTCCCCTTAATAAGGAATGTTACAGTATTCAGCATGTGTGTGTGTTTGTTTGTTTGTTTGATTGATTGATTTGAGGTTTAATGTTCCCGTATACACTGTAAAGGTCATTTTAGAGGCGTTGCTTCCAATTTTGTGGGACTTTTACCCGACATTGAGATGAAACCACATCTCAAGCCCTGTCGCCCAGATGAAACCAATAGGGTTTATTAGCATGGACGGTCCGACACTCGCACCGCTTTGCCTGGGCAGGCTTAGATCTTCTAAGCGGTTTACCAGTACTCGTGTGTGGGTCGGATTCAGCTCTGCGTGGAAGCATCATGCAGCCCATCTATTTATTCAAGCCCCGATGAGCGGGGGCCAAGCATACTTAGAGAAATACAGTGAAATTCCGATATTAGGATAACTTAAAATTAAGACTAAAACTGCTTTAAAAGGCTTATTTTTTAGCTTCACTTAATTTTTCTTTGTGATTTCTGCCCATAGTGTCCTCTGGTCATGGACCACCTTTGGGACTTAAGGGGAATTGGAACACCTTCAGGGTAGGCAACTCTTGCAAGAATATTTTTGTCTCCCATTTCAATAGGGGTCAACTCTTAAAGAAAAAAAATGCTCCGTAGTAGACCCCTTTTTCAGTGGGACAGGGCTTACAGAAAAGCGAAGAGGAAGTCCCGAAAGTTGTCTCCCTTTGAAAAATGGCTGAAAAAAATCAGCCAGGTGTTCCCATTCCCCTTAATAATGAATTTTACTGTATTCAGCATGTGTGTGTGTTTGTTTGATTTGAGGTTTACTGTCCCCGTCAACACTGTAAAGGTCATTTTGGAGACGTTGCTTCCAATTTTGTGGGACTTTTACCCGATATTGAGATGAAATGACATCTCAAGCCCTGCCACCCAAGGAAACCGATAGGGTTTATAAGCATGGACGGTCCGACACTCACACCGCTTTGCCTGGGCAGGCTTATATCTTCTAAGCGGTTTACCAGTACTCGTGTGTGGGTCGGATTCAGCTCTGCGTGGAAGCATCATATATTTCTTCAAGCCCCGATGGGCGGGGGCCGTCAGCATGCGTTACAATTTCCACTGTCCACTGTACTTGGCCTTTCATCAGAGTACATATTTTAATTATCTATTCAGTACATCCTGCTTCAAGCCCTGACCGCCCACCGACCTCGCGAGAAGTGCTCGCTTTATTTTCCACAAATAAAGACATTTTATCCTTCACTTCTACTGAATAAACCAGTGCTTCAGCTGAAGTGCACGACCCGCCGGATGCTTTTAGCTTTATGAGTGTTACCATATATGGGTATGGCGGCCATTTTGGTCATTTGACCTGGACCTAAAACGGTTCCCCCAATAAATGCGCCTTATCGTAAGGAGCAAAAATGTATCTTATACTTTAGTACTGTATTCTGAATCAGGATAAAATGCATTCTCACATTTTCCAATACAAAAGCATATGTGTCAAAGTTTGACCTAGGTACAAAGAAGGTCAAGGTCAACCCAGGGTCAACATTTTAGCAATTTATGATGGGCCTACGTCCCAGATGATATTTATTAAGTTTCGTGGAAATCTGCCCAGTGGTTCTGGAGAAGACTATTTTGAAGGGTTTTTACCATATATGGCTTGGCGGCCATTGTGGTCATGTGACCTGGACCCCATGAGCAAATTTTGGTTTCCCCCATCCCATAGAGGCTCCATATGAAATTTGACTTCAATCGGCCAATCGGTTTCCGAGGAGAAGTAGTTCGAAAATTTTCACATTTTTCGCCTCGGCGAGGCAACACTAAATGGAATGTAATATTTTGAAAGTTAATTGGTTAGATCTTATTGATATCTATAAGTATGCCAAAAATTGTTTAAATATTCCATGCGGTTAAGTCACTATCACCAATTTTCACAAACGGGTTACGGACGGACAGACAGACAGACCATATATGGCTTGGCGGCCATTTTGGTCATGTGACCTGGACCCCATGAGCAAATTTTGGTTTCCCCCATCCAATAGAGGCTTCATATGAAATCTGACTTCAATCGGCCCAACGGTTTCCGAGAAGCAGTTCGAAAATTTTCACATTTTTCGCCTCGGCGAGGCTATTCTAAATGAGATGTAATATTTCGCAAGTTCATTGGTTAGGTCTCATTGATATCTATCAGTAACAGTATGCCAAAAATCTTTTAAATATTCCAAGCGGTTAAGTCACTACCACCAATTTTCACAAACGGGTTACGGACGGACAGACAGACAGACAGACAGACCATATATGGCTTGGCGGCCATTTTGGTCATGCGACCTGGACCCCATGATCAAAGTTTGGTTTCCCTTATCCCATAGAAGCTCCATATAAAATTTGACTTCAATCGGCCTAACGGTTTCCGAGGAGAAGCAGTTCGAAAATTTTCACATTTTTCGCCTGGGCGAGGCTATACTAATTGGAATGTAATATTTCGCAAGTTCATTGGTTAGATCTCATTGATATCTATCAGTATGCCAAAAATTGTTTAACTATTCCAAGCGGTTAAGTCACTATCACCAATTTTCACAAACGGGTTACGGATTTTTCGCCTCAGCGAGGCTATACTAAATGGAATGTAATATTTCGCAAGTTCATTGGCTAGATCTCATTGATATCTATCAGTACGCCAAAAAATGTTTAAATATTCCAAGCGGTTATGTCACTATCACCAATTTTCACAAACGGGTTGCTGTCGGACAGACAGACAGACCATATATGGCGTGGCGGCCATTTTGGTCATGTGACCTGGACCCCATGAGCAAATTTTGGTTTCTCCCATCCCATAGAGGCTCCATATGACATTTGACTTCAATCGGCCCAACGGTTTCCGAGGAGAAGCAGTTCGAAAATTTTCACATTTTTCGCCTCGGCGAGGCTATACTAAATGGAATGTAACATTTTTCAAGTTCATTGATTAGATCTCATTGATATCTAAAAGTATGCCAAAAATCTTTTAAATATTCCAAGCGGTTAAGTCACTATCACCAATTTTCACAAACGGGTTACGGACGGACAGACAGACAGAGAGACCATATATGGCTTGGCGGCCATTTTGGTCATGCGACCTGGACCCCATGATCAAATTTTGGTTTCCCTTATCTCATAGAGGCTCCATATAAAATTTGACTTCAATCGGCCTCATGGTGTCCGAGGAGAAGCAGTTCGAAAATTTTAACATTTTTCGCCTGGGCGAGGCTATACTAAATGGAATGTAATATTTCGCAAGTTCATTGGTTAGATCTCATTGATATCTATCAGTATGCCGAAAATTGTTTAAATATTCCAAGCGGTTAGGTCACTATCACCAATTTTCACAAACGGGTTACGGATTTTTCGCCTCGGCGAGGCTATACTAAATGGAATGTAATATTTCGCAAGTTCATTGGTTAGATCTCATTGATATCTATCAGTACGCCAAAAAATGTTTAAATATTCCAAGCGGTTAAGTCACTATCACCAATTTTCACAAACGGGTTACTGTCGGACAGACAGACAGACAGACCATATATGGCTTGGCGGCCATTTTGGTCATGTGACCTGGACCCCATGAGCAAATTTTGGTTTCTCCCATCCCATAGAGGCTCCATATGACATTTGACTTCAATCGGCCCAACGGTTTCCGAGGAGAAGCAGTTCGAAAATTTTCACATTTTTCGCCTCGGCGAGGCTATACTAAATGGAATGTAATATTTGGCAAGTTCATTGGTTAGATCTCATTGATATTTATCAGTATGCCAAAAATTGTTAAAATATTCCAAGCGGTTAAGTCACTATCACAAATTTTCACAAACGGGTTACGGACGGACAGACAGATTGACAGACTGACAGACTGACAGAATGACAGAATGACCGATTGACCGAATGACAGAATGACACGGTGATTTTAGGGCACTTAGAAAATCAACCGACTTCAGTCGGTCGCTTTTTTCTGCGGGTCGTGCAATTTTCGTTTGACCACAAATTTTACACCGCGTTAAATTTGACCCAGTATTTATGCAGCAATTTTGCAACAACTGCTTTAACCCATTCAGACGCGAAATCCCAAACTGGGATACTGGCATGAAAGCGGCGTCTGATCAGGGCCTTCACTGATTTCAGTTCAACCCTTGTTTTGTGTAAAATCGTATTGAAATCAAGTGAAATTGGGAAGCCTTTGGCCCCCTATATCGTGAAACTTAAAAGGTTCGAATCCTTGGGACCATTAAAATCTGACGAAAGAATGTGCGCTGTACTGATTAACCATTTACCTATAAGCCTGCCCAAGAAAAGTGTGGATAGGTAAACTGACCGGCTCAAAAGTGACCTAAAATAGTGTTGACTGGGCCGGTTCATGTCTTTTTTGTTTCTTAGATTTATTATGTGGAAAAAGACCTTTTATAACCTATCAAAATCCTAACTGGGATTCTTTATAACGACAATTTCATTATAACGGCCCCAATAATAGTGAACAGATACTGCCGTTATAACGCGGGTCCTCTGTACTACTAATACCTTTTTGTTGTTCTTTGGGAAAGAAACTGTCAGTTTGGCTTTTTGTGTGGGGTGTTTTAGTAACGGTGAAGTTGTGTTTTGTTGTGCTTCTTTCCATTTGATGACTAGGACGGAGACGTCTTGGATGGGGATTGTTAGGTACATGTATTTGCATCGATTCCTGATCATTGCCTTCACTTCTATTTTCCCCATTTTTTATGGAACATATTTTATTTTAACTTAAATAGATGCAAGGTGGTGTAACCATAGCTGCCAGTTGCGACGGGTAGGCGATGACTACCTTATAGAACCAGTACATGTACCTGAATATCCAGTCGTTTGAACTGTGCTTTAAGAAGCCTCAACAAACGACATGATAAATAAATATCTTTACATGCTGATCATTCTTTTACTTTGATCGAGATTGAATCATTATGTCCCACTATTCAGCAACATTGTAAGATGTACATCATGTACGCTGTAACCGGTGTTCTTGGGCATAATTAATGGCCGAGAGTCACATTCATGTCACTGATTTATCTAGAACTACTTTTTGTCTTCGTATTATCTTACAGTCGACAACCACCGAACTGTCCAGATTTACTCGGAAGCTAAACGAGCAGAGCCCTCTATCAATCATTTGAGCAAGCAATGGGGAAGTGGTTCTTGTCGCCTGGGAGACCGGCAAAGAATCAGGCGAGCCTGCGCATGCGCGCAGTCTCGCCAGATCCTTTGCTGCTCGCAGACATGTAGAGAAGACCTTGATGTAGCGTCATGCTAGAAGTCATGCATCTAGCTCTATCAGTTATCTGCGAATGCGCTGTTGAAGAATATAAATCGGAGCATGCTTGGGACTCTTTTTCATGGACTGACTCATGTGTAGAATGGTTAATCGAGTTGTCATCAAGATTTATCGCTATTGGAACTTCTCAGAACATCTGTTAATCCAGGGCCTTTGACTTGACTGCGATATTAATGCTTATGTTTATCTTTGCCATCGAGTTATTTCTCAGGAATTAACAAAAGCGGAGAAATTTTGATCAATCTCGCTTATCTTTTGGCTGTTCCCTTTGTAGCTGCAAACAGCTTCCCGAAGTTTTGTCATTTTTTCTTTGTGAAAATTCAGCACAACATCTATGCAAAAGCGGTCAACTGAAGCGTAAAATTGGTACATGAGAATCAGATTAAGTCGCCACCTGCCGGTGAAATTTTAAAGGGAACCTGTCCAGCCCATAATTCAAGTTGATGGTCTGTGAAAAAGTTTTCAAATGCAAGGCGTGGGCAACAGTTTGGCGATAAATTATATGCCAAACAATGCTCAAAATTATTACTTTTATTTGTTTAGAACAGTTACTGTAGTACGTATAACGTTCATTGAACTGATGGAAAATCTCATTAGGCTGTCCGGCGTGCTTTCGTCGTTCATAATGTTAACAAGTCCATGTAATGAACACCCTTTTAAACCCCACTTTATATGGAGAAAACTGAGGTTTATAGTGGTATATATTCGTCTATTTTTTCTGCTCCAAAACATAGATTGTCGGTACTCATTAGAACCGCCTCGTTGAGGCGGTTCTAACGAGCACTTTCAATCTATGTTTGAAGCTTTCATAGGAAACATGGCATATATTTTGTTCAGAATAATATCAGTTTTGATAACTTAAAAGAATTAATTATGCCATATGGGCGTATTATCCTAATATGTTGCTGGTGGCGGCGGCCGCCGCATTTTCATCTTTCAAAATAATTAAACTAATAGAATAGAAAAAAAAATATGTGCCCTTTGTTTTCGCTTGGATTATTTCTATTTGCGGTACAGTCAAGCCTCTTTATACCGACATTCGTTACAACTGCAGAACTCGTTATAACGGCAATTGAATGGAATGACTACTTAGCTGAATGCTGAGCCCCGCTTCTGAGCGGCGTGGGCTTCCCTCGGGTTTGAAATGCACAAATCGAGTCCATAGTCATGAAATGGTCTTGTGAATCCAAGAAACAAATGTTATAGAAACTTGTTAGAATCGCCTGATTCTGTTTGAAAAGATTTATCAATTTACAATTAGAAATAAATCATTTTCTTTAAGAAAAATACACAGTTTCATTTAAAGAGCATGTAAAAACACTTCGTGTAAGAATTTTTCTGTGTAATTGGAGTCAATTTTAAGATAAGTGGATATGAATGGTTAGGTCACGGCAATGTTTGAGTCACAAAACTGTACGGTAGTTCTTTTTCTGTTGTACGTTGAAATTTTCTATCCTAACGACCAGTAATTCTTACCGTACCTCAACATTTACATACAGGGACATAGCTACCTGTACGCAGATACGCACTTGCGTATACATTACATACGTAAAAAAAAACAGACGAAGAAGAAAAACAAGGAGAAGAAGAAGAAAAAGAAGAGGAAGTAGAAGAAGAAGAAAAAGAAGAAGCAGAGAGGGGAATAGGAAGAAGAAAAAAGAAGAAGAAGAAGAAGAAAAAAAAGAAGAAGAAGAAAAAAAAGAAGAAAAACTGTATGTGTCTAGGATATACACAACACTATTTACTAGTAGCTAACATAGTTTCCTCCTTTGCCACGGGGACCGCACTTACCTTTAGGGAGCAATTTCTTTCCTGTAACAGTGATCCCTATTTGGTAAACGGAGTTATTATTATTATTATTTTTTTTTTTTTTTTTTGTTAGTATTTTCTTTGGTTTGCGTACAAATGATTTTCTTCTAGCTTCGCCCCTGTACCTAAAGAGATTATATAGATAAATGACCATAAACGATCATTTTTCTATATAATCTATTTAATTTTGTTTAGATGCGAGTATAACATTTCGAACCAGAGACCCCAAAATAGGCACCCTGGGAAACACTGCAGCCCCAGATCAGACGCCAAAAAAACGCCACGTCTGATCAGGGCCTACATTGTTTGCAAAACGTTCAGCCGTTTTCCAAATCAGTTTTGAAGACACCTCTGACTGGTGCTATATATAAGGTGGACGATTCCGTTTGCTACAGAAAGGGTTAACTAACACTGTTCTGCGTTGGACCCCATTAAGACTGTGATCTACTAAATATTAGGATACCTCAACTTACTTGTTCTAAAATTTTCATACATAAAATTATGTTGTGTTAGAAGCCTCCGTTGTATAGTGGTTATGCTACTCGCCTTGTAAACCAGGGGTCGCAGGATCGACCCCGGTCTTCTCCAGACTTTCGGGTGAGTCTTTAAACTGAGGTCCCGTCTCCGAATGACCTTAGCTGTTGGTGAGACGTAAAACTCAAACACTCACTCACCTATGCTGTGTCACATGACGAAAACACGCCTATACAAATACATTGTAAACTGTACCTCCGAAAAAAAAACTAAAACATTAAGATCAAAAATTGTAATATTTTTCTTATTTCTGCTCAAAATATAGATTGTGGCGGTTCTAACGAGCACCCACAATCTATATTTTAGAGCAGAAATAAGAAAAATAAGGTTTACCCCTGTAAACCCCAGTTTTACAATATAAAAGTGGGGTTCAATGGGATCAGAATTATATGGGCTTGTTTTCCTGATGAAAAATAGCCGGATATGTAGCAAACGGTCCATTAAGGAGCTTCTCAACTGGGTTTGCACAATGTACTCATGCCTTTCTCTATCTGCTCGGGTCAATTTCCAATTTCTTTCAACCTGCTCATTAGCGTTCATTAGGCCCGATGCTGGGTTCTTAGTTAAAGCTTATCTGTCAATTCGCAGAAGACTTAATGAGTTTAAAATTAGCAAATCTCCTGGAATTTGTATATGTGTTAACTTCAATGAGAGCGATAGAAAGCAGTAATTTATCAATATACAATTAGAAATATATATAACGACACTGATTAATGTAGGTTTAAGCACAGAAAAAAAATCTCCGGGGAAATCTCTCTCTCTCTCTCTCTTTCTCTCTTTCTCTCTCTCTCTGGTATGTAGTGCTAAGTGGGTAAGGTTTGAAGAAACTCTCCTCTCTCTCTCTCTCTGGTATGTAGTGCGTATTAGGTAAGCTTTAAAGAGACACTCTCTCTCTCTCTCTCTCTCTCTCTCTCTCTCTCTCTCTCTCTCTCTCTCTCTCTCTCTCTCTCTCTCTCTCTCTCTCTCCTCACTCTCTCTCTCTCTCTGGTATATAGTGCTTATAGGTAAGGTTTGAAGACCCTAAGGGTACGAATTCCCACAACTGCTGACAAAGGAGTCCCTTCATGTTAACAAGTATAGTAAAATTCCAATCTTAAGACCACCTTTGGGACTGTTCAAAAGCGGTCTTAATACCACTTTTGAACAGTCCCAAAGGTGGTTTCTTATTAGGAGAAAATAACAAAGAAAGTAATAAGTCTTAATTTTAGGTGATCTTAATAGCAGAATTTTACTGTACCTGAAAGCACTATGTACGGGTGTATTATCGTATTGAAGACGTTGGAACGAGTGTGTGTGTGTGTGTGTGTGTGTGTGTGTGTGTGAATTCGGGTTTAACGTCGCTTTCAACAATTTTTCAGTCATATCACGACGGTGTCTGGTTGCGACAGGGAGCTCAATGCTCACTTTTTATAGTGCTGCCTCACTGAAGTATCATGTCCCAGACACATTACTTGATACCACACCCAGTCACATTATCCTGACACTGGGTCGACCAGTCCTAGCTCTTCCCCGTGAATCTGAGTGCCAAGCGAGGAGCAGCTAGTACCATTTTTAACGACTTTGGTATGTCGCGGCCCGGGATCGAACCCGTGACCTCCCGTTCTCCGGAGCGGACACTCTACCAACTGAGCTATCGGGGCCGGTGGAACGAGGGGTTGTCTCGAAGGAGTGAAGTAACAGTCTAAGGTGATTAATTAGATGTTCAGACTATCAGTTCAAAACTTTACTAACGAGAAAATTATCAAAAATTGATTTACGAGTGAAATGGCTGTGACGCTTTTCGTCACCTGTTAAATATCTGTCTTCTCCTCATCAAAATCCATTTAAATCGTAATAGAAGCTGTAAACATCCGTGAGGGGGTCTACATCCGAGGCCAGAAAAATAATCAAAGCACTGTTGCACTTGTTCACTCTTACAAAATACTTTTTCTGAATTTTCTCTATTTTGTTATCAGACTTTAATCTCTAAACTAAACCATCTTTCTGCTTTGGCCTGTCAGAATGGGTATTTTATTACCAGAACTGGCAAAAATCTGGAAACACTCAAAAGAAGTTGCTAAAGCTAAGGACAATACAGACGGCTTTTAACTATACAGAGGAAAATAAAAGAAACAGGTTTGAGTGAGTGAGTGAGCGAGTGTGTGAGCACGCGAGCAAGCAAGTGAGTGGTGAGTAGGTAAGAAAGCAAGTAATCTTGCAGGCACACAACACTGACTCAACTTTGATTCAACGTTGAAACAACGTTTAAAACGTTGTTTCAACGTTGTTTCAACGTTGATTCAATAGCAGGTAGGTAAGTAAATAAGGTAAAGTAAGAATGTTTATAAGTAACTAAGAGGTTTTAGTAATGAGGAAAAATATTTTTCCTGTTTTGAACAGAATGGGATGTCCCATCCCACATACAGAAGGGGTGCATTTAACAGTTTAGGGGTACCAGGCTGATTAGAATTTAATCATTGATAAAAATTGGTTGATTTTTAAGCAAACAGTGAAGGCCCTGCTCAGGCGTCTTGTTCTGCAGTATCTGATACGGGTCTGCACTGTTTGCAACGAGTGATAAGTTGTTTCCTTATTCCTTTTTCCTTATTCCTTTGTCCTTATTCCAGATTTATTTTTTCTATCTGAATTTTTATAAAGGAAAGGTCTATTTTTGTCCCCATCAAAATATGTCGACTTTACGCTTCGGCTCAGACTTTACGTAAATATGCTCACAAAAAGACCTGGTAAGATTTCAACTTGCACAGAATCGACTATTCAGTTATCATACACAATATCAAACCAAATATAAATCGCCCGCCTATCGTGACTTGGAGAAATATATTGAGCTGAATGGTGCTTCCACGTAGAGCCGAAAATGACGACACATGAGTAAGCCGCTGTGGGTTCAAGCCTGGCTGGGGTCACGTGTGAGACGCTAAGTTCTGCGTGGTTTATCTCCGGGCACTCCGGTTTTTGCCAACCTCTGATTATCGCTTGGCACAACTGAATAAGTGATTTAATCTTGGAAGGGCCGTAAAACCACAGCCATTACGATAACACAGACGTGACACATAGTGCATTTTTTTTCACATCACCAAAATGGCTACTTTTCTGATGAAAATCCATGATATTTTTCTTATTTATACTCAAAGCTTAGGTTGTGGGTGCTCGTTAGAACCGCCTCATTGAGGCGGTTCTAATGAGTACCCACAAACTATGTCTTGGGGCAGAAAAAAGGAAAATCATGTATACACCCGTAAACTCCAGTTTTATCTATATAAAGTGGGGTTTAAGGGGGGCGTTCATTTCACAGACTTGTTCACCTGATGAAAACAAAAATAAAAAGTTTTGAGCAGGCTGGTCAATGGAAACTAAATAATGTTAAACTCTGCTACAATCTGGAAAACTAATTATACTCTGCTTTTTCTAGAATTTTATCTCCTTCCTACAGCCAGGGTGCCTTTTCCTAGAATTTAATCAGATAGTCTGACATATTATCTGATTTATAGTCTTTTGCTAGGATCTTTTTTGTTTTAATTGTTGGAGCTTGAAAGATCAAAGCTACTACTTTCGTCACATTTTGGTAGGAGTGTGTTGGTCAATTGTCTCTGAGAGGGGTCGTGAACTTGGATTTTAACTGTTCGATTCTAAAAAACACTTCCCGGTACTTGCGGTCTCATCACGCTAACAGGTCCGTGAAATAAACAGCCCCTTAAACCCCACTTTATATAGAGAAAACTGGGGTTTACGGGGCTTTACATTATTTTCCTTATTACTGCTCCAAGACATAGGTTGTAGGTACTCGTTAGAACCGCCTCAATGAGGCGGTTCTAACGAGCACCCACAACCTATGTTTTTAGTAAAAATAAGAAAAATATCACTGATTTTCATCAGAAAAGTAGCCATTTTGGAGATGTTAAAAATGCACTATGTGGCACGGGTGTGTTATCGTAATGTCTTCACTGCGCTCGGAAAATTGACTGATTGATTGATTGATTGATTGATTGATTGATTGATTGATTGATTGATTGATTGATTGATTGATTGTAGGGTCATTTTGTTTCGTCTCTCACAGAAAGGGAGAAAATAGATACATGTAGAAGAGATGGCAGAGGAGATGAAAGCCGTGAGGGAGCATTGTTGAACCGTAAATTTCACATTTCGTATATTTCACGCCGTGAAGAATTGGTATCAATTCCTCACAGCGCGTGAAGAACTGGTACCAATACGCCACGGATTTCATACCAATATATCTCACGTGCGAGACAAATACGTACATAGCCAAATTTCATATAAAAATCATGCATATTTCTCACATTGATAAAATACCCCCAAATCTGCGGCATTTTGCATTCGATTGCAATTCTGCTTCAACGAAGAGCTGAAACCGACCGCACTCGAGTACTGGTAAACCGCTTAGAGGATCTAAGCCTTCCCAGGCAAAGCGGTGCGAGTAGGACCGCCCATGCTTATAAACCCTTATAAATGGTTTCATTGGGTGACAGGGCTTGAGATGTCCTTTCATCTCAATGTCGGGTAAAAGTCCGACAAAATTGGAAGCAACGTCTCCAAAATGATCTATACAGTGTTTGTTGGGGACGTTAAACCTCAAATCAAACAAAACTACATTAGAAAACTCTTCAAAATCGGAAGTCTTCAAAAAAGAAGTATGTAATATCAAAATGTGCAATTTTGCAGAATTATGGATATCAGTAATATATCATGGGTGAAAATTTCCGTAACTTTCAGTTTCAGCCCAGCTAAAGTTTTGTAGTTTTCGGAATGTATAATTAACATGCAACGCAAGTACGTGCAATATTATCCCGTTGCGTCCCATTTGATTCGTTCATGAAATTTAATGATGTAATCCGGCATTTCCATTTACCGGACCGGCCCCCGCCCATCGGGGCTTGAAGAAATAGATGGGCTACATGATGCTTCCACGCAGAGCTGAAACCGTATCTCAGCCTGCCCAGGCAAAGCTGTGCGAGTCGGACCGTCCATGCTTATTAACCCTATTGGTTTCATTGGGCGACAGGGCTTGAGATGTCATTTCATCACAATGTCGGGTAAAAGTCCCACAAACTTGGAAGCAACGCCTCCAAAATGACCTATACAGTGTTGACGGGGACGTTAAACCTCAATTCAAACAAACAAAAAAAATGCAATTCTTCACACGCATACCATAATTTTAGAAACGTGGAAGGACAGCATGAAAACATGCCTATACAATTTTGACCCCCTTGCACCCCACTTTTATATAGCAAAACTGGGGTTTACAGGGGTAAACCTTATTTTTTCTTATTTCTGCTCTAAAATATAGATTGTGGGGACTCGTTAGAACCGCCTCGAGGAGGCGGTTATAAAATATACATGTAGATTGTGGGGACTCGTTAGAACCGCCTCGACGAGGCGGTTCTAACGAGTACCCACAATCTATATTTTGAGCAGAAATAAGAAAAATATTACAATTATTCCTTTTAAAATGTTCGGTTTTTCGGCGGTTAAGTTTCCAATGTATTTGTAAAGGCGTGTTTTCGTAATGAAATTCCAATGTTTTAGTGTTGTACCTTCTAAAGTTAGGACAAGAGTTAGAATGCTTAAGATGAGCCGGGTCGGGAGAAGATCTTTCCACGGTGTTTCCGACTTGACCCGCCAGCTTGTGGAAAGCAAATCTTAGCAAGAGTTAATTTTTCTGCTAATGTTTATTTGTAATTAACCCTTATCTTGCTGTTCACGACAACCCCTATCTTTGGAAACAGTGCAGATCCAGATCAGATGGCTTCTGAAGAAGCCATCTGATCAGGATCTACACTGTTTGGCATTCAGTTTATGAATTTGTAGCAATAAAGTACATCAAGTCATTTGATTGGTTAATAGACAGAAATAGGTGTGGCTTAAATGAATATTCAGCAAGATAAGGATTATGTGGTTTCTGTTGGGAGGGGTTTCCGCTCTTCCTTGTATTGTTTTATTGTGACACTCCCTGGGCCTTCCATATAATTATTTTTAACTTCTGGTTGAGAAAGAAACTTAAACTTGGTATTTTCTTCAAAATCAGTGCAAGAAAAAGAAAAAAAAAATGCGCTGATTCTTCTGAGTGGTTATGGAGCTATTCTGCGCATTTTTTGTTTTCTTTCTTTCTTTTCTTTTTTTTTTGGGGGGGGGGGGGGTTGTTTGATTTAGTCGACCTAACCACACTGTTGCTGGATAAGCCTCCCGAAGGCAGTTAACCAGTACTTAATGAAAATTATTTCTCCATCAGCTGACAACTGCTCTACTGGAATCAGCGAAAATTATTTCTCCATCAGCTGACAACTGCTCTACTGGAATCAGCGAAAATTATTTCTCCATCAGCTGACAACTGCTCTACTGGAATCAGCGAAAATTATTTCTCCATCAGCTGACAACTGCTCTACTGGAATCAGCGAAAGAGGATGATTGTTCGTAGCAATATTTTCACGACCAAATCTTCACGAAAGAATGTGCCGGACCATAGGGGCTTGAATCATGAAAAAAAAAAAGATTTTTTTTTTTTTTTTTTTTTTCATGATTCAAGCCCCTATGGCCGGACCAGGACAGTCTATCTAGGAACTTAGGAACTCCCGGCAACAAGTAATTCGGCCTTGGACCGTTTTTTTTTTTTTTTTTTTTGTTGTTGTTTTGTTTTTTCAAAGTTTGATAAACCTTTTGTGGGGTCTCCCTTTGTTGTATATATGAACCATGTCCCTGGGAACCATGTCATTTTGACCCGGGTCTTCTCAATGTCATAATAGCGTATCCGCTCTGTCACACCAATAATACAAAACGATTATTATGTTGATAATTCTGACGTGTGCAGACTGATTGGAAAGTATTCGTCACACCTGTGAAGAACTGGTGCGACTTTTCCTCGGGTGTGAAGAATTGGTACCAATTCCTCACGCATGTGAAGAATTCGTTGATAATTTCTGACGTGAAAAGAATTTGTAAGTATTCGTCACACTTGTGACATGTGTTGTTGTTGTTTTTGTTGTTTTTTTTTTTGTTTTTTTTGTTGTTGTTGTTTTGTTTGTTTGTTTTTTTCGTGTGTTTTTTTGTTTTTTGTTTTTTTTTGTTTTTTGTTTTTTTTTTTGTGTTTTTTTGTTTATTTGATTTGTTTTGTTTTGTTTTGTTTTGATGTGAAGAGAAAATATATCTGCAAATAATTATTTGGACTGCTCATCATGTTTCGGGAAAATAAATGCATTTATGAAGAGTAATATTTTCTTGCCGCTTCCAATTAGTGAACCAATTACCCTAGCAATTATGGCACGTCAATCATTTTTTCTAGTCGAAGTCTATATTGCAAACATAGGTTTGACGTTAACATGGTATAATTGGCAACTTTAACAAAATGTGATCATTATCGCATAGTTTAGCAATATATCTCCATTCCAGACTTGTAACATTTTCTACTGTCGTCCTTTTCACTGCAACTGAATATGTATGAGCTACATGCAGTGAAACTGGTTCGAGCTTAACCCTTTTTGTACCAAATGGAATCTTCCTCCTTATATATAGCCGGAGTCCATTTCAAAATTTAAGGGTGTCAGGTTGTGATTTCTTCAAAACCTGTTTCCGGCCCCCGCCTATCGGGCCCTGAAGAAATAGATGGGCTGCATGATGCTTCCACGCAGAGCTGAAACCGACCCGGACACGAGTACTGGTAAACCGCTTAGGGGATCTAAGCCTGCCCAGGCAAAGCGGTGCTATAGTCGGACCGACCATGCTTATAAACCCTATTGGTTGCATTGGGCGTCGGGGCTTAAGATGTCATTTCATCTCAACGTCGGGTATAAGTCGCACAAAATTGGAAGCGGCGTCTCCAAAATTACCTTTACAGTGTTGACGGGGACGTTTAACCTAAAATCAAACAAACAATCTGGGTCGGCACTGTTTGCCAATTACCAGTTTGGGGGTTTCCGGTACAAAATGAGTTAATTATGACTATTTTCATTTCCAATGGAATTTCTCTCGTAACTCGAGGAGATTTTTCTTATTAAATTTTGTTACTGAAAATGTATGCTGTGTATACTCATTAGAATCGCCTCGATGAGGTACTATGTGGCGTATTTGAGTCATAGTCGAAGAAAAACGAGCATAGCAAACCTAGGGCCGCTCGCATGCCCATTACCATATAAGAGCGAAGAAGCCCATTATCATATAACAGCGAAGCAGGCCATTACCATAAATGAGCGAAGCAGCCCAATACCATATAAAAGAGGAGCAGCCAAGTATTATATAAGAGCCAAGCAGGCCATTACTATATAAGAGTGAAGCGGCCCATTGCCATATAAGAGCGGAGCAGCCCATTACCATATAAGAGCGAAGCAGTCCATTTCCATATGAGCAATGCAGTCCATTACCATATAAGAGGGAAGCAGTCCGTTACCATATAAGAGAGAAGCAGCCCGATATCATATATGTGCGAAGAAGTCCGTTACCATATAAGAGCGAGCAGTCCATTACCATATAAGAGTGGAGCAGCCCATTACCATATAAGAGCGAAACAGTCGATTACCATATAAGAGCGAAGCAGTCCATTACCATATAAAAGCGAAGCATCCCGTAACCCTATAAGAGCGCAGTAGCCAATAATAATATAAGAGCGAAGCAGCCCAGTATCATATAAGAGCGAAACAGCCCATTACCATATAAGAGCGAAGCAGCTCAGTACCATATAAGAACGAAGCAACCCATTGCCATATAAGAGTGAAGCAGCCCAGTACCATATAAGAGCGAAGCATTCCATTACCATATAAGAGCGAAGCAGCCCAGAATCATGTAAGAGCGAAGCAGACTTTTACAATATAAGAGCGAAGCAACCCATTACCATATAAGAGAGAAGCAGCCCAGTATCATATAGGAGTAAAGCAGTCCATTATCATATAAGAGCAAACCAGCCCATTACGATACAAGAGCGAAGCAATCCATTACCATACAAGAGCGAAGCAGCACATTACCATATAAGAGCGAATCAGCCCATTACCATATAAGAGCGAAGCGGTCAATTGCCATATAAGAGCGAAGCAGCCCACTATCATATAAGAGCGAAGCAGTCCATTACCATATAAGACCAACGCAGCCCATTACCATATAAGAGCGAAGCCGCCGAGTATCATATAAGAGCGAAGCAGTCCATTACCATATAAGAGCGAAGCAGTCAATTACCATATAAAAGCGAAGCAGTCCTGTCAAGACTATTTAGGTTATATTGAGCCGGTTAGTTTACCTAACAAATCTTCCTGGGCAGGCTTATACATAAGCGGTCAATCAGAACAATGAGACACTGACAATGACTTTACGTTCTAATGTCAGAACCATTTTCCACCTTACGACCGACCACGGCTGTCATGTGACCCAGGTTCTGATGTCTCGGGAAAATATTTTCCTAGGCAACACATATTTTAACCAGAAAATGTCATCGCTGTGTAAATTTGTCTACTTTATTGCGTGACTTTAACAATTCTTGGCAGATTCGAGGTGTCTTTTGGAGTGAAACTGTCTTAGCCGGTAAAACAAGCCATTTATTCCTTACAGGGAGAATGTAAATCTGATTAAAAATTGATGTTTTAGGATGACACAGACAGGGTCGGCAAGGACACATTATTTTCCATTATTTGAGCACTTCCAGATACAAAGTAAAACTCCAAACAAGTCGAGACTAGGGCTGGCTAACCGAAGCTGAAAAGATCATCGATTATCAATCACGTCCTTGCGATCGATAATCGATTAGTAATCGATAAGGTTTTTGTCATAATTTTACCTGTCTGGCTTTCTGTCTGAGCATGACTGTTACCATATGTTGCCCATTACCATATCTATATGAACAGACAGGCCTGAGCAAACAGTGTAGACCCAGATGAGACGCCGCAGAATGCGGCATCTCATCAGGGTCTACACTGTTTGCCACTCATCCCGCTATTTTAGGCATAACTTTGGGTAGTAAATTGTACCTATCATGTAATCGATTAAAAGCAAATCAGAAATGATAATCATTTTTGTGGAATTATCGATCGATTAATCGATTATACGATTAATTGTGTCAGCCTTAGTCGAGACCATCGCATTTTGTTCGAGATATTGGTTGTTCGAACAACTGAGGATCACTCATACCGCCAGGCTATGAGGCATAGTGGGGTGACCCCAGGATATATTATCTAAAGGTATGTTTGTGTACTCATTAGAATTGTCTTTTTGAGGCGATTCTTATAATAGAAGTGGAAGCAATGATCAGGAATCGATACAAATAACCCACAGCTCCCAGGGAAAGAAACACAAACATGAAACAACAGACACTAATACAGCAGAACTTCGATGGCTCGAGCACCGATGGCTCGTTTTTTCATAGCGGGGTCGATCTCGTACTTGAGCCCCTAGGAAATCCTCAAGATATGAAATGGTGGGGGATGATTAAGGAGATTTTAGTCTTTTATCTTGCAAAAGTATGCTGTGTGTACTCATTAGAATCGCCTCACCGAGGCGATTCTAATGAGTACACACAGCAAACATTTTCATTATATAACATCGAAAGATGTTCAAAAGTCATACCGAACTTTTTCCTTCATAGGCGGCGATCGGAATAAGTCGTGAATTTCCGTTAAAACCTATCTGGGCGAGATATTCGAGTTATCTCCCTGTACACCACTGGGATCAAGGTACAGAATAGCCAATATTTTTTCTCCAGTCGCTGACCTCAGGGAATCATTGATCATATATCTGCAGATATGACACTTTGATCTACCTGTAGCTATTCAAAGGAGCGCTTAAGTAGTGCTCAAATTAATGCTATCTAAATGTGAAAAAGAACTTCTTGAAGTAACAACCATGCCTTTTCATTTCGAGCCATCTAGTATGAACGAACATATTTAACATATTGAAGAGCTATATTATGTAGAATTGCTTAATAATGATAATAACAATAATAATAATAATAATAATAATAATAATAATAATTATTATTATTATTATTATTATTATTATTATTATAATTATCAATATTATTACTAATAGTAGTAGTGTTATTTTTTTTTATTATTTATTTATTTTAATTTATTTTTTTTTTGACATGTAGGATATTGGGTCTATATCTCTTGTCAGTCTCTTGTCCAGTGATTTTTAATAAGGATTAAGGTCAAATATGATACGTGAAATCTCTTGACTCCGATCTTTTTATGCATTTATTTTATCTATTTATTTAAATAAATAACGCCATGAAAAATATTGTTAGCCAATCACGAACACACGCCTATAAGACTTGATCAAGATGAACTCAGATTTTGTTTGTTTGTTTGATTTGAGGTTTAACGTCCCCGGCAACACGGTAAAGGTCATTTTGGAGACGTTGCTTACAATTTTGTGGGACTTTTACCCGACATTGAGATGAACTGACATCTCAAGCCCTGTCTCCAAATGAAACCAATAGGGTTTATTAGCACTCGCCTCGCACCGCGGTTCCTTGACATGCAGGCTTAGATCCTCTAAGCGGTTTACCAGTACTATTGTGCGGGCCGGATTCAGCTCTGCGTGGAAGCATCATGCAGCCCATATATTTCTTCAAGCCCCTATGGGCGGGAGCCGAGATGAACTCAGATGAGAAAGTTCTTACATTAAACCCAATTTTGTTCCATGACGAAAATACGCCTATACATATACATTGTAAATTTTACCACCAAAAAATGAAAATTTTCAGATGAAAAAAAAATTGATATTTTTCTCATTTCTGCTCAAGACATAGATTGTGGATACTCGTTAGAACCGCCTCGGCGAGGCGGTTCTAACGAGTACCCACAATCTAGGTTTTTAAGAAGAAATAAGAAAAAAATGTATACCCCTGCAAACCCAAGTTTTACTATATGAAAGTGGGGTTATAGGGGTCAAATTTTCGTGATGGTCTGCCGCAGTCATAATTGACACCTTAAGAGTTAATATCTTACACCGATATACAGTATATTGTATAAGATATTTCCTGAATAATTAAAAGGACGCCATAAAAAGTAACTTATAGGTAAACACATTTTGAAAAATGTTGTCTTCTCAAGTCATGATTGACACCTTAAGAGTTAACACTACACCGATATACAGTATATTGTATAAGATATTCCCTGAATACTTGAAAGGACGCCATAAAAGCTACATAATGTGTAAACACAGATTAGCCTAATTATTTATTTATTTATTTATTTATTATAAAGGACATTTCACTTATATTTGAATCGGCTGTAATGTTTGTCCTAAACAATTTTAACACAATTTCGAAAAATGTTGTTTGTCGAGCTATGGTTGACACTTTAAGAATTCAAGAAAGATACAAAAAGTGCCATAAAAGTCGGTCACAGAAAGTGATTACAGATACGGCATATTTATTCCATCAATTTATGTTTCGAGAAGAAATACGAAAAGTAGCAATTTTTTATCTGAATACTTTCATTTTTTTGGTGGTAAAATTTTCAATAATTTTTAATACACGTGTTTTCGAAATTAATCAAGTCAAAACCTGGAAAATGTCATCTGCACTAGTTATGATTTACACTTTAAGAGTTAATAAAACTGTACATTAATCAAGACACCACAAAAATTGTCTATCAAATCAATCACAAAAAGTGAACAATGATGACACTGTTACTTTATTTATTTATTTATTTATTTATTTATTTATTTATTTATTTATTTATTTATTTATTTATTTATTTATTTAATTTAATTTAATTTAATTTAATTAATCAAATTGTTATGTTCAATATTATGATTGGCACTTTAAGGGTTACACATGATTGACACTTTAAAGATTAACACATAGTGGGGGACGACGGGCACGCGCCAACTCATTGTTAAATTAAAGCACGTTTGTTAACTTCGTCATCACGATAACACACCTGTATAATTCTGACCCATGTGTACCCCACTTTTATATAGTACAACTGGGGTTTATAAGGGTATACATTATTTATTTGACTGTTACTCTAAAACCTCAAATCAAACAAGCAAAAGAAATGCCTTTATTAACCTTTAAACAAAAGACATACCTTTGATATGCGGAAAATAGTGGAAAATTCGGACAGCGGACGGTTTCTACTAAAGTAGATTCTTTCATCTCTGAATTAATATAACAATTGTTTGTATCGCCTTATATTGCCATTATGTATGATAGATTGAGAGAATAAAATATTTGATTGATTGATTGATCCAGCTCTCATCACAAAAACACACCTATATTATCGTGACTCCTTAAATAAGTTCTGAATATATAGTTAGATCCTTTGGAAGCAAAGAATACACCAAATAAACGAAAATAGCAGACTCGGTTTTATTGAGTCTGTTCATGACCAGTACTGAAATGTGCAATACCCTCTAGCACTGGCTTAAGCAGAACTCTATTTTCAAAATGATTCTAAATGAACCCAATGATCCCAAAGGACCAGAAAATATAATCTGCACTATGATGGATGTCCGGGGAGACTTTTTACGGCCGGCACACCGCACAGCACCAGCTGCAGTGAAGAAAAATAAGTTCTGAATAGTAAGATCCTTTGGAAGCAAAGAATACACCAAATAAACGAAAATAGCAGACTCGGTTTTATTGAGTCTGTTCATGACCAGTACTGAAATGTGCGACACTGGCCACGCCCTCAAGCACCGGCTTAAGCAGAACTCTATTTTCAAAATGATTCTAAATGAACCCAATGATCCCAAAGGACCAGAAAATATAATCTGCACTATGATGGATGTCCGGGAAGACTTTTTACGGCCGCCACACGGCACAGCACCAGCTGCAGTGAAGATAAATAAGTTTTATACAGTAAAACTGGGGTTTACAGTAGTATACATTATTTTTTCTTATTTTTGATCAAAACAAAGATTGTGGATACTCGTTAGAACTGCCTCACCGAGGCGGCTCTGGCGAGTTCCTATAATCTATTTTTAGCTCACCTGACCGAAGGTCATGGTGAGCTTTTGTGACCGTAAGATGTCCGGCGTCGTCGTGCGTCGTCCGTCGTCCGTCGTCCGTCGTGCGTAAACTTTTTCTTGTGAACAAACTAGAGGCCACAGTTTTGGTCCAATCATCATCAAACTTGCTCAGAATGATCATCATGACAATATCTCGGTCAAGTTCGAATATGGGTCATGTCGGGTGAAAAAGTAGGTCAGTAGGTCAAATCATAGAAAAACCTTGTGAACACTCTAGTTGGAATAGAAGTATGAAAATAGCAGAATTTTCTATCTAAACATTTTCATTTTTTGTGTGGGAAAATTTGTCAGTATAGGCGTGATTTCGTAATGTGAATTTAGACAATTCCATTTTTATTGACGGTGGTTTAATCAAAGTCATCAACAGAATGGCAAACAGTGTAGATCTGGAGAAAAGACGGCTCATCCTGAGCAGTCGCACCATGCTCTACACTGTTTGCAAAGTAACTGTGCGGACAGGCAAAGTTGAAATTCATTAACAGAAATTAACAGATTAGCAAACAGTGTTTTGTTCTGCACAAGACATAGATTGTTGGTGCTCGTTTGAACCCCCTCGATGAGGCGAATGTGCACTGTACAGGTTAACCGCTTACGTATAAGCTTGCTCAGGAAAAGTGTGGACAGGTAAACTGACCGGCTCAAAACTGACCTAAATAGTGTTGACTGGGCCGTTAAACTCCAATACAAACAAACAAAATCAGTCACTGGCTTCAGACTGCCAATTAACTTTTCATGGTGGTTTTAATCGCCATTTTAGAGTTAATGATTTCGACAATTTTTGTCCTTTTGACATATTTGCCGCCGATTCATAATGAATGAAAACAAAAATGTAACAAAACTGAGACAAAATAAAATAAAGAAATCCGAGAAATATAATCACTGTATCAAGTATATTATCCGCATGTTGTTTATTACTAGTAATTACAAAATTAATACAAAAAAGCTTTACAGGTTTGATACGATTTCTGGTACATATAATGTGGACTTTCGCATCATGAACTGCAGCACTAAAAAAGAGCTTATAAACGATTTTTAAGCTCTCGGGGAAGCAATTTATCATTTTTCAGTAGAAATAAACTTCATATCATCGTAAACTTTGAACAACAGTCTAACAGTATATAACAGTGACTTAATTCCAAACAAATCATTTCTATTTAATATTGGCAACCAAAAATGGAAATCTGAACGTTTTTTTAAAAAATACATTGCCGTCTATGGAGCATATAGGCATGACATTAAATTGCAGATGGAAGCATTAAGAATTAATTATTCATCATTTTGAAATGCACCAAATAAAAACTGAATAATTTTCTTACATGAGGATAACAGTGACTTTTTTCTAGTGTTAAGGATAAATAAGATCCGAGACGTTAAGATTTTTTTCCTTCATAATTTTAATATAAAAAACCTTCAAAATATACAGGTAACTTTAACTGCCGATTTCCTACGGAAATCGATGTTCAACTCGGTAATTTCCGGCGAATGAAGGAAAAAGTTCAACATGTATCTCGTTATGCCTCTTGGTAGTAACCTTCAGTGGCGCGAACTACCGCTGTCTCGAATAAATTTTCATGGTCCCAAAGGGGTTCGAGCCATGGAAGTTCGACTGTAAATGGAAACACCAATGGCGGAAAACACAATCCACAAACACCCTAAGACAAACCATAACAAAAATAAACCGCGACAGAACGGTCAGCGAAAACGAACTCCAATGGGGGACTTGAATCGATTTTACGTGGCCACAATCCTCGCCCTTAATTCCGTCGCGATTAAGACAAATAATTTGTTCAGTCCGCATGAAGGCTTCCTAACTCACAAGTGCAACATCTCCGTGAACACAAAAATCAAACAGCCACAGGTGAGGACTCGACAGCAAGAAGCCACTGAAATGCTGGAGCAAAGGAAAACTAACAGTTAGACTCCATGGGCCCGACCAGAGACAGAGCATTTATTTTGTACTCTGCTGTTAAATCAAAAATAAAAATGATATTTTCACACCGTGACACCGTGATTTTTTCACACTATGAAAAATAACATGACCTTGTTATTTTCGCAGTAGCAGCTTTTACTTCTTCTCGCCAAACCTTATGTTATGGATAAAATAATTATGTAAACTGAAAATTCCTTGAAAACACTCTTAGAAAATGCTGTATTCAAAATGGCCATAATGACCAACTGACAGTTGTGACGTCAAACTTGTGACGTACGATACGCTTGATTATAAAATCAAAAGAAAATTTACATTTTTCTGCGGATACCAAAAGTATTTCATCTCGTGTGTTGAAAAAAATCCGAATTTTCATTCGTGCAGCATACTAGTAAAAATTCGGATGTTTTCAAAACACTCGATGAAATGTATTTGGTATCTACAGTAGAACTTCGATGGCTCGAACACCGATGGCTCGTTCACCATGGATGTGTCGAGCCCATTCTTGAGCCCCTAGCGAAATCCTATACATAAGAAATAGTGGGGGATAACTAAGGAGATTTTAGTCTTTTACCTTGCAATGTATGATGTGTGTACTCATTAGAATCGCCTCGATGAGGCTGTTTATAAAGCTATCTGGCATTAGACAATATCATTAGCTTGATCTTGTCAATTTACATCTGCATGCAAAACATTATAAAGATATGACAGACGGTTTGAAAGTTATACGAGTGGGTGAATTTTTTACCTTGCCGAGGCTAAAATAAAGAAAATGGGCATTCAGGAATCTCGTTGGTTAGATCTGTACATCATCTATCTGTATGCTAACAGTTGTCAAAAATATTTCAAGTAGATTAGAAGTTAGACTTCGAAATATTTTTTCAGTTTGCCTAGGCGAGGCCCTTTGTAAAGTAATTTGGCATAAGGCAATTTTGCGGGTTATGTATTGTCAATATCAACCTGTATGCCGAAAATGATCAAAGCCGGATTTAGATGTTATACTCCGTATTCATTTTTTATATTATTTTGCCTCGGTGAGGCCATTCATAAAGTAATCTTGCATAAAACAGCCTCATGGGTTACGTATTGTCGATATCAATCCGAATGCCAAAAATGATCGGAATTTCCAGAGAGGTTTGAACATTATACTCTGTTAACATTTTTCTAAATATATATTGCATCGGTGAGGCCATTTATGAAGCGATCTTGCATACGACAGTTTCTTGGGTTAGTTGTTGTCAATATCAATCCATAGGAATATTTGAAGAGATTAGGACATTATACTCCGTTATTATTATATAAAAAATAAATTGCCTCGACGAGGCCATTTATGAAATGATCTGGCATTAAGGCAATTTCTTCGGTTAGATATTGTCAATACAGCACAGCACACAGTCTTTTACCGGAAACCAACAACTGCCCTTCTTGAATCAGCGAAAGGGATAGAATCACCTTGGAACAGATTTCACGATCAATCTCCTGGAAAGAATGTTGCCGAACTTGCGTCTGAGCTGATAATTTGCTTTATTTATGGTCACATGCCTAGGACGCAGACAGGTCGCTTTAAAAAAGTAACATTGTCCCCCCCCCCCCCCCCCCCCACACACACACACACATTAACCCATACTCAGAGTATAAGTCTAGCAGCTTTTAGGGACAAACATAGCAGACCCAGATCAGACGCTACGACAAGTGGCGTCTCATCTGTGTCTAAACTGCAAAATTTACTGCTTACAATATAAGCCTTGACGTGCACCTGTCCAAACTCATTCCAACTGTCTTATTTTGCTAATGCATTATCGACCCACACTGCGTACTTTTAACCCATTTTAAACGAATGGAATCCTCAACACCTTATATCAGTATGGAATGAGTTCATTTTAAAATCAGGGATGTCAGGTTGTGGCTTCCACGAAATATTTGGCAAAAATGGCTGAACCTTTTTGTAAGTATGCAGTGAAGGTCATAATGAGACTCCGCGTTCTGCGGTATCTGATCTGGGTTTGTCCTGTTTGCAAGTTGCCAGGTTTGGGATTTTATGGTACAAATGGGCTGTAAACTGGCTTATATGAACTGAACTATAAAAAGATTAGACTGCTGCACAGTCCATCTATTAAAAATATTCCTCTATTCCGTTTGAAATAGGTGGTCTGTGAAGCAGTCTATTAGAAGATTCCGCATGGCGTAATAATCTACTATGTTAACACGGGGTACTATGTTCTCACTGGTGATTGGGTCATACGCAGTAACACCGAAAGTAGTGCCGAAATCACTTCTCATTTCACTGGAGCTACGCTGCAACAGCTACGCTCAAAAAACTCTTCTTTTTTTTTCGATTTATACCGAAAGTATTTCATCTCGTGTGTTGAAAACTCTGAGAATAAATATGAAAAATATCAGAATTTTTTATCTGAAAATTTTCATATTTTGTTGAAAAAAAATCAATATATCTGAACAGGCGTGTTTATGTAATGGCTGCGAGTTTTACACACAAAAAACGGTACGTCAAGAAACGGTGTAGACTCTCGTCAGTCGCTGTCGGATTTTAATGCCCAGGGTATCTCAACCTCTACCCCTCTACCCTCCGTCATAAAAGATACCATCTTAATGCACGACCCAAAGTTATTTATGCAAGAAAAAATATCTTGCTGTTGTCCGCGTGATTGTTCCGACTCACGAATCCAGACCGCAAACGAAATTCATGCAGGTACAGTCGAACTTCAATGGCTCGAACACCTTTGGGACCTCGAAAATCTGTTCGAGACTGGGGTAGTTCGAGCCACTGAGGATATTGTCAGGAGGCATAGCGAGATAGTTTAAGACATCTTTTCGGTGTTCTATAATGAAAATGTATGCTGTGTGTACTCATTAGAATCGCCTCATTTGCAAGATAAAAGACTAAAATCTCCTTAATAATCCCCCATTATTTATTATGTAGAGGATTTCGCTAGGGGCTCAAGAATGGGTTCGACGCATCCATGGTAAACGAGCCATGGGTGTTCGAGCCATCGAAGTTCTACTGTATTGGTTTATTCCTGTCGCGCCGTTTATCGAGTTTGTTTGAGTTTTACGTCCAATCAACATCTAAAGTCAAATGGAGACGGGACCTCGTTTTAAAGTCTGGAGAATCCCGGGATCGAACCCAAGACCCCTGGTTTATGAAGCGAGTAGCTTATCCACTACACCACGGAGGCTTCTATTTCGAGCTGTAAAAGAGGATTACCTGCAAAACCTGAACTAAACTCTCGAGCTGGGTAAGCTACAGTATATACCCAGGTCAGACGCCGGTCTTGTGGCGTCTGATCATGGTCTGCAGTGTTTTATTAAAGTGAATGGATTTAAGGGTCTAAAGCCAAGTCCTGAATATTTTCCCGCATACACTTAGAGAAAATCGACCTATCCGTTCTGCCAGGCCCCCGCCGACCGGGGCTTTGAGAATAGAGTGGGCTACATGATGCTTCCACGCAGAGCTGAAACTGACCGCATATGAGTACTGGTAAACCGCTTAAAGTGTCCAGGCAAAGTGGTGCGTGTCGGACCGTCCCTACATATAAACCTTTTTGTTTGTTTTGGTGACATGGCTTGAGATGCCATTTTATCTCAATGTCGGGTCCCACAAAGTTGAAAGCGACGCCGCCAAAATGACCTAAATAGTGTTGACGGGGACGTAAAGCCTCAATACACAAAACCTTCCATGCTATCAGTATTTTAATTTTATTTTGTTTTCATCTTCCTGATACAACTGAAATCAATTACTATAAAGGAGCCGGGGTACAGCATTCCCTTCAATTAATATGTGCGCCCAGCGAATACTCAGATCAGGCTGCGCAACTGCGCAGTCTGATCAGTCTTCATTGTGCGCTCTAAGCAATGCTCCGAAGTCTCTGGTAAGACTATATGGATGCGCAGGCTGAACTTATTCTTCGCTGTGCGCATATGTAAATTGTAGAAAATGCTGTGCCCCGGCTCAAAGAATAAAGGTCCTGTCCACCAATAAAGTTTGAAATGTTCACGCTACGTGAATATCAACACACGCAACGCGCGTAAAATACATGATATTTATGGCCGATAGTTCAACCACACGAAATGAAGTCCTTTGATGCCGGTGTGGTTTTATTGTTTAATCCGTCTAAAATGTTTCAAAATCGATGGGAATAATCGATGGTCGATGGTTTTATTTTGCCAGTTGAATTACCCCAACTCGGTCATAATGCAATAGATTGCAACTAGATATCCAAGGGTTTGCGTGAAACTGCACCATTAATCTAAATATTTCATTTAAACATTGCGAACGAAAGTAAACTCGTTGTTACTGCACGAAACCTGAAATCCTTGCGCTCTGAAAGTAACGCGTATTTGTAGCTTTGATGTCTTCTTCGTAGGCGAAGGGATACCTATGTGGTGCCGTTTAACTATTTAATCCATATTTATAGATATCCATAATTCGATTAATGATATGGATATTATCCATAAATCAACCGAATAATGGATATCCACAGTGCGAATTATAGATATCCAAAAATCGAATTATGGATATCCATAATTCGAATTAAGGATATCCATAATTCACCGCAAAAGCATTTGGTTTCAGTGACTATTTTTCAAATATATTTGCCAAGACGAATTATGGATATCGTGAATTCGAATTATGGATATCCATAAATACTTATTGATATCCATAAATATGGATATCCGTAAATTGAATCATGAATATCCATAATTAATTATGGATATCAATAAATGGGGAATAAATAGTAAAAGGGCGCCCCATGAAGGGACGTTGTAACAAATGCCAAAATGACTTCTTAGTGCTCAACCACATTCTGAATCATGCACATTAGAGAAGTCCATTTAATCTGATCTCCAGTAGGTACCATGGCCCTAGCTAATAAAACATGATTAAACGGTTTGGAGTTAAGTACCACAACTCTAATGTTAGCTATAAATGATGATTGGCTACTAAATCTACACCAATATCTAATAATTTATTGGCCTACAACGTACATTTCTTGAAAATGGTTATACTTTATCAGCCTTTCGGGAACTGGTTATGTTTGGGAAAAAAATCTTTAGCCAATTTTGTACCGGAAATCCCGAAACGGGTACCCAGGCAAACAGTGCAGGCCCAGAAAAGACGGCGGCTACACTATTTGCAAAAAGTCAGCTATTTTCCGAATAAATTTTAAAGATAACACAACCTTTCACCCCTTAATTTCGAAATAGACTCCTGTCATAAATAGGGAGAAAGATTCCATTTTGTACAAAAGAGTTTAACCCGTATAAGCCCAGCGTCGCAAAAATGGGACAAGAGCAAATAGTGTAGACTCAAATCAGATACCGCACAACACGGCTCCTGCTCAGGATCTACAACATGTGCTTACAGTTAAGTTGTTTTTGTTGGGCAGTGGTGTTCTTTTGTAAACTTACAAAACTTACATGTTATGCATAAGCATTTTTTTTTTCGAATGACATGTCTAACCCACTGATTATTATAATTATTATTATTATTATTATAATTATTATTATTATTTTATTATTATTATTATTATTATTATTATTATTATTATTATTATTATTATATAAATGTTTACTAGGTTTTTTTTCTTTCTTTTTTCTTAAATAATGATCTGGGGTGCGGTTCTCGAGCCATATTATTTGTTGCGAATGAGAAAATTATTTCAAGTTAGTTGATAGGTGGTAAATGATAGCAAATTCTTTTTCTAATACCTTCCATCACTCGATTTTCCTTTATTTTCAGTTTGGGACTTTGAAGAAAATTTTATTCTAAATTCTGTTTTGGATTGCTAAAGTATTATTATTCATTTTGGACATAGTGCTCATATTGTGGGGATCAGGAATCAGAATCTTGAAGACAGCAGAGCTGAAACGGGTCTCCGTGGCCTAATGGGTAAGAACGCTCTTAGGGTGTCTCATCGCTGAGACCTCGCTCGGGCCACATATGAGACGCAAAGTTCTGCAACGGAAAGTCACGTGGTTTTTCTCCGTGCACTCCGGTTTTCGACCACCTATGATTATCGATAGACTTGAAATGAGTGAGATAATCTTGAAAGGGCCATGAAACAAAAAAAAAACAAAGAACAAAGCTGAGTAATATTTCTTCCTTTATTGCTTTTAAAAATTCATCATTCATAAGCGAGATAAAGTGACTATTTTTTAAAGCTTGCTGCTCAATAGCTCCAGTGAGGGATAAGTTGGTGAACGTCTTTTTTTAAATGTATATGTTTGTATGTACTCATTAAAATCGCCTCATCAAGGCGATTCTAATGAGTACACACAACACACCATTATTTCATAAAACATCGAAAAGCTACATAGAGTTTATTTGTTTGTTTTTTTGTTGTTGTTGTTTTTTTTTTGTTGTTTTTTTTGTTGTTTTTTTTTTTTTTGATCGATCACAGTGAAATAATTCACAAGTGTTCTAAGGCTTACTAGTAAAAAACGAGTGAGCGATAGCGAACGAGTATTTTGTACGAACGCCTTAGAACACGAGTGAATTATTTCTTCGTAATCAATCGAAACAACAAAATAAACTGTTTATTGCATTTCCGTCCACGTTTCACCTTTGAATTTTCAAATTCAGCCATTCTGATTTCCAACCAAAATATTTCCAGTCAGGGCATGGATTTCAGGAGGCGTGGTTTAGTTTGAAAATCAGTCGCCATCTTGTTTTCATTTCAACGCAAAAATACTACAGCTGAAACACAGTGTCATGAAAGTAGAACTGTATTATTAACAAAATCATACTTTATCTTCGTGTTGCGGGTCTTTCCTAAAAAAAAAAACGTCAAATGGACGCCAAAATTGAAGTCTCGGATTTCTTTGATTTTATCAGATTTTCCGCCAAACGTCAACTGTTGTAATGTTGTTACAAACGACGTCATTAACTTCGACTAGCAATTATGACGTAAAAACGTTCGAAATGAAATAATTCACACAGAGAAATCTCAGTAAATCACTACTGTAAATGTAATAAACCTACATTATTCAGTGGCTCGAACTGCCCCTGATTTGAACAATTTTTTTATGGTCCGCCAAAGGTGTTCAAGCCATTGAGGTTCAAATGTTTATTGTCAAGAAAACTATTGCCTTGAAAAGACTGTCGCGCTTCTGGGCGACAATTTACGACCTAAAAAGAAGCTAAGATGTCACAGAAAAAATGAACGAAGATGCAAATACAGTTGCTGTTATTAGCCCCGCTATCCCGACCTATTCAGTCCCCTTTTAACACTGCATCGTGACAAATCCCTTTTCCGGCTTACACAATTAATTTAGGACAGAGCAGCATGTTAAATATTTCATGAGGACATTCTTTGTCCTGAATATTTATGGGCCTCCCGGAAGAGAATCATTGTTTATGTTCTTTCGTCTAGAAGCAGTGGAGTGATTGGAAGCCGTGAGTTGGGAAATCGTGACTTAGAATAAACGCAATGTCACTTTTGGCTCGATAGTTTGTCAATCGACCCCGTTACTTAGCACAGGGGCTCTTCCGTACTGATGTCCACGTGACTATGACTGATTTGCTGGAAATCCAGGTAACGGTTATTTATAGAAAATAACCGCGCAATTCTTATTGCTGTGTGGTCAGAGTGTTGCGTAAGAGGGTTGTCGATAGCATCTCGACTTGAGATAAGTGTTGGAAATGGTCAGTAGTGTAGACCCAGATCAGACGCCGCAGAACGGCGTCTGATCAGGGTCTACACTGTTTGCTTACAATACCTGAAGTATATTATTTAAAGGTTTTTCTAGTTTTAGCCCAGTCTTTCATTTTGTCCAGCCGATCATGCCATTTTAGCAATTTTGGACGTGCATTCCACTGACATTATTTTCAAATCAGGCCAATGGACCTTTAAAATTTTCAAATGTTTAGCCCTGCAGCCATTTTATTCGGCCGAATGGAAATATTTAGCAGCATTAGAGCAACTTTTCTGTAAAAGTATTTCGAAATCAAGCCATTGGCCTAGGAGATGTCATTTGAAGTTCTTTCTGCTTTTAGACCTGGCGGTCAATTTGTTCAACGGAGCGGAACCATTTTTAGCAATTTTAGAAAAAGGTGACCCAAACTGTCATTGGCCGAGGAGGAGGTGTCGTTAAAGTTTTGTTATTTTCAGCTCTGGGGGCCATTTTTTTCAGCGGCGTAGAACCATTTAAACTTTGGAAGAGAGTCATCCAAGAAACATTATGCGAAATCGGGCAGCTTGTCTCGATATGCCGTGTAAACAATTTTTTTTCTATTTTCAGCTCTGGCAGCCATTTTCTTCAACGGAGCAGAGCGGCCATTTAAACAATTTGGACGAGGGTAATTCCAGAAACATTTCTGCGATATTATCTTTAAATCTTGCAGTTAGCCCCGTTTTTATTATTATTATTATTATTATTATTATTATTTTCACTTTTTTCTATTTACAGCCCTGGCCCAAGCTGAACTATTTTAGCAATTTTGGTACAGGGTAACAGTTATTATCCCCTCACACAACTGGGGGTAGGGTGTGGTGACGGTGGTGGTGGTTTGTGTGGGGTTTATATTGTAAGAACATACGAAAGCAAGCACGTATGCAATGCTTTGTAATCGCTCTAGCGCCTACATTTATCTATTACTTCACAAAAACGGTGCTTATGATAATATCTCCTTCAGGGTCATTTCTGTGAAATTATTTTGAAATCGGTCCATTGGCCAAGAAGAAAATGTCGTTAAGCTGTTTTATCTATTTTTAGCTCTGGTGGTCATTTTTTTTTTTTTTTTTTTTTTTTTTTTTTGACCGAGCGGAATCATTTGAGCAAGTTTGGTAGAGGGTCACCCAAGAAACATTTCTGTAAAATTAATTTGAAATCAGGCTATTCCCCTAGGAGAGGTCGTTTGAAAGTTTTGTTTTTATTATTATTATTATTTGATTACTATTTTTTTTATTTTTGGGTCGACTGGTTTACCAGCTGAGCCAAAGTTATAAAGCAAAGAACTGAAGTCGCGCTGTTGTCCACGTGACCACTTTTGGGAAACCAAGATTACGATTAATAGTCCTGTACAATTTTTGTCCATATTAGGTCAGTTGGTTTATCAAATAATACGCTTTTTATACACGGCACTAATTTTAGCTTCCTTCAGCATCGGTTATCTGACAGGCGAAACCAGATTTCACGAATTTGATGTTTAAACTTCAGTCATGATCACTACGAACAGTGAAGAGTATTCAGACGCCTCGTTCTGCGATGTCCTATCTGGACCTACTCTGTTTGCCAGGAGTCCGTTCCATGGGTCTCCGGTACAAAATGTTTTTGTTTTTGTTTTTTTACTTTCCTCACAAAATTATCTCACAAATCAAAGAGGACGCCTTAGGGCATACGCTAAGTGGTCAAAATGTTTTAACACGAAAAAAAAACAAAAAAAAAAAACTTTCAACCTTTCCAGCAAAGCTTGTTTTGCATTTGTGCTTGAGCACTATCAATGGAATATTGTAAATACTGGTACAGTAAGATGAATCTGTTGTCTTGCTCATATTTAGTACATATGTGAATACAGAAGGGCACACGATGAAGCTTTAAAGATTTTGGGCTGGGTCAAGAAAGTAAATAAATAAATAAATACATATAAAATAAAAGATAAATAAACTGGAGAACCTCCAAAATGCTAACAGTGCAACAACGGCTCCTTACTGGTAAATTAGCAAACCTTGATTAGATACAAAAAAAAAACAGACGCCACACAACGCCACATAACGAGGCGTCTGATCAGGTCTACACTAAAAATATATATTGAATTAAGGGTTGAACGAAGAGTCTAAGTTCAAGACTATTTTCTCAGCCTACACTCAGAGACAGTCGGCCCACCGGTACTTTCAGTATTTTGATTAGCTCTGGTGGTCATTTTGTATAGCCGAGCTAAAGCATTCAGCAACATCGGTAGAGGGTCACCTAAGCAAGGAACGTTTCTATGAAATTATTTTGAAACCGGGCCACCCCAATAGAAGAAGCCATTTTTTTCTCTGTACCAGCCTGTGTTAGGTCAACTGGCCGACGCGATAAACCAAACTACAGTAACATGCCTATATTAAGACCACCTTTGGGACTTTTCAAACTGACCAGGGGACTTTGTGGGCAGAAAACACCAAGGGAAAATAACTGCACCATTCTAAATAAGCTTTTTAGAGCAGATTGTTTTCTTAATTTTAGGTGTTCTTAATAGCGGAATTTCAAAATAGTGTTTACTGGGCCGACAACCATCCAAACACACAAACAAACAATCAAAACTTCGCTGCTTGTTAAAACACTTTAGGTCAACGTATAGCGCATAGCAAAGACTCTGATCAGACTGCGCGCATGCGCAGGCTGATCTGAGTCTTTGCTGTGCTCGGTTGAGAGGTTGCACACCATGCAGTTTAGTTACATTATTCCCCCTTGATCCACCATGTTGGGGACACCTGACATGTTTTGTGCACAATTTTGATCATTATCTTTTTTTACAACTGAAGGACGAACAGATTTTAGTCATAATTTATCACTATGTGTAAAAGAATGAAGAAAACTTTAATTCAATATAATTGTCTTTTCGTTAAGTACATAATTAATGCTAAAAATACATTAGATTCTGTTGAAAAATCACCCTGGGTGTCTCCAGCAAGGAAGATAACTCTCAATAGCTACCTTTCAATTGTCCGGTAACCCACTTTCGCTAGCCAAGGAAGAAGTGCTATGACGGAGCTGGTCCACGGACTGATTTTACTCCTTGTTGCACGTACATGTCTGAAGAGACAAGTTTTCACTTGATACGGCATATTAGAAAGCTGGCACTTAAGTTTCGTATCTTCTTACGCAGATGGGATCGTCCCTAAATGAAATAACACCAAGGGAATGCGTCAATATTTTTTCCGAACAGTGATCGAGGTCTCTTACTTCTGTCACAATTTTTGGCTTTGATTCACTGCTTGTCATCAGCTAGGCGTATAATTAGCGAATAATGATGCAAGGACGGTGTAATTAACGGAACTGATCTCCGGTCTGCGAGCGCCAGGGTGACAATGAAGTACTTCATTTCGTTTGGGAGATTGATGGATAGACTGAATATTCGGTTGACAAGATGGTTTTTTTAAAAAAAAACTATTTCCGGTTCAAAAATTGTACAAAAATGGACTTCGACGATCGCTTGGGAAATATTTGCTTTATTTGTGTTCCTGTTTGTGATTCGAAACTGTTCATATGTCACTAATACTAGAGTTTAAGACTTCAACATGGCAATTCTTACACATTTTCTTTACACAGGCAGCAATTGTTACATGAAAGTTTAACATGGTCTTCTAGCTGTTCACCAAGGAAATGTTGCACATCACATTTTGATTAATAGCATAAAGATTTACTCTGATTATTTTACATACTCGAGTACCATATAAAAAGATCAGTTGATGAATATTATAAAGTTGCGTAAGGAACTTAGTGGACACTTTGTATGGGAAGTTGTGTTTCAAACTTCCCAACTTATACATTTTGCTGTGCCCTGACTGTGGATATGCTCACTTAGAAGACGTATAACTACTATAAGCACTTTAGTCACAAAAATTAATATAAAGCTGTCCACAAGATATCGTTTTATTATTTTTCTAATTTGTTTCAAATTAAGTTCATAAAGACAGAAAAAATATTTACAATTCATCATAATATTCAGATAATGCCGGGTTTTTTGACTGTAAAAATTGCATTTATTTTTAACAATTCAATTGAAGGTTGTTGGTTGAAATATTGTCAAAATAATGTAAATAACATAAAATCGGATTTATAAAGGCACTACAAGAGCATGTTTGCGTGATGAAAACGAAATTTGATAAAAAAATATTGTTTTTAGGAGTGTACCTAATAATAATAATAAAATTATATTAATAATAATATCACAACAACTACTACTTCTAATACTACTGATAATATTGTTACTAATGAAAACGATAATGAAAAGAATTAAACTACTACTACATGGGCCCCTGCCCATCGGGGTTTGCAGAAATAAATTGTGCTGCATAATGTTTCCGCGCAGAGCTGAAAGCTGAAACCGACCACACATGAGTACTGGTAAACCGCTTAAGGGGTCTGATATGGTGCGAGTCGGACAGCCCCTACATATAAACATTTTGGTTTAGTTGGGCGTCAGGGCTTGAGATGAATTTCATCTCAATGCGGGATAAAGTCTCCACAAAATTGGAAGCAACGTCTCCAAAATGACCTAAAAAGTGTTGACGGGGATTCAAACAAACTACTTCTACTAATTCTGCTACTTATGATAATGATAATTTTAATACTAAAAACAATTACAATAATAATTATACTCTAACTACAACTCTTACTACTAGCCTGCTCAGGCAAAGTGGCGCAAGTCGGACCGTCCATGCATAAAGACCCTATTCATGTATTGGTTTCATTGGGCGGCAGGACTTTAGATGTCATTTCATCTCCATGGTGGGTAAAACTCCCACAAAATTGGAAGCAGCGTCTCCAAAATGACCAAAATAGTGTTGTCGGGGAAGTTAAATCTCATATCAAACAAACAAAACTACACTTATTACTACTCCCACTACTTCTAATACTGCTACTACAATAATAATAATGATAATAATAATTTCAATAATCCAAACGATGATTATAATGATTATACTTACTACTTTTTCCACCATAACTTCAACTGCTACTTTTACAAGAAGTACATGTATTATGATTTTGAATAATATTGTTATTATTATTATTATTATTATAATTATTATTGTAATATAGGTGTTGGAAAAATGAATAAACACTTGCTAAAAATTCATCAGTAATAATAATGAATATAGAAAACGATGATTGAGTTGATAATAATAATAATAATATAAACACGCACGGAATTAATGGACTCCTGTTGTTCATGTTGTCCATGTGTAAAGAAGACCAGTCTCTTTGTTGATTGTGCTTTTCGGTTTGTTATATCCCTAAGGCTGGGCCCATTGATCGAATTGTCGAATTCATCTCTGTTACACTGTTAAATTCAACACAGTTTTATCATTATAATTAAACTGACAAGACAATCGGTCATGTTGAATATGATACTGCAACTTCAGTGTTCATGTCGACACGGTCAAACAAGTCTAGTTTGTAAGCTTTGTAAACGGTTGAATAATAAGATTTCATTGCCTGTTCCTTTCCAAAATAGTGCAATGCAATCACAATCGAGTCACTTGATATGGCACTTTGTGTCATATCTTTTCTTCTTCAACTTACGGCTGGAACACATTCCCTTAACGCCAGCTGTGGTGAAGTTGAATGTTCTACAAAATTGTAATTCTCTATGGAGGCAAGGACTACAATAAAGGACCAGTAAGACCAACCGCTTTTATAAGAGGGTGTTGCACTTTCAGAATGCTTTCCATTTTAGAACTGCATCTCTACATGGAAAGAAAGTTCTTTAATCGTACGTTCAGAACAGCTTCTACTTTCGGGATCTTCCGATCCAAAGGGAATGTATCCGTAGTACTGTGCACAGTAGTTCAGCTTTGTCAACTTTTAGAGGTCCATTTATACAGTTGATGTCTTGCAAATCTGCATTAATACTGTCAATCCTCCTTGCAAATACAGTGAAATTCCGCTATTAAGAAAAGCTAAAATTAAGACTTCTTCTTCCTTTTGAAATGCTTCCGTTTTTCTTTCTTTGTGTTATCTCTGTCCTCAAGTAAAGGACCAACTTTTGAACTGTTCAAAAGTGGTCTAAAAGACCACTTTTGAACAGTTCCAAAGGTGTTCTTAACCATTCTTAATCATTATCTTGCTGTTCATGACAACCCCTATCTTTGCAAACAGTGTAGATCCAGATCAGATGGCTTCTGAGGAAGCCATCTGATCAGGATCTACACTGTTTGGCATTCCGTTTATGAATTGGTAGCAATAAATTACATCAACTAGTTTGATTGGTTGATAGACTGAAATGGGTTTGGCTTACATGAATATTCAGCAAGATAAGGGTTGATATACAGACCATACTACAGCCCCAGCAAAGCTTGCAGAATTTGTAAGGTGACCTTTGGTACTCTTCCACATGCCAGAGAGCTATAATGAGCTGCTAATGTATCAGATATCAGTAAAATAAACAATACCTAGCATTACACTTTATACTATGTTATTTGAATGTGAGTAGTTTACATTTCGCAGTATCTGGTTTTTACTCAATTTACTTAATATAACATTATTTTTTTTTTATTTTAATGTCAGTTCCAATTATGCCATTTAAATTATGTTACTGTATACCCAGAACTGTTTTAGACCTTGATGGGAAACAACCTTGTTTGGTGTAAATTTAACCCATTGAGTACCAGAAACCCCAAAACGGGTAATTTGCAAACAGTGCAAGCCCAGATCAGACGCCACAGAATACGGCATCTGATCAGGGCCAACACTGTTTGCAAAACGTTAAACAATTTTCCAAACAAATTTTGAAGAAAACACAACCTGTCACCCCTAAATTTCAAAATGGACTCCTGCCATATATAAGGAAGAAGATTCCATTTGGTACAAAAAGGGTTAACAACCCACCCGGCAAATGATGTCTGAGCAACGTCGCATTAACGCAGTGCAATGTCATGACGTTTAATCGACGTTGCTACATAACATTGCCAAAACATTGTGTGCCTGCTGGGAATACTCTGCATTACCGTGAATGGCCTCTGAAAATGCAAACAGTGTAGACAAATGCGACTGAAACAATGATAATGATAACAGTAAAATGATAAAAAGCTAGATTTGTTCAGGTTTGAATATCAAGTTGTTGATTTGCATGGCACCAAGGCATTGTTGTGCGCTGTCACAAATGAATTATGCTGTGTAGGTAAATTAACATTTTTGTATTTTATTTATTTGTCTTTTTGGTTTTACAGCCATTTCAGTATTTCCATCTTATTGAGCTGATCATTAATCTGAGGTGGGGAAAACCTGAGTACCCGGAGAAAAACCATCTGACCTGTTGCAGAACATGTGGTCCGAATCATTCTAATTATTAACTCGCCAGAGCCGAAAGCTCCGGGGAGCTTACAGAATAGACAGTTGTCCGTTGTCATCATCGTCTGATGTCGTCTGTCTAGAGTCGAATATGGGGCGCCGTTTTCCGGATCCAGATGAGAAAAAAATATCTGTCAGCTATTTTTCCATGAGGCATTCATATATGAAATTTCAAAACTCTAGCATATAAGGTTCTTAAGTTATGCTATGCATCACAAAGCATACAATATACAACTACCCAAAGTGACAAAGGGCCATAACGCACAAATTATTTTCGGAATTTAGTCAAAAGTTAATCAAATCTTCTCATCACCACCAATATATTCACCAACTTTCAAGGCTCTAGCTCCAATAGCTATTGAGACATCTTGTTGACAAGATTTTATCAAAAACATTTCAAAGGACAATAACTCTTTAAAGGGGCATAATCCGGATGAGAAAAAAAATAAGCGTCAGCTATTTTTTTCCATGAGGAATATTCATATATGAAATTTCGAAACCCTAGCATACACGCTTCTAAAATTATGCTATGCATCACAAAGCATACAATGTACACATACCCGAAGTGACAAAGGGCCATAACTAACGAAGCATTTTTCGAAATTTAGTCAAAAGTTAATCAGGTCATATACTCATCACCACCAATCTATTCACCCTCTTTCACCCACTTTCAAGGCACTAGCTCAAATAATTATGCCCCCAACTTTAAAAGTTGAAGGGTATATTGCTTGTGTAAATCGGATACGCTGTCGACACCAATTAAAGCGACTGATTCGACGTTCCGTCGTCAAGTCCCCCAAAAGGTCTTATGGCTCCTCAAGATGCCGCCGTACAGATAAGGCACTTACTTGTAGGTTATAAGTTCCAACTGTCTCCTAGGCAGTTTCCACAGACGTCCTGAATCGGTCGCGTAAATGTCTCAAAACAATATACAGGTCCTGCTGACGGGTAGTAACACGTTCGCGTCCAATGCGTTGTCTATCGTCCACAGACCCCATAGCATTGTGCCTTTCAACCAATCGAGCAATCGTAGTGTGCGAACAACCCATACACTCGGCAACTTGGCGGTATGAAAGCCAACCTTCAACCAATTACCAAGGGCACGATGACGATTGACGTTACTTTGACGTCCCATTGGGCTGTTCTTATGAAATGTTTTGCTGGCTTTTTAACATAGAGAATCCAGACCTTATAATGATTAGACAGTAAAGAAAATGCCAAAAATATCGTGATTACGAAAATTTTGCAATTTTCACAAATTGGATGTGCACATACACATCATGAAAATCACAGTCTTCGTGTCAAACAAACCCTTGCTTCGGTGACAACTTTACAATACCGTATTTATCATTTGAAAAAGTCAGTCATTTATACCTTAAACTAAAGAAATCAAAATTCTAAAAGCGGTGCATTTTCATGGAATCAGAGTATATATTGCAAACATAGGTTGTGGGTGCTCTGTTTGCTAAACCCAGCACACGATTGTAGCCCAAATTCTATAGATAGACCTCTACGCAACACTTTGACCTCAGCGATAAGAAAAGCCCGGCTAATTCTTCTAATAACTGTTAACTGGAGGTACTAAAATTATAGTCCTGTGGACTTAAGTATACACGAAGCCACTGCGCTTTTTAATTTTTTGGCCTATGGGAAACAATTTATAGCAAATAAAAAACTTAAAAACCTATTTTTTTTATTATTTTATTATTATAATTATTATTTTATATCTTTCTTAATTTATCTATTTTTTTACGGCTCCGTGTCATCATGGGTAAGAGTGCTGATTCTTAAGGGGCCTTAACACAACCAAAACAAACCTAACACCCGTATAATTGGAATGGACCACTCCAAACCTATTGGAAGATTCCATTGTCATATAATGGTTTGTATGAGTGAAACATACTCTGTGGAATCCAATTCGAAATCCTAACCCAGCGGGCAAACGACGAGTGTGCAACATTGTATCAACGTCAATGCAACATCACAACGCTGCATAGATGATTATGATCCAGACACCATTGCAAAAAATCATAACAGTATTAATACTGACTTTTGACAGAGTCCGAGATCAAGTTCCGGATTCTTTTATGATATATTCTGGGTGCATATTAGAACCTCATCATTCAACGGGCACCAATAATCTACATGCATGTACTGACGCCCCCGCCCATAGGGGCTTGAAGAAATATATGGGCTGCATGATGCTTCCACGCAGAGCTGAATCCAGCCCGCACACTAGTACTGGTAAACTGCTTAGAGGATCTAAGCCTGTCCAGGAACCGTGGTCCGAGGCGGACCGTCCATGCTTATAAACCATATTGGTTTCATTGGGCAACAGGGCTTGAGATGTCATTTCATCTCAATGTCGGGTAAAAGTCCCATCAAATTGGAAGCAACGTCTCCAAAATCACCTTTACAGTGTTGACGGGGACGTTAAACCTCAATTCAAACAAACAAACAAACATGCATGTACTGGAATAAAACTAAGTAAAACCCTTCTAATTAAAAAAGCTTAAAGGTTGCCTTTGGAAACTAAAAATAAACAAGAGGCCCATTGGCCACTATGCTCACCAGAGCTCAGGGGGCACTGCCCACTGGCAGCAATGTATTTTAATTAACCATGGAAGCCCTGCGCCCAAGGATACTACAGATAGAATTTGGACCCAATCAGCCTAGTGGCTTCAGAGGTCTGATGTCGCTTGATTGTGTTGTTGCAGGCCAACAGATGACAATTGACAATTTCCGATCTGTGGCAACTAATAGGCCTAAAAGAACATTATGAAAGGAACATTTCCATGTACGTCTGACAAAATATCTTGCAAGGCATAAATGTCATTTTTCAATTTTCCCCACTTATAAGTCAATGAAAATTCTTAACTTGCCATAGCAAACAAACCAAAGAGCCAAATTTCATAAACCAGAGCACAGGTGGGCACTGCCCATGCCATTGTATTTTAACAGGATATGATTTTAATCTACCAATTATAAAGTCTCCCAAACAAACCCCATACCCAAATGAGCACTCATGTGGACTGTATCTGAAATACATGTATTAGGTGTTTTATAAAGTAGAGAGGGTGGGGCATGAACCCAATGGAGCCCTGGTTGATGTCACTAAATGCATCTTATCAAAAGGAACAGAGACATTATGGTTTAGCGGTGGGGATATGAATGGCTCCTGAGATGTAAGGCTTTTTAAGCAGAGGAGGGACTCGGGCATGGTGGATCCCAAAAAAGCCCAAGATTGCTGTCACTGAATGCTGAACGGTTTCTGAGCTATGAGGCCCTTTTATGAAGTGGATGGGAGAGAAATGGCCCCTGCGGACCCCACAAGATGTGGTTGACTGAATGTGTCTAATAAGAATGAACAAGAATATATGTGATTATGGGGTGAGGATTTGAATGGTTTCTGAAATATATGGCTTATTATGAAGTCGGGACTTATCATAAGGAAGAAGAATATATATGGTTAAGGGGTGGGGATCTGAACAGTTTCTGAGATATATGGCTTTTAATGAAGTAAAGGGGTGGGACATGGCCGGTGGCACCCCGGGAGTCCCCCATGCTGGTTTCACTGATTGCGTCTTATCATAAGGAACAAGAATATATTATGGTTTATGGGTAGGGCTCTGAACAGTTTCTCAGATATATGGTCTTTTGTGAAGTTGAGGGGTTGAGCATGGCCCGGGCATGCCATGGGTGACTCCTAGGTTGGTGTCACTTAATGTGTCTTATCATAAGGAACAAGAATATATATGGCTTAGGGATGGGGATCTGAAATGTTTCTGGAATATTTGGCCTTTAATGAAGTGGAGGGGGTTGGGCATGGCTCCGGCACATCCTGGGTGTCCCCCAGGTTGGTGTCACTGAATGCGAATTATCATAAGGAACGAGAATATATATGGTTTAGGCGTGGGGATCCGTATGGTTTCTGGGATATTGGGCCGTTTATGAAAGGAGGGGGTGGGGCATGGCCCAGGCACATCCCGAGGGACCCCCAGGTTGCTGTCATTGAGTGCGTCTTATCATAAGAAACAAGAATATATAAGGTTTAGGGGTGGGGATCTGAATGGTTTCTGAGATAATGGAGTGGAGGGGGTGGGGCATGTCCCCGGCACATCCGAGGGAACCCCCTGGTTGGTCTCACTTAATGTGTCTTATCATAAGGAACAAGAATATATGATTTAGGGGTGGGGATCTGTAAGGTTTCTGAGATATAAGGCATTTTATAAAGTGGAGGGGGCGGGGCATGGCCCTGGCACAACCTACGGGACCCACAGGTTGACATAAAAGCATATGGCTGAGAGAAGTTTACTCAAGGAAGGTTTCTATTTAAATTTTGTCAAAATATCTGCAAAGGCTTGGTAGTTAATGCCATTTTTCTATTTTCCCCATTATAAGTCTATGGAAAATCTAAGTTGCCATAGCAACCAAACTAAAGAGCCGAATTTCATAAAAACACAAAACTTGTAAAGTCAAATATGGTGAATATTTCCATAAACTCTCAGCCTCAAAGAGTATACGGTTTCTGACAGATGATTTTTTAAGTATTTTTTTTTTCTATTTTTTTTTTTTTCATTTTGGTTTCCATGGCAACCAATACAAATGAGCAGCAGCCCTAAATTCATATGGCAGAGAGTAGATTGTCTTAGGAACATTTCTATGAAAGTTTTGTCAAAATATCTGCAGAGGTTTGGCAGTAAATGCCATTTTTCAATTTTCCCAATTGTAAGTCTATGGGAACTCTAAGTTGCCATAGCAGCCAAACTAATGAGCCGATTTTCATAAAAAAAAAACCACAAAATTTCAATCCCCGCGGCCAAGGATGCTACAGATAAAATTTGGGCCCAATCGGCCCAGTGGCTTCAGAGGAGAAGCCGTTTGAAAGGGTTGACGACGGACATACGACGCAGACGACGACGACGGACAACTGCCTATCCTATAAGCTCCCCCGGAGCCTTCGGCTCTGGTGAGTTAAAATAATGATAAAAAAAAAAGAATCCCAGTATGAGATCGGGGTTCTAGGGGGATCATTTCAAGCACTTGATTTTGTGATGAAGTCAAACCTTACCACTAGAACAAGCCTGTGCAATGGTTATGTACTTGTAGAAAAAAGAAGGTAAAAGAAAAAAAAACAGGTCAAAATATGACTTGTAAAACAAAGAAAACATGCCTGTCTAACTCCTGTATGCTTTTCCGTACAGGTCCAAACATGTCATGTAAAGGGGCCTTTAATCATTAGAGTGATTCAATACTCACTCCGGCGAAATGGGGGACGCCAAGTTCTGCAAGGGAAGGTCAGGTGGTTTTTCTCTGAGTATTCCGGTTTTCGTCCACCTGATTAAAGATCGGCTCGAAATGAGTGAAATGAGCTTAGAAGGACCGTAAAACCAAAACCTTTTTCAAAAAATCCATTTTCACATCTTATCAACATTTCTTATCAGTATAAACATTTTAATAAGCGCATTATCTATATTTTTATCTCTTCAGAAACCTATGTATTGGATACATGTACTTGTTACAATGGCCTCATTGGGGCTGTTTTAGCAAGTAACCATAATACAAGATTTATAAACAAGCACAAAACTTAAGTCTTTTATTTTCCTTTTTTCTTGCCCTTAATGATGAGCTGAGACACATCTCGGAATTGCTCTTATATTAAGCAGGAGTCCATTTCAAAATTAAGCGGTGTCAGGTTGTGCTTTCATAAAAATTTATTTGGAAAATGACAGAACTCTTAGCAAATATTGGAGGCCCTGATTAGACACGGCGACTGATCTGGGCGCATCTGATCTGGGCCTGCACTGTTTGCCAGAGTATCCGTTTTGGGGTTTCTGGTACTAAATGAATGAAAGAGTATTCTATTAATTCAATACTCGAATAAGTATATGTAGAACAATTAACGCATAGAAAAAAAGTCAAATTGATGACATAAGTTAGCGGAAATTGACTCATGTTGGTGCGAATTTTTCAGCGGCTTTTTTTCATTCTGGTTCTCGAAGTAATGATTCAGCTTTGGACGTTCACACTAGCAAGTTTTCATGATGGGTGCAAGAAAATGACTTTACGCTATATTAGCCATGATGCTTGACCAAAAAGTTTTCCCCGTATCTTTGAGTGTTTGAGATATATTTTGGATTCTAGCACATGTAAAGACGTCACTTTGAAAATAATTGCAAAACTTATTTTACAGAGCTATTTATACTTTAAATATCTTTACCCGTTTTACACCCCCTGATCAGGAGCTATGTGACATCTTAAAAAAAAATACACCCAAAAAACAGAATGTCAGAGTTGATTCTGTTACACAGTATTAATCACTGTAAAGAACCAAGAACAAAACTAGATGAGATAGCTCATAATGGATACTGTTTGCACTAGTAAATCAGTATATTAAACCAGTAAGTCTGTTCTCTGAATTTTTGCAGACATAAATTTATCGTCTGCATTTTGTGCTTTTTATCTTATTTTTTCTCTCAATATGGGGCTGTCATACAGTGTAGTATAAATGGAGTGGTTTTCTTAGCAGGAAAATAAACCATTACAGCAAATCTCTTTATAGTTATGATCACTTCCTAGGTCATCCACAGAATAAGGGATTCTGGGGCTATAGTATGGTCTGTATAGGACTTTTAGTGCAGTTTCTTCGAGATTTGCTATCATTTGATCCAGTCTCCGACAGGACCAGTTTACGAGACAGCTTGATTTCAGGCTAGATTCAAATAAATTCTGATATGATTGAGAGAGATAGACTCAATGCGATCGAAAATATATAATAAGAGGCCACATGAGTCGGGTATTTGGTCTCTAAAGAATTAGATTATGGAAAACTTACGACACAAGCATCGTAGAGCGTCGTAGGTCAAATGGTTCCATCATATTCTGAGAGCTGATTGGACAATACAGGACGAATTACTCCGCAGTGAATGCAAGTTCGTCATAAACAAACAAGATATGATCGCATGTATTTGATATTAATTTTGATACGTGTTATAATAATGTCGATTTTTACATTGAATCAGACGAACAAAGAAATTTGAAGACATTAACAGAAAATAAAGCCATAAAACAGACGAACTTTCAATCAGTTCAAGTTTATTGCTGTGGTTATTTTCTTTCTCACTCGGCACTTGATCTTATCCACGAATGCTGGCTGCACTTTGAATATTTTTAACCATAAATCATTGTATTCTGTTATTAAATAGATGAAGATTCCACAAGAGTTTTTACCCGTATATGCCTTAACGAATCTTCCATTTAACCCTTTAGAAGTCAGGAAATACTGCATCTAAAACTGTCGTCAGTCAATGTTGTCTGCTGTTTCTTCTTGCAAGCATTTTAAACATTTTTGCATACAGGCAAACCGTGCGGTTCCTGATCAGACTGCTCCTACGGGAGCAGTCTGATCAGGACCCACACCGTTTGCAACAATAGCTTAAAAAATTACCAGAAGACAACAAAACAGACGACAATTGTTGTGTTTTGGCGTCTTACTATGCATTGCTTGGCCCCCGCCCATCGGGGCTTGAAGAAATATATGGGCTGCATGATGCTTGCACGAAGAGCTGAAACCGACCCCACACGAGTACTGGTAATCCCCTAAGAGGATCTAAGCCTGCCCAGGCAAAGTGGTGGGAGTCGGCCCACCCATACTTATAAACCTATTGGTTTCATTGGGTGGCAGGGCTTGAGATGTCATTTCATCTCAATGTCGGGTAAAAGTCCCACAGAATTGGAAGCAACGTCTCCAAAATGACATTTACAGTGTTGACGGGGACGTTAAACCTCAAATTAAACAAAAACTATGCATTGCAAAAAGATTAAGCAAAACAACTAGACAACTGGGAAAATGGTACGCATGCATAATCACTATTTGTCCCTAAATGCGTCATACTGTCCAAGAATATTGACCAATCAGAAGTAGTTTTGAGCAAACGCGTCTTCGATGATTACCTTTGGTACGAGTGCGATTCTATATTTTGACACCCGCTATGTTCAACCGTCACAGATAAAATGTCAACCGTTAACTTGGACGTCCGGGAATTAATCATTCGCAAAAATGAAAGAGAAGGTGGAGGGTGGTGGGTGGGGGTGGCGATTCGAAAACTGGGGCACTCATCGCGTAACACTTCTGCTCTGTTGCTACTGATGTTCGCAGTCGTCGTGCTTGTTAAACAGGCTTTATCATATGAAGTCGCATCTAAGAGTGTAACAACGCCATGTAATAAATTCTATAATCCACTAGTGGATTAAAAAATACGCTCCGTAACGTTACATGTACGGCGCCATTAACGACGACGCGTTTTAATACGGAGATGTAATGACGGAATATTGACATTTTCTTAAAAAATCGGGAATAAAATGCGTTTCACATGACATATGATAAATAGAATCTTGCATTCGTGTTCATGTACTATTGAATTTGTTAAACTCGTTGAGGAAAAGAGATAAAATGCTCGGCAGAGCCCCGCGTTCTATCCCTTTCCCTCAATTCGTTTAATAAATTCAATAATACATGAACACTCATGTAAGATCCTCCATTTAACGACTGCTCAATGGCCGTCCAAAAATAACCTCAGTAACAATAAAAGTAGCGCTCGGGTCAATCTTATAAGGACAGGTTCGTTTGTTAGGGCCCCGGGTGCCCTATAGTAATCGCTGTATAGTTTTTCTGTCCGTCTGTCTGTCCGTCTACATTTTTCATTTCCTTTGGGAAATTTTAGCAAAAAAAAAAAAACTTTGGAAATGGAAAAAAAAGAATATATGAAGTATTGTTGTTGTTGTTGTTGTAGACCCTGAGCGGACGCCGCGTTCAGGTTCACTGTGCCATTTTTCCCATTTTTAGGACACTATGCATACAGGATTGATTATTCGAATACTTGTGCCTTTATTTTCATCGCGCCCACTAAATAAAACCTTTAATTTGCGCACGGTTTACATGTAGTAACAGTTTTGTTTGGTATGAGGTTTAATGTCCCCGTCAACACTGTATAGGTCATTTTGGAGACGATGCTTCTAATTGTGTTGGACTTTTAACCGACACTGAGGTGAAATGACATCTCAAGCCCTGTCGCCCAATGAAACCAATAGGGTTTATAAGCATCGATGGTCCTGCTCGCACCGCTTAGATCATCTAAGCGGTTTACCAGTACTCGTGTGCGGCCAGTTTCAGCTCTGCATGCAGCCCATCTATTTCTTCCATCCCCCGCCCATAGGGGCTTGAATAAATATATGGGCTGCATGATGCTTCCACGCAGAGCTGAGTCCGGCCCGCACACTAGTACTGGTAAACCGCTTATAGGATCTAAGCCTGTCCAGGAACCGCGGTGCGAGGCGGACCGTCCATGCTAATAAACCCTATCGGTTTCATTGGGCGACAGGGCTTGAGATGTCATTTCATCTCAATGTCGGGTAAAAGTCCCACAAAATTAGAAGCAACGTCTCCAAAATGACCTTTACAGTGTTGACGGGGACGTTAAACCTCAAATAAAACAAACAAACAAACACTGAATCTATTTCTTCAAGCCCCGATGGGCGTATTAACAGTAATAATAAGAAAAACAAACTTTAATAAGCGCGCGTTTTGGGCTTTTTTGGCTGATAGTCATATAGACAAAAGCAATTAAGCTGTTGTGGCATTATTGATAGCAACAAATAAGGTAAAAGCTAGTTTTCCTTATTTCTCCATATAAACCTATGTTGTGGGTACTCATTAGAACCGCCTCGACGAGGCGGTTCTAATGAATACCCATAACATAGGCTTTTATGGAAAATTGACAAAAACTATCGTTGAATTATACCTTATCTGTTGCTATATTTATTTGAGGCAGCGCACGACAAAACCTACAATAAGACATATGCGCCCAGCGAAGACTCAGATCAGCCTGCGCATTCGCGCAGTCTGATCAGAGTCTTCGCCGTGCGCTCTAAGGATAGCTAAGGACCAAATGCTCCTTCATGCAACAAGAAATGTCTCTGGTCAAACTACAGTCGAACTTCAATGGCTCGAACACCTTTGGGACCTCGAAAATCTGTTCGAGACTGGGGTAGTTCGAGCCACTGAGGATATTGTCGGGAGGCATAGCGATCTTTTCGGTGTTCTATACTGAAAATGTATTCTGTGTGTACTCATAAGAATCGCCTCATCGAGGCGATTCTAATGAATACACACAGCATACATTTGCCAGATAAAAGACTAAAATCTCCTTAATTATCCCCCTCTATTTCTTATGTAGAGGATTTCGCTAGGGGCTCAAGAATGGGTTCGACGCATCCATGGTAAACGAGCCATCCGTGTTCGAGCCATCGAAGTTCTACTGTATATTGATGGACAGGCTCATCTGATTCTTCGCTGGGTGCACATGTAAATTGTAGGAAATGCTGTGCCCGGCTCATTTACATGTCGATTGACAGACAGCAGACCAAAAATGTTCCTAAAAGTTCCACTGAGTTTGAACATTTTGAACATAGCATACATTTAAAAGAAGGAACCGACAACAATAATTGGCACCTTAATTGAAACATTCCTACGCTTCTGTTTTACCATTATTTTCAAAGATTTATTGGTCAACAAACGTTATTCTTATGTTTGTAACAGTTGTGATCAGTCGACGGTTTGGCTGCAGAGATAGATAACCTGTGGTCATATTTATCTTTTCACACCTTGACATCAAGTTATGGACCATTCTCCCTCAGGCAGAACGGTGAAACCGATAAAGCATGCCATTCTTTCTGCTACTGTAGATAAATCATGCTTTGTTGCTAGAAAAACGCCTAGTAAACTGCCCAGAGATGACGTATCGTTAAACTTTGACCGTTTGATTATGCATTTTTTTTTTCTGAAAAACAAGTTGCAGTTTTAAGCAAAATTCCGTGTACTAGATATTGTATTTGCTCGCACATATAGCGCGTCAGTGGAACCGTAAGTCGTAAAAAACGACGATTTACCTCCCCAAATGACAGGCAGCTGTCCCCATTCTAAAGCACTTTCATATTCATTGGTAGATGTTGAAGACAAAGAAACAGCATAGAGACCGAATGTCAGCCAACGAATACCGACGTTACGCGATGACGTCGTTGATCTTATCCAACCATATACGCATTACTTTCGCAAGCGCGCGTAAGACTACTCATTAAATACGCTTTCTCACTACTTTACTCACCAAATGTTGGGCCCCAGCCCATCGGAGCTTGGCTGCATGGTGCTTCCTCGCAGAGCTGAAACCACCCGCACATTAGTACTGGTAAACTGCTTAGATCGTCTAAGCCTGCCCACGCAAAGTGGTGCGAGTCGGACCGTCCATGCATATTAACCCAATTGGCTTCGTTGGGCGACAGGGTTTGTCACCAAGTAACAACAATAGTGTTGAGGGGGCCTTATCAGTCAAATAAACTCACCAAAAGTTAGAAAGCACAAAACCTTGGACGAATATTTTGAGCCGAAACATGACAAAAGGGCATTTAGCATTTTCCCATTCATCTTCTTCAAGTGCTCGTCCTAGATGCATGATGTGTTACCTGAATCTATCTCAACGTCTCTTCTACATGTCTTCGAGCAACAAAAGCTCTGGTGGGACTGCACATGCGCGCAGACTCGCCAGAGCCTTTGCTATGCCGTCTTTTTTTTTTTTTCTTCCTATGTAGGTCTCTCCCACGGCTTACTAGGGTTGATTGATATGTTGTGAGTCTCATGTTGAAGGATTTGAATTTTGTCGGACATATTGTATTATTTTTCAACATAATCCTCTTCAGTATCTATACCTTTTTATGCAAATATTGAATCACTGCTCTTTCATCGATTTTGTCCATTTTGCAAAAGCTGTTTGTCTTGTTTATTTTAGAGTGCTACCTCGTCGATATAAAGGGCCAGTCGTTGGGTACATGGCCTATATAGTTAGAGAATAGTAGGACTTAAAAAGAGCATCCCTGTATACCTCCTTCAATACGAGGCTCACAACATATCAATCGGCCCTCGTAGGTTGCCTGTGCCCTCGTATGGTCTTGTGTAAAATAGGTCACACTGTGCTCAAATAAACGCTCGAACTTTTTTCGTCTTTCTCTACCTATTTTTGCTATCTTTTCACTCCTGTTCTTTCTTCTCTCTTTCTTCTATTTTCGTAGTGTCTTTATTGTGCCGTCTCAAAAGAAGCAGGTCCAAATTAAATTTTCAGAAGCTATTTTTTTTTTTTTTTTTTCGTCTTTTTGGCTAGTGTTGGAAGCTTCTGGTCGTTTTCTAGTGACTCTTATATCACCGTCTATCATCGACACCGGAAATAGAATCCCGGTGAATCGATACAAAGCGAAAGTAGACATGGAGCACGGTGAGTGTACCTTTATTCGAGATCTATTTTCTGCAAGTGCAGGGTAAATTGATTTCCTTGAAATAACAGAGGGATTTCTGCAACATTTTATGCGTTTTTCGAAGCTGTATGTTTCGATTTAAAGTCAAGAACACAAGTTTATCGATGCTTGGTACTGAGTGAAGACCAGCATTTTCGAAAATCGGTTTCAGATTTTATAATTTCTTGATTTATTTCCGCTTAAACTTTCTTTTACCTGTTTCCGTTAATAATGGGTAGTAAATGAAAACTTTTTCTGGTCATGGTTTTATCATGCACTAAGCGTATTTATTAAAAACTAAAAATCCATGTGTACGGCGTTTAGTTGTTTACAACAGATAGCTGTACGGAATATAGTCAAAAAGTGTACGGCGAATAGGAATGGCTACTCCTTTATTTAGAATCAGAAATGTTACTGGTGACACGTCAAATGACATTCATACACCGGGACCTGTGATGGGATGTTAGTCCCTAGCTCTCATTAAAGAGGTAAACTTAGATACACAATCCTCAGCATCTTCAGCTGCTGAAATAATCGAATTGAGAAGGGCATTCCAATCTCTAATAGTTTGGGGGGGGGGGGGGAGTATGATTCTTTATAAATGTCAGTTTTTGCAGCAAGGGTCTGAAACTCCAATGAATGATGCTTTCTACAGTGCCTAGCTTCGGGATAAAGGTCATCTGTTGGAATGCTGGCAGTACCTCTTAGACCTTTGTATAGAAGTATGAGCCTACTGTTTTCTCTCTTTTTTGAGAACCTCCCATCTTAATTTTCCTAGTTGTCCAGTCATGCTCCCAGTTTCAAAGCAGTAATTGCTTATTACAAATCTAGCAGCTCTATTCTGAACGTTTTCGATTGCTTCATTAAGGACCACTCCGCGGGTGGTAATTATGATTAAGAGCCCTATCTCCTTTTTTTTGAAGAGTGGGCAAATGTTCGCTAAGTGCCATTCTTTAGCGATTTCACCGGTATCAAGAGACTGTTAAAACAGGTGGACAAAAACTGGATCTATCTATTTTGCCAGCTCCTTCAGGAATCTAGGATGTAGCTCATCAGGTCCTAAAGCTTTAGTGGGGTTTAAGCCTTTAAGTACCTTGATCACTACTGCCGATGACACAACAAAACTATCCATAAATGGGGCCGATCTTCTTGTCATTGGAACCTCCATGAACTCAGTTTTATTAAACGCATCATTGAATTGACCAACTAGTTTCCCTGCCTTTTCAGAGTCTGATTCAGCAACCCCGCTCCCTCCTCTTTTATTAAAGGGTGGGATACATTGTCTCTCTTTCTTCTGACTATTGATATATCTGTAGAAAATAGAGGTGGACGCAATGATCAGGAATCGATACAATCAACCCACAGCTCCCATCAGAGACACCAATTGGAAAGAACCACAAACATGAAACAACAGATCCCAACGGAAACACCAACAGCGGAAAGCCAAAAGGACAGTCACCACACTCCCCCACCCCACAAAACGGCCAACAGGCCATCCACAATAAAATAATATAACCGACACAAACACCCACAGACAAACCGTAACAAAAATAAACCGCGACAGAAAGAACCTCTTGGATTTGCCTTTACATCACCTACTGAGTTATTCACAAACAAATCATGCTGATTTTCTTTATATATATATCAGTCTTGATCTCACGTCTCAGGTTTTCAAATTTTGTCCGGAGTTTACCACTTCCCGTCTTTTTGCCTGTGCATGAATTTTATTTCTTCTGCGAAAGAGGAAGAGCATTTATTTTATTCTTTATTGCTAAACGCCATTAATGGACAACCTCATTTCACTCACTTTTAAGGGTATATATGCTTTCCCCGACAAACGGATCATGGAGAAATCTATCTATCTATCTATCTATCTATCTATCTATCTATCTATCTGTCTGTCTGTCTGTCTGTCTATCTATCTATCTATCTATCTATCTATCTATCTATCTATCTATCTATCTATCTATCTATCTACGATTGGCCGGCCTCGAGAGCTCAGTCGGATGTGCGTCTGACTGGTGATCAGGAGGACATGGATTCCATACGTGCCGGGGTCGGCAACACTCTGTCGTGGAGATTGATCATGAAATCTTTTCTACGGTCATTCTCTCCCTCATTGTCACCCTTCGGCTGATTCAAGAAGAGTAACCGCTTACATATATGTTCTAGATATGGTTATCCTTTGGAAGCAAAGAATACACCACAGAACTGGAAACTATGGAGTGTACACGTTTTCTGGGCCAGACTAGCTAGTTTCGGCCAATTAGGTCTCATCAGTGACCCTCAAATATTCTCAAAATTCAACACCGGAATCAATGAAAGAATAAGCCTGCACAGTAAAAGTGTGGATAGGTAAACTGTTCGGAAAAATGACCTAAATAGTGTTGACTGGGCCGTTGAACTGCCCTAAAAACAACTACTGCGATCGGATACATTTGACCATTACTCTCAGGTGTACATTACACATACTCCAGAGTTGCAGGATGAAAGCCTACACAGTACATAGTAATTTTGCACCTCTTGCCATGTCATCCCCAATGAGGAACTCATCTGGCACCTCGGTTTGCACCTTTGATTTGGCTTGCAACCTTCCGAGATTGAAAAGCTTCTCACCAAAACGATAACTAATCGGTATACCATTGTCACCCTCCGGGAAAACATCTTTGTGCATGGAAGCGAACATCATGCTGAACAGTGTTGGTGCTATCACACAACCTTGCTGGACTCCATTTGTCACAGGAATTGGATCTGAGTGATTACATTACATGATTAGTTTAAACAATGGTTTATTAGTGATCGTATATAGTTAACTAATAAACTATTGTTTAAGCTCATCGTGTAATTACGCAAAGATCTCTAACTTGCATAGGGGAGGATTCTCCCTGCACGGGGGTAGAGGGCTGTACGTAACGTCTTGATCCGATAGACGGTGCATTTTGGGGGCATTTATCCCGGCAAATGATACCCGTGTAGCATTGAAAAGCTTCCCATCAAAACGATACCTAATCGGTATACCAATGTCAACCTCCTGGAAAACATCTTTGTGCATAGCAGCGAAGATCATGCTGAACAGTGTTGGGGCTATCACACAACCTTGCTGGACTCCATTTGTCACAATACTTGGATCTGAGTGATTACATTACATGATTAGTTTAAACAATGGTTTATTAGTGATCTTATATAGTTATGTAGTTTAGGTCGTGGTACCAAAGCGTTAATCCAAACTCATTAATCCATAGACAAAATGGCAAATATCAATGTTCAGATCAACAGACATGGACTCCAGACGAGTGTAATCAGGCACTAATAAACTATTGTTTAAACTCATCATGTAATTATGCAAAGATCTCTAACTTGCATAGGGGAGGATTCTACCTGCACGGGGGTAGAGGGCTCCAGTTAACGTCTCGATCTGATAGACGGTGCATTTTGGGGCATTTATCCCGGCAAATGATACCAGTCTAGCATGTTTGGACACCGTAACTTTATTACCGCTGCAACTAATTGAACCGCAAAACCAAGAGAAAGTAGTGCGAGTGGGACTGGCCATGCATCTTTATTCTGTTGTATTCATAGGGCGAAAAGTTTTTAGATGTCATTTCATCTCAAAATGTTGACATTTGAAGTCTCGTAATGTAGTGTAATCACTCGTAAGTCATGGCCGAAAGTTCCCGTAATGAGTTTAAGTGCATAACCGCCATCTACCCCTTACGAGTCTTCCATCGTGTATATTTCAATAGGCGTGATTTCATAATGCGCACTTCCTTTTTAATCAAAAATAACGCCTCTGTGGCAAAATATGGTCTTAAAACTATACATAGGCATTAGTTCCTAAATAACATTACTATATTGTGATGGATTCTTGCTATGACGAGAGAATGGGTGAAAATTGTTGAAGCGTGTTTATAAAATTCTGATGACACTGTATAAAGATGTTGTGACAGGCAGGTGAATTTATTGATTTAGCCTCAGCTCTTGCCGGCCATTGTTTAGATTTCGAAGCAGCATGTTCGACAAAATATACACCCGACTTTGACAGGACGTACATGCCGAGCAGTACAGTCCTCGTGGATGTGAGAGAAGCATCGGAAGGCCGGTTGGTATACTTTTGAAATGTTATCAGCTAAAAACATGGAACTGTTCGCCGTACACTTTCGTTTACTCTAATTTGCAACACGCCGTACAACACACTACTATTCGCCGTACAACATGTAATTTACGTTTAGGCAAACATTTGTGTTGAAAGTACAATTTGAGGCGAGTTTCTTTTGCAAATTATTTTTTCCATCATTGTTCTTTCTGAATAAGTGAAAAAACTTCAGTAGAAAGGCATAAACATTAAACAAAACAACAACGAACTTGCCAAATCCATTTTGTTTACGGTACCAGCTGTCGAATATTCGGTCTGTAATTGCACAATTGTGCGTTTTATAAGAAAGCACTTCTCGTGGCAGCAGCAAATTTTGTTCACAACTGATATTTGATAACAGTAATCTTAACCTAAAGCTTACAAGCAGTAAAATAATCCATTTTCAAGAGGTACCCCTTCTCCTGCAGCTATTACTTTCGAGTCACCGGGATTCTATTTCCGGTGTCGATGATAGACGGTGTATATGCATGCTTTGAACAGGTGTGGGAATAACGTATTCGGAAACGGCCATGTCAAAAAGGTTGGTTGACAATGTGAAGGAAGGAATGATGGTCGATCAAGAGTGTTGAGCAGCAATTACGCAGAAATACGCTGTGGATGTCGAAACGATACACATGTGGGGCTTAAGTGGGTTTAAATTATACAGGTGTATGTATTTTCGTTATACGGGTCGTTGTACACTAAATCAAAACACTGACAGCACTGGTGAGTCGAATGTCTCCGAGTGTAGGCTGAAAAATGGTCCTTAACTCTGGGTTACGCTGTTTCGTTTAAATTAAATTCCCGTATTTAAAGCACACAGTGTAGACCCTGATCAGACGCCGCAATCTGCGGCGTCAGATTCAGGTCTTCACTGCTTGCCAATGTCCCGGGACCTGAGCTAAATCCATATTTTTACATATTGTCCTGTTTAAATTGCACGCTGATGTTACAGCGGCTATAGATAATCGTTCAGGCAGACGAAAGACACGTGGGCAGTAGCAGGCGGGACGCTGCTGGAGTATAGTAACTTTTTATATCACAGTCAGCCATTCCAGTAACCTAATAAAGGGGATCGAATAACTGCACGCTATAATCGGTAGTGGCCCAATACCTTCTTCTACTGACCTATAATACGTCTAGTGACCGGGACTACTTTTCAAGTACCCAATTCGCACGTTTAAACAATAGCATGCTACTCTTATACCACGGAAAACAAGAAAACAACCAAATTGCAAGTTTTTATCTTTGCTATATTTATTTAAGTACTTTTTTTTTCAGAAATTTAAGCTAGATGACTTTCCTGTTGCGTCTTACCTCGAAAATAATCTCTAAAGCTACAGAAAGTTTACTTTGTATTTGCAGGTTATCATACTGAATGTTAAGCGCCGAGAAACCTTTTGTTCGAGCGACCATCTCTGACGTCTCTGTGGTGCGGTGATGTCAGGAACGCTGCACTCTTTGATGTCACGCTATGCTACTTGTCCGCGCTATGGCACCGAATGTCGTTTAATATGCCACACTGTCCGCAGTCTTGTTTTTGGTGACATTCTCTAAATTATTACAGAAGCCCTTGGATTGCTGTATCAATTAAATACATGATTAGTACCTATAATCGGTTCGCCGCGTCAGTTTCATAGGGACTCGCTAAAGCTTCCCCCCCCCCCCCCCCCCCCCCCCCCCTATTAAATTGTCTAAGGCTCGGCTCGCCGATTATGTTTTATTATTAACACAACGAACCTAATATTTACTATAGGCGCGACCCAAAAAGGGTGTGCGCCAGGAGGATTTTACCTGGACGCTTTCGTTTGTATAAAATTATCTTGTCCTGTACTTCTGGATGTGTTTGATTAAAAGATATGACATTACCAAGTCATAAAGTTGGCTTATGCTTATATTATTCTGCGCTGAAATGACAAGTTTTACACGGCACAGCTGTTTAGTGAAGTTTGTTTAATCAACAGTACAAGGTTCGTGCCTCAAAACTGAAGAGTTTACGCATCAGCGAAACTTGTATTAAAACAAGTATCACCCTATATCGTTAACCCATATATGTCTTGCGGCCCATTTCGGGGGACGTTGGCAAATATTGTAGACCCAGATCAGACGCCGCAAAACGCGGCGTCTGATTTGTGTCTAATTGTTTGCTGGAAGGACATACATTTTGTAACATTTACCACAAAGACACCGCTATAATTGGAAATGGATCACTCCAAACTTGTTAGGTGGAAGAGTCCATTTTCTCGTATGGGTTAAGATCACCGACGTCAATGACCTTTCAAGCAGCTGCAAGCTGTTTTGCTACAAATGGAAAATCTTCATTGAATCTAAATATTAAAACTGAAAGAAAAAAGTTACTCAGAAAATGCTTTGAACACAGGACAAACCCCCATGGACATTTGACGTTAAAACAACATCACGTCGTCGTTGATACGCGTCGCTTACACATTGTGTGCCCACACAACATTGAAAAAAGTTACTCAGAAAATGCTTTGAACACAGGACAAACCCCCATGGACATTTGACGTTAAAACAACATCACGTCGTCGTTGATACGGCGTCGCTTACACATTGTGTGCCCACACGCCATTGACAGAAGAGACCGACTGAAAGCACACACACACGCACGTGCAAATTCTTTCCTATATTGTCATTGTAAACAAAAATACTTTTGCAGGAGTTGCCTCCCCTGAAGGTGTTCCCATTCCCCTTAATAGCGGAATTTCGCTGAAGATCGATGACTGTTGCAAATATAATCCCCTATCCAATCGTGCCCCTGACATGAAGTGGGATCTTGTCTTTTGATTGAGAGACGGGTCGTCACAGGGGTTTATCACCAAAAGTAGGAGTCGGCCAATGCATGACTAAACAAGCATCTTGCCTCGTCCGAATGGGAAAACATGCGGGGTGTTTGCAAGCCTGTAGTTAGGCATGTCTGTGTCTAAACACTTGCTACTTTTTTAAATTCATTAAGTGTTTTAAAATTCAATATGGAAGACACTGACTGGCCTGCAATAATTCATAGACTGACCAAACCGGCAAAAATGAATACCGTTCGTGTAAACTTCGCTATGTCGCCGCCACCTTGCTTGGGATTAAATGCATGCGCGCATTGCATTGTTGTACACACTTGGTGATATGGCTTCCCTGGAATTCGGAAGAATGAAAAGTACAAAGAGATTGAAAGATTGTAACATTGTTACGTCCTTAATCTTTCTGCGGTTTTTGAAGCATTTTCGTTTAACGATATGTTTCACGCGTACTAAGTCCCTTTGACGCTATTTTTGAACAGGCAAGTATATCTTTTGGATATTTATCCCCAATCACAAATGTTGGTATTTTGACATTTGTCCGCTGAACCATTTATTTACATCACGAAAACACGCTTATCTTGGACCCCATTTTTATAGTAAAACTGGGGTTTACAGGGGTAAACCTTATTTTCTTACTTCTGCTCTAAAATATAGATTGTGGGTACTCGTTAGAACTGACTCGATGAGGCGGTTCTAACGAGTGCCCAAAATCTATATTTTGAGCAGAAATAAGAATAATATCACAATTTTTCATCTTAAAATTTTAGTTTTTGGAGCGATGCCCCCAGAGTGATTGGAAGAGAGTAAAATTGTCTTACTGTAAAATGCATATTTTGTACAGGAAACCCAAAATGGGTAATTAGCAAACAATGCAGATCCAGAACAAATGGCGCCTTCCGCGGCGTGTGATCTGGGCCTACGCTGTTTGTAAATAATTTGTACCCAGTTATAGAAAATCTATCGTTTATATTCTCTAGACCAATCTAAAAATAGCGGGTGATGGTAAAACAGTGCAGGTCAAGGTCAGATGCCGCCTTCTGTGGCGTCTGATCGGGGACTACGCTGTTTGCAAACAGTTTAACTATTTCCAAAATAGATTTTGAAGAAAACACAGCCTGACATCCCTAAATTTTGAAATGACCTAGGGCTTCTTTATTCAGTATGAAACGGGTATTAACGGGCCTCCGTGGCCTAGTGGATAAGAGCGCTGACTCTTAGTCATTAGGTCTCTCACCGCCGTAGGTTCGAGCCTCGCTCGGGCCACGTGTGAGACGCAAAGTTCTGCAACGGAAGCTCAGGTGGTTTTTCTCCCACCTCTGATTAACGATCGGCTCGATATGAGTGAAATAATCTTGAAAGGGCCGTAAAACCCAAACCAAAAAAAAATGAAACGGGTATTAGAAAGTATAGCAGACTTCAATTGTATTCGCCCTGGTATGTCATTTTGGGGGTCTTTCTGATCAATATAAAAGTTTTGTTATAGAAAATATCTTATCGCATTTCTTTGACAACTGCTTTTTAGAGCATTCACAATCGAACGAGCAACTGCTTTTTAGAGCATTCACAATCGTTAAGGAGAGACCAATCTAATAACAGCGGGTGGGGGTAAAACTGGTGACTACCGTGGTAATAGGACATTTCGTGCTGGAGACGTTTTGCCCCAAACTGTCACAAAACCGGGGCGCAATTGTTCCTATTCCGCAATTATTCTACCTAGGTGTTCTAAGTGGGGATAGGTTATGAAGAATCAAGTAGCAACCATTTTATTGATACTTATGGTGAAAGATACCACTTTAGAAACTATTTGCAATAGATTCTGATTGCTATGTTTCTGATGTTCTTGTAAACATCGATATATCATTTATAAATTTATATAGTTTAAATATTTAGATATGATAAAGAAAACTTTTTTTTTCTAAAATGGAAATTAATAACAACCCCAACAACAATCAAAACAATTTTGGTGACCAAACAGTCCTTCAGTACCTGGGCTGTAGTTAATGTCTTCTGTTAAGATTTCTGCTTTGGATCAAAGACATGAAAACCGTCAAGTGTACACATTTTCTGGGTCAGATTAGCTAGTTCCATCAAATTAGGCCTCATCAGTGACCCTCAATATATTCTAGCCCTATTTAAACTACTATATTCTTTAAGCCTGATGTTTTAAAACAAACTAATAACAAGATGCAAAATTTGCCTAATGCTATCCAAAGATTACACACATCGCCCCATCAGCACTAACATACTATAGCACAAGCTACACTGACCAGCAGAATAAGTCACCACAGGTAGCTCTCTAACACTGAAAATGCCATGAGCTATTTTAAGTAACTTTTGCTCAAGGAGGTTTGCTGAGCTTGTGCTATAAAGTATAACAGTGCTTTTATTTGTATTTGTATAGGCAAGTTTTCGTAATGTAGGAGTATGCTGATCTGAGCCGTACTATTACCTAACATATCGGTATTTTACTATTTATGAGCAGTACAAATTTCCTGCTCAACTGAGCTTAGCGTAAAAAAGTTTTATAATATCGGGTCTCGAGCTTATGCTTAACTTTAGTGAATATGTCCTGCTCATAAATACATGTACATGTCACGATTATAAAATGAAAATAAATGACTGCATTTAAATATTTGTGAACAGGATAAATTATGTTTTCATAAAAGAGGGGGTCAAAATTATATCGGGGTGTTTTCGAGATGAACTCTATGAGGCAATTGGCGATGAGTATACACAACATCATACACTCTCAGGATAACAAGACAAGTTATCTAACTAAAGAATCACCCACTATTTCATATCCGGAGCTTTGGTAAGAATTCCCTAATGACTCAATAACGGGTTCGACTCAGCCGTGGTAAACGAGCCATCGGTGTTAGAGTCATCGAAGTTCCTTTGTGTGTGGATTGTGTGATATACGGGGATTGCAGAGGGCCCCCCCCCCCCCCCCCCCCGCTCATCGGAGCTTGGGGGAAATACATGTAGATTGGACTACATTTCATCTCAATGTCGGGTACAAGTCCCAAAAAATGGAAGCAACGTCTCTTAAATGATCAATGTAGTGTTGAGGGTGGTGGGGTGGGGGGCGTTAAACCTCAGTCACGGGGATTGTTTAAACATTTTCCTCAATTTTCGCAATGCTACGCATGTATATTAATCAAGGTGGACACACGGTCTGCTCGCGTTCTCTGCATGCTGTTCACGTCATCACGTCATAAACGGGGGGAGGGGATGGGTAGAGAAATACACTGGGCTGCATGTTGCTTCCACGCAGAGCTGACACCGACCGCACATGAGTCCTGGTAAACTACCTTTCATGGGAAGGTCTAAGCCTAAGTCGGACCTTCCATGATTTGGTTTCAATGGCCGGCATGGTTTGAGCTGTCATTTCATCTCAACGTCGGGTAAAAGTCCCACACAACTGGAAGCGACGTCTCCAAAATGACCTAAACTGTGTTGACGTAGACGTTAAATCTAAATTCAAAAAGTTGATGCTTGTTTTTGCGTTAACCGGGAGCTATACATATGGTGGAAACGGTTATCTATAGTCGCGCTATTGTTGTCGCTGTGACGTCAGAGTGCTGTGTACGGAGGCTTATCGGGACAGATGGACTGCGTTCGTGTACTGGGACACTGGCAAACAGTGTAGATCCAGGTCAGGCGCCGCGGTGTCTAATCAGGGGCTAAACTGTTGGCTTAAAATACATATACCACATGTACCGGTCGGCCCCCGCCCATCGGGGCTTTAAGAAATAGATGGGATGCACGATGCTTCCACGTAGAGGTGTATTGGTTTCATTGGCGGACAATGTCTGTGTCATTTTGTGGACTTTTACCCGACATTGAGATGAAATGACATCTCAAGCCCTGTCGCAAATCAAACGAATAGGGTTTATAAGCTTGGGCGGTTCGACTCGCACCGCTTTGCCTGGACTGGCTTAGATCCTCTAAGCGGTTTACCAATACTCGTGTGCGGTCCGTTTCTGTTCTGCGTGGAAGTCTCATGCAGCCCATCTATTTCTTCAAGCCCCGATGGGCGGGGGCGCTAACCATTTTGTAAAATACAGAATACGAAATATTGAAATTTATAAATCAAACACTGATGTACCGAGCAGCTGTGTTTTAGATCATTTAAACCTTTGATGAAGGAGATGACATTTTCAAATCTTGTTTTCGTATTTTTCAGAGAAATCACAAAGGCTTTACATTTGGGGAGCTGACTATTCGTATGTATAGCAAGACTGATTTTATATCGTCTGCTCTGTAGTTTTGTTTGGTATTTTCAGTGTTAATCTCTGCACCAACAGTATTTCGTTATTTATGTGACTTTTACGGACTAATTTTTCGCTCCACTGCGACATATTGAATGGCTTCGTTAAATGTCTCAATCACGCTGGACCGCAATTGAGATTTGATGAGTTTGTCTACCGCTGAAACTCTTCAAAGCGTGAAGATAAATACAGTCATCTTCCGTACGAATGTTTTACGGCGGATTAATATAAATTCGCCCGGAAAATAGATCCGACATCTGGATTGTACATTGTTTCCATTTGATCGCGGATTAGTAAGGGGACGCATTTTCTTGACAATTCATGCTTTCCCCGCGTTTATGTCGCCATTTCAATAAGATTGTTATTGCTTTAATCCGACACTTTGTCGATTTTAGGTGTTTATTAGAAAATTTACGACCTGCAAGATTGTTGTAGGCAATACCGCCGGAAAAAGTAGTAGCTGGTGACAATAAAAACTTGAAACTGCAAATTTATAAATGCAACTATGATTTAGGTACACGGTGTTTCAATTTTATTACCGTAGTTTCTGTATGTGCAGACGCATCACACCTACGCAAAATGTCGCGTCAACGTGCGTACCGGTGAACCAAACAAAGCCGTTGGTCCGAATACCGAATCTATTAACCGTATGCTAACCCAGATAAATCATTTTTAAAAACAGCATACACCCAGATCAGCTGGCTTGAACCCTGCTTTACGAAAGCCAGCTGGTCAGGGACTATATTGTTTTCCATTCTTCCTGTGAATCCATGGTAAAATTTGAAATTATGTGCCACAAATGGCTGAACTTGAATGGGGGGGCGGGGGGGGGGGGGGGGGGGGGGTAACATAAGGAAATATTCAGCATGATGAGAGTAAAAGTGGAATAAAAATTTGGTTCGCAAAAGTTTTACCAAAATACGTGGAACCTCACGAAAAACAAATATCAAAGACTCGTGAGTAGACGAGTTCAATTTTGTTTGTTTGATTTGATTTGAGGTTTAATGTCCCCGTCAACACTGTAAAGGTCATTTTGGAGACGTTGCTTCCAATTCTGTGGGATTTTTACCCGACATTGAGATGAAATGACACCTCAAGCCCTGCCGCCCTATGAAACCATGCACGGGCCGACTCGCACCGCATTGCCTGGGCAGGCTTAGATCCTCTAAGCGGTATACCAGTACTCGTGTGCGGGTCGGTTTCAGCTCTGCGTTGAAGCATCATGCAGCCCATCTATTTCTTCAATCCTCGATGGCCGGGGGCTAGATGAGGCCAATATCTCAGTATTACTACAAAAGCTAAGCAAAAGGAAAACACTAGTTAAGGTTCGATGAACAGTGCTTCTAGCTTACTGAATGAAATATTCCTTCTAGCTTATACTGAATGAAATATTCCTAAGAACATGGAAGCGGTGATATAACAAACATTCTTGCACACCAGACAAGGAAATCCGCGATTTTACCCTGGGATAGAAATTTGTGTTCTGACCTTGGTGTTCCGACCCCAAATCGAATATAATCGCGTGTTTGATAAATGCACTGGTTGATTAAGACCTTGTGTGCGCCGTCGTTAAGGTTGACGGCATGCACGATCCGTGACGTCACTTTACATTCCTGCAGTGTCAACACAATATGGCGGACGTTGGTAACCGAAGTGACTGCAGCATTGAAATTCCTCGCTAAGAAATGGAAGGTATGCAAGAAAAAGAATCCAATATGGATATGAGGGGTGGATAGAAAAATCCGTCCCTCGTGATCACTGTCCGGCATCACTCGGCAAGCCTCGTGATGCCGGACAGTGACCCTTGGGACGGATTTTTCTATCTACCCCTCACACCCATATAAGATTCCTATATTATCAACAGAGGACTCTCTGCCAAACATATATACGGAAAAGGTTTTTTTTTTTTTTTTTTTTTTAGTTTCATTCTGTAATGTATTTAAAGATATAGTTAGGAAGATTAAGTATTTCAGTTGTGTTTTGGGATTTCATAAGCCTATCGATTGTATTCTACAATGTCCATCTACAATAACAATGTTTAAAATAGTTTTTTACGTAAGGTTGGATATAAAGGGCATGCGAGTAGAAAATGGAATTCGTTTTCTACAACATCCATAGTCAGACCCACTACCCATGCAACACGCTGTTGAAAGGACATCGTGATTCGGTCAACAGCAAGACGTTCAGTATGTCGCAAATCATCTTTATATAAACGCCTGTCTTTCTTAGATAAAACGGTTTTTGAGTTTCCTGAAATGTTTTGGAAAATCAGTTTTCTTTTGTTGTTGTTGTTGTTGTTTTTGCTTTTTTTTCTTTTTTTTGCTTTTTTTTTTAATTTCTTCTTTCATTTTGTTTGTATTTCAAGATATATTTAGGAAGATTAAGTATGGGATTTCATAAGACTATCGATTGTATTCTACAATGTCCAGCTGCAATAACAATGTTTAAAATAGTTTTTATGTATGTTTGGTATATAAAGGGCATACGAGTAGAAAATGAATTTAGTTGTTAGACCCACGACCCATCCAACATACTGTTAAAAGGATATTGTGATTCAAAGCAAGACATTCAGTATGTCGCAAAGTCATCTTTATATTAATGCCTGTCTTTCTTATAACGGTTTTTGAGTTTCCTCAAATGTTTTGGTAAATCAGTTGTTGTTTTTTTTGTGTGTGTTTCTTTGTTGATGCATTTTTTTTTTTTTTTTTTTTTTTTTTTTGAAACCCAGAACGTCATTTATTAAAATGTATCGAGTATTTGTTATTGTTTCCGTTAAAGAAATACGTACATTGAAGTATGAACATCAGGTCACACGTGACTCAATATCAATCATACTTCAATATTTACATTTCCAGTGTAAAGTCTAATGTAAACCTATAGAAAACAATTGCGTTCATAGGCCCATGAACGAATCGAATCACATGATTTTCAGTGACGTTAAGCTCTTTGTAGAAAAACAGCGTGTAGTGTTTTTCAGCTTTAAAATTTTGCCCTACAAGCATTTTTTCGCCCATTAATGTGGGGCAAATAATGTAACTATAAAAAATAAACTTAATTTTTCTGCTTTTCATGAAAGTATGAACGACAGTGGGTCGCGAGCAAAGTTTACATGAACACCTTCGGGGTTCATTTACTTTGCACGCGACCCACTGCGTTCATACTTCCATGAAATGCAGAAAAATAAATTTCATTTCTTAAATGAAATTTGAATAAATTACCTTAATTACTTACCCAACATGCACATGGCGTAATTGTGACGTCGCATCGACGTCGGCACAATGTCATGACGTTTATGCACGTTGTACCGCCATTGATTTGACGTTGCCCTAGCGACATTACATTGTTTTTCATCCATTTACGAAAAGCTCTGGTTTCAGAGCTTACACTGAAAGAAGAAATTTGCATGTATTATCAGCGGAATAGCGAATTTGGCATCATAAAGTCACCATCGTTCAATCTTATTGGAGAGAACCATAGCTTATTTTGACGTCACTGGATAATCTGATGTCGCATGAGTCCATGTATGAACAACATTGCATCTCTAGTGTTCCAAGGTTTTGGTTTTGGTTTGATTTGGTGTTTAACGTCCCCGTCAACACTGTATAGGCCATTTTGGAGACGTTGCTTCCAATTTTGTGGGACTTTTACCCGACATTGAGATGAAATGACATCTCAAGCTATGTCGCCCAATGCAACGAATAGGGTTTTACAAGCATTGACGATCCGACTCGCACCGCTTAAATTGCCTGGGCAAGCTTAGATCCTCTAAACGGTTTACCAGTAATCGTATGCAGTTGTGGAAGCATCATGCAGCCCATCTATTTCTTCAAGCCCCAATGGGTGAGACCGAATGTTAAAGGGTTAGTCTGTAAATAATGTAAATACAGTAAAACTCCTCTGTTAAGACTACCTTTGGGACTGTTCAAAAGTGGTCTTTTGGTCTTTAAGACCACTTTTGAACAGTCCCAAAGTTGGTCCCTGACCAGAGGACATTTTGTGCAGAAAACACGAACAAAGAATAACTGCACCCTTCTAAATAAACTATTTAAAGGAGAATAAAATAAACTTTTTAAAGGAGAATTAGTCTTAATTTTAGGTGGTCTTAATAGCGGAATTTCACTGTATGTCTACCTGTTTTCAGCTCATGATGATTATTGTGGCTTGCGAAATTTTGGATACTTTTTCTTTCATCTCCAGTCTACAATTAATAATATCATATCGGTTCTCAATTCTTTTGTGCGCATGCTGAGGACAGTCGGTCACCGTAATTTATCACCTTGTAATAAAAGCTTAACAATGGCCATTTGAAAAGGCTGTCGACTGTGAACGATAAAGAGATCAAGTGATGGGGAAAATATGCAAAATAAGCCTTAATACTTTCGACATGAGAGGTCATTTGATTGGCTAAATCGTGCGAGAAATCTGCATTGTTTACTAATGTCGAAGCACCGGACGCTTGGGAACTTAATTCCGACGTGCACATTATCTCGGACAAATGACCACACTACATGATATATGACTGTATTGAACAGCTATATTTGATTTATCTGCAAATAACAACAGAAATCACTTAGGAATGATAGGCTGAATTAATCACAGCTAAAGAAGAGAATTTCAGGACCAAATATGGGAAGAAGCTGCATCATAAGAAACTATGTTCTTGCACACCAGACAAGGAAATCCGTGATTTGACCCTGGTTTAGAAATTTATGTTCTGACCCTGGTTTTCCGACCCAAAATCGACTATAATCGCGTGTTTGATAAATGCACTGGTTGATTACAACCTCATTCGCGGCGGCGTCATGCGTGACGTCACTAAACATTCCTGTCGTGTCATCACAAAATGGCGGACGTCGTTAACCGAAGTGACAGCAGCATTAAAATTCGCAATAGAAATGGAAGGCATGCAAGAAAAAGAATCCTATATGGGTTTGAGGGGTGGGTAGAGAACCGTCCCTCGGGATCACTGTCCGGCATCACTCGGCAAGCCTCGTGATGCCGGACAGTGACCCTCGGGACGGATTTCCCCTCGCACCCATATAAGATTCTTATAAACCATGCCGCGTGTCCAGCGTGGATCTGCTTGCACAGTCGCAATGCCTTTATATGATACTGGGTGGTACATGTAACAGACTTGAGCGGAATACAGCGTATCATCATTTTGGAGGCATCTGTGCCATAAGGTACATTTTGCTGCAGCACCACTGATCTGCGACCGTATCTGTTAAACTTATCACGATGAACAGTACTGACCAGTGCAGTCAGCGATAAAATCATTTACGTCGCCATTATTTTGTGCATGTCGCGTGGTGATTACGAAGGAAATCGACACTAATTCCCTCATTATGTATTCTGAGTCAGCTGTCCAGTATGCCGACTTTTCGTAAGGTCACCAGGAATATTAAACAGGGTCAAAATTTCCATATCGGTTTCCCGTCGCGTAATGAACACCCGTGTATAACACTATTTATTAGAGAAAAACTGGGGCTTACAAGAGTAAACATTACTGCTATTATGTCTGCCCCCAAGACATACCAGCCGGCCTCGGTCGCTCAGTCGGAAGCGCGTCTGACTGGTGACCAGGATGACGCGGGTTCGATACCTGCCGGGGTCGGCAACATTGTTTAGTGGAGATTGATCATGAAATCTTTTCTTCGGTCATTCTCTCCCTTCCGGCTGAAATTACTGCTACTAGTAGTCATGTTCTGGCACCAGAGGTTCGTTTTTTTTTCATGTAGCCTACTTTGTTCATGTAAAACGAATCATTTTGGTGCTCTTAATATAATAATTTCATTTGATATATGGCAGGGAATGACTGCAACGCAGTTGACCTATATTGTTTCAGTGATTATAATGCAACAACTATGCTAAACATTGCAATAATATGTAAATAAGAACAGTGGTCAAGGGGAAACGTGTTCGATCATGAGTCCTCTATTGACTTGAGTTCGAATCCCATGGCCATTTTAAAACATGGAAACGGTTATTATGTTATTATTACTTGCAAGTTAGTAGATTTTTTTATGTCAAGGACTGAAATAAAAAAAAATTTCTTAAATGCAAACGCTTGAAAAGGACTTCTTGTTCATTTGTTCTAAGGGATGCTTTTGTTCACTTTCAAATGCTGCAGTTTGTTTACCACAATTTAGGGGCGAAAACTGCAATTTTGAAAGCCGGAGTGCCCGGAACAACCTCCTGGATTGCAGTTGCAGAACGGCGTATCACATGTGACCCTAGCCAAACACACCTCTTAGAGAATTCAGCGCTCTTATCCACCCCTTCAAGTCATTCATTTGTAATCGGATGTTGTTGAAAACCAGAGTACCCGGAGCAATCCCGAGTTGTGTTTCAGCTCACTATTAAGGGCAAGACCGGCCCCGATAGCTCAGTTGGTAGAGTGTCCGCTCCGGGGAACGGGAGGTCACGGGTTCGATCCCCTGCCGCGACATACCAAAGTCGTTAAAAATGGTACTAGCTGCTTCTCGCTTGGCACTCAGATTTACGGGGTAGAGCTAGGACTGGTCGACCCAGTGTCAGGATAATATGACTGGGTGTGGTATCATGTAATGTGTCTGGGGCATGATACTTCAGTGAGGCAGAACTATAAAAGTGAGCATTGAGCTCCCTGTCCCAACCAGACACCGTCGTGATATGACTGAAAAATTGTTGAAAGCGACGTTAAACCCGAATTCACACACACATTAAGGGCAATAAACAAGGAAAATGAATGACTTCAGTTTCGTACTTTTTCATAAAACTTGTATAATGGTTACTTGCTAAAACCGTCCCCGGCAAGTATCAAACCCGCGTCCTCCTGATCACCAGTCATACGCGCATCCGACGCCTAATCAATCTGATCTGCGACTACAATACACACAGTAAAACTAATAACGTTTAGCTTGAAGAAAATAACAAAGATTAAGTTCGAAATGCAAAAAGTGACAAATATACCAAAAAGCATATCTGCATATCCTCAGACCAAAACAAAAACAAAAAGGCCTGTAAAGGTTCAAAAAGGCTGGTTCAGTATTGTAAGATGAGTTGCGCTCACAAGATATATACTATTATCTACACAGTTAAATACTATTATAGTATTTATTTGTGTAGATGATAGTATATATCTTGTAGTATTTGAGCTAAAAAAAAAAACGTTTAAAATGCAGAAAATAGTGACAAAAATAATTTAATGCTAAATTCACCTCACCAGACTTTGGTGGAAACACCTGTAAAGTTTCAAACCGAATAGTCAACACACACACATACACACATACACACACACACACACACACGCGCGGCACTTTCTAACTACACACACAATACGATACCTCAACGACAACTTCTGCAAAGTTTTAAAACGATTTGACCAGTACTGTTAGAGGAGTTGCGCACGCAATGTATACATACTGTCAAAAGCTGAATTGCGTTGTAACGGTATCATGGAAGGACTGGGTCATGGAATCACGGAATTAAAAAATAATAATAATAGAGTCCGCTGGCTTTCCTTCATTAAGCAAAGCCCTAATGGTTTTTGTTCACAAGATAGCAATCCATAAACATATAACAGTTTTCATATAAAAGCAAAAAATCTGCAATAGTTTAGGGGAAAATCCAACAAAAGGTGAACTAGAAGAAGCGGATACAAGACTTGGGACGAATGCCCGTACACACATTCTCAAATGCTGGCTATGCTATCATTTCTGTGGTTCCGTCGCCTACGGTGAGTGACAAAACTGCTGACTGTTGAGTCAGATTTTATGCAGCAAAATATTTTATAGCACATACATCGCTTGTTTGAAAACCTTCCTTAAGTATTAATGTTGCACTTTACCGTTCCTGAGGTATGTTAGTTTGATTGGCCATCAGTATTTCATTCACACAGAGGAATTGTTCATTTTCATGTTCATCAATTGTTTTGAAAAGGCTTTGCACGTGTGTTAGTAATGGTCTTACAACATGCATATGATTCTGCTATGCTTTTTATTGGTTTCCTTTTTGGTTTGTTTGAAAACTTATCTTTTGTAACTTTTTTTACGTGTTGAACTTAGTCATTTATAGTATATGTATTTTGTGTATAGATATGGGGTACCTTGTGCGCGCAACTGCTCTTACGGTCGTGAGCTGGCCGTCTGAAAACATGTTTAAGCTTTTTGTATATTTATGAAATCATTTTGTCTGTTTTTGCGTTTTAAACGTCGTCATTCTTGTTTAGAGCTAAAATAGTATTGTATGTAGCCTATAGATAGAGGTCACCTTGTGTGTGCAAATCCGCTAACAGTTACAGTAGTGGCACATCCTTATTGAACCTTGTAAATGTTTTTATCATGGTCTCTTGGTGTGAATTTGCTCAACAAATGTTTGTCATTTTAGCTTCAGCATTGTTTGTTTGTATCCAATATCTATACACAAAATACATATACTTATAATACTATAATATGTAGCTTCCTCAAACAACAATCGACCATTCTTTTTCAAACTGTGCAGGCGCTTTTTGACTTGGTCTGAAGATATGTTCGTCTTTTGGTTTATTCTTGACTTTTAATATTTGTTACTTTTTGCGTTTTAAACTTTTTTTCGAGCAAAATAATATTGTTTGTATCTGTTTTGGGATGCCTAATGCGCACAACACCTACCGAAGTAGGCCAATCGTTTTGAACTTTACATGTGTTTTTGTTTTGATCTAAAGTTGGTATATTCAAAAATTAGTTGCTTGTGCATTATCAGCTCAGTCATTTGTCGAGCCAATACAGAAAGATTTGAAATATTCCTCAGCGAAGAACTTCAATGAGAATCCAGAAAATCCAGAAAAAGTAGACATTTACAGAGATTTCATTCTAATGCTCCGTTCTCCGTTTATGCAGGAATCAAACACATCTGAACAGAGTCATTTTGTGCATACTTTATAAAAAGTTCGCCCAGAGACAATTTCAGATCAGGTTGCTCTCATATCAGACATGGTGGAGATTAAAATCTGATCAATTTTGGTGGACAAACAAAACGCGCATACACGTACAGAGGACCCGCGTTATAACGACAGTATTTGTTCCCTATTATTGTGGGGTTATAATGAATTTACCGTTATAAAGAATCCCAGTTAGGATTATGATCGGTTATAAAAGGTCATTTTCCACACTTCCACACCATTACTCCAAGAAACAAGTGTTATAGACATTTGTTTCTTGGAGTATTGAATTACAAGAATCTTTCATGACTATGGATTCGATTTTGGGCATTTCCAACCCGAGTGAAGCCCACGCCGCTCGGAATTCAGGCTAAACCTTGAGCTAAGAATTCATTCTATTGAAATTGTCGTTATAACGAGTTTTGCCGTAATATCGAATGTCGTTATAACACAGGTCCTCTGTACTTTCATTTGATACAGCTCATTCGTTTCCTTCTGCACGAGACGATGCTCGAAATGTCCCTGCCTTCTAGAGCCGAACAATGGACATTCCGATCAGATGCTCTGTCTCTGGTCGGGCCCACCGGAGTCCAACTTTTGGTTTTCTTTTGCTCCAGCATTTCAGTTATTTCATGCTGTCGAGTCCTATCGTTGTCTCATGCCTGTATTCTTCTCGGAGTTGTTGCACGAATGAGCTAGAAAAAAATCCATCATGTGAACTGAATAAATTGTCAACAAGAGCGAGGATTATGGTCACGTAAAATCGATTTAAGCACCCCCCCCAACACACACACACACACACACACACACCTTCAACCCCCCCCCCCACCCCCCCCAACACACACACACCACCACCACCACCACCAGCGCCACCATTATTTATACTGACCGTTCCAAGGCGGTTCTTCTGTTGTGGTTTAGAGGTTTATTATTGTTATAGTTCGTCTTTGCATGTACTTCAATCGCTCAACTACCTCTGGGACCTCGAATAACTGTTCGAGACAGGGATAGTTCGAGCCACTGAGGTTACTGTCAGGAGGCATAACGAGATACTCTTAGACATCTTTTCGATCTCCTATAATGAAAATGTATGCTGTGTGTACTCATTAGAATCGCCTCATCGAGGCGATTCTAATGAGTACACACAGCATACATTTGCAAGAAAAAAGACTAAAATCTCCTTAATTATCCCCCATTATTTCTTATGTAGAGGATTTCGCTAGGGGCTCAAGAATGGGTTCGACACATCCATGGTAAACGAGCCATCGGTGCTCGAGCCATCGAAGTTCTACTGTATGTATTGCTAATGTATTTTCATTTCGGATAGCCGTCTGACGCTCTCGCCCATCGGGGCTGGAAGAAATAGATGGGCTGCATGATGCTTCCACGCAGAGCTAAAACCGACCGCACACGAGTACTGGTAAACGGCTAAGAGCATCTAAGTCTGCCCAGGCAAAGCGGTGCGAGTCGGCCCGTCCATGCATATAAACCCTATATTGGTTTCATTGGGCGGCAGGACTTGAGATGTCATTTCATCTCAATGTCGGGTAAAAGTCCCACAAAATTGGAAGCAGCGTCTCCAAAATTACCTTTACAGTGTTGAAGGGGACGTTATACATAAAATCAAACAAAATTCGGACAGCCGTTTGGCCATTTTGTGGGAAAGTAACTGAGGTTTTGGTTTTCCGTGACGTTTTTTCAGGAGATCATAGGCAACGATAAAATGCCTTATAGATATACAACAACAATTTTTTTTTTTTATTCTTATCTTTTCTCATTTTTTTTTTTTTTTTTTTTTTTTTGTTTCATTATGGTAAAGTTATTTTAAGTTGGTATTTCTCTTGGATGGTGTGAGGTAATTGTGTCGATTACTGATCATTGCCTTCACTTGTATTTTGTATTTTAGGTTTTCCTTTTTACTTCACTTGCTTATTCTAACAAACATTTTCTCTGATCACGGCTGTTATCATTCCTCTCATTTGGAAGCCAACTAAGGACAAAATGATTCTGATATCAGCTAGATGTGTGCCTTTATCAGAAACTGATCTCGCCCGTTCAGGCAAAAATGTTCTTAAAACCACCATCAGCAGACGGAATTGACTAATCTCCGCAACAGACATTTAAGTGTTGCCCTTGCACACGGCACTGCGCGGACGGCAGTCCACGCAGTGCCGTGTGCATGGTCAGCGCCCGAGCCTCGATCGAGGCTTTGAATGATCTGAATGTTCCCAATGATCTTTTGCCAGGCCGTGGAACAGAAATTGATCTATATAAATGGATTTGCAGCAATATCAATATAGCTACTGTTTTATATCACAGCTATTTATGTCCAATCTTAATCAAATGTCAAAAAGAGCAAAATCATGAATAAAGGAAGAGGCTCATGTATGAGAACGGACTAGACAGAGCCTAATCAGGAACATCATTAACCCTTTCTGGAATCTTCCTCCCTATATAAATATGTTCTATAAAAGGGCTATCCTTGGAATACACCACAGAACTGAAAAAATATTGAGTGTGCATGTTTTCTGGGCCAAACCAGCTAGTTTCGGCCAATTAGGCCTCATCAGTGACCCTCAAATATTTTCAAAATTCCACAACTACCCTATGCTTTAAGGCAGGGAGACTTTTCTCGGCCGCCACACATTCCCAGGCACCAGGTGTAGTGAAGTCAAATATGTTCTATAAAAGGGTTATCCTTTGGCAGCAAGGAATGCACCACAGAACTGAACGATACGGAGTGTTTCGTTCTGCAGTGTCTCATCTGGGCCTGCACTGTTTGCCAAGGTACCCCTTTTGGGTTTTCCGGTACAAAATGGGTTAAAATTGCATACCGTCTTGAAGACAACGTGTGAATTGTGTTTTCTATCATTATTTACGATTTTCAGGGAAAACTGGACTTACTGTTGGCACGTTTGTCTATCCCCGAGCACATCAAAATGCTCACTTTCCACGCATCCTGAATTTGAGGCTCTCAGACAATTGATGGATTCACTCTAAA